>JAWNZC010000473.1:3585000-4332500 GCA_035771165.1 Paragorgia papillata
GAAATCGCGATGGTTTGTTGAGGAATTGTATGTACACGCTACACGCGCCTATTGATACAGATCGAGGAGCGATGAACAAGCCAATTTACGAGCAGGTATTCTAAATGTTAGTGATAGATTGCACTTTTAAGGACGTGAACTGAACCTAGAGAGTCTAGAATAATATTTTCATGACCAAATCAGTGAAGCGCTCGCATACAATTCCTCAACAAACCATCGCGATTTATTTTAGAATCCTCCAAGCCTTCCAAAATAACATACAAAGCTTTCCCTACGTTTCCTTGAAGTATTACAGAAATTACAAAACGATACGGACCGAAATCGTTCAAAACAAGCGTAAACCATTCACCCACTGATCAAAGATCGTGAAGTTTACATATGAAAATATAAGGCATTTGCCCCTTTTGACCGCGCTCGCCCCAGACTCTTTGCCCCTTTTCAATATGGCGCCGTAACCTTGAACTCGTCTATGCTGCCGCTGCCATAGGCGGCGGAACCGGGGGGGCTGGGGGGATAAAGCCCCCCAACTTTGTAACAGTAGAAAAAAAGGGGGGGGGGCTGAGCCCCCCTACCTTTGCGCCGAAGGTAAGGGTGATTATACGTTGAATATATATACATCTTCGATATACAGCATTTTGAAAATTCCATATCACTGCAGGGTGATAATCCTGGTGAAAATCGTAAGAAAAATCGTGCCGTGTGATAGCTCAAAACTCATTTCATGAAATACTCCACGTATTAGCATTTGATGACTGCTGACCAGAAGTATTATGAATGAGCCATATCGAAATGCCAAGAATTAAGAAAGGCCGAAAAAAATTAAGAATAATGAAAAAAATTGTTGTGGGCGGTAAAGGTTTTATAACGTGTAGGATTCTGTAAAATCTTCCCCCAAAACGCAGGAAATTAAATGCCATTTCAGAGACTCTAAATTTCAAAATTTTCCGGGGGACATGCCCCCGGACGCCCCCTAGAGGTTTCTCGCGCCTTCACCGCTCGAAGTTCAGCCCCCCCTACCAAACCTATCTTCCGCCGCCTATGGCCGCTGCTTAGGTGTTTGTTTCATTGTGTGCTAATTTATTGTGGTCATAGGCGGCGGAAGATATGTTTGGTAGGGGGGGGGCTGAACTTGGAGCGCCGAAGGCGCGAGAAACCTCTAGGTGGGTCCGGGGGCATGCCTCCCTTGAAAATTTTGAAATCTAGAGTCTCTGAAATGGCATTTCCTGCGTTTTGGGGGAAGATTTTACAGAATCCTAAACTTTACAAACCTTTACCGCCCACAACAATTTTTTCATTATTCTTCATTTTTTTCGGCCTTTCTAAATACCTCTGGTCAGCGGTCATCAAGTCCTAATACGTGGAGTACTTCATGAAATGAGGTTTGAGCTATCACCCGATCACGATTTTTGTGACTACCGCTGACCTGTCAGCGGGAGCCACTGTCGGCGAAATCTTGCTTTTGGACCGCACTTACGTCATACTCGACAGCCATCGCCAGATATTCGACACGATCGTTCACGATCGCCATATGGTCGAGAAGATCGTCATTGATCGCCAGATATTCGAGAAGTACTCGAGTTGTTTTCGTGGACATCTCGATGGCTGTTTTGATTTTTGAAAAGTATCAATTATTACTTTGCAAATCTTTTCTTCTTGGAACAGTTTTTGTCATTGATCAGTTTATACAAGGTAAGAAGTAGTTTCAAAACTGTGACGTTGTTTATCTTATATATACATAAATCTTTAAATATACTTGATCGGAAACAAATTGTCTCAAAGCCAAACCTCGTACTTAGCAGTACTAAGAATATTCAGCTTATAAAGTTCGCTTATAAAGTTGGGCCTTCAACTGCGTCCTGTTTCAAAGCTCTTCTTCTTTTATTGTAAACTGTCAGTATACACCATTGTCTTGGATAGAAGTGTTTTATAATGATAAAATCGCTTTTTGAGTTTAAGTTTAATTTTAGTTGAATTGTGTGTTGCATGTGCTCACTGGTCAGTGACTCATGTCTCATGTTTAGTAGAATACACCGTATTCATAATTTCTGCAATTTATCCTCAAACCTTGTTCTTGTGTTTTTTATTGAAAAGAAGTTTTATGAATACGGTGTGTAATATATCACACACTAGGAGTGAGAAGTGTGTTTTAACCAACTTTGAGCTAGGTGTTTTGATATTAGATCATGAAACACAACTTTCGAGTGTTTCAAGATCAAACAAATTAGGAAATGAATCAGTTCTCAAATGAATCAGTATTTTAAGATAAGTTTGAGGTAAAAGTTGGCTTAATTTTATATCCAAGTGTTTGATCACATATCAAACCTTTGTCTGGCTTATGATTTTATTATGTGTTTGGTTTATGAATTATTAATGAGGTTGAGAAGTACAGTATATAGACCTCTTTAATAATGACGACCAATTTAAATATTCTTTTGTGTGCATCTCAATAAGCCTTTCTGGCCTCATTTGCGTGTCTGCAATTCAAAAGAATCTTTGCTCCCTAACGAGGCTAGAAAGGCTAATTTAGATGCACATAAAAGAATATTTAAAGCGGTGGCCATTATGAAAGTGGTCTATATCACAGTGTTCTGTATTTACACTATATACATGTATTTTTTTAGCTTAAGAGCGGGTATAAACTAAAAGTTGCAAACACGTTGTCGTATAATAGTGCGAATCTTTCTTTTTGATATTTTAATACCGATTTCAAATCCGACGTTATTGACATGGCGCGTTCGTGTGCACTAACATTTCTGCTAACTTTGGAATTGTTTCTGAAGCTGACTAAGTCACAGTATTTGCAACAGAATTGCAATCTAGGATCAATCCGTAATCAAAGAGCGATATATTTGTGCTACCACAACATATATAAATACGCCATACCGTGCCAGATAACGTCAAGCGGAAGTGCTAAGTTTATCGGCCAATAAGAAGCCGGAGGGATTCCTGCTAATAACGCCATGTAAATGAAGGAACGCCGAAAAAAGAAGAAATACAAGTCAGTCTGGCGTGCTCCCTTGCCCAAACCTATTATTAGCAGCTGCGGGTTATCCGATAGTGCGGGTAATACGCTGATTTATTTTTCCAAAAGTGACATTTTTGTTGCTGTGCGGATTATACCCCGTGCGGGTTATCGCCCAGAAAATACGGTATGATCACCCGCCACCCCTCCTTAATCCCCCCTCCCTACCCAAGAACTGACTTCTCCACAGGCCCTCATTGCATCATGGACAGGTCATTTGCATGTTTGGCCATGAGTGGCTTGGAGAATTTGCAACTTTTCGTTTATACCCGTTAATGAAATTATGATACTTAAAGGTGCTGTCCAGTCCGTTCTGCCATAGGTAGCCCAAAAATCCGCGTTGAGAAGCCGCCGAACGCGGGTCACAACAAATCTCGCCCCATTCCCCTTCTTCAGCAGAAAATAACACTAGTTCGGTGTTTTGACGTTAAAGGTCAACTATACCTTTTGAGGTTATGTATAGTTTCAAAGCAGTTATCATCTATAAGCGCATGACTTACTGGGAAGAGATTCTAAGCATCTCTTGATGCACGACCGGGTTGTTTAGAATAATGTGTACTACATAGTCAGTGACGTCATACCGGTAAGTTGCCTAATTACCGAACAAATATTCCAATGTTCGAGCTTTGGTTTGCCACCTATTTACTCACGAAAATACGTGTATTATTAATTTTGGGGCATTTTAAGGTATATCTTCTTCACACTCTGTCAGTAGGGTATAAACACCGATTCTGGGACATCTGACCTAGACTTGGTGGCGCCAGTAATAAAAGGAGGGGGAGGGCTTCGCGGGTTTAGGAAAAAAATTTGTCAAAAAATTTGTCAAAAAATTTGTCAAAAAATTTGTCAAAAAATTTGTCAAAATCCGCTACCGAAGAATTTTTTAAATTTTGAAAAAATATTTTTTTCAAGATTTGAGGGGCTCGCCTTCGCGTGGCTCGGCTTTGCGGGAGGAAGAGTCGAAGAATTTTTTGATGGGGAAAGGGAGGGTTTTGGTTTAAAGGAATAAAAAAAGGATAAATAAAAGAGAGAATGCCAAGAAATGGAATTAAACACATTGTTTCAGCACCACCAAATAACTGGTATTTATGTACTTCCTGCCAATTTGAAACATATTCTAAAACAGCAATAAGGCTACACCAAAAGGTTAAGCATGGAAATACTTTACAAAACAAAGATATAGTTTTAACATGTCCCCACTGCTCTAAAACCTTTGTTACAAGAAAGGAAATAGATACCCATTTAAAATTTCATGAAAAAAGATTAAAAGTTAAAAATGTTTGACCCCCCTCAAAATTTGTATTCCAAAAAGAATACAAATCTTAAGCATCGCTAACTTTGTTGACTTCGCGGAACTTAATTTACCTAATCCTGTAATGTCCTATTGCCAATGTACTAACACCATCCTCTCCAATAACTCTCTTATCATCTTCTCTGTTAAGAGCAATCTTGTTCTGATGGATGGTATAAACTTTATGTTGGTAGCTCCTAAAGGTATTCATTCCCTTCATTAGGTTTTTTCCTGAGTGTAAACATTTTACATAATCCTCAAACATGATATCATCCTTAATAACACTCTTCTTAATTCCCTTGCATTTCTTTTCTTCTTTACATTCCATTAGTCCAGTTTCGGGGTTTAGTTTTTTAGCCATCCTGGTAGCATACAACTTAGCTCTTAACCCAACAAACCCCTTGATCTGTTCTGCTCCAGTCTCAAACTTCATTAAACCTGGAACTTTCTTGTTCTCTCCGCACGGAATTCCGCTTGGATGGCTCTCTGGAAAATTACTAGTATCAAAGTGGGTTTTAACATCTCCACTGATGTCCTTGAAGAAATCTTCTGTCTTAATCCCGTAACAGAGGGTGTCCGTATCTGTAAACAACAGCTGAGCCTTTGGTCCATACTTTGGTTTGATGTAACCATAGTGGAAATCATACATGGTAATCTTGCTTAAATCTAGGATGCAAGCTCCTGTATAGATTGGCTTGTTAAGATTAACATGAGTTTTTCTCATATGGACAGCCCCCATGGTTTCATTAAATATGTTAATGGACTTGTAGTTTGACTTTCTCGCAAGCTTTTCAAGCTGGTCTTCCCAGGATACCAATCTGATATCAACCCGGTTGCGGACATTTTCCATCGTCTTACCAAAGACTGAGTTGTTCATTAGTTTGTAGAAATCCTTCTCAAAGTCGTTGGTAGCCTCTGTTCTTAACCTTGTGTTAAGGTCAATGAAGGGTTTCATCCAAGCCTTCTCCACAAACTTGACTCCTCTGTGGATTTTTATAATTTTTAGCTTATATTTCAAACATTGCTTTAGTGCTCGATAGTGGATAGTGTACTTCTTCTTGTTGTTAAGGTTTGGCACTAGTTTTTTAACCCCATCAATCTCAAGTCTTTCCGCTGCGAAGGGGAGATCATTGTGGAGTTCGTGTATTTTATCAGGATACTCCAAATCCACTTCCAGTGTGCATCCTTCTCCTTCTGTTTCTAAATAGTTTTCCCAGTTTTCCAACTCTCCTTTTGACATCCACTTAAATCCACCTATTGGAAGAGGTTTTCCCATTGTATCCGAATACAGAGCATTTTTATCCAAATATGGGATGAAGGAACTTTCTTGCTTTGGATCATATTCCTCCATATACTTGTTGTTTGCATAATATTCTCGGTGTGTAACTACCGAAATTCCACCACGAATACTGTTTTCGGTAAACAAGTACATATCAGGCTCTGTTAGTAGTTCCAACTTTTGGTTTGTCATTTTTTGCAGGGAAGCCCAAGCCAAACCAGGACTAGTGTAAAACCACATAGGATCCAACCCATAAGTTTTTTTGCTTGTCTTTCTAAAATCTTGGATTACATCTCCGAGAAGAACAACATCCAGATTGTTGTACAAATTTTGGTAATCCCTCATCGTCTTGCATCCAAAGACTTTCCAGACTTTTTGTGCATGGGCATAATCCTCATTTGAGATACCAGTTCCATTCAGTTTTGAGTAGAACTCCTTTTGGGTTGGAAGCTTTGGATAGTCTAGACTTTTTATACCTGTCATGAACTCATAGGGAAATACTCCCTTCTTTTTTAGCAGGTTCTCCGGATCCTTGAAAAATTTTCCTGTGTACACAAAAGCCTCTGGTTTCAGGTTTTTAACAAGAGAATCCAGGGAACTTGACATGAATTTTAAGGAATCCAGAAATCTTAGTTCTAAAGGAAACCACTTTACTTTTTGAGTGCCATCAGCTAATCTTTTCCAACCATTTTTCATCCATATTTTTTTGCTAACACTTATGTACTCCTCGTCAGTCTTTGGAATACAAGTAATTTGACCTTCTGTTATCCCCAAACTTTGGATTATAGAATGCATGTCGTAATTCATACTATTATGGGCTATTATGGGAATATGTTTGGCACTACTCATTGAATAGTTACAGAGGCTATGAGCAGGTCCCCTATATTTTCCATTAAGATGGTCATGATCTCTTACCCTGTCTTTTCCTAACTCTTTTCCACAAACATAACAGTTTACAGCCGACTGGAAATCTTTCTCTTGGGTTTCACTTATGATAATTGGCTTTGGTGTTTTCATGTAGTCTTCCCAGATTTCCGTAGCCTCTATTTTTAAAGCTTCACCAAACATTTCACCAATATCCTCATGTTCATGTTTTTTGGTGTAGCTTACAACTTTTCCTGGGTAAATAGTTGGATCCGAGCATATAATTTGGAAACAGAAACTACTAGGATCATGTTTCTGGTATTTCTTGGTAAAACTTTTTCTCCCATCTTGTTCCACCGTATCCAATGGTTTTAAGAAACACTCAAAATCATGAACAATGATGAAGGGGACATCTTGTGTTTTTTTATAGTCCTTTTCACCCCAACCCATGATATCATTCTTTCCTTTTGTAGGATATGTTTGAATCTGAGCATCATATTTTTTACAAACCTCCTTATGTTGCAACATTTTAACTTCTGTGGTAAATGGGTTTTGACAAAAGTCGCACCAAAACTTTCTATGTTGGTAGTTGTTTTCTTGACTTGAAAATAACCTGCTTTCGTCCTTAATGGTACTGTAATGGTCTTCATCCCAGAACATCTTTACAACATTTGAATGGTTAGCCCTACTTATTTGTATTTGGAAAACCTTTTGGATTTCAGAATCAAAACCAAAGACATTAACATTCATCTCATTCATCTTTTCAAATTTGGAAATGTCCTTAATTTTAAGCGGAAATTCCAGTCCTTTGATGTTGTACTTTTTAACCTGAGTTTTTACATTTTCACCACATCTCTCTAAATGGGGATTTCCTAGACCTTTCCTCAACATCTCAGCTATCGCAACAGCATAAAGAAAACACTTGTTGTCCTTGTTTTTTGGATTAATAATGGCCTTTTTGTCCTGAATAAATTTTGGGAGAGGTTTGTAACCATTACCGTTTAAAGGATTATATTTTGTTATGGAAATATGTAAGCTTTCAACTGACCTTACTGACCAACCAGATCCCTTCTTTTGGTGGGATGCTAAATTTTCGAGCATCTCTTTTTTCATTATTTCATAATATTCCCTAACATCTTCCTCTGTCGTCATTGGTCTCATATTACAGGTAAAGTAAAACTCTTCAACATCTTCCCATCCATCAGTATAATCATACTTTACAAGATTACAAATAAGAGTTGTTTTTACCTTCTTTGAGTTTACAATACTGTTAATTAGGTTCTCAACAGTTGGTGTTGTTCTTTCCAAGAATGAAGCAGGATCTTTGAAGCCTTGTCCAGGAATTTCATACAGAGACGCTTTCCCATTAGCGAAATTTCTAATTCTAATGAGTTTTGCCTCTGTTTCCCTAAGTTTTTTAAACTCCCTTGTTCTTCTATTGAAAATTTTTTTAAGCTTGTTCCCAAGTACCTGTCTGGTTTTAGCAGTCTTGGCAGCTTTCCTTGTTGCTTTCCTTGCTTCTCTCCTTTCAACCCGTTCAGCTTTCCTTGCTTCCTTAAACTTTTTTTCCTGTTGGAGTTTGGCAAGTCTTTCAGGTTTAAAGGGTTCCATTTTTCGGTCCCTCTCAAGTTGTCGCCGTTTTCTTAAACGAGCATTTTCCCGTTTTTCCAAAACTTTTGTGTTAGTTTCCATTTATTATAGTGAAAAAAAAAATATTTAAAAAAAGTATACTAATAAAGGAACCAAACAACATTGTACTTCCTTACCCAAAAAAATATTCTTTCCTTATCTTTTCTTCCTGCAATCCCAAATATCCTGTTGAAATTTTACCTTGTTTGTTACTCATTACATTTCCTATTCCGCTCAAAAGAATAGGAAATTTAAAGGGGTTTTTTTTCTCGCCTTTAGCGATGCTTCGCTCCGCTTTTGCGACTTCGTTGACACTTCATGGAAAGCTTTAGCGATGCTTCGCTCCGCTCAAGAACTTCGACTAACAGTTTGTATCTCCCCACCATAGTTAATGAGTGTTCCTTTTTTTATGTAATATGGAATACAACTAGGATTTTTACCCAGGCAGGATGCTGCTTTGTAAATACTGCGAAATTTTGTTTCTTTTCCCTTCCTGTCTGTAAATGTTATTTCAACAGGGTTTTTTATTTGTTCTCTGTTACATCTGTCATAGGTTTCATTCCTAACCAAGGGAATATCAAGACTTTCACAGAGTGTTTTTAGGTTCATTTTGCCAGCCCCCTTTACCCCAATTTTTTTTAGCAAGGGTTCTTAGCTCTGATCTGGGATGGCTACAAATAGGGTTTTCCTCACGAATTTTTTGTACCTCTTCGCCAAATTTTCTTCTCTCATCCATTCTTATTTTAAACCATTCCATGTTGTTTTATTATATTGGTTTTTCCAAAGATTTTGGGGAAGTTTTTGGCTTCGCTAGCGCTTCGCGTGGCAAAGGTTTTGGTAAAGTATTTGGTAAAGGTTTTGGCGAAGATTTTGGGGAAGTATTTGGTAAATTCACCAACGGTGGAACACAAGAATAGTTTTTTACTATTTTGTTTGTCCACCCTATTTGGATATTCCCCTCCATTGTTAAATCTTCCTTTCCAAAACTTATCCCAAATTGAAACCCTTTTCTTAGGGTATGGTTTTTGTTAAATTTTTCTTTTGGTTTTTGCGAAGAGTTTCCCATTTTATTTTCTGACATAAGGTGTCTCTGTGGGTAACCTTTATGTGTAACCATAGTGCTGTTTCTGTTTTTACTTTGTATTTGCAAAGTCCGCATAAAATACTCATTCTTTTATTTTATTTTGTTTTTCCTTTTTTAAAATTAGGTTTTGACGGTCTTCCCATTTTTGTCTTAAAATTAGGTTTTGACGGTCTCTCCTTTTTTTCCTAAGCCTGCTAAAAATATTCCAACACATTTATTTTAGCTTTCCGCGAGCGTTAGCGTTGCTCGCTGACGCTTTTGCGACTTCGTTGACACTTCGTGGAAAGCTTTAGCGATGCTCGCGGAAAGAGTTTCCTAATCCAGCAAAAGATTAGGAAACATCGCTTGCTTCGCTGACGCATCGTGAGAACAGTAAAAATTTAACTAATAACAACTCAACTGTTATTGGAATCAGAAGGATTGCCACTATTGACATTTTTGCTAGGATCCTGATCACTTTGTACAGGCTCATTTTTATTTGATGGTTTTTCATCCTCACCCCGGTCCCAAACATGTTTGGCTACTATTATTCCACCACATAACAATCCAATCATTGGAATATAGGGTGATATTTTTGATACCAAGGATTTAACATCATCGCAAAATAGTTTGTTTGTCGACAATTCTTTATCCAGTTTTCCATCATCTTTTATCAGGTCTAACTGTTCCATTAGCACTGAAAATTTGTTAATAAGGGTTTCTGTTAACACACTGTTAACTTTGTCCTGTTGAACCTGATCATAATTATGCTTAATTTTTTCAAGTGCCGCCAAAGAGGATTTTTTAAGATATGGTTCCGAATATTTAATTTTTTTTTCGGAAGAAAGCCGGATAAGCTCTTCCCTAAGGTTTAAATTTAGCGGATCTTTAAATGGTTCTTCTTGAAAGTCTTTATTTTGTTCCGTGTTCATTTATTAGTAACTTTTTAAACAAATTTAAGACATTGTTTTTAAGATCTTGGAGAGTTCCATTGTTGTACACAACAAAGTCAAACATTTTGTCGTCAAGTCCTCCTTCTGACTCATGTTCCCCTTTTGTAACTCCAGGTCTTACAACCTTAATCATTGTTCCTCCCATTTCCTTAATTTTACAGAATTCATTGTCAAATCTAACATCTGGAATAATTACATTTCTGTTTTTAGGAACAGAAAAAGAGTTAATCCAAACAAATTCATCTACTTCTCTGCACACGTTTGTCCCCAAAGTTTGGAGAATGTATCTTGGTGTTGTTAGTGTTTCCCAGTTTTCTAACAAAAATTTTTCTAGATATTTATGCGCGTTATTTTTAAAGTATTTTTCAAAAACATTTTGCACATGACTTACAGAAGGAAGACCATTTGGTAATGTAAATATGGCGTCCTTTTTGTTAATATCGTAGCAGTAACTTATGTCAAACTTAAATGTTTCGGATGCAACTGTTTTTAGGGTGTCTGCAAATGATGCCTTTTTAAAAAAAATATTTGAACTCGCTAAAATATCTGCAACTGTGTCTTTCCCAGATCCCATTAAACCATATATTCCAAGTATCATTTTATTTGTATCTTTCTTTGTATTCTTTGTAAACAATATAGGTAAGCCCTATTGCAAGGACCCACAGGTTTTTTGCTAACCATGCTAACCCCTTTGCTCCCCAGGATAGTGCGGTTGCAAGTATACTTAAAATTGGAACCAGTATAGGCAAAGCAGCTTTAGCAAGTTTTGCTAAAGCCTTTCCTAATGCTCCTGTTGCCTTTGCTGCTGCTGCTACTCCTTTTCCTCCAGATAAAACAACAGTTGTTATAATTCCAGCGATGGAAATGGCTATTGCAGCTGTTGCACCCATGTTTTCTTTTGCCCATACTTTAAACCTTTCAAACCGTGTTAAGGTATGGTTTTTAATCCTTTCTTTTGTTTCTTCGTATACTGGAGCTAGGTTTGCTTCCAACCTAAGTTGTTCTGCCTTTTCTCTACACACATACGCAACATTTCTGGCTTTTGCTTTTTTCACTGGATTATCTTCTTTGTCGGCTTTATCTTCCCAATATTCTCTGTTAACATCAACAGCTTCCAAGTCATTGGAATTTAAAACTCCCGCAATGTTGCGAAGAGCTCCATCACCAGCAATTTCATCAATTTCACCATTATCATTTGCTTCAATGTTGTCCATCCCTATTGTTACTTCATCATCCATGTCTTCGGCAACTATTTTTTGAACTGCTTCGGCAGCTTGTGGACTTATTTTTTCTTCATTTGCTATAGTTCCAGCTCCAGTTTTTAAATATTCAACACTTGCAATATTTAACAAATTTTTAAATATTTGAATTTTGTTTACAACTTTTTTCCCTTTTCCTTTAGAGTACACAAAATTGCCTTTGGCATCTCTAACCAAAATTAGTACACCTTCAAACTTAAGTCCGTTAATCTTTTTTGTCTTTGGATCATAGGTAAATATACTTCCATCATACAAGGTTTCATTACCTTTTTTAATTACTGTTTGACTTAACTCATCATAAAAAAACTTTCTTTTTGTTAATGTAGCGTATAAACTTTGTCTTCTGGACTCTTCTGCTAAAAAGGTTTTCAGTCTTTTTTGAAATAATTTGTTCGACTCATTTTTAAGTTTTACAGGTTTTTTACTAAGTCTTTCCCTCATTTCATTTCTTTCATTTTCACCAACTGGTGTAGAACCATCATCAAAAAAAGATGTTTCTACAAACCTATCATCATCATTATCTTGGTCATTTTTTGACCCAAAATCCTTCATACCAATATTTTCTCCGGAGGGTTCTCCTAAATTATTATCATCCATTTATTTAACCTGTTGTTTACCAATAACTTTAACAAGTTCTTCACCATAAAATTTTCCTAAAATATCCTCATCAAAGTCTCGAATTTTATACATAACAGGATCTCCTCTAAAAACAGCTGACACCGTAAAAATTTCATTAGTAAAATTTGGATCATATCCTTTAGCAAAATTTTGTCTATATTTTTGTATTCTTACATGATCTCCAGTTTTTAATTTAGGTTTTACACTTCCTTCAAGGGGTGGGATTCCATACAGTGTAAAAAAAACTTTGGATTGGTTCTCATCATTAACATCTTTTGGCTTCATCCCAATTGTGCTATGTTTTGTGTTGTTGTAACTTGCGGTAAATTTATCAAGAATATTTAACCACTTTTTGTTTCCTGTAAATGTAAAATGTTTCCACATCCTGGTTTTTAATGTTCGGTTAAATCTTTCTACAACAGCGGCCTTACGTTCGGATCTTGTGGAGAAATAGTGGACCCCCAAAGATTTTAAAAGGGTTTTTACCCCAACATTATGGAATTCCTTCCCCTCATCAAATTGGACTGTTTCTGGATATTTACCAAAATGGTCTTTAAATTCTGTTAGCATTTTGGTAACCCCAGGAACCATACTCACTGTGTTTTTTCTGGGAACTGGAACTGAGAATGCAAATCTGCTTAAAATTTCTATTCCTGTTAATATCCACTTTTGACCATTATTTTCAAAACCAAATTTAGCCATATCTACCAAATCCATTTGGAGTTGGTCGGCAAGATTTTTAACAAATGTTTTTTGATATTTTCTTGGTTTCCTAATAGGTTTGTGCAATGTAAATACCCTTTGGTTATGTAACCATTCTTTAACCAGCTTTCTTGAAACACCTTCAACATTTTGATCTAATGCTGCTTGGTAAAGTTTTTCCATGGATTGGTAACCTGTTACAGGATTGTAGTAAATATCCCGAAGTTCAAGGTCAATGAGTAAAAGTTTATCATCCATTTTTTATTTAAATAAATAATGTCAAAAGAAGAGTTTTTGAAAACTTACCCAAATGCTGATTTGACAAGATTTAAATTTGGGAAAGCGAGGAGCCGAGCCACGCAAAGCGCTAGCGGAGCCAAAGGCGAGCAAAGCGGAACCGAACGAAGTGAGACCCTCGACCAAAGTAAGAGCAAGATATTTTTTTTAAAGGACGAATTTTTACTGGACATCAAAAGTGATGAGTTTAAAAGAAACAAAAATTACACCCAATATTTATATTGGCCAAAACCTTGGAACACTAATGGAACTGTTCAGATTTTTTTAAAACTGCCAAAATGTTCAGTAAATTTTAACAAAGTCATACTATTTGTTAACAAAAAGGAAAATTTTGTTTTGGACTTGGACCCAATAGACTTAACATTTCAACAACCAAAAATTCCAAGAAATCCTGACATAAATGACTTCCTCACTATTCCATATTTTACAGCTATTGCTGCCAGTTATGTTGCAAGCTACTTGTGTGGGATGTCTAACAAACATTTTAAGAACGGATTTAAAAGGTTTAGGTCTTCTTTTTTAACAAGTATTACCCATTACCATTACATTTACCAGGTGAGAAGATTTTTAAAGCATCCAGACAAGTTAAGGAGGTTTTTAACAGAGGATGTTATAAAAATTTTACAACACAATCCTAATGATGTTTGGATCAAGAAAATAAGTAATTCCACACAAAGTGCTAAAGATTTTACACAAGATATGAAGGACCTTGGATACGAAGTCAGGTATGTAAAGCTGGAACAAAAAAGTTTTGGAAGAGTTAACACTTATGAGGAGTTGGTGTCTACTTCCCAAAGACATCCTGAGGATTTTAAACACTTTGTTCCGGAAACCAGTAATGGTCTTACACCACTGGGTCAAAAGTTATTCCAACAATCCTTAGAATCTTTCGTCTACTGTATTTTGGGAGCCCAGGCGAAAACAAGGTGGGTCATTGTTGGGCAAGGTGCTAAAAGTTTACAAACACAAGAGGTGTTTAAAAAGTTAATGGAAGATACCATAGCACAGGATGACATCACTGTAAGCATTAGTAACATGAGGCAGGCAATAAAGTCAACCAATGTTGTCTTAAATTTCGCGGTGTCTCCTGGTTTAATTTTAATTCCTAGCGATCTTAAAATTTTAGTTAATCCTGTGGTTGGGTTTAACAATGTTCTTACCATGGCTACTAATGGAATGATGCTTGGATTTAACCAAAATTTAAACCGAGGCGAAGCCGAGGCGAACGAAGTGAGGAAATCTTCCTTAACCCCTTCGACAAAACCTTTACCAAAATCTTTGCCAACATCCTTTGCCCAAACCTGGAAAAAAACATACAAAGAAGGTTTAGAAACCTCGTTAAGAACAACAAAAAACAATGACAGATTACCAGAAGTTTTTGGAGCTTCCATAACACTTGTTTTTTTAATTTTTAAAGCTTTATCACTATAATAAAAGGAATGACTCAAATGTTAAATATTAACATCAAAATTTTGCCAACTTTGCACCTTTTCTTGGAAAAACATAAAAATGGTCCTAATACCAGTCGTTGTTGCAAAGAACCATTGGAAGAAATGAATGGGCATGAATTTTGTCCAAAATGTGGAGTGGTAGGATCAGCATTGCTAAAACAGGGTTATGTGAGTCCTAACCGGGGGTGGGGTCTTCCTAAAGGTGGGCCTAAGGTGGTGGTCAGTCTTAACGTAAGAAATTTAAAAAAAATGTACCTAGAAATGTTGCCAGAACATGAAGCAAAACCTTCCCCTAACCCTTACTATAAAAAAAGCAAATATTTAACTTGTGATTGTAGATGGTTTAAAGATTATGAAAATGGCCACTATTTTGTTTACACCAAATGTTTATGCAAATGCAACACTCTCATGTGTACCTGTGTTTGTCCAACCCAAAACCCAATACCACCCCAAAAAGAACCAAAATTTGTTGTACTAAAACTTATGGAATATTTTGAAAAAAAATTTGAAATCCTTAAGGAACAAGGTTTGGTTGCAAGACATCCCATGAAAAAACATGTATTGTATGCCATTCTTGCAATATGTCAAAGAGATATTTTAAAAACTTTAACAATACCACCATTCAAAAATCCCAAAAAATCTTTTGAAGTAATAGAATATATTTTAAATTTTGAAGGTGTTCCGCAAAGCGTCAGCGAAGCTAAAAAACTTCCTAAAACATCTTTTGAAATTTTTAAGTATATGTTAAGCAAAGTTCCAAAAAAATAAATTTTAATATTTTGTAACTTTTTGGGTTACAAAATTTTTATTTTGCGAAGCGTTAGCGAAGCCCTAAACAAATCTTGACAACAACCATCCAGCACCTGTTCCAGAAAGTGTTACAGCAATAATTTGGTATTTTTCCATTTCTTCGCTTGGTTGGTAAAAATCCTCAAGTTTTGGCTCTGGAGGACTTTGTAAAATTTTATGGAGTTCTTGGAATGCTTTTGATGTATCTTGCATATTGTACCCCGCAGTCCTTATTTCATCCTGTAATTCTCTTTGTCTGTCCTTCCTTTTAATTTCATGTTCAAAAAACTTTTCTTTAGCTTTTTGGAGTTCTTCTGTTGCTAAATTATGTCTTTTTGTCTCTTCGGCAAAACCATCTTTGTTAAATGACTGAAACAAATATCCAGCACCCGCAAAGGCAATAGCGTTAAACAGTCCTCCTGCTATCATTGATGCCATTTATTAGTTTTTGTTTCCATATCCTTTTTGAAGGGGATATGGATACATTTTTGCTTAATCACTCATTTCACCCGTGGTTTGGAGTCTCTTTCGTGGAGACCCCTCAACCTTTTTCAGGAATTCTACCACAAACTGTGGGAACCTTTCTTTTTTCTTGTTAACAAACACCTGGTCAATTACCACTTTCATGTCAACATAACACAGTTCCTCAAAATCTTTTCTTTCTTTCTTGCTTAAATCCTCTTCGTCAATCTTAAAGGATATTAGGTTTTCGGAATCTCCAAAAAATGGAGTGTCTTTGGTTGGCTTGAGTTGACTCCAGGCTGTCAAAACATTTTCGCAGTTTTCATCACTTAGTTGGATGATTAGTTTAAAACCACTTTTTGGTTTTCCATTGAATGTGTTAGGTTTTAACCCAAAACACTTGGTTTGTTTAAATTTTAATGTAATTGGTTGTTCCAATTTTTCAAATAATCCGTTCATACTTCTCTTTCCTTTATTTAATAGGGATTAAAAACTTTTTTTAAAAAACTAAACTTTCTTTGGCTCGCCTTACTTCGTTTGGTCCAAATTTTTGGGTAAGTATCCTTTTTCTTGCGCCATTTTTACTGAAAATAATCCAACAGAAACAGCTACTCCAAGTTTGGCTGTTTCTTTAAGACTAGCTGGTGCCGCTAAAGATTGGCCTAATACCTTTTTGAAAACCATGCTTGTTCCAACAGCTGCAAGTGTAATTAGTGCTGCTTGATACAAGTCATTTACAACTTCGTTCTTATTCATTTATTATACTAAAATTTTGTAGTTTTTTAGCTTTGCTGACGCTTTGCGAAAAGCTTTTGCGAAACTACAAAATGTTATTGGATTTTAGAAGATTTTTAAAATTTCTACTACTTTAACATAGTTCCTTAAAGCTGGTATTAAGTCTTTTAACACCACTTTTAAGTTTGTTAAATTTTGGTTTTTTTCTTTTTTTAAAGTTGCTTTCAAGTTTACCATGTCATTTAACACCTCTTTAATGGTTTCTAAATTTTGGTCAATCATCTCTTTTATTATAGTCCAAAATTTTAGGAAATTTCAAAATTTTGGGGACATAAAAAGACTTCAAGAATAATATCCCCAACATCGTTGTCAACTTTAAATTTTAGTTCGTTGTAAATACCATTGTCTAACATGGCTACAGAATTAATGTTATCAAACTTCTCAACAGAACCCTTTAGTAGTTGTTTTGTGGTAATTGGAAGGATGGCGGCTGTTCTATCCCGGTTTCCAGAGAATGAAGTTTTTGTTCCATCAATCATGTTGCAAGTTATGCAAACAAATCTTACTCCAATATTTATGTTGGCTGTGTTTGGACCGACTAGGTTTGCACCCTTTTTAATTGTTGTTGTTTCTGGAAATCCTAGCAAAGGACCAAGTTTTAACAATGAAAGGTTCTCTGATGGAAATAACCTAATTTTACAACTATAGGGAATTAGTTCGGATTTTATTTCATTTTCCTTAAATCTTCTCATGATCATGCCAATAGTCCAATAACCATTGTCAAAACTAATTTTTTTTGTACCATGCATAACATATGTTGGACTTGTTATGTTGTTAAAATTCCAGAACACTGTTGCATTTTTTACTATCATTTTTGTATCCTCCATGATCAGTGGATCCTCAAATTTAACAGTTGTCTCTCCATTTTTAAGTAAAATTCTCAGGTTCCTCATTTATTATAGCTTTCCGCGAGCGTTAGCGTTGCTCGCTGAAGCTTTGCGAAACCCCAAAATTTATTTGGTGGTGGTATGGATGGATCAGGTTAATTTCTAGTCTTGAATATTTTTGGGATTTTAGTATTTCTTTAATTTTTTTCTCTTCTTCTTTTGGAATGTCCAGATAGTCATCTAGGATAACCTGCATGTCTTTTCTGTTTGGGTTGTAAAATGTAACAAGTTTGGAAATATTTTCTCGGTATGGTTTTGCAATGCTGGTTAGTTGTTGGGTAACAACTATTGTACTAATATCCATATGTCGGGCGCCAAAACCAAGTTTGACTAACTCACTAGTCCTGTTTTTAACAGTTTGCCCCGAAGCACAGTCATCCAAAATAATTAACGAAGGTCTTCCTTTACAGTATTCCACAACATATTTTAAAAAATCTTCGGACTCGTCTTGGTCGCAAGGAATAACAAAAAATCTTGGATCATTGAGGTGTTCCCATTCAAGATATGTTTTGTTCCATTCAAAAGTAGGACAAATTAGGAAAATGTTCTCAAACTGTTTTGGGGTTTCTTCTAACATTTTTAGCAAATAGTGGGTTTTCCCACAGCTTGTCATTCCAACAATGATCATATTAAATGGTCTCATTTTTTATTTTAGTAATTTACACTTTGGAACTCTCCTCCTTGGACTTTTAGGAGTCCATCCGAAAGAATGAAAACATGGCATTTAAGGTCAGCTGTTGTTGCCTTCTTTGTAATTTCCAGCATAATTCCGGACTGTGTTGTTAAAAGCTTAGTTCCATCTCCATACACATCATTATCATTGATCGAACGAAGATCAACAACAAGTGCAAACTGATCATCTGTAAAGAACTCCTCAGCTTGGATGGTGGGATAATTTGTTTGTCTGAAAAGTCGTTCAGCCTCTTCAAACAACCTCCGTTTTGGAATTCCTTGAGAGTAAATGCTGTTTGGGACCCCTTCAATAGTAATTTTTACATTCTCAATGTTTGGGTAAACAAACTCTTCTGATCCATCACGGGAAGCTTTTGTAAACAACATTACAACAGCCTTCATACTCTTTCTTGGTAAATTAATGGTTTCGTTAATTAAAGTTGTTGCTCTTGCCCATGGTGAGGTTTTCATCAGGGTTACATGTTCAAAGGAAAGGGCTCGACCCACTTGGTACGAAGATTCTATTTCTTGGACTAGGGAAAAGTTTGTAATGGTTTCATACTCAAGTTCGATATTTTCAAGTGTGTAACCAGCCACAGATTGGTTGTTTTGGGCTTTCATAATGGTGGTAGCTTTTGGCAATGTAATAATGTACTGTAAGTCATTTGCCATGCTGTGGGGAGCATACAATCCGTGGTCCTTTAAAATTTTACCCAACTGGATTCTCTGTTTTGTTCCATAAACAGCTGCATATGAGTCGGCATTGGCATCATCAGATTTTGAGATGAGTTTTCTTTGGTTTTCTGTGGCAACACCATCTTCGATCATATTGGCTCTCTCATGTTTGTCTATCCACAAGTCCTTGTATGTTTCCAGAAGACTTTCTCCTGTGTTGTCGTAAACTTTTTCGCCTGCAAATCTGACTTCCAGTCGTTCTTGTAGTTGTTTTGCAAGGTTGTTGTTAAACCAAGATTTGGTATTTTTGTTCTTAAAGTCAAACAGAAGAAACATCTTGTCAGGAACTAAGGTTGCTCCAGGTTTAAGTTTTGGAATATGTATGTAAATTACTTCTCCTTCATTAGCCGAATTAGGGTTGAAAGTAATTACATTTCGAGCTCGTTCTCCGGTTATTGTACTTTTGTGTAAACGGTTATAACCAGGAATTAATTGAACTTCTCTTTCTGTATTCATTTATTTAGTGTTAAAAAAATTTTTATTTAGGAGTGGATGTCAAAATTTCCCCAAATATGGTAACAATGGTTTTCATCATAGTTTTTGAGATCATATTTGCTGTACAACAACCAAAGTTTGTACCCTTCGTAGTCCCCTTCTGAAATAAGGTAAATAAGTTTTCCAATGTTAAACCAGGTTTTACCCCCAAATTTGCATTCTGTTGCATAACTGTTTACGATCATTTATTTGAATTCCTATCCTGTTATGGATAGGAATTTCTTTTAACTTAAAGATCATATTGGGAAAGGTCTTTGTAAACTGTTTTTGTTTTTGGAATTTCTGTGGAGCTAAGATGTTTGTCTTCAGGTTGGGTCCCTACCCATTTGCTGTATGCAATGTAAGTTAGTAGGAGTGTACAACAAGTTCCAAGTATTGTTCCAGTAAATGTTATTAAAGACCCCGGAGACATTTCTTCGGGTTCTTCTGGGATTGTTTCCAACTGTTGTTTTTTCTTTAGTTTTGCAGCCCTACTTATTGCAGCCAGTTTTTTTCCTTGGGCAACTCTTTTTGGATTTTTTACCCTTGGTGGAGGGGTTTTTGTAATAGTTTGTTTCCGCGAAGCGTCAGCGAAGCTTTCTTCACTTTTTTCACTTTGTTTACTTTGTTCTGCTTCCATTTATTTAACAACTAGTTTAAATTTGTTTGGCAACTAGTTTAACAGCTAGTTTAACAAGCTAGTTTCGCAAAGCGTCAGCGAAGCTTAAAAAACAGTATCGTATACACCTATCCGTGTTAGCATTTTTGTTGGGTCTTCATTGGGATGTAAATAATTACAAATATTTTTATGGCTTATGTTGTAGTATATTTCTTCTGCTGATCTGTCTGTTGCTGTTTTACGAACAGCCTTAACCAAAACACATTGGTATCCAAATTTACATTTTAAAACTTTTGGAAGCGGAGCCGAGCCGAAGGCGAGAAATTCTTTGGAGTCCATTTTATTTAATTAATTTTAAGCAGGTTAATTTCAACATCCCACACATTAAAAAACAAGTAGGTATAGTCATCCCCAACCGAACCAGAATAGCTATGTAAAGATATTTGAGCTCCCTTTTTTATGGTTGCAATACCTTGACAAAATACATTATGTGGACGGTTTTCGTTATATGTTCTTCCCATGGTTATAGTTTCCAAACCAGAAAGTTCGTTTGACCTGTTTGTAATATCGCCATGGTAAAGGTTTGTTTTTAGATCAAAATAAGCATTGTAAGTAGAACCATCCCACCATGAAGATTTTCTACTTTGTTGATCTATTTTGTGGCCATCTGGTTGAAGTAAAAACCAATATGATATTAAATATTTTCCAGTATCATTGGTTGATGTAAATGAAACCAAAGTGCTAATGTTATTGGTGTTATCCCAACTACCTGCTTTGTGGTTTGTTTTTCCACTATCTTTTTTGTACTTTATTAACTGCGAAAAAGATCCAGCTGGCCCTGTAATTCCTGTAACTCCTCTTAGACCTCTAAGTCCTCTTAACCCAGTTGATCCTTTTCCTCCTGGTAACCCTCGGATTCCTTGGTCTCCTTGGTCTCCTTTTGAACCTTTGTCTCCTTTATCTCCTTTGATTCCTTGGGGTCCTTGAGGTCCTTGCGAACCTGTGTTACCGGTGGTACCTTTAGATCCTTGGGAACCTTGGGATCCTTGTGGGCCTTGGGCTCCTTGTGGACCTTGTGGACCTGTTGCCCCAGTGTTTCCTTTGTTTCCTTTTGCCCCATCATCTCCAGGATCTCCTTTGTCCCCTTTTTGGGCTGCTGAACCAGCCATACCTTTGTCTCCTTTGTCGCCTTTGTCTCCTTTAGTTCCTTTTGCACCTGTGGTTCCATGGTCGCCTTTGTCTCCTTTGGTTCCTTGGGGTCCTGTTGCACCTGCTAATCCAGTGTTACCTCTGTCACCTTTGTTTCCTTGTGGTCCTCTAATACCAGTATCGCCTTTGTCTCCTTTGGTTCCTTGCAAACCCCTGTCGCCTTTGGCTCCTTTTGGTCCTGTGGGTCCTGTGTTACCTTGGTCTCCTTTGTCGCCTTTTTGAGCTGCTGTACCTGTTGGGCCTGTTAAACCTCTATCTCCCTTGTCTCCCTTGTCTCCTTTAGAACCTTTGTCTCCTTTTGCACCTGAAGAGCCTTGGGAACCTTGTGGTCCTGTGTTACCTTGGTCTCCTTTGGTCCCTTGCAAACCTTGGTCGCCTTTGTCTCCTTTGTCTCCTTTTGCACCTGAAGAGCCCTGAATTCCTTGAGACCCTTGCGAACCTTTTGCACCTGAAGAGCCCTGAATTCCTTGAGACCCTGTCAAACCTTTGTCGCCTTTGTCTCCTTTTGACCCTTTTGGTCCTTGGGACCCGCGAAGCCCTGTTGCACCTGTTAACCCTCGATCGCCTTTGTCGCCTTTTGCACCTGTATCTCCTTGTTCTCCTTGTTCTCCTTGTTCTCCATCTGTTCCTCCACCTCCATAAGAATAATCTGGATCATCATATCCATAGTAGTAACTCATTGTTTATTTAAATGAAGTTTCCATATTCTTTCATCATATCCTCATTAATTTTTACAATCTCAGCTGGGAGCAATGGACCATGAACAATTTTAATCCCATAAATTTTTCCTTTCAGCTGGTATTCTTCTAAAGGGGATGCACCCAATCTTTTATTTAAAAAAACAGATCCAAATGGACTACCTATATCTGCAAGGTCGGATAAAAATTCTGATCCTGCCAACTTTTTGCTATTTAAATATACCACCCCTCCAGTCCCCAACCAATGGCATGAAACTATGTGTTTGCTAAGAATGCTATGGGGACCAACAATATCTATGGTTTCTCTTCTAGCGTCTCTTACACCACCAACTATTAATTTGGAGTAAGAGTAGGATTTAAAGCTAAGATATTTATCAAAATTACCGTTATCATTCCCAATAAGATAACACCATTCGTTAGAAACTGATGTATCCACTACCGCACAAACAACAAAAACAGAAACATCATTAAACTGCATTTCGGTGTTGCAAAAACACATGTAGTTGCCCCCCTTGTTCTCAATGTAATTTTTGCCTGGACCAACTGCATCTGTACCAAATGTTGGGGCATGGGTTTTATCATCCTGCCATAAAACAGAATTTCCACTTCGTGCTTGGATTAGCCTTTTTTCTCCACCAACAGTTTCAAAGTGTTTACCAGCAGTTGTCAAGTTGATATCAAAAACAGTTTTGTAATTTCCTTCCACCCCCAAATTTTTTATCTTTTTCTCAATGTCTTTAATTCTCTTATCTGTATCATCATGTTGTGCAATATGCTGGCGTCTGCCATAACCATAGAAGTAACTCATTGTTTATTTAAAGGGTTTAAATTCCTTATTTTTTAATAAGGAATTATGGTATTAAAGTTATAGTTCAGAAATTGTGCCGTTTTCAGGAAGTGTTCCGCAAAGCTTCAGCGATGCTCCTGATTCCACAGATTGGTTATCCCACCAAAGGGGAATGTAATCTTCCTCTTCATCGCTGGAAGAAAAACTTTCTGTTTCTTCATCATAATTTCCGGGTGCCCATTGTCCTGTTCCGTTTAACCAATCTTCAGGAAGGGTATTACCTTCGTTTTCGTCTTCATCGCGGAAAACTATGTAAATCCCATTTTCTTCATCCCATTCTAGTTGGTCTTCATCCCATTCAGTAAACAGCTCCTCTCGTGTTTGATACCAATCCACTATACCTCCTCGTTCGTTAAAAATAGTGTATCCATTTGGATTTTCATTATCAGGCATTCTCTCTTTTATTTTATTCTTTTTTTATTCCTTTAAACCAAAATGCTCAAAGGTCTAAAAAAGGATAAAATAAAAGAAAGAGATGAGAAGTAAATCTAACCAGGTATTTTCAACCAACGGAAAGTCTTCCTTTCATTGTGGAATTTGTAAATTTGTAGTAAAAACAAATATAGCGCTAAAACTGCATAAAAAGGTTGTTCATGACAAAACTTTAGATATAGATCTAAAATGTAAAGTTTGTACAAAAACCTTCAAAACAGAAGAGGAACTAAAAACCCATTGCAAAAGCCACATAAAAAGAGAAAAAAGGGGGAAAACAAAAGTACCAAAAATTCTTCGGTAAATTCTTCAACAAAATTCCCCATCAAAAAATTCTTCGACTCTTCCTCCCGCAAAGCCGAGCCACGCGAAGGCGAGCCCCTCAAATCTTGAAAAAAATATTTTTTCAAAATTTAAAAAATTCTTCGGTAGCGGATTTTGACAAATTTTTTGACAAATTTTTTGACAAATTTTTTGACAAATTTTTTGACAAATTTTTTTCCTAAACCCGCGAAGCCCTCCCCCTCCTTTTATTACTGGCGCCACCAAGTCTAGGTCAGATGTCCCAGAATCGGTGTTTATACCCTACTTCTGTCAACAAGTCTTCTTAATTGTGTTTGGGTGAGTTTTGCGATATTTAAATGTGATGTGCAGTCCGTTCTGCGCATGTCCAAATAAACTGGAAAAAATCTCCTCTTATTTATCATGGACGCATGCGCACGCCTTTCATAGGCTTTTCTGAGCAAAACTAGTCAAACAGGTTTTCCGTTTATTTGGCAGTTGACACAATGGAATAGTCGAGCAATGATAGAAGAAGCATGCTTGGAGCAGCATTGGCCTTAAAACGTTTACGATTTCTGTTAATATAGGTTTTTCTTAAAGTATAGTTATCACAAATTCAAATTGATTCTCGTTTCTCTTTTGATTTTAAGATGTTCTTGAGCTTTGACGACCGCATGGATGACAGCCGTTTGTTCCTTTTCGAACGTTGGTTCTTTTTCCTTTTTCGTTGCAGAACATTGATTTTGTACGTTTCTGGATTAGACTCTTTTGTCTTCTTACTTGACTTGCTCGTCAGACTGACATGCACTTTTCAAAAAAACTTCGAGAATGCCTGTGGTGTTTTTATGGCAGTTTTGCCTTTTGGCTTCACGTTTTAGATCTTTAACTTATATTTCCCAGTGTGGACTTCGTTTGCGCATGAAAGCATTTATAACCTATCGACCAAACGACATATTTATTCAGGTAAGTCAGTTCTCTCGTGAAAGCATTTATAACCTATCGACCAAACGACATATTTATTCAGGTAAGTCAGTTCTCTTGTCATAGTTACTTTCCCTGCCTGGCCTTAGACTTAGGGGGCGATTACATGGACCGGGCTGGCCCGGTTAACCGGGATGAGTTTACAAAACGATTACATGGAGCGGGCTAGCCCGGTAAGCCGGGATGATTTCAGGCCGAAATTCGCAATTATCAAGTAAATAAGGGCAAAGCTACGTTAGTTTTACTTCAGTTTTACACTAATTAGTCTATTATTTATTTTGTAAGCCCATCGTTACTAAAAAGATTGTTAAAGTCTTAGCTAACCCAGGAAAGCGTCTTCACGAAGACTAATTAATTTATTAAATCTTCGCTTTGATCACAAAACACACAAACAACGTTGATGTTCTATTTCAGTTCCTTTCAGCACTATTTATTCACACAGTCAAGCAAACGAACGCGTATCGAAGCGAGTTCAACAGTTTTTCAGCCCGGTTTGCCGGGCTGAAAACGATTACATGGACATTTTCATCCCGGTTAACCGGGCTAGCCCGGTTGCGACAAGCGGGATCCCGGCAAACCGGGCTAGCCCGCTTGCCATGTAATCGAAATGTTAAAACAACATGTGTTTTATATATAAAGCGGGCTAGCCCGGTTAACCGAGCTAGCCCGGTTAACGGGGCTAGCCCGGTCCATGTAATCGGCCCCTTAGTCATATAAGCTTGACTTGCGTTTTGGATGAGCGGGCTTTTAGGTCAATATTATTCGGTGTTTATTGCGGTACCTTGCTTTCCCTTCCCTTTTTTTTTTTTTTAACAGTTAAAACGTCTTTTTTGCGGATACTGGTTGTAAACCATATCCGCTATGTCATGAGCTGAGATGTACTTAATATCGAAGACAAGAGTGGTGAGTGGATGTTAAAGCAATTATAAAGACCTTTTCAAGGACGATAAGATTCATTTAGAAGGTAAGAAAGCTTATACATGAATATAGATTTCAAATATTTACGTTGATGGTAAGATTTTACATAGGAAGTAAAACATTGGGAATTATTTGCCTTTCTTCGACGTTGGACTCAACTATTAATATTGTATATTGTATATACAGATTATTTCCAAGCATTGACTTAGTTTTTCTTGTTTCTAGGTGTGCATGTATAAACTGTAAACTGTTATATTTGCAAGTTCACTCAGTTCTCGCAGAGTCAGCGCTGTGTTTGTCAGTCTGAGAGTCTCTATTAAATCAACAACTTCATCAGACGCCATATGTCTGATTGTGTAGGCTGTGATGATACTCACAAAATTTGCAAAGCAAAGATCAAATCAAACCCAAAACAAAGCCTCGGTGCTTAGCTGTGCTCAAACTGTACTGTATTAAAATAGACAGTAAACAATTGACTATTTAATAATAACAAGTAACTTGCTTAATGTACAATATATAATTTACAAATAACTTCCAAACTATGTCAAACACACAAGTCTATTTTACACCATGTATTTAAATTCTGACATATTGCTCAAGCCGCACAGCTCACTCTCATTTTCACATTTAACCGCTGAACTAGTTAGTTGATCTGAAGAAGTAATTTCAGTATGGGCTGGCATAAAGCTAGTCTAAAGTTTTGCTGCAGTTAGTGGGCTGTAAATTTGAGCCAGCCTTGGAGCTCGCCTCGGAGCATTGGTGGTTTTAAATAGGCTGCAGTTTTCCCCATCAAAATTCACAATTGCAGCATTACTTTAAAGTGATTTGTTTGTAAATTCATGCTGAAATTTCGGTCTATCTAATTTGCTCATTATGCCCCCAAAAGCACTCAGCTTAAAGTATTCAGTTTCTTGCAGATCTTTCCAAATGCATCTTACAATCACCATCATATGTTTACTTTACAATAATAAGTTGTAGTATCTTCAGTACATTAATGTGTTTGCAATATACATTTACTCCACTGAAACTGATTTTTTTTGCGTCTACGTTGCTATAGCAACAGTAGACATTATGTACCCGTAAAAATAGGTGCGCAATGCGTACATGCGTCTACGTTTAGGGCTACAGAACACCGCTGACAAACGTTTTGCGCATGTGCGACGTCCGAGCTCGTCCTCGGAAAAAGAGCGGGAAAACACTGAAATACTTGGGCTGGTCCGAGAGTCCGACACAAAAGTTATATTATAAGCATACTACCAAAAGGATAAGGTAGGTAATTTGTGCATGGCTTCCTTGTCAATATTGTAACATATTCTGAATTTACCCCTTCGTAATTTTCTTTACCCTTTTTTTAAAACACAAATGAATAGTCGAGTCTTACCTAGTCTTCACTGCCTGGTTGTTGTCGCCACGGCTAGCTCCCACTTCTCTTGCAATGTTTACTCAGCGAATTCACGCATGCACAAACGTTTGGCAGCGGTGTTGGGCTACAGTACAGTGTACATCGTTTGCAATCATCTTGGTTGATTTCCCTTACGTTTGTTTTAGCAAGGGTATTATTTATTAGCAAGGGTATTTACGGTGAGCGGTGTAATATGATGGTGACGTCATGTGCAACAATCTATTCACATAATCTGATTTTCCTTGTGATACATATCATTTAATTAAAAACCCCTACATGTATAGTAATTGCGATAAGACGTAACTGACTACTACCTGTATAGTAAGTAAAGCCACATTACATGCACCAGGAGGAAAATTGAGTCCAGTTAATCAGATCAGGTGAATGGGCCTTTGGTTGAAATAATCATCAAAGACACTGGCAGGCAGTGTAAATTGTAATTAATACAACGGAGGACATAGCAATATACCAAATCAGGAAATAGCCAATTAATATTTTATTTGCCTACATACATATTAAGAACTTTTCAGAATGTTTGTTGATATTTGACTAGCTTAGCATGATAATTTTCTACTATGTGTATACACATGCAGAAATAATACTGTCATAATAAGTTACATACTGGCTATATCTTGTCTGCATATCATTGCAGTCAACAACAGCTAAAACTGACACAGATTGTTTGCCCTCACTTAAACTGGCAGATTTTTTACCTCGGTCAATTATATAAACAATGGGTCCAGGATTATCCTAAATATTATTTACTTTCCTCAGTAATAATGAAACATACTTCTCAAACTCATTAATAATTCATCAGCCGAAAACAAAGGAAATCAGTACCGAGACGGTGGTTTGGATATTGGAGGAAGAAATTACATAAATTAAGCCAACTTTCGCCTCGATTTTCTCTTAAAATACTGATCTGTTTGAGAAGCTATATCATACACTCGGAAGAATGTTTCATCAGGATTCCAAACACCTCGAAATTTGTTAAAAAACCTCGGCTTCGCCTCGGTTTTCAACAAAAGTCTCGGTGTTTGGATATCCTGATGAAACACTCCTCCTCGTGTATGATATATTACTTACACAATATATAACAGACATTTGGTGGACGTTCGTCAAACTCAATTACTCAGAAAAGATTTCTGAGCCCCAGACAGGGTTTGAACCTGCAACCTTCTCATGACTGGTTAGATGCTCTAACCATTGAGCTACTGAGGCTCAGATGGAGAGCTAAGGTTGCAAATTCATAGTCATGCACTCCTAAGTGGTAGCGTTTGCATATGAGATGTAGTTAAAGTGATCTGATGAGTTGTACATGTACGTATACATGTAGTGCACGTGTCCTCCGTTATATTAATTACACATTTACACTCCCTGCCAGTGCCTTTGATGATTATTTCAACCAAAGGCCCATTCACCTGATCTGATTAACTGGACTCAATTTTCCTCCTGGCGCATGTAATGTGGCTTTACTTACTATACAGGTAGTAGTCAGTTACGTCTTATCGCAATTACTATACATGTAGTTGTTTTTATTAAATGATATGTATCACGAGGAAAATCAGATTATGTGAATAGCTTGTTGCACATGACGTCACCATCATATTGGTTAATTTTTTGCTTGGCAAACACTGGTGACACACCGCTCACCGTTATGTTTGTTTTAGCAAGGGTATTAAAAATTAAGGGAAGTCAACCAAGATGGCGTCCAATGTCACGTGATTGCAAACGATGTACACTGTACTGTAGCCCTAAACGTAGACGCATGTACGCATTGCGTACCTATTTTTGTTCTTGCGTTGTGAGAAGCGCTGGCTGTTTTTGTTTTCAAATAGGACAAATTATATACGGTGGTATAAACATTTGCAAATAACCAGTTCAGAAAAGGGGGTCTGTCACTTTTAAAAGAATATCATATGCATGCAAACTTACCAGAAAAAAGCGTTGACATTATTGCAAAATCCCTTTGGCTTCTCCTTTTCCATCACAGACGGACCTTCGGCTTTGCTTTTTGTTTATCTTAATAAGTAGACTGTTTTCAGAAAACAAAGAAAGCTTGTTTTTCTTTTCGCTAAAGTATTAAAAATGAATGTAGAGCAATTTATTTTGACGGAATTCCGTGTTTTTATCGATAAACAGTAAACTTATTAATAGTTTATTTAGATAAAAAGTAAATGCTAAAAGTACATTGCCTTTGTTGGCTTTGGCAATTTCTTTTGACGGTATTTCGTCTTTGTTTATCTTTTAAAATCATAATTTTAAAAATATATATTTTCATACGCACCAGAACAAAATCGTTTCGAGTTTCCTTTATCACATCTTTTTTTAAAAAGTCCTTTACAATTTAGGCTTTATTATAAATAAAAACTATAAATAAATTTCACCGTCGGCCGACGTCGGGTAACTGGGTATCTTTCTTTCACGTGTCACCGCCAACAATCCCGCCAAGTTTTTCACTTTTTATTTTGTGCTGATTAACCCCCCTGTAGCTCTTTTTCCCCCTCCAGGAACGTCATAGTTTGTGTATTTTATTGACCAATAGGCTTACTATTGCGGCTTTAAAAAAATGACGAATATACGTCGACCTGTGGCGTCCCGCAAAGAGACAGGGGAAATCTTCAACAAAATGTCACGGATTTTTGTCTATTTTACCTCTTTCCCGGCTGTTTTGAAACGAAATTTGTTTGTGACAAGATAGCAAAATTATCCAGGTTTGATATAACGTTAGTTTTTTGTCAGTTTTCATCACGATGTACCTAGTACTGTATTTTCCCATTTGTTCAAGTAGTTTGTTCGTAAACCATGAATTACTTGCCAACCTTATGTATTTCTATATAATATGATGTAATCATTACAATGCAAGGGGCCTTGCGGCGCGCGACAGCTAGAAGGGGAATGGGGCGAGTTTTGTTGTGACTGGAGTTCGGCGGCTTCTACGTGGATTTTTGGGCTGCTATGGTTCTGCGCATGATCCGCATCTTTGTTTATCGGGACCCTCAAACATTACATTGGTAGATAATTACATGAAGTACTCAGCTCAATGTAAACCGTTAGAAGCAACATGGCAGAAAACCAAGCGATTTGGTGAGGATATCTCTTCGGATTTCTTCTATTTCTTCTGAAAATGTGTTGTTTTGGGTACAAGTAATGAAGAGGAAGCAAGAAAAGCTTACAATCTTCAAGAAGGTATTAGTAAATATTTTTATAAACGAAGAAGTAAACATTAGTTTCGTACATGCGCAGAACGGACTGGACAGCACCTTTAACGCTTTGATCGCGGCATCGCGCTTCGAGTATTTCAATCGCCAAACGTGCACAGAATTATTCTTTAATTTTTATTCACAACAATGCGATACTTCGATCAGATATACTTCGATGTGCGAATAGCATTAACATCATTTTATTAAAATTTGTTATTCGTTAGCTAAACTTCAGTCAAATACATTTCAACTATTTTTGAATCCCAATAATTATATATTCATGCCGGAGGCCGGACAGCTGTCACGTGATTGTCACGTGAATTTCTCGACCAATGAATTGGCTTCATTTTCTCATCGTTCTCGAAATGAAAATTTTGCATTGGACTTGGAAATGCCGAATATTACGCTATTGTTATTCAATTTTTTCTTTAAAAAAGCGACGATATCGATTGATATATTGTTGGACTATCCATATCTGCAGGATTTTGCAAGGTAAATGTATTTTTCTACTTTATTTTGACCGTTTATGTAAACCATTTGGTCTAAAGCGACGACCCCACATCCGGTTTGTCAACAATCTTCAAACCATAAAATCTCGAATTCCAACGGTTCGAATTCTCTAATTTTTGCGTAATAAGTTGGATAAATGTCTAATCTTTGATTCTATCGGGACGACCCCCGGTGACCCACTCACTGTTTTCGAGATATTCGCCGTTGAACTGACCATGGTATTTCGGCTTTTGCTAAGATGGCGCCTAATAATTTAAGAGAGCCTTTCGCCACTAAAACTTGCTTTTTTCTCAAGAATTTTGGAAGTTTCCTAAGATTTCGAGCTTTATTCTTTAAAGTAAGTGTAGAATGAGCGGTGGACAATTATTAAAGGGTAAATTTGGTATTTGTCTGTTTTTATGGTCCAAAACGCTTGACCTCGCTGTATAAAAACACCATCATTCTGGAAAAATTGTATACATACCAGGCCTACATACATTTATACATTCTGTAAATATTATTACATAATGTACTGAACTTTCTTAAAGATCTGCTATATATGTATACAGGCCTGATATGTATAGATATTTTTTATATATTAAATAACATTGTGTTCCATGACAGCAGTATGATTATTAAAATTGATGTGTGGATCATTTGTAGTTTATTATTGTGAATAATATATTGTAGTTGTAAATTTTTTATTTTTTGCTAATTTGTTATAATTTTTTATTGTTTGTATTGTTTTTCAGTATACAAATATTTATTATCCCTTTTGTCACAGTTGTCCATTTCAACTGAGTTAGTGATTTAGGAAGCAAGCTGATGGGGGTGGGGGAAATGTACACTTTCAAAAGTACCTTGTATCAGGGCAGAGCTTCAAAACCACCCTTGAGGCACATTCTGATAAAGGGCTTTTTTGTTGCAAAAGGGGGACTCTAAGCAAGTGGGTGGGGGTGGGGTGGTGTCATGTGCCCGTGTCCACCCCTTGGTTTGTAGGCAGTACAGTCAACTCTTAAGACATGAAAGTGTTAATAACTCCATCTCACATCGTATTTTTTACAGGAAGTGAAGAGATACAGTACAGATGACTGTCAGTTTTGGAAGAACCAACTTTGGTGGTGTTCAGACTGAGTGCCCATGCATGAGCACCAATCTAAAAAGGATTTTTACAATGATAAATTGATGGATTCTCTTTTGCTAAATAACATTAAAATAATATGTAGTTTGAAGTTTTGCATGTTGTCATGTTACATAAGGCAATGCATAATAATTGTGGACATAACTAATACAATTTTAACACAGAAGTATTATCTTGCATATTATACAATCCAAATGCTGGGTCCCAAAGCCTAATTAAGTGCCTGGATATTATTCATCCCTTTGCCTTTGAGTGCTACTGGCTACTGCATGTACATATGGATAAACAGTGAACTATATATGTCTAAGACAGACACCCTTGCGCTGGACTTTGTCTGTATTATAGTTCATTCACATGTCTACCTTAATACAGTAACTTTTCTGATGCCCTCTCTAATAAGTGTGCCAAAGTTGATGTTTTCTTGGCAGGAGGGTTGCTTCACTGCAAAAATGTTGAACCAATGTTAACAATGCCCCTGATTGAATATCTGTATCAGTGTCAATACAGTAGTGCTTTAGAAGTAACCAAGATCAATATTGAGACAAAACATTTTAATTTTATTCAAGTTCCTTATTTACATATATATTAAGGATACAGGAAATACACTTTATTTGATAAAATATAAATATTTGAACATTTGACCAGTTATACCAAGTTTATCAATAGATTCTGGAGGCAATCCAATAAATTATCTCGATTTTTAATTCACCTTAATTATAAAGAAAAATTTTACTTGTTATTGATTGTTATTGAATAATAAATTTTAAGCTAGCTTTATTCACAATTTTATAAAATTTGGGATACAAGTTACAGTAAGTATAAAAGGAAACAAGACTGTTTGTTAAAAAATCGGGGGGGGGGGGGGACCCCAAGGATGATAGTTGTATCTAATTGATCCAGATAATTGCTACACACAACAGTTATAGAAGTTTACAGTAATACTGCAGAATGCAAACCATTAAACCACGGAAAATGGATCATAAGGTTATAGAATAGGAAAAATTTGAGAGGGAAATCATTAACCACTAAACAACAAATAATGTTGATTTCTCACCTCACGCTTTTCTCCAGTTGTAACGAATCACACGTTGCACAGTACAACCAAATCCTTCTTTGTTGTAAACATCTAATTCGTTTCTGATTTGTTCCATTATTTGTAACATAAAATGCGTCGAATCCGAAGGAACTTGAGTAGTCCTTGAAAACTATCTTGAATGCCCATCCGCCATTGTCACGAATATACGCCAAATAAAGCACAATCTGATCATATTAATTGTCTATGATAACCACGAATTGTTCTCGTATTTTTCTGACCATCAGATTTATCAATTCTGGATCAACTGTGACGAGTTTTCAAAAGTTTTTGCGCATCTAGTCCACTGGGCAGAGTTCATTCCTTGTCGGCGGCCAGATGCAAATGAATCAATATTATCGAAACCACTAGAGTGGTAAATTGTCGGATCGAAAACGAACGTTGGAGGTCCATTTGAATGTACCACGTGATGCGAAATGAATGCACCTCGTGATCAACATTTTTAATGTTATCCAATGAATGCTCACAGATTTATCACGTGATGATTAATTTCGCATCACGTGGTACATTCATCCAAATCGATTTCCGAACCGCCAATTTACCACTCTAGTGATTTCAATAATAATTTATCAATTTTAGCGTTAGGACCATGATGCTTTGCGGCTGCTGTCCAACCTCCTCTGATATTCATGATGTAGAAGACAAATCACCTTGACAACAGAAGTGCTAAACTTATCGGCCAATCAGAAGCCGGAGGGATTCCTGCTAATATTAACGCCATGTGAAGGAAGAAACCACAGTGGAAGAAACACAAGGTCAGTCTGGCGTGCTCCCTTAGTCCCTTGGTTACACTAGCCTCCTTCGCAGGCCTTCTTTGCCGGCCTCGATATTTTCGTCCCCCACTAAGGCCTGCTCAAACGAGCAACACATTCCGTTCCGAGAGATTGACCAATCATAGATAGGCTCCTAAAATCTGGGAGGCTGACCTTCACCTTGGCCATGTATACATTATACAACATGACCGAGCTTGATGAAAGTTAACCGATCTAAATTCATATGAAAGGGAAGGGTTGATGTGGTATATTTATAATTATAGTGAAGATGGAGTATTTATATAGGACCGATACAAAGAACGCATGTAAATGAGACTACTGCGACGGTTCAGCGACGGATTCGTTAGACAACGAAAGAAAATCTGAATCGGCGAATCCGATGCCATGCATCTACAGCTATAGAGCTTGAGGTTTGAGCTGACCGCCTAACCAGTTCCGCCGCCTATGCAAATTACAATACAAAATTTGTTATCAAAGAACGTTTTGTCTACGGTATTATTGAAGGAACAATGATTTTGTTGTAAGTTGAAAAAATGTGTTGAAAAAAGTAGACTCCAGTTCTACTTGCTGCAGCAACATGCTATTTCAACTTGCAATAAAATCATTGTTGCCCGACAATGTTTGAGGTGGGTAGTAATACGTGCAACGGTTTTCAACTTGCAACGCAACAAATGTTGCAGCAATTTTAATATTGCTCGGATTACTTCACCAGCAGCTAACATGAAGCACGAGCTTGATGTTACTTGTTTTACTGACCTAATCGATCGCGGGCTCTTAGAGAGACAATTGACTAATTGAGACAATTGCAGATAAAGAGATTTCTATTATCTTGATTGGAAAACGTTAAAGGACTAGAAGAATTTCCTACTACTGAAGAGAATACTTATACCTGCTTGCGACAAGAATTTGGTTGTTTTCCAAATTTAAGACTTTATATTTTCACCCATATGGAAAAACGTACCCAACAAGAGAAACCATACAAGTGTGATGTTTGTGACAAAACATTCTCCCATTCATCTACCTTATTATATCATAAAAGCAGGGGCGGCGTGGCCCACCGGGAGACCGGGAAATTTCCCGGTGGGCCCCAAGGATTTCTAGCCTGGTGGGCCCCATTTGCCCCTTGAATTCTAGCTGGTGGGCCCTAAAAATTTGAAGAAAGATGGGCCCCGATGATGTGTAAAACGGCCCTGGAGTAAAGCGTTCGGTCGTGTGCGAAAGCGCGTTTGCGCGTAAACGTGGATAGTTGTGAAATTTAAAACTGCTGTGTGTTCAGTGCTGGAGGCCCTGCAGGTTGCCAATTATATTTCACTGACGAGTAACGATGCTAAGTCATGGCTCCAACTATTGGCCAGCTAGGGCCCCGAGCCCTGTGGTACCCGTTCAGCATATACTTCCTGTCTGAGTAACAGAGTTCACATTATTTCATTGCGCATTTGCGCGTATTGAAGCCATAAATATGCCGTATAGTCATTGACTGTAAATGGCTGACAAAAGAGCTCATAGTACGCGTGATTCTGGGAATGTTCTTCCTAAGAAAAAACATAAAAGTGGGTCTCAAAAGCGACGAGAACAAGAAACAAAGCTCTTATTTGAAAGCTCGAAGAATGTGAAACCGCTAACGTCCTTCTTCAAAGCCAATGAAACAATAGTCTCAACAGGTAATTTATAATAAATTGTGCCCATGGCTAAAGGCTTACCTTACAACAGCTCGGCAACTTATTTATTTGTATCTTTATTACTACATATTGGTTAAAGACTTAAAGTATGTTGAGTGATATACTGATATAGTTATTAAATTGATTTTTCAATTTGGGTAATCTAATGTTGAAGCGCTTGAGTTAAGCTTTGTTAGGCACTTAAGTTCGGGCCGAGCGCCACCTGCGCTCGCGCAAATAGAAAACTTCAAATTCTTAAATACATTACGGCGGTCTACACCAGCTTTCTTTTGCGCATTCAGCCATTCACTCAAAAAACTTGATAGATTAGGAACCGCAAATATAAGTTGTGCCGCGGGCGCAACACTCTTCGGTAGTTTCCGCCCAAATGCCAGGTAGAATTTCAAATTTCAATCATCTGACATATGTGTGAATTTCATCTCGTGCACTATTACACTATTACGCTATTGGAAGTTAAGACAGAATGACAGATTATCGAAAATGACGAGTCTTGTTTACGTGTTCAAAAGCTCGTTGAAAATGCGCAATGACAAAATAAATAAGTCTGACCTAGTGACATACGTAATATTTGTGTAGAAATCCCACCTCCGCTTGGCCCAGGTGACGAGCTAACAACAGCTAACACGTTATTAAGATAAAGTTTCTGCATTCTCATTTACAATTTATCTTTTTTTATTGGTAGCTGTTTCCACACCCCAATTTTACACCCCCCCCCCCCTAAAAGTGGGCCCCTAGCATATCATTTCCCGGGCCCTATTTGAGAGCCACGCCGCCCCTGCATAAAAGAACACATACTGGAGAGAAACCATTGAAGTGTGATATCTGTGACAAGGCATTTTGTCACCCAAGTACCTTACGAAATCATAAAAGAATACATACTGGAGAGAAACCATTCAAATGTGATGTTTGTGACAAGACATTTTCCAAGTTATGTAACTTATTATCCCATAAAAGAACACATACTGGAGAGAAACCATTCAAATGTGATATCTGTGACAAAACATTTTCCCAGTCAAATAGCTTAAGATCTCATAAAAAGGCACATACTGGAGAGAAACCATTCAAATGTGATGTCTGTGACAAGACATTTTCCGAGTTAGGTAACTTAAGATCTCATAAAAGAACACATACTGGAGAGAAACCATTCAAATGTGATGTCTGTGACAAAACATTTTCCTCGTCAAGTGGCTTAAGATCTCATAAAAGGGCACATACTGGAGAGAAACCATTCAAATGTGATGTCTGTGACAAGACATTTTCCGAGTTAGGTAACTTAAGATCTCATGAAAGAACACATACAGGAGAGAAACCATTCAAATGTGATGTCTGTGACAAAACATTTTCCTCGTCAAGTGGCTTAAGATCTCATAAAAGGGCACATACTGGAGAGAAACCATTCAAATGTGATGTCTGTGACAAGACATTTTTCCACTCAGGTGGCTTACAAAATCATAAGAGAACACATACTGGAGAGAAACCATTCAAATGTGATGTTTGTGACAAGACATTTTCCCAATTAGGTAACTTAAGATCTCATAAAAGAACACATACTGGAGAGAAACCATTCAAATGTGATGTCTGTGAAAAAACATTTTCCCAGCCAAGTAGCTTAAGACCTCATAAAAGAACACATGCTGGAGAGAAACCATTTAGGTGTGATGTCTGTGACAAATCATTTTCCCAATCAAGTGGCTTACGGCAACACCATTTGATAACTCATACAAAGGAAAAACCTAGTTTCAAATGTGATTTCTGCAAAGGGACATTTGGTCTTGAAATATTTGATCAACATCTGTTGACCCATGAGCTGGAAGCCACAGAACCAACTGGGATGGACTACATATGTTTCCAGTGTGATGCCAGATTTGACTTGGTCAGTAATTTAGTAAGTCATGTGACTACTGTTCATTAAAGATGTATTTGATAGTTTGGTCTTAGTAAGTATTTATGTGTACTTGCTGAAATATTTTAGAACTACAGTACTGTAAAAGTGGCAAGTGAAGTGCTGTTTCTAAAATTATAAGATCAACCCTGGGTTTACATTTATTAACTATATATATTAACTTGTTCTTGTCTAAGGCCCTCATTGCATCATGGACAAGTCACACCTTTGAGAGGGTCTGCATTGAAAAACCTGTAAAAAATTTGGCAAAACTTGACACAGAATAAATTTGCATACATGTAAATAATAATTATCAACCCTTTGTTAATAGCCATGCCTATATCCAGACATTTTGAAGTACATTAAGACTAGTTGTGCCAAACGAATTCGAGTTTAAAATGAATAAACTAATGATAAAAGCAATTACAGTTGTACTTTGTCAATTTTTGGCTGGAATAATCAACGAAAATGGACTTTAGTCTACCCAGAGACTCTTGGATTTATAAGTTTTCGGTTTCCACAACAACTGAATCTTGAATTACACAACACTATACCCTACAAATTAACAAAATTATTATTAATCTCATTAACTCTTGGTCAGCTGACAGTCTTCCATTCGATGATAGCTCAGTAAAACAAAAAAAATAAGAAAACCTGTACTTTCCTGACCGTCGAATTTCCTTTTGTCTAGCCGATATTTTCTCCTTCAATTCATTTTTGTTGCTAAAAATACTGTGGGCAGATGGTTGGTAAATTTAAAACATGTTGGTTTCTTGATTGTCATCTGTAAGAAAGTTTAGACCAAATTTCTCCTTAGGTCGCAGATTTAAAAGAACTTGGACAGATGTTTGTCGAACAGCAGCTGGGTTTACATACAAGGTCTTGCAGACCCTCTCAAAACTGTGGTCTCTAGGGACTTGTCTGACCTGTCCATGATGCAATGAGGGCCTGTGGAGAAGTCAGTCCTTGGGTGGGGAGGGGGGAGGGGATTAAGGAGGGGTGGAGGGTGATCACAGTTGAAATTGACTCGTACTGTACATTAATAAAATTGTCTTTGCAAAAATACATAATAATTAATCTTAACTCAGACAGCAAAAAGTTAAACCTGTAGAGGCAGATCATTTAGACACATTTTGTTCATGTTGTAATTAAAATAGAGTTCAATATAAAGTATAAGATTAATTATAGTAGTAAGGGTTAATCAATAGTCACAAGTGTGATTATGTTATGTAATTAGTTAAGTTTTCAGGGCTCACATTGATACCAGTTCCAATGTATGAACTGACGTGATACAGGATTTCTTTTTGCTCGTGAAACTTTGCATTCACTCAGGTAGCCATCTCATGACTCTTCTGCAATGAAATCACAATTTTTTTTATTTAATTTATAAAAACAAAAGCTTTGAGAGTTACAGTAGTCAATAAAATCAAAAGTCTATAGTATGTGTTAAGCAATGTGATGAGTGATTATCACACTCTTTTCTATTCAAAAGAGTGCAATAACTATTTATCACATCGTTTACATACTAATCAGGTAAATAAATGAGGCATCTTTTAGAACAATAAAATGTGAGTGTGTCATGAGATAATATTATTTATCTGAATGTAATTGACAAGGTTACAGTTGCGTGTTTTCAAATCACATGTATGTAATCATGGTAAATATTATCATTACAAATAATTGTTAGAATGCTCTTAAATAGATGGTACAGTATAAAAACAGGGAAGTCTGTCTGCACATGCGTTAGCGGTCTACCGGAAGTAGAGATTTTGCGCGATTTCTCAAAGATAATTCAAACGTAAATAAACATTTGGCGGTCAGATGCTCAGGGAAAGCTTTGCTATTTAATATCGCTATTTTTTCTGCATTTTAAACTGCACGGCTTGGATAAAACCTACGCGCATTGTTTGCAGGAGAAATTATAAATAAGATGAAGAAAATACAAGAAATAACGTGTGGCATTTTAGAATAACAGCCGACTAATAATAGCGGGTCTTAGCCCTTAGGTCAATTTTTGACAGCAATCATCCACCAGCATGTGTTCTTGTACAACCAGAGAATTAGATCACATCATTTTCGTTTTGGTAGAAACTTAACGGCAAACTTTTGCAGAAATTGGCCATACTGTATGTGATGTCGTTGTCACACTGAAATTAGTAGTGAGTAAGACAAAAAACCTAATTATATATTTCTATGTAAGAACGGAATTATACATAAATTTAGCTCAACCTTGTAGCAATTAAAATGTCTTGATCGAAATAAGACAGAATCTGAGTGCGTTTTACGTACAGCGCTAACTAGTAAACAAGTCGTTGGATGAAAAGAAAGTGAATATACTGTATAATTTACCCTCCAACGGCAATTTTCCCATTACTAAATACCCCTCAGATATCAAGAGCAAGTAATTCCAAAATTGGACCGGATTTTCTCCACGCATGGCTTCAAGCCTCTGGCTTCCGAATTTATAGGCGCTTTGAAGTTTGCCGAGTTCCCAGACCATATCTCGATTGACTATGCATACGCTTAAAGTATATTAGTTCACGATCACCTCGGTTTTCTTTGATGTACCGCGGTTGTTTATTTACAATAATTACGTATAAGTCATAGGGCAATTAACTTGATTCATGCGTGCATGGTTGGGAAAATAAGCGTTAATCAATGGTCATGAATGTGATAAAGGATTTACCATCGCGACTGAAGTGTTTTTTAGACAAACTCTGTGATATTAACGAACTCAGTATCTCAGTTTTCTTAGGCAACCTCGATGATCCTCAACCTCGGTAACTAACGTATACTTGATCAATCTTGAAACAACCTTAATTAACTAGCATGTATTTGTTGCTAAAGATGCATTCTTTCTTTAACGTTATCTGGCGATGTTCGTATGGCACGTGTGGCTAAATGGAGGAATTACTCTGACCTGTGATGGGACAATAAAAATTGTAAAGCGGTGTAGAGTTACATAATACTCCAACACTCTTTAATATTACACTGTAAATTCCAGGGTGGTAAAATTTACCCCATTTTGGGGATAAAAGTGCTATTTTTTTGGGGGGGTAAATGATAAAGGGGTAATAATTACCCCTTAAATAAGGGCAATTCTTCTTTTTGTCGCACAGAATTACCCCTTTTACGGGGGTAATTTGTTGGAGGAAATTTTTTACCCATCTCGGGGTAAAAACGGGAAATTTATCCCTGAATAAGGAGTAAAAATGTAGGGGGGTAAAATTATCTAGGGGTAACTAAAATCGACACCCATTTTGGGGGGTAACTAATAACGAGGGTAAAATTTACCCCCTTGTAAGGGGTAACTAATAGTGAGGGTAAAAACTGCCCCCTACGTTGGGGGTAACCAGAACTGCAAGACCATGTTTTCGAAAATGGCGAATTTTTTCGAAGGAGTGACATGAAGACATAACTACATTTATCGTTAATATAAAAGCGTATGTAGGCAATTTTTTTTTCAATTTTCTTGAATAGTTTTTGTACATAAATGTGTATAATAGTTAAAAATTAAGCTGAAGATTGTTTAGCAGATTGAAATCGACCTAAAGTTTACTTCCGTAAGCTTGTAAACATCGTCTGTGTGTAAAGGCCAAAGGTGACTTAAACACAACCTAAGACTGCTCACAAAAATGAAATTACTCTGGATTTGGTTTTGAATGTTGTTGTTTTATATTGGATTATATTGGGATAAGTAAACAAGTGTTATTTCCTATATTTTTTGCTCTACGACGATGTCTTTAAGTTGCTATTGAAATGAATTACTTTGAATGATTTTACACTTTTTTTGTTCAAAGTTTGAACAAAAGCACTTAGCTCATTTATATTTTGACTCGACAAAAGTTGAGATAGTTATATATTTCATTGCTAATATATATCATGGACTTAGCTGAAACTATGGTATTTTCGGCATTGTCTGTGTATCAAAGTTGAGGAGACAAGATTAAAATGGGCTGAACTGACTTTGAATCTGGTTCTCAACGTTGCAACGATTTAGTTTCTTTTCCCATTTTGCTGGAAATTCGTATAGGTAAACAAATGTTTGTACATCTTTTTGGCCTACAACTGTGTTTTATCAACTGTTATCGAAATAAATATCTTGTTTTTTCATCGTATGATACGAATACTGACCGGCTATTAACTCATAACATTAGTTCTAAAACTAAACTAACCTTATTTATACTGGATAACTCTATCAATTTATCTGAACTGTTATCCTCAGAGGTCCAGTAAGGGCCCACCCTCACTGGTCCAGTGTTACTACAGGAGGAAACCGGAGTACCTGGAGGAAACCTGTGGTGTTTGCTAGAGTCAAACTGGAAGCACTCTTACATGCGGCCAAGGTGCGTTTCTTTTAATCAGATAACTACACCGTGCAGGAATCGAACCGGCTCGCAGACTAACCACTGTGCCACCAACACCCCATGTGTTCTATGTGGCAAAATTAATGTAAATGTTTTTGATCTGTCGCAACTAGTCAGCACATTTGATGAAACCCTTCCAAACCCATCACAAATGTCGTGAAACGTTATAAAATAAACGTGTTAAGAAAAGTAAAGAAAATATGAACTATTAAAGAAAAAACTCGGTTATATATCGTAAATTTCAATAATAAATATGAAGAGGCAGGTTGGCGCAGCGGTAAGCTAAGCAAACTAATGCAAGGTAAGTTAAGCCCGGGAGGTTAGGGTTAGTAGTTGGATGGGTGACCTATTGGGAAGGTTAAGGCTCATAAAAAAGCATAAGAAATAGAGGACTGAGGCTACTCGATCGTTACCCCTTAATTTTCACCCCAAATTTCGGAGGAGAAAATTATCCCGGAATTGCGGGGTAAAAATTGCCCCTTTTTTAAATTGATTGAAATTTCACCCCCCAAAAACGGGGCGTTCTGTGGAAAACATTTTACCCCCACATTTTGGGGTAATTTTTACCCCCTCAAATTTACAGTGTAGATATCTATGAAATGCTAAGAATAGAGACCGACAAATGCACAGTATTAAAACTATGTGGTTGATTAGATTGGTTTTCTGTTTATGTATTGCTACGATCACTATAAAAATATTGGAAACTTATATAAAGCGTGAAAAAGATTTATGCATGCATGGGACTGGTCTGTCTTGTCTAGACGTATATTAAAGTGCAGTTAAATAAGTCACCATCATTATAGTTTAAGTCTTTGAATTTACACACTTTGAATTTTCAGCACACTCGCAGTTTATGGAATATATAGACTCAAATGGAATAATTGCTCAACTACAATCCGGAAATCGGAAATTTCACTCCACTGAGACAGCTCTTCTTTATTGCACTGATGAAATTTTAAAGAACATGGATGCGAAAAAAGTATCAGTGATTGTTCTCTTAGATATGTCAAAAGCCTTTGACAGTGTTCGTCACGATTTGATGTTGTATAAGTTACGTAAAGTAGGTGTAGCTGAGTCTGCGATAGCTTGGTTTGAAAGCTACCTGTCTCAACGTACACAGGTTGTGAGAATACAGGATACTCTTTCCAAGCCTCTTCCTTTGACGGTGGGTGTACCACAGGGATCCATCTTAGGACCGGTCTTGTTTACACTATATGTAAACGAGCTTTTATCTGTTCCAAAACATTGCCAGGCTATGGGTTATGTAGACGATACAAAGACCCTTCTCGCCTTTCCGCCAAGTGACCTTAATGATGCTATATCTGCCCTAAATCAGGATCTGGATGAGATATCAAGATGGTGCTGTGCGAATTCGCTCTTAATAATTCCTAGTAAGACAAAGGTCTTAGTTATTGGTGTCCCGCAACTGACCCGCAACTTGTCGCCAATACCACCGGTTAAATTATTAGGAGAGGTGATCGATCCTGTTCCTGTAGCCAAGGACTTGGGTATCATTACTGACTCAAAGCTTAACTATAATGAGAATACTAAGAAAATAGTTTCAAATTGTATGTTTAAGTTATCTAGAATCAATCGGATTAAGCATCTACTAGATAAGAAATCAATCCTTCTATTAATGGACAATTTTGTGTTTAGCAAGTTATTTTATTGCTCAACTATATGGAGCAATACTTCTAAACAAAACATTAATAAGCTGCAATTGGTACAGAATTTTGGTAGTAGGATTGTTTTAGGCCTCAAAAAATACGATCATATTTCTGAAGGCTTACGATCACTTAAGGTGGCTCCATACAGTTTCTTGGAAAATGGAAAATACAAGTTTGAGAGTCCAAAACACGTGATTAAACAATTCGAAAAAAGAATAAAACTAAATGTTATGCATAGTTAAACGGTCTGACAATCAAAAAATGTTACCAAATAAATACCAACAGTTGTTGCTATGGCAACAATGACGTTTCAAAATGGCTGCCAATTACCCTTCAAACTAATTTAATTCGGAAAAAACTTTGGTGACCCCAAATTTTTTTTTCATTAAAGCTTTCCTTGAAGTATGAGTAATCAATAGGCCGATTTAAAAAAAATTCTGTAAATCGAAATTTTTTAAAAATTAACAAACATGATTTTCCCGGAAAAAATATTATTCGTTCTACAGAATTTTTTTAAAGTCGGCCTATTGATTACTCATACTTCAAGAAAAGTTTTAATGAAAAAAAAATTGGGGGTCACCAAAGTTTTTTTCGAATTAAATTAGTTTGAAGCCATTGGCAGCCATTGGCATAATTGGCAGCCATTTTGAAACGTCATTGTTACCATAGCAACAACTGTTGCTATTTATTTGGTAACAGTTTTTTATTGTCAGACTGTTTAATTATGCATAACATTTAGTTTTATTCTTTTTCCGAATTGTTTATGTACGTGTTTTGGACTCTCAACTTGTATTTTCCATTTTTCAAGAAACTGTATGGAGCCACCTTAAGTGGCTTAATGTGAAGGATATAAGCTGTTTTTAAATGACGCAGTAATGGTTCATAAGTGCCTGTATAGTAGGGTACCTAGTTATCTCTCTGATAAGTTTACGCGGCGCTCTAGTGTGCACAATAGATCGACCAGATATAATAGTGATCTTAACTTACCGAAATGTAGGCTCACAACTGGGCAGAGAACGTTTTCTTATAGAGGGCCAAAACTGTATAACAACCTACCTTGTAATATCAAGCAAATAGAGGACACAAAGACTTTTAGAAGGCTACGAAATTACCTCTGCAATGTAATTCATTGTTAATAGTATACAGTAATTTCAACTTAATTTATTTTTAACTTAATTATTTCTATTAGTTAATATTGTATCGGAAGAGCCCTTTTTAGGGAGCTATAATAAATTTGTATGTATGTATGTATGTATGTATGTATGTATGTATGTGTAATACTTCAGACTCTGTGAAGTCACTTTTAGTTTTAATCTTGTCTTTATAACAACAACTCAGACCAAGGACGCTTATCTATCTATCTCAAGGGTCCTATTACATCATGAACCAGTCTAGTTAATAGGTAATAGTTAATTAGTCAACTCACGTGCCTACATCACCCTCTCCTTTGTTTTTGGGTTTTGTTTGTTTAGCTAGGGTTATAAAACATGAAACCAAATGTAAAGTTCTATTTCATCGTTCCATCTTAAGAATAGAATAAAGTCTGTCTTTAAATTGTCTAGCCTTGGCAAGAACAATTTCTTTTGCCTTGTGGCCTGAGAAACCCAACGAGTTGACCACCCAATCCCCATAACGGTCTGGAACGTTTCTGATACGTTTCGGTCTTCCTTCGTGAGACACCTCCGGATGAGCTGGCACTTCCGGATGAGCTGGCACTTCCGTGGTAGTTGCTGAACTCTGGTGAGGGGATGGTTGTGTTACCACTCCTCTGACACATTCGTCTGGGACAAAAGTAATCTCATGTTGGCTTGGCGTTGGGGGTTGGAAAGGTTGATCTTCGACATCATCGTTCTCCCTGGAGTTCTCGCGGTCGCCACAGTCTGGAATCTCAGCCCACTGGTCATCTTCGATATTTTCAACATTGTCTTCGGCGTTTTCATTCACTGAGCTAGTCTCGGCTCCCTTTTGCACCGTCTGATCACTTCCTTTTTTTCGCTGATAAAGTTTCAAGTTGTCATGATGTACCACTTTATTACGCGTTAGTGAATCACCGACTTTACGTATTCGATACGTGACTTCTGTAACTTGTTCAATCACAATGTAAGGTCCTTTCCAGTTGCGGTGAAACTTGGCAGCTTCGCCTGGTTTAAGTTGAGGGTTGTAGAGAAAGACTTGATCATCAGGTTGGTATAGGGATTCTTTGACATGCTTGTCAAAATGCTCTTTCTGTCTTCTTTGTGCTGTATTCAAGTGTTCTCTTACATCTCGAAAGGAGGAAATCAGCTGATCCTTCAAGTTAATTGGTCACGTATTCACCATAACTACACGACGTTGGTGGCGATTCGCCGATCATAACATCCAATGGTAGTCGACTTTCGCGACCAAACATGAGGGAGTACGGAGTGTATCCAGTTGAGGCATGAATACTACTTCGATACGCCATCATACAACCGGCTAGGTGCTTGTCCCAAGTCTCTGGATCCTCTTCTATTCTCGATCTCAAAAGGCTCTTAACCGTCTTGTTAAGGTTCTCCACTTGCCCATTTCCCGAGGGATGATAAGCCGTCGTTCTTGTCTTCTTTATCTGCAGCAAGTCGCACATCTCCCGAAACAATCCTGATTCAAAGTTGCGGCCTTGATCCGCGTGGATGCTGTCTGGTGCGCCATACCTCATTACCCAGTTATCCACTAGGGCTCTTGCACACGTAGTAGCCTTTTGATTTGAAAGAGGATAGGCCTCTGCCCACTTTGTGAAGGAACACTGAACGGTTAAGATGTACTTGTTCCCACGTTTACTTCTTGGTAGAGGGCCGATGATGTCAATATGTAGCCTTTGCATTGGGTACCCAGAGGCGATAGACTGAAGAGGAGCTCTCGGCTTCTTTCCAGGAGACTTACATGCTCCACAAGTTAAACAAGCAGAACAGTAGTCATGACAGATACCAGCCAAACCAGGTCGCCAAAATCGAGCTTGCATTTTCTTCAATGTCTTGAACTGTCCCAGATGGCCTCCCTCCAGTCCATCGTGCACTCGCTTTAGTGCAGGCTTAATCAGCGACTCGGGAAGAATTAATCGGGATGTAAACCGCTTGTTTCCGCCATATGGCAAAATGGATAAGACACCGTCTTTCAATCGCAAGAGCTCAAACTGCGCCCATATTGCTCTGGAAAAGTAACTCATACTTCGCATTTCCTTTGGTGAAGGTTTCGAGTTGTCTTCTTCCAATCTTTTTAAAACACAGGTGATATCAGGGTCAGCATGTTGAGCTTCAGCTATTTCTTGAGGTGACCACCAAACATCAGCCGTCGACGTTTCTTTCACTTGCTTTTTCTTGGTCAAGATGTTCACGGTTTCTGTATTACTGCAGGAGGGGCATTCACCGTGGGGACGTCGTGGTCTCCTTGATAGTGCGTCTGCATTGGTGTGAAGTCTTCCTGGTCGATGGTTGATCTCAAAGTCGTACTCCTGGAGCCTCTCTAACCACCTTGCCACCTGGCCTTGAGGTTCTTTAAACGACATAAGCCACTGTAATGCTCGATGATCTGTTCGAACCAGAAACTTACGTCCAAGAAGGTAGTACCGGAAGTGGTCGATGAACTCGACAAGTGCCAACATCTCCAGGCGAGTAACACAATAATTTCTCTCAGGTGGTTGGAGGGATCGACTGCCATAAGCGATGACACGCTCTGTTCCATCTGCTTGCCGCTGTGATAGCACAGCACCAATACCTTGTGCCGTACTTGCATCCGTATCTAAGATAAACTGACCACTGTCAGGATCAAAGTTCGGGTAAGCAAGGATTGGTGAGCTGACAAGACACTGCTTAAGGTCGTTAAATGCATTATCCTGTTCATCACTCCACTTAAACACAGCATTCTTCTTGGTCAACCGGAGAAGGGGTTCTGCTTTCTTTGAGAACTCAGGAACAAACCGTCTGTAGTATGAAGCTAAACCGATGAAGCTTCTAACTTCAGTAACATTGGTTGGTTTCGGCCACTCTTGGACTGCTTTCGTTTTATCAGGATCAGTCTGGATACCGTCAGGCGATACGATGTGACCAAGAAATTTAACACAGCGTTGCAAGAAGGAACATTTCTTTGGCTTCAACTTCAAATTGGCCGCCCTCAGCCTTTCGAAGACGGATTGGAGACGTATCAAGTGATCTTCATACGAGTTAGACCAGATGATTATATCATCTAAATATACCAGACAATCCTTCCATGTCAGACCTTGGAGAACCAAGTTCATAAGCCTTTGAAATGTCCCAGGCGCATTTGTCAAACCAAATGGCATACAAGTCCACTGGAACTGTCCTTGGTGTGTTACGAATGCTGTTTTTGGTCGATCTGCTTTCTTTACCGGCACCTGCCAATACCCGGACACCATGTCTAGACAAGAAAACCACTGAGCACCACCCAAGGATTCTAGAATGTCATCGGATCGTGGTAGAGGTTGGGCGTCTTTCACAGTAACAGCATTCAGTTGACGATAATCAATACAAAGACGATAACTTCCATCATTTTTCCTGGCCAATACCACGGGGCTGCTCCATGGACTATTCGATGGTTCGATCCTTTCCTGCTCGAGTAACTCATTTACTTGTTTGTCCACTTCCTCTCTTTTAAATGGCGGAAGTCGACGTGGTGCTTGCTTGATAGGCGTGGCTGCTTGGGTGTCAATTCCATGCTCGATCAGGTTTGTCTTTCCAAGGTCGCCATTCTTCAGCACGAACAAGTCTGCATTGTGATTCAGTAGTTTGTGAAAACACCCCTTCTGTTCTTTTGTTAGACGTGAATAATCAGCATGAACTTCAGTTTTCCAGTCTGGTGATTGACCATGTTGAGATGTATCCAGTGATTGACCATCTTGAGAAGTACTGTCATTTCTCGGAGGAGTCGGCTGTTGACATGCACTTCCATCACTGGTTTCAAACAAGTTCACTGCTCCACAATCTCTGTGAAGAGGACGGAATCGTGCAATGGTTTGTCCAGGCTTAACAGTAACAGATTTTTCAGTAATATTCGCTAGACGTACACACGTTTTACCATCTCTTGGTAGAACAAGTCCTCGAGCCACCAGTACACCGTCTAAGGTATTTCTCTGACCGCATACAGCTTCAGTTATTCCAGGAGAACCAAAGTTTTTGTCATATCCACGTTCCAGTTCAGCACTAGCCATGATTTCCATTCCGGGGGTAAGCGTAACTTTTTCCCTGGCAACGATTCGACAAACTCTTGGTGGTGACTTGTGATAATGAATTGGGATTTCCTCTTCACGAAAAACTAAAGTGCCCACATCATAACGGATTTGACATGCATTGTCTTTGAAGAAATCGCAGCCCAAGATAGCACACTGTGAAATATCCTTCACAACCAAAACCGGAAGTTGAAATCGCAAGTTCCCAAGACGTAAGTTGATACTGATCCTTCCTTGAACGTTCAAATGTTCTCCATTAGCCGCTTCCAGAGTCGCGTCCACGTTTTCTAGTTTCTCTGGGTGATAGTGTCCACTTTTTTTCCATGTGTTTTCACTGATCACACTTGTCGTTGCACCTGTGTCGAGAAGAATAGATGTAGGTCGATTGTTGATGTGACCGGAAACGTAAATTCCATTGCCACTTAAAGTATAAAGACTCTGTTTGTTTCGATCGATTTCGTCCTTGTTTGCTGAATTTCCGTGTTGTTTAGGGGCTACATGGGTCACTTGTACAGGGACTGGCTGCCCCTTGACAGCCCCTGTGAGTCGTTTCCCTGAGCCTTTTCTGGACAGTCTCTGGCATAGTGGCCATAGCGTCGACAGGAAAAACATTTCACTTTGCTAAGATCACGCCCTCTCTCTGAACGTTGAGCGCTGTTATTTTGACTTACTTGATTTTCTAATGTTTCCAATCTCATATTGATTTTTAACATCAGTTGCTTAAGCTCGTCTACGTTGACGTCGGACTCCTTTTCACTTACTTGGTTAAGAGATCCCTTGCTCTGACTTGGTTTGAAACTCCCATTTCGCGAGGCCATTCGAGCGCTTTCGAGTTGACGTACTAGTCGTACTGCTTCGGGAAGGGTTTTCGGTTGTTTGACAAATAACTGTTCTCTTATTCCTTCACCGCAGCGAACACCGTCCAAGAAACAATCTTTAGCCATCTCATCTTTAAAGGAGTAATCGACACTGGGGTAAGCATTTTCCGCTAAGTCAATCAAATTATCTGCGTACGTTTCCGCATCTTCGTTGGGTTTTTGACATCGGTTTCTCAACAACAATTTATAATCACTGGTCGTCTTCCCGGTGTCGAACCTCGTCTTGAGAGCATCAATGAAGTCCTTGTAACTGGAGCTGTCAGGCAGTCGAAGGAGTTGTACGGCGCGATATGCTTGTTGGTCCAGAGAATTCATCAAGAACGCTCGTCGCTTATCGGCGGGAATATTTACCAAAGCGCCATATTCAGAAAATTGAGCTAACCACGTTTTAAAGTTCTGTCCTATGGAGTATGGTCTCGGCGGTCGTACCATAGTTCGACGCAGCGAGTCAACGGAGTCGTGTTCTTGTTTCGACACAGACTGACGAAAAGCCTCAGTCATGGCATTTACCAAATCTCCCATCGCCGGGTTCGGGCTTTGTTGTGTTACAGACGAAGTCGAGCTTGACTGCACAGATGACGGCAGGCTTGCCGTCCCCTCGTAAATTTCACCAATCTCGTCGCTAATCGAGACTTCCTCAGCCATATCACTTTACTGAAATACTTGCTGGTTCTTTATTACCGCTGCCACCAGTTGTAATACTTCAGACTCTGTGAAGTCACTTTTAGTTTTAATCTTGTCTTTATAACAACAACTCAGACCAAGGACGCTTATCTATCTATCTCAAGGGTCCTATTACATCATGAACCAGTCTAGTTAATAGGTAATAGTTAATTAGTCAACTCACGTGCCTACATATGTATGTATGTATGTATGTATGTATGTATGTATGTGTGTATGTATGTATGTAAGTCAAGCATAAACAGAAAACCAATCTTTCTTTAATATTACGAGTAAAACCACATAGTTTTAATACTGTGTATTTGTCAGTCTCTATTCTTAGCATTTTGATAGATATCTAACATAAAGAGGTTTGGAGTATTATGTAACTCTACACCGCTTTACTATTTTTATCATCCAATCACAGGTCGGAGCCACACGTGCGATGTTGTCTTCCGCCATTTTGAATCTAATTATTTCTTTAATTTCGCGCATGCGCAAAGATTTTTCCCACCTGTCGGTGAGACAGCAGAAACACAACAAGCTCTCAACCAAGTTTGGTACCACCATTTGCGTTCAAGAGTTTAGCGTTTAGCGAATAACTAGTTGTTTTCGAGTTTTGAAACAAACGTTGCCGAATGACAACTATACGTTTGACAGATCAAATCAATGACGAATAGAGCATGTAACTTTGCGTTGTTATTGCTTCCGTTTCAAGTTTCAACGTTGTGTTGATATTTTGTCACGGGTCACGGCAAGCATGGGATACAAAATAAATGCGTTCGGCAGCTCTACCCTTATCAAACAATCTGCGTTCCCTAATCATTCCAATGCTCACAACTTAAGCCAAAGACAAGTTATTCCAAGCAAGCGCTGCCGTGTGAAAAGAACGACGACAAGTATTCACAATGGAAAATTACACCCCCTATTCGTCATTGATTTGATCTGTCAAACGTATAGTTGTCATTGGACAGCGTTTGTTTCAAAACTCGTTTTGGGGGAAGATTTTACAGAATCCTAAACGTTACAAAACCTTTACCGCCTACAACAATTTTTTCATTATTCGGGCCTTTCTTAATTCTTGGCTCAGACGAAAACGGCAATTCAGTTCAAACTTTGAGAAACATTTCGATATGGCTCATTCAAAATACGTCTGGTCAGCGGTCATCAAGTGCTAATACGTGGAGTACTTCATGAAATGAGATTTGAGCTATCACACGATCACGATTTTTCTTACAGTTGTCATCCTGCAGTGATATGGAATTTTCAAAATGCTGTATATCGAAGATGTATAAATATTCAACGTATAATCACCCTTACCTTCGGTGCATAGGCAGGGCCCCCCCCCTTCCTTCCACTTTTACAAAGTTGGGGGGGGGAGGCTTTAGCCCCCGCAGCCCCCCCCAGTTCCGCCATCAAAGAGCGTTTTGTCTACGATATTATTGAAGGAACAATGATTTTGTTGTAAGTTGAAAAAATGTGTTGAAAAAAGTAGACTCCAGTTCTTCTTGCTGCAACATGCTATTTCAACTTGCAATAAAATCATTGTTGCGCGATGTTTGAGGTGGGTAGTAGTAATACGTGCAACGGTTTTCAACTTGCAGCGCAACAAATGTTGCAGCAATACGGCTTTCAACCAATCTCGCACCTGATTGGTCAGATCCTTTCCCGCCTAGCAACGGGGTAGCAACCGGGAAAATCAAATTGGAAAAAATAATTTTCATCTTAGATGTTGACATCCCTAGTTTGTTTTTGTCAAGAACTCAATCGAAAATGTAGGAAATTACTGTTTTAACACCATAACATGGAGGGAAAAGAACCAGTGGAAGTCATAACATTGAGCGGGATGTTAAAATTTTTCAAAGACGACCAAAACAGTATGGAAAAAGCGAGGAAAAAGGGGAACAAAAATTCAAGTCTGGTTTTGTTGTTGAAGTTAAAGTGAGAGAACATACGATAAATGCGAAGGTAAGAGCGTCCATGAAAGACAAATGTTATGCAGTGTTATTGCAAGTCAACGGCGATGGAAACATAACAAGTGGTTCGTACGAGTGCCCAAGAGGAAATTGGATCTGCAGTCATATGGCTGCCACAGCTATATATGCACATAAAAATGGTCTCTCAAAAACCGACCTCCCTAATTCTTGGATTGCAAGGCCAAAAAAAGCTGCCAAAAAAGACGGCAAAACTATGGCAGAGTTCTTTCCCTGTAGCAGGCCAGACTAGAAGGCAACATCGAAAGTAGTTTCTGACCAGGACAGGTCGTTTTTGTTCGAAAAACTATGCAATGCATCAGTGCAGTGCCCTATGAAATGGATGGTTGGACAAGAGCCAGAGGTGCCAGCCGACGTACGAAGCTAAACATGTATTGGAGCCTGCTTTGATTGATAACATACTGGAGGATTTTATTCGGGATAAGCAGGTATTTGTTGAAAAATGCAAAGTTTCTGGGGAACAAATTACTTGGCTGGCCGAGCAGACAAAACAGCAAAGAAACTGTCAAATGTGGGGAAAATTTCGAAGGTTACGTCTTACATCAGTTACAGGAAGCAACTTTGGTGATGTGTTGGGAGCAATTGCAAGGCACACGACCTTGTCGAATAAGCCATACCCACCTTCTTTGTTTAAATTGGGACAAAGGACTCAATCATGTGGGGACAAATGCACGAAGAACTTGCTATCAATCAGTACATGACAGCAACTGGGAATACTGTTCAGAATGCTGGCTTGTTCTTATTTCCTTGTGGGTACCTTGGTAGTACACCAGATGGAATCATAACTTCACCAGGACTCCCTGAGAAAGGAGTGCTGGAGGTGAAGTGTCCATGGAAACATAGGAATGCTACCATCAATGAAATAGTCCAGGTGCAATTGAAAGATAAGGAGTCAAAAAAAGGGTTCTACCTCACCAAGAATCTCAGTTTGAATTGTGAACTGGCATCAAGTCCAAGCTGAGATGGCTGCCACAAACACCATGTGGGCTCATTTTGTGATTTGGACAACCAAAGAATTAAAAATTAGTCATGTAAAGAAGAACTCAAACTGGATGGAACAAAATTTACAAAAACTGAAATATTTCTATCTGAATGAACTAATGCCACATTTTTATAGCAAAGAGGAATAAACTTGTACAGTTAAAATAATTTTTGATTTATTACAATAATTTATTCATGCAGCATTGACAAAAATCCAGGCACACAATATCAGTTGTATTGAAAAAGTAAATTACATTTAAAGTGAAATTATACCAACACATTCTAAACAAACAAGATCAAAGTGATAAATGTAATTTAGCTTTCCAATACTCCAGATATGATTGGTGTCTGAAGATTTACCAATGCTGCACAAACCTGAACAATCTTATCAACATAAGGTCTAAGTGGTGCAGTTATCAGACCCAAGATCTTGTAATTTCTCAATCTTTCAATTGCCCTTTCAACATGTATTCTGCATCTTGAGATTTGCCTTGAAAAAACTGCTTCTTCTTTTGTGAACTGACTCTTACAAGCGAGGATCGAATGCCGGTAAATTCAAAAAAACATTTTTAGGCAGAAGGTCATGGATTAGAAATCCTTTGTCAGCTAGGATTAAATCTCCTGCCTGTCAAAAGAAAAAATCAGAATGTCTGATGAATATTAGCAATAGATGCATGATCAGTTCCAAAATTGAAGCATAAAAACTGGCACTTTGCCCCTAATGTGAGTTTTGAATTGTGTGTAAGTCTGGTCATCAAATACAAATAAAGTGTAAATAAATAATATTGGGTTAAACTGTCAGAAACCTAATATCACTATAACATAAACTTAATATCATAGGCTCGCATTAACCCATAAAAGGGCAAGGGTGCATCGGGCCCTACACCAAGGTCAAATAAAATCCTCTGGCATATTAGCCAGATAAAAGTGGTAAAGTGTGCCCCTGTTTCTTAATAGCTCAATACTGTGAAATGCTAAACTGTCCAGTATTGACCTAAACACTATTACCAGTTTTGACATTTCAACCCACTACAGGCAGTAGGGGGCATGGGGTGCACTTGACTCTTTACTGTAGCTGGCTAACACCAGATGATTTTATGATATATTTATTAACATATGCTAAATATGTGGCATCCCATACTTTTTATGGCTTAATGTACTGTAAAACATGAGAGAAAAACAGAAGCACAGGTCTGTGCAACTTCATCTAGTGTTATAATTGTATATTATTTTCCTTACCTTAAGATGAGATATAATCTTTGATTCATCAGTTACAATCTTGTCACTAGAACTGCCAGGAAAGCCCTGACTAACAAATGTGATTGTGCCATTTGGAGCAACACCAATGAGGTACTTGGCAGACAGGTAGTGTTTGTAGTTACTAAATGACTGTGCTGCTGCTTCAAGATCTTTTCTTGGTGTTTCGATACGGAACTCTGTGCAATCAATAATTACACGGCAGTTTGCAATGTCTCCAAATGATTCTGGCAGACTAGCCTTGTTCTTCTCCAATGAGGGAACCTTGTTCATGCAACCAACAAAAAATATCTCATGGAATGCATGTAAGTAGGTAAGAAATATATTCTGTATGGTGGTGACGCTTACTGAATACCTTGATGCAAGGTCAAAATAAGGCAGGTCTAATCTTAATTTCATTAAGAAGATCAGTAATTCATCTTCAACACTGATTGATATCACAGTTTTTCCAGTCCAGTAGTTTAACGGAAAAAAACTTTTAATCATTTCACTGATTGTCTGGAAGACTGATGGTTCCAATCCTGTATAGCTCTTGAGTTGATATTCTTTCAGGTTTTTGAATCTAAAGTGTTTTTCCTGCAACCGTTTGTTTTCTTCTTGTGCTTCCCTGAGCTTCGTCTTGACATCATTCAACTCCTTACTTATATCAGCACCCATTGGAGAAACCCCTTCAAGAGAAATATCCTCATCTTCATGCAGTTCAACGGAAACATCATTGACATTCTCATTCTGCTGGTTGTCGTTGTCGTTGGTTGCTTCTAACCTGGACCGAGCTTTTATGGATGTACGAGAATTTCGCCGAGGAATTCTCTCATCGGTAACTTCGCCGCACAAGTTCCAAGCAGGTACACTGCCTGGTTTGAGGGTAACTTTCCTAAATTTGGCCGGAGAGTCCTTGTTCGGCTGTCTGAAGTCCTCCTCTGTAATTAAGTGGTACGAGCAGACGTACGAGTACTCGCTTGCCTGGAAATTTTCCCTTCGAATTCTGTTTACCCAAGCAGCTCGTAGTTTAGAATCTCGCGGATATTGATGGAAACTTCTATCCGGAGCGTTTTCTGATGTAGATTTGCAGTTATAAACCGAACAACACTTGGGCATTCTCCTTCTTTTTTCTTTTATAAGAGAAAATGAAATAGCTTTCATACTATTCCTAGTTGTTACTCGGTTGCTAGGGAGGAGATGGATTGACCAATCAGGTGCGAGATTGGTTGAAAGCCGTATTTTAATATTGCCCGGATTACTTCACCCGTAGCTAACATGAACCACGAGCTTGATGTTACTTGTTTTACTGACCTAATCGATCGCGGGCTCTTAGAGGGACAATAGGGGAGTTCAAGGTTTATTTCGCCATATTGCAAGGGGTGCAAAACCATTGGGGCGAGCGCGCGGCCATGCCTATTTATCCTTGTTAAAATCATGGCGAAACTTGCGAAGCAGGAAGGATATCGCTTCGGTTTTTGTCGAATTCGTCTTTAATCGTTGTTTGGATCGCTTTCCTGTGAGCTGGTATGTTCGTTCTTTGATTTTAGACCATTATCGCTGATAACCAACGCGTAGAAACGCTATAATACGAAAGTTTCCTCAACTGAGGGGTCGCTGCGCCATTGTGGCAGACACGGGACGCGGCTGTTTGTCGATTTTAGCAGAGACAAAACGCCTCGCTCACTCTCGCTGTATAGTGGGATACTGCGATAACAACAAACGCAGTCCAGAATGTTGGGTGAAGAGGTATTATCTTAAAATTTTTGTTCTTAATAAGCGGCCAAATCACCAGATTTCGGCAGAAACTTGGCGTAAGCAAACATTTGTCTAGAATATCCGTATTTTCCGCTTGTTTATCAGCCTTCAATGCCAATGGTGTCAAATCTCCCAAATAAAATTGCTTCGTTCTTCAAAATAATTACACGTTTAACTCGACAAAAATACAATCAATATGTACGATTCTATCTTTATACTTAATAGTTAGATCTAGACTTAAACTGCATTTGTAAACTATATTTTGTGCTGTATATGCCAGTTAACGTGTACATATTAGAAGTAAACACGCGTAACCCGAAACGTATCCCTTTCCTGCGAGGAGATATACATAATACACTTCGTTTGATAACGAGAAAGAGGATATTTCAGACTTCAGATGACGAAGATGAACCTCTGGTTACTTACGTTACTATACGCTTGAAGTTCGAGTGATTTACAAGAGAGTTGGAGCTAAAGTTTTACATTGCGTTGCTGAAATCGTCACTCAGTCGTGCCCGTCATAACATCGCAGCCACCCCTCAGTTGAGGAAACTTTCGTATTATAGCGTTTCTACGCGTTGGTTATCAGCGATAATGGTCTAAAATCAAAGAACGAACATACTAGCCCACAGAAAAGCGATCCAAACGACGATTAAAGACGAATTCGACAAAAACCGAAGCGATATCCTTCTTGCTTCGCAAGTTTCGCCATGATTTTAACAAGGATAAATAGGCATGGCCGCGCGCTCGCCCCATTGGTTTTGCACCCCCTGCAATATGGCGAAATAAACCTTCAACTCCCCTATTGTCAATTAACTAATTGAGACAATTGCAGGTAAAGAGATTTCTATTATCTTGATTGGAAAACGTTACAGGACTAAAAGAATTTCCTACTACTGAAGAGAATACTTATACCTGCTTGCGACAAGAATTTGGTTGTTTTTCAAATTTAAGACTTTATATTTTGACCCATATGGAAAAACGTACCCAACAAGAGAAACCATACAAGTGTGATGTTTGTGACAAAACATTCTCCTATTCATCTACCTTATTATATCATAAAATAACACATACTGGAGAGAAACCATTGAAGTGTGATATCTGTGACAAGGCATTTTTTCACCCAAGTACCTTACGAAATCATAAAAGAATACATACTGGAGAGAAACCATTCAAATGTGATGTTTGTGACAAGACATTTTCCAAGTTATGTAACTTATTATCCCATAAAAGAACACATACTGGAGAGAAACCATTCAAATGTGATGTCTGTGACAAGACATTTTCCCAATTAGGTACCTTAAGATCTCATAAAAGAACACATACTGGAGAGAAACCATTCAAATGTGATGTCTGTGAAAAAACATTTTCCCTGTCATATGGCTTAAGATCTCATAAAACGACACATACTGGGGAGAAACCATTCAAATGTGATGTTTGTGACAAGACATTTTCCAAGTTAGGTAACTTAAGATCTCATAAAAGAACACATACTGGAGAGAAACCATTCAAATGTGATGTCTGTGAGAAAACATTTTCCCAGTCATATGGCTTAAGATCTCATAAAAGAACACATACTGGAGAGAAACCATTTAGGTGTGATGTCTGTGACAAATCATTTTCCCAATCAAATAACTTAAGGCGACACCATTTGAGAACTCATACAAAAGAAAAACCTAGTTTCAATTGTGATTTCTGCAAAGGGACATTTGGTCTTGAAATATTTGATCAACATCTGTTGGCCCATGAGCTGGAAGCCACAGTACCAACTGGGATGGACTACATATGTTTCCAGTGTGATGCCAGATTTGACTTGGTCAGTAATTTAGTAAGTCATGTGACTAATGTTCATTAAAGATTTACTTGATAGTTTGGTTTTAGTAAGTATTTATGTGTACTTGCTGAAATATTTTAGAACTACAGTACTGTAAAAGTGGCAAGTGAAGTGCTGCTTCATAGGCAAAGGCCACTCTTGGTACTGTACTGTATGTTCTAAAATTCTAGATTAACCCTGAGTTTACATTTATTAACTACTTTATATATATTAACTTGTTCTTGTATAAGGCCCTCGTTGCATCATGGACAAGTCACACTTTTAAGAGGGTCTGCATTGCAAGAACCTGTAAAAAATTTGGCAAAACTTGGCACAGAATAAATTTGCATACATGTAATTAATAACTATCAACCCATTGTTAATAGCCATGGCTATATCCAAACATTTTGAAGTACATTAAGACTAGTTGTGCCAAACGAGTCTAAAATGAATAACTTAATGATAAAAATCAATTTTCGGCTGGAATAATCAACAAAATTGGATTTTAGTGTACCCAGAGACTCTTGGATTTATAAGTTTTCGGTTTTCACAACAACTGAAACTTGCATTACACAACTCTATAACCTACAAATTAACAAAATTATTATTAATCTCATTAACTCTTGGTCAGCTGACAGTCGATCATAGCTCAGTAAAACAAAAAAAATAAGAGAACCTGTACTTTCCTGACCGTCGAATTTCCTTTTGTTTAGCTGTTATTTTTTCCTTCAATTCATTTTTGTCGCCAAAAATACCATAGGCGTACGGGCCGGGGGAGCTGGGGGGCTGCAGCCCCCCGAGTTAACTGGAGAAATTGATCTTTCGGGCAGAAATCGTCTCGTAATTCGGGCAAAAAGGGTCTTGTCATTAATATTTTAACACATTGACATTGAGGTTCAACCCGAGGTTCAGTGTTCACCTGCATGCGTTTGGTATAAACCTTTAAGTATATAATAGTCCTTAGTTAATGTCTTCTACGACATCATGCTGCCTAATTGAAATACCAAACCTAGATGTCTCCATTAAGATAGCTTCGATTTGATGTGGTCATCACTCATGCGCAAACTTAATTCTGTTCCACTTTGATTCAAAGTGTAAATCCAACAGGTGCGCACACTAATTTACTCTTTTGATACATGTTCGTGTGGACACAAATATTATCAGCTCAAAATGTCTGAAAAGTTTATGGCTTGGAAGCTAAAATACTGAAAATACTTTCCAGAATGGGCAGAAAATACGTTTTGGAAGTTTAAAAATTCAAAATTCTCTGCCCTACACTTGCCTTGACATGAGGTTCAGAAGTCTAAACACCTTTCATTGCTAAGAAGAACAGTCGATTCAGTCCACTGTTAGAACGCAAGCTATCGTGCTGCCTCTGAACTAGTGCAAAACCGGCCAGCGGAAAACTATTTTTCTATCACCAGCTACTACGCGCATTGACGAATGCATGGGATCGATGTGCTGACTGTACATTTGCAGACAGTGTCTTCGGCAGTTCTGCAACCGATGCAAATATCAAATTTACATCGATGGGGTTCTATGGCGTCGACAATCAATTTTTCAATAGCGAGAAAGCAATTTTCGAGAAACTTCATACCAACGGACACATGCGAGAGAATGACGCGATGACGTAATTTATTGTCATGTGATGGCATATGACATCACAGTATATTCGGGCAAATTCTGCTCAGCCTACCCTTACAAAATTTTGCCCGTACGCCTATGAAAAATACTGTGGGCAGATGGTCGGTAAATTTAAAACATACATGTACTGGTTTCTTGATTGTCATCTGTAAGAAAGTTTAGACCAAATTTCTTCTTGGGTCACAGAGTTAAAACAACTCGGACAGATGTTTGTCGAACAGCAGCCGGGTTTACATACAAGATCTTGCAGACCCTCTCAAAACTGTGGTCTCTAGGGCCTAGTTTTTTCCAGCATAATGGGATATTGATCAGTCACCATGCATTTTGTTTACAGGATCTTGCAGGCCCTCCAGAAAACGTGTGACCTGTCCATGATGCAATGAGGGCCTGTGGTGAAGTCAGTTCTTGGGTGGGGAGGGGGGATTAAGGAGGGGTGGAGGGTGATCACAGTTGAAATTGACTGATACATTAATAAAATTGTCTTTGTAAAAATACATAATAATTAATCTTAACTCAGACAGCAAAGAGTTAAAGCTGTAGAGGCAGATTATTTACACATATTTTGTTCATGTTGTAATTAAAACAGAGTTCAATATTAAGTATAAGATTAAGTATAAGATTAATTATAGTAGTAAGGGTTCATCAATGGTCACAAGTGTGATTATGTTATGTAATTGGTTAAGTTTTCATGGCTCACATTGATACCAGTTCCAATGTATGAACTGACGTGATAAACGTCTACTTGATTTGATTTGATTTGATACAGGATTTCTTTTTGCTCGTGAAACTTTACATTTACTCATGACTCTTCTGCAATGAAATCACAATTTTTTTTATTTAATTTATTAAAAGAAAAGCTTTGAGAGTTAGTCAATCAAATCAAAAGTCAATAGTATGTGTTAAGCAGTGTGATGAGTGATTATCACACACTTTTCTATTCAAGAGTGCAATAACTATTTATCACATTGTTTACATACTAATCAGGTAAATAAATGAGGCATCTTTTAGAACAATAAAATGTGAGTGTGTCATGAGATAATATTATTTATCTCAATATAATTGACAAGGTTACAGTTGCATGTTCTCAAATCACATGTATGTAATCATGGTACATATTATCATTGCAAATAATTGTTAGAATGCACTTAAATAGATGGTACAGTATAAAAACAGGGAAGTATGTCTGCACATGCGTCAGTGGTCTACTGGAAGTAGAGATTTTGCGGGATTTCTCAAAGATAATTCAAACGTAAATAAAAATTTGGCGGTCAGATGCTCAGGGAAAGCTTTGCTATTTAATATCGCTATTTTTCTGCATTTTAAACTGCAGGGGTGCTTCGACAAAACCTACGTGCATTGTTTGCAGGAGAAATTATAAGTAAGATGAAGAAAATACAAGAAATAAGGAAAACCGACTAATAATATATATCCACGAACATGTGGCATTTTAGAATAACAGCCGACTAATAATAGCGACACACGCGTGCTTTTAAAGACGAAAGGAGGGTCTTAGGTCAATTTTTAACAGCAAGCATCCACCAGCATGTGTTCTTGTACAACCAGAGAATGAAATCACATCATTTTCGTTTTGGTAGAAACGGCAAACTTTTGCAGAAATTGGCCATATGTGCTGTCGTTGTCACACTGAAATTAGTAGCATTGACAAGTCGAACTTTATTGCAAGATCTGAGTAAGACAAAAAACCTAATTATATATTTCTATGTAAGAACGGAATTATACATAAATTTCGCTCAACATTGTAGCAATTAAAATGTTTTGCTCGAAATAAGACAGAATCTGAGTGCGTTTTACGTACAGTACTAACTAGTAAACAAGTCGTTGGATGAAAAGAAAGTGAATATATAATTTACCCACCAACGGCAATTTTCCCATTACTCAATACCCCTCAGATATCAAGAGCAAGTAATTCCAAAATTGGACCGGATTTTCGCCACGAATGGCTTCAAGCCTCTGGCTTCCGAATTTATAGGCGCTTTGAAGTTTGCCGAGTTCCCAGACCATATCTCGATTGACTATGCATACGCTTAAAGTATATCAGTTCATGATCACCTTGGTTTTCTTTGATATACCGCGGTTGTTTATTTGCAACTAATTACGCATAAGACAATTAACTTGATTTATGCGTGGTTAGAAAAATAAGCGTTAATCAATGGTCATGAATGTGATAAAGGATTTACCATCGCGACTGAAGTGTTTATTAGACAAACTGTGATAACGAACTCAGTATATATCTCAGTTTTCTTAGGCAACCTTGGTGATCCTGAACCTCGGTAACTTCGTAAGTTATTTACCACGGGCCTTCGACCCTCGGTAAATAACTGACGTAGTTACCTTGGGTTCGGTAACTAACGTATACTTGATCAATCTAGGAACAACCTTGATTAACTAGCATGTATTTGTTGCTAAAGATGCCTTCTTTCTTTAACGTTATCTGGCGATGCTCGTGTGGCTAAATGGAGGAATTGCTCTTACCCGTGATTGGACAATAAAAATTGTAAAGCGGTGTAGAGTTACATACTGTAATACTCCAACACTCTTTATATTAGATATCTATGAAATGCTAATAATAGAGACCGACAAATGCACAGTATTAAAACTATGTGGTTTTACTCGTAATATTAAAGAAAGATTGGTTTTCTGTTTGTGTATTGCTACGATCACTATAAAGATATTGGAAACTTAAATAAAGCATCAAAAAGATTTATGCATGGGTTCGGTCTGTCTTGTCTAGACGCTGATTAAAGTGCAGTTAAATAATTCACCATCATTATAGTTTAAGTCTTTGAATTTACACACACGTCGAAAGTCAAGACAGACCAGTCTCATTCATAAATCTTTTTCATGCTTTATTTAAGTTTCCAATATTTGTATAGTGATCGTAGCAATAAACAAACAGAAAACGAATCTTTCTTTAATATTACGAGTAAAAGCACATAGTTTTAATACTGTGCATTTGTTGGTCTCTATTATTAGCATTTTGATAGATATCTAACATAAAGAGAGTTGGAGTGTTATATAACTCTACACCGCTTTACTATTTTTATCATCCAATCACAGGTCGGAGCCACACGTGCGATGTTGTCTTCCGCCATTTTGAATCTAATTATTTCTTTAATTTCGCGCATCCGCAAAGATTTTTCCCACCTGTGGATGAGACAGCAGAAAAACAACAAGCTCTCAACCAAGTTTGGTACCACCATTTGCGTTCAAGCGTTTAGCGAATAACTAGTTGTTTTCGAGTTTTGAAACAAACGTTGTCCAATGACAACTATACGTTTGACAGATCAAATCAATGACGAATAAGGCGTGTAACTTTGCGTTGTTATTGCTCCCGTTTCAAGTTTCAACGTTGTGTTGATATTTTGTCACGGGTCACGGCAAGCATGGGATACAAAATAAATGCGTTCGGCAGGTCTACCCTTATCAAACAATCTGCGTTCCCTAATCATTCCAATGCTCACAACTTAAGCCAAAGACACGTTATTCCAAGCAAGCGCTGCCGTGTGAAAAGAACGACGACAAGTATTCACAATGGAAAATTACACCCCCTATTCGTTATTGATTTGATCTGTCAAACGTATAGTTGTCATTGGACAACGTTTGTTTCAAAAGTCGAATACAACTAGTTACTCGTTAAATGCTCTAAACGCTTGAACGCAAATGGTAGTATCGAGCCATATTATGTTACCAAGATTAACGGGAGGGGCAGACAATCACAAGGAACATTTCCTTCTTCAAACGAGTGTCTTACTAGATTCCTGTGGATATGAACACAATTGCAAGGAGGAAGATGAGCCAGTACCCGAGGGGCAAAGCACTCCAAAAAAAGTGTACGAGACTTTCGGACTTCCAAAACTCCTTAGATATTCCATTTGGACTTTCGGACTTGTGTGAATTTTTTGCGGACTTTTCCGAACTTCTTGTGAAAATTATTAACGACATCTTCTCTTTGTTTTTCATGTTCTGGTCGAGCTTTAAGTGAACCTGGGAAATAAAAAAGACGTAGGAGCCAAATGGGAGAATACTAAGGGGATTATGTTCATAAAAACAGTCAAAAAATATGTAAAATCGAGATTATAATCTCGATTATAATAGTTGGTAATACCCCAGTCCAAAATTTACATAGCTTTGCAGCCTGTAGCCTTCAACTCAAGAAGCAATATATTACATGCCTACTCGATTACTTTAGTATTTATTGATTTTTTATACATATATATTTCGCTAAATGAACTTATGCAATGAATAAAATTAACCGCATGGCTGGTGTTATTGTGTCTGTTCTATAGAGTATGGGTTCTAGGGTGGGGTGGTCGCCAAATCAGCGTCGAACGGATATGACGTCTGGCGATGTTCCATCACGCGTTTGCTAGCATCCAACGTGTTCTTTACTTTGTTTGTATGTCCCGATATACGCATAATAGTTTATCGTCGTTACCAATGCGAGAGATATACAATTTGATGGAGGAAGGGTCTTCTTTATCGACATCCATTTCTGGGCTGCCGGTATCTTTGCCCACGTCGACTCCGCCTGTTTTAACGGTGCCGGGGGCCTCCAATATACGTCCTCTTCGACGGTTACCGTGTTACCTCCGTCCTCGACGCCTTTGGCCTCAACGATCACTCCAGTTGTCTCCCTCACGTCAGGACCGCTTCCTTCGTTTCCTCCAGGATTTCCTGGACCATTAGTTTCATCGATGCCGTACGTGTCACCCACTCCTTGGCCTTCAACAACCGTTCTCTCACAGCCAAACGTCAACATTTCGGGGCTTAATTTGCAGTCGGCTTTCGCCTCGTCCTCTCGAGCCGCTTTAGCTCAACCACTTTTGCCACCAGTTGTCTTGCCTGCCACAGTTCCTCCTTCTTGGCCATGGCCTGTTCACGCTAGTGGTGTGTCTCAGCCGCCAGTTCTGTCGCAGAAAACAGGTTCGAGTTCATTTGTGTTGCCCTGGGCTCTTTCTGCGCCTTGTTCGTCGCCTTGTTTGGCGCCTTATTCAGCTGCATTGCCGCCTTTACACCAGGATTTTGTTGTTGGCCCTGGTTTTCTTCCCATCCCTTATCGGACCGTGGCCAAGATCACAGCTGGCCAGTACGTCGACCTTGTTTCCCTTTTAGCAAAACCCACAGAGGAACTTCATTACCCCACCGTTACGATTGATGGGCGGATTGTTTTGTCTCAGTTTCAGCGCCCAAATCGCTATATGACCACCTTGTGGCAATGGTTCAGGCCTTTCCTATTTTGGCAATGATTTTGGTGTCATATTTCCCAGAGCGCGCCCAAAATCTATTTGCATATCAATTACTCATTCTGCGCATGTACACCCAGTTCGGTGGCACTGCCTGGCTAACCTACGACGAAGCTTTTCGACGGGACGCCGCTGCTCGTCATATTATAGATTGGTCACACATGAATGTTGAACTATACAATTTCCATACGTCTGCTTACTGTGGCAGGGCCAACCCCCTGTCTCAAGGTGTCTCGTCGTTCATGGAGCTCCCCGCACCCCGTCGTCTCCGTTCATTTGTCGTTCATGGAACTCAGGCCAGTGTATTTCCACCGCTCGGCTCTACTGATATCGCCAGGTATGTGATACGTCCCAATGCGATGGCGCTCACAAGCGACTAAGCTGTCCCGTCCGATCGCAGACGCGGCCGGCGGCTTCTCCTTCCCGCAACCGCTCAAGTACCGGAAATCCTGATGGAACTTGTTCCTGTTGATTGTTCTTGACAGAATTGCCATGTACCTGCCAATAGATAATATATTATTAGACTGTTAGTTAGATTAAACTCCGATTGTATTATCATTCCGCGTCAGAGGGAATTTTCCTGGTCCACAATTTGTTTGCCAGACTGGCGCAACTCTGTCGCCGACCATTGTCAATACGTGGCTGCGGTCCATTCTTATCGCTGCTGGTGTCCCGGGCCGCTATTCAAGTCACAGTTTTTAGGATTGGTGCTGCTACCTCAGCCGCTCTCGCTGGTGTTCCGGATCATCTGATCAAGACCCTTGGTCGTTGGACGAGCGTTGCCTATCTGTGCATATTCCTACTCCCCCGGACATGCTGCAGTCCACCGCCCGCTATCTGGTGTAACCAGCGGTCTTTCTTTTACGTAAACGCCTTTGGAGACGGTTGTGTGCTCGAGGCACCCTTTGCGCCAGCTGGTAAGCACTAAATGCCATACCGTGAGGCCCCTTGAGCCCGCATTTGGCTAATTTTGTCAGCGGTATAACCGGTATAGTAGCAACTGTGGCATCTATATTAAAACAAAAGGTACGCATAGCGTACATGTATCTGCGCTGAACACATTTATAGAACAGAATTTATAGCCTATAAATAGTGCCTATTATGAAACAATGGCACAAACTCGAGGTTGACATGAAATTGTAATGCATTCACTATCATCCCTGATATTCAAAGTGTCTAAAGCACTCGTATTACCCTAGTTATCATACATTTCTTGCATTTTTTGTTTGTTGTGTTTACAAGGATGCTACTAGGGTAACCCAGCTGCCAGGGTTACCCTAGTAGCCAGGTTATGTTTTGTCCTTGTAAATGCATTTGGTAGGGATGACGCGCCTACCTGCCTACTTGTTATTAGTGCTTGGTAACCAGGTCTAATAAAGTTGACCTGGGCAGCAGGATGACCCTAACTTTGACTCGGGTGCTAGGGTAACCCTACCTCCTTGTAAACAGCCCAGTTCAGTGAACGTAATAACTAATAAGTGAATGAGATAACAAGCTAATCCCTTGATATTAAAGAAAATAAATCGTGGGTCTGATCGTGGTTTATTAGATACAACTTTGTCAACTTACAACAACCTAATATTTATTAAATAGGCACTACTAATAAACTTGATTGCTTTAAAAATGTAAAAGAATGCTACCTGTACATGTTGTGAAATATATACTTGTTATTCTTATTAATAAGGCAGTGAGGTTGTTTACCTGACATGTATGGCACGTATCTACCGTATAAGCTAAATAGAAAAATCTAGTTCAAAATCTTGGATTGTTTATTAGATACAACTTTATACTGCAAGCAGTCAATGAGTACATGTGTGTACTGCTAAATACACTTGATGGCATTAAAAATGTAAAATGATGCTACCGGTTGTGAAATAAATACTTGTAAGTTTCCTCCAAAGACAATTGTTTGCCTTCCGAAGAGTAATGTTTGTCACTTGAAGACCACGGTCCTATTAAATTCATAAACAGTTTTATATAGTACACGTGTTGGCCTGAGTCGCCTGACTCGATATAAAATCGCCCAACGAGTTGAAAACCTTTTGTCAACTATTCAATCGTTCTGTATAACGCATAAAAACTGTGATAGATCACACTTGCAAGTTTACTATAAGTCATGTTAAAAATACTTGCCATTTGTATCAGCAATATTGTCTTTCTTCGAAAATAGTGATTGCTCTTTTGATGTGGCATAGATATGGCGACGAAATAATATTATAAACACAATCGGGATTAAAGAATACTTGTTTCCATCGTTCAACCTGACAGCTCGTACGTTGACGCCAAAAAATTCTAAGCTTCGATTGTCCCCGATGTAATTGTCGCGCATTGGTTAGAGTTTACACGAAAAAGCTAACAAACACACACACAACACGATAGCAATATATCTGCGCAAGCGCAGATACAAAAACAATGTTGTCATTGTCATCGTCCAGAATTGAAGAAGTATAGGGTGTTGCGTAGGCAGTGTTGAAACAATCGAAATTCAAAATATAGTAAGCGGTCGAAACAGAGAACGTATAGTAGTCTAACGTTTCGAGCGAAGGCCCTTCGTCAGAGAGAAACGTGTAGAGTGCTCGATACAGAGATGTAGACCTTAATATACAATTTATTTGAAACTGTCACATATATATACAGGTCGTCATTAATACACTGTGTTTCACAGCATGCTCAGGCCACAGCGTGCTTAACGCAATCATCAGATGACTAACGGACTAACGATGTTTGTCGATGTATCACTGAATTTAAATTTAAATTTGAATATCGTGTCTGCGGCGGAAGTGTTAAATGGTATTTCCTTGAAGTTACACAATAAGTGCTTGTTGACATGGTGACAACTTGATAAAAGTTCATTTCTTTTATTGAGTGAAGTGATATATCATACAGAGTGTTTCATCAGGATTTCCAAACACCGAGGTGTTTGGAATCCTGATGAAATACTCTTCCGAGTGTATGATATTGCTTCTCAAACAAATCAGTATTTTAAGAGAAAATCGAGGCAAAAGTTGGCTTAATTTATGAAATTTCTTCCTCCGATATCAAAACCTCCGTCTCGGTACTGATTTCCTTTGTTTTCGGTTCATGAATTATTAATGATTTGAGAAGGGAATTTCTGAAATATAATATGAAATTTCTCAGTAAGACAGAGTTCGCATCTTTTTGATCCGTTTTTAAAAACGGGCGCTCTGTCTAAGACTAACGACAAAAAAGATTCGAACTCTGCCTTATTGAGAAATTTCATATTATATTTCAGAATTTCCCGTTACTCAATAAAAGAAATGAACTTTTATCAAGTTGTCGCCATGTCAACAAGTACTTATTGTGTAACTTCAAGGAAATACCACCAGACATTTATTATTATTATTATTATTTAACACTTCCGCCGCAGACATGCATATTTAAATTTAAATTTAAATGCAGTGACACATCGTTAGTCTGTTAGTCTTCTGATGATTGCGTAAAGTTGGTTTTCCACTGTCGAGTTTTGTCGCGCGAAGCGGCCTTTTTCTTTTGTCTTATGAGCTCTCGAGTGGACCTAATTAGAAATCTATTCCAATCTATTCAATTTTGACAATAGAAATGTCGCTTCGCGCGACAAAATTCGCCAGTGGAAAATCGGCTTAAAGCATGAAACACATTGTAATGACAACCTGTATATATATATATTAGATAGTTTCCAATAAATTATATATATATATATATATATATATATATATATATATATAAGTAATTGATGAAATTCATTCAGATTGTTCCAAGCTACACTGATGAGCTGTTGTACAGCGAAACACCGTGTCTGTAGATTGAACTATATATATATATATATATATATAATATATATATATATATATATATTCAATAAATATGTTTTTATATGTATATATGTATATGTTTGTTTTTTTTGGCATAAAGGCTCAGACGCTCACACCAATAGGGGAGTTCAAGGTTTATTTCGCCATATTGCAAGGGGTGCAAAACCATTGGGGCGAGCGCGCGGCCATGCCTATTTATCCTTGTTAAAATCATGGCGAAACTTGCGAAGCAAGAAGGATATCGCTTCGGTTTTTGTCGAATTCGTCTTTAATCGTCGTTTGGATCGCTTTTCTGTGGGCTAGTATGTTCGTTCTTTGATTTTAGACCATTATCGCTGATAATCAACGCGTAGAAACGCTATAATACGAAAGTTTCCTCAACTGAGGGGTGGCTGCGCTGTTATGACGGGCACGACTGAGTGACGATTTCAGCAACGCAATGTAAAACTTTAGCTCCAACTCTCTTGTAAATCACTCGAACTTCAAGCGTATAGTAACGTAAGTAACCAGAGGTTCATCTGAAGTCTGAAATATCCTCTTTCTCGTTATCAAACGAAGTGTATTATGTATACGCGTGTTTACTTCTAATATGTACACGTTATTAACTGGCATATACAGGACAAAATATAGTTAAATGCAGTTTAAGTCTAGATCTAACTATTAAGTATAACGATAGAATCGTACATATTGATTGTATTTTTGTCGAATTAAACGTGTAATTATTTTGAAGAACGAAGCAATTTTATTTGGGAAATTTGATACCACTGGCATTGAAGGCTGATAAACAAGCGGAAAATACGGATATTCTAGACAAATGTTTGCTTACGCCACGTTTCTGCCGAAATCTGGTGATTTGGCCGCTTATTAAGAACCAAAATTATAAGATAATACCTCTTCACCCAACATTCTGGACTGCGTTTGTTGTTATCGCAGTATCCCACTATACAGCGAGGCGTTTTGTCTCTGCTAAAATCGACAAACAGCCGCGTCCCGTGTCTGCCACAATGGCGCAGCGACCCCTCAGTTGAGGAAACTTTCGTATTATAGCGTTTCTACGCGTTGGTTATCAGCGATAATGGTCTAAAATCAAAGAACGAACATACCAGCCCACAGGAAAGTGATCCAAACAACGATTAAAGACGAACTCCACAAAAACCGAAGCGATATCCTTCTTGCTTCGCAAGTTTCGCCATGATTTTAACAAGGATAAATAGGCATGGCCGCGCGCTCGCCCCAATGGTTTTGCACCCCTTGCAATATGGCGAAATAAACCTTGAACTCCCCTATTGACCAACGCGAATGCCCAGTTTCTGTCTCAAATCCAAAGCGAAAGCTTATAGCTTTCGGATAGCTATTCTTTTCACAACGAGTTCGGTTTGCGATAAATTAGAGATTTCATATAGAAATCGAACGATTTTCCAGTCATCAAGCGGAACTTCCTTCTCACGAATAAGTGAAATTTTAAACGTAAGGGAGACATCGGCAGCACAGTGATGTTAACTACAACACTTGCCTAGATGACCGTAGTATTGCGGGTTCAAGGGGCCTCACGGTATGGCATTTAGTGCTTACCTGCGCAGCTAGCTGGAGGTGGCGTTGGAGAGGGTGATTCTCGGCTAAAAAGAATTGCTTGGATCCCTGTAGGACTTAGTCTGTCTCAGCGCACCTTCGAGGCAATTACTCCGCCTAGCTCGTCGCTCAGCAAAACCATTCTCCAACCGTTCTACACTTTCCAAAGTAAGACTATTTTTATTCATTTGACTGCCGATAAGGATGTGTTATCCGGAGCCATGCTGAGAATGTGTTAATATGCCAACTCTGTCGCCTATGTTTCTAGAACTCGAGACATGAAAGTTTAATGAATTTATGCAATAAATAAAATTAACCGCATGGCTGGTGTTAGTGTGTTTGTTCTATAGAGTATGGGTTCTAGGGTGGGGTGGTCGTCCAATCATCGTCGAACGGATATGACGTCTGACGATGTTCCTGTCACGCGTTAACTAGCATCTGTACTTCGCCCTCATTCGATCACAACACATCAAAGGGCTCCCAAACCCATTGTACTTGTTCGTTCTTTGTGTCTCAGTCATGTATGCTGTCTCCCTGTTTCTGTTTTCGCCTAGATCGTATGCCGCAGTAATGCCTTATAATTTCGCCGCACCCTGGATAACTGCCAGGTGAAACCACGGTGAAACGTCTCTTCGGTTTATCTATATCCAGCCGCTGCACCTGATGTGTCTCATGTTCCATTTCAGCTGGCCACCGCACTTGTTTACAGCTAGCTGCCGCATCGGTTGTGTTTCAGGTTATATTATAGCCGCCGCACCTGATGTGTCTCAGGTTCCATCTCCGCCGCCGCACTTCTTTCCAGATGTCGCACCAGTTGTGTTTCTGGTTACATTACAGCAGATTAGTTATGGTACCAGACTCAGTTATAATAGATTGAATATTTTGATCAGTTTTGTTGTTACGCGACATCAAGTCATTTATTGTTCTCCATATCTCTGATGGGTTTCCAGAGTTAGTTTGAAGGTTGTCTTTATAGAAAGCAGCTTTTATCTTTTTTATCTCATTGTTCGTGAGATTTTTAGCATTTTTATAATTAAGCCAATCAACCGGATTGTTGGTTTTCTTTGCTTTGGATTTTAGACGATCACGCTGAATCATTAATTGTTTAGCCCTGCTGTTTATCCACGGGGACTTCTTATTACGGACTCTTTTTCTTTTAATAGGCGCGTGTTTATTCACAACTGATAAAAAAATTCTCTTCCATTCGTTCCACATACCATTAGGGTTTTCAAAGTCACCAATGTTTGACCAGGGCAACCCACTTAAATCAGATTTAAAATCTTCAGCAATAAAATGTTTGAAGTTCCTAACTTCTTTAACTGATTGAGAAGTCTTTAAGGAAATAGAAATTTTCCTAATAGCATACACCAAGCAGTGATCACTAATACTTAGCGGTAGTACGCCACTATCAATGATTCTGTTTGGAGTATTTACAAGTATAACGTCAATAAGTGACTGAGTACAGGAGGTTACTCTAGTAGGTTCTTCAATTAATTGTTTTAGTTGATAGAGTTCACATGTGGATACTATAAGAGACGTTTAGCTCGGTTGTCATTTGTAGGCAAGAGATTACTGTTTAGGTCGCCAAGAATATACATTTCAGTACAGTTATAATCGATCTTTTTTATTGCCGTCTGCAAGCTATTGTAAAAAATATTCGGATTAGTATTTGGAGGTCGATAACATGAAATTACACTGAAAGGTTTACTGTTGTGTTTCAATACAAATAGCTTCGATACCATCTGGCAATAAATCAGATCGATTCCTATAATTAGTTGAGTTACGTAAATAGATAGCAACCCCACCACCATTACGATTTCTATCAAGGCAAATAACATCATATCCATTTAAATAGATTTGGTCATCTGCAGTGATCGATTGATCTAATCTAGTTTCGTTAATGGCAAGGAGATCAAGGTTTTGACCCTCTATCCACACACGTAACTCATCTAGTATATGGCTAATTAAACTTGCAATATTTAACGAGGCCATTTTGAAGCCTCTCATATTAGGAATAGTACTTACATTATGATTAAAAACATCATCCGTCCCACTTACTTGTCACTTGGACTGAATATAATTGTTAAAGTCTTTGGCCAAAAGAGCTGAACCTTTCCTGTTTAGGTGAAGCCCTCTCGAAGTAAGACATTGATCGTTTAATGTATGATGCGGGATTACCTTCCAGTCACGAGTACGACAGAAGGCTCGAGTAGTTTTGTTCACTTCATCAATTGCTGATTTAGCTTCTTTAAAATCATGTCGTGGTGTTAACTCGGATATACCAATCGTCATTTTCGGACATTCTTTCTCAATAAACTCACACAGTTTAACAATCTTCTCTGATACTTCCTGTGGGCCGTTTCTTTCTTGAGATTGTTCGTTCCGATATGTACGATGATGTTATCTGGTTTGTGTTCCAGCGTTGGTACTATGTATATGGTGATGCATGTCTTCAATTCTGGCTCCAGCAAAAGACCTGACCACCACTTTATTTGACTTATTACTCATTCTCCATCCTTCTAATTTAGAAATAATCGAATCACCGACTATAATTGTCCTTGGGGGTATAGTGGAATCGATTTCCTCGGACAGACAGACAGACAGACAGACTTTTTTAACCAATCAAAGGCTGTACACTGACAGTCGAAAGCTCGTTACAAATTACAATACAAAATTTGTTATCAGAGAACGTTTTGTTTACGGTATTATTGAAAGAACAATGATTTTGTTGTAAGTTGAAAAAATGTCTAGAAAAAAGTAGACTCCAGTTCTACTTGCTGCAACATGCTATTTCAACTTGCAATGAAATCATTGTTGCGCGACAATGTTTGAGGTGGGTAGTAATACGTGCAACGGTTTCAACTTGCAGCGCAACAAATGTTGCAGCAATTTTAATATTGCTCGGATTACTTCACCAGCAGCTAACATGAAGCACGAGCTTGATGTTATTTGTTTTACTGACCTAATCGATCGCGGGCTCTTAGAGAGACAATTGACTAATTGAGACAATTGCAGATAAAGAGATTTCTATTATCTTGATTGGAAAGCGTTACAGGACTAGAAGAATTTCCTACTACTGAAGAGAATACTTATACCTGCTTGCGACAAGAATTTGGTTGTTTTTCAAATTTAAGACTTTATATTTTGACCCATATGGAAAAACGTACCCAACAAGAGAAACCATACAAGTGTGATGTTTGTGACAAAACATTCTCCCATTCATCTACCTTATTATATCATAAAAGAACACATACTGGAGAGAAACCATTGAAGTGTGATATCTGTGACAAGGAATTTTTTCACCCAAGTACCTTACGAAATCATAAAAGAATACATGCTGGAGAGAAACCATTCAAATGTGATGTTTGTGACAAGACATTTTCCAAGTTATGTAACTTATTATCCCATAAAAGAACACATACTGGAGAGAAACCATTCAAATGTGATATCTGTGGCAAAACATTTTCCCAGTCAAATAGCTTAAGATCTCATAAAAGGGCACATGCTGGAGAGAAACCATTCAAATGTGATGTCTGTGACGAGACATTTTTCCACTCAGGTGGCTTACAAAATCATAAGAGAACACATACTGAAGAGAAACCATTCAAATGTGATGTTTGTGACAAGACATTTTCCCAGTTAGGTAACTTAAGATGTCATAAAAGAACACATGCTGGAGAGAAACCATTCAAATGTGATGTCTCTGAAAAAACATTTTCCTGGTCAAGTGGCTTAAAATCTCATAAAAGAACACATACTGGAGAGAAACCATTCAAATGTGATGTTTGTGACAAGACATTTTCCCAGTTAGGTAACTTAAGATGTCATAAAAGAACACATACTGGAGAGAAACCATTCAAATGTGATGTTTGTGACAAGACATTTTCCCAGTTAGGTAACTTAAGATGTCATAAAAGAACACATGCTGGAGAGAAACCATTCAAATGTGATGTCTGTGAAAAAACATTTTCCCGGTCAAGTGGCTTAAAATCTCATAAAAGAACACATACTGGAGAGAAACCATTCAAATGTGATGTCTGTGACAAGACATTTTCCCATTTAGGTAACTTAAGACGTCATAAAAGAACACATGCTGGAGAGAAACCATTCAAATGTGATGTCTGTGAAAAAACATTTTCCCGGTCAAGTGGCTTAAAATCTCATAAAAGAACACATACTGGAGAGAAACCATTCAAATGTGATATCTGTGACAAAACATTTTCCCAGTCAAATAGCTTAAGATCTCATAAAAGGGGACATACTGGAGAGAAACCATTCAAATGTGATGTCTGTGACAAGACATTTTTCCACTCAGTTGGCTTACAAAATCATAAGAGAACACATACTGGAGAGAAACCATTCAAATGTGATGTTTGTGACAAGACATTTTCCCAATTAGGTCACTTAAGATCTCATAAAAGGACACATACTGGAGAGAAACCATTCAAATGTGATGTCTGTGACAAATCATTTTCCCAATCAAGTGGCTTACGGCGACACCATTTGAGAACTCATACAAAGGAAAAACCTAGTTTCAAATGTGATTTCTGCAAAGGGACATTTGGTCTTGAAATATTTGATCAACATCTGTTGACCCATGAGCTGGAAGCCACAGAACCAACTGGGATGGACTACATATGTTTCCAGTGTGATGCCAGATTTGACTTGGTGAGTAATTTAGTAAGTCATGTGACTAATGTTCATTAAAGATGTACTTGATAGTTTGGTTTTAGTAAGTATTTATTAGAGCTGTGCCCATCGGTCCATATTCGTAATCGATTAATCGTTGATAACAATCAATTAATAATCGATTAATCGTATTAAAAAATCAACACGTGTTGCCATTGTTTGTCCCTTCAAATAAACGTGTGCTTTTAAGAAACAAGTCGCGTTCGATATTTGATACGCAATATAGCTGTTTTTAACAGGGCGAATGTCACAATGCCATCTCATATTTCCACAACTTTTTAACAAAAACTCATTTTAGTATCATGCTGTTGACTTTTGTCGATGATTCGATTGCTGTTAACGATTAATCGATTGCCGAAAAAGAGTCAATTAATCGATTAATCGGGCACAGCTCTAGTATTTATGTGTACTTGCTGAAATATTTTAGAACTACAGTACTGTAAAAGTGGCAAGTGAAGTGCTGTTTCTAAAATTCTAAGATCAACCCTGAGTTTACATTTATTAACTATATATATTAACTTGTTCTTGTCTAAGGCCCTCATTGCATCATGGACAAGTCACACTTTTGAGAGGGTCTGCATTGAAAAACCTGTAAAAAATTTGGCAAAACTTGGCACAGAATAAATTTGCATGTAATTAATAATTATCAACCCATTGTTAATAGCCATGGCTATATCCAAACATTTTGAAGTACATTAAGACTGGTTGTGCCATACGAATCCGAGTTTTAAATGAATAAATTAATGATAAAAGCAATTACGGTTGAACGTTGTCAATTTTCGGCTGGAATAATTAACGAAAATGGACTTTAGTCTACCCAGACTCTTGGATTTATACTTTTTCGGTTTCCACAACAACTGAAACTTGAATTACACAACGCTATAGCCTACAAGTTAACAAAATTATTATTAATGTCATTAACTCTTGGTCAGCTTGGTCAGCTGACAGTCATTCCACACAAAAATATAAGAAAACCTGTACTTTCCTGACCGTCGAATTTCCTTTTGTTTAGCCGATATTTTTTCCTTCAATTCATTTTTGTCACTAAAAATACTGTGGGCAGATGGTTGGTAAATTTAAAACATACTGGTTTCTTGATTGTCATCTGTAAGAATGTTTAGACCAAATTTCTTCTTGGGTCACAGAGTTAAAAGAACTCGGACAGATGTTTGTCAAACAGCAGCCAGGTGTACATACAAGATCTTGCAGACCCTCTCAAAACTGTGGTCTCTAGGGTCTAGTTTTGCTGTGCATAATGGGATATTGATCGGTCACCATGCATTTTGTTTACAGGATCTTGCAGGCCCTCCAGAAAACGTGTGACCTGTCCATGATGCAATGAGGGCCTGCAAATAAGTCAGTTCTTGGGTGGGGGGGGGGGGGGGGGGATTAAGGAGGGGTGGAGGGTGATCACAGTTGAAATTGACTCATATATATATTAATAAAATTGTCTTTGCAAAAATACATAATAATTAATCTTAACTCAGACAGCAAAGAGTTAAACCTGTAGAGGCAGATTATTTACACAAATTTTGTTGATGTTGTAATTAAAATAGAGTTCAATACAGGGGCGGCGCGGAGCGTAAATTTTTTGGTATTAGTTGTGGTATATAACGTAGGGGGGTCTGGGGGTATGCACCCCCCGAAAATTTTGAAATCTAGAGGCTCTGAAATGCAATTTCCAGCATTCTACAGAAGATATTTTTTGAAAAAATCAAGCGAGATGAAGATCTAAATGCTAAGCATTTTACGCGGTTCGATCGATGACTTCACGACCAAATTAACGGAAACATCCATGGAATTATATCTGTGTGAGACTGTGATCCACACTGGAAAGTTCGTATGTTACGCCGGATATATCCGGCGTGGAGTTTCGTGGATTACGCCAAATTTGGCGTAAGAGTAATCTAATTTTCGGTATAAACTGTTGGCGTGGCGTAAATAGCGTGAAGCGTATCAGTGTGGCGTACTTTCTGTCAGTTCGGTGTACTAAAAATCTGGCATGAAAACTTTGAAATAAACAAAATGATCATACCTTAATTTGTTGTAACTTTGACAATGACTCGTCATTCGGCAAAAACATAGGACATTGAGGATTATGCGGGACAATGAGGGACTAAAGTTTGATCATAAATAAACCCTGATGACCCTAGATCACGTGTCACAGCGACAATGTGCCTGTATGTGCTCCTCAAACGGAGCAACGCAACCCCCAAAATAGTTCACTTTTGTGAAGTGTCGTCTGTCGAGGCTTCAATTCCCTGAACCAATCATAGAGATAGAGCTGAATTTTGGCAACCTGTAGGGTATGTTGGTGTGATAATCGCTTTGTTTTTACAGTAAAATTTGAACTATACTCCCTGTAGAATTAGATGAAAAAGTTCACTCAAATTGCTGCAAATGGTGTTTCCGAGGTTCTAGATTTCAAAAATTTCCGGGGGATAACCCCCGGACCCCCCTCCAAATGCGGTTACTAATTGCCACTACTGCCACTCCCCCCCCCCCCCACTTCTTGACACCTTGCTACGGCACTGGTTCATCAATCATCACTATCAATACTGTAAGTAAAGTGTAAAAGTTTAACATCACAAATACAACATTGAGATCATTCATAATCATGCATTAGTTTAGAGTTGTATTCAACTGCCAAAATAGAGGAAACGGATTGTTGATGTGAAATTTATGTTTACTAACTTTGTGTTCTGCAACATGTTCTTTGATTAGCCAAATTAAATCAGATTAAAATGACATTACATTTGATATTATTACTTGTCGCAGCACGTTGTACGCATGAATTTCCATGGCGCACCGAAGGTGAACCAACCTCCCCCCCCCCCCCAACTGGCGTGCAAAAATTTGAGAAGAAATTACTGGCGTAAATATCCGGCGGATGAATAACGAACTTTCCAGTATGGACTGTGATGTGACTAATAGTATTGTAGCGGTACTGATGCGCTGGACGTGTGAATACACAGGGAGCCCAACTCTGACGCCACTTTTTTTGTTTTATTATATTGAGCTTGACTGAAAACCGAGGCCGCTTAACAGTTGTGTAAGCTGGGATCGCGGCGCTTCTCTTAACAGTTGGTAATATATGCATATATATGCAAATTACAGCGCGCGGTAATTTGAAACTATCGAAGTGTTGAACTCCAGTGTTGGGAGCTTTTCCTTGTGAAATAGGCGATACAGCCGATACTACATGGATGATTTATATATTGAGATGTTATATATTGTTAATGTAATGAATTGAAAAGAATTGCAGACTTCTCGCTGCGAAATAAAAGCAGTTTTAAATCGAAATAGTAAAGCGTCTGACTTTAAAATATAAATATTGTACCACCTGTGGTGAAATTTAACACCGAAAATCCGCGTTTCTTGTCAAGCCAAGGTATTAGTTTTGAGATTCTAATACCTTGAGGGGCTAAGCCTTTCAAACACTTGTCGCTAAAGTCGCTAAGGTTGTTGCGCGCATCAGCGGTACTGCGGAATTGAAATGAAACAATCAAAAACAAAGATGTTGTTTTCTTCCATCCGTCTCTGTTCTTGGAATAATTATATTATTTTACAATTCATTTCAATCTGGAGAAAAAAAGGTATTAGACTAATACCTTTAATACCTTAGCGCGCCGCTCCTGGTTCAATATTAAGTATAAAATTAATTATGGTAGTAAGGGTTAATCAATGGTCACAAGTGTGATTATGTTATGTAATTAGTTAAGTTTTCAGGGCTCACATTGATACCAGTTCCAATGTACTGTATGAACTGACGTGATAAACGTTTACTTGATTTGATTTGATTTGATACAGGATTTCTATTTGCTCGTGAAACTTTACATTCACTCAGGTAGCCATCTCATGACTCTTCTGCAATGAAATCACAATTTTTTTTATTTAATTTATAAAAACAAAAGCTTTGAGAGTTAGTCAATCAAATCCTAGGGCGCCGGAAGCTACGTAAGGCGGCGGGGGCAGCCATATAAAAAGGGCACTTTTTCTCATTAATTTTTGCACGCGGTAAATAATGTTCGCCAATTTTGCTCTATAGCATAAAATAACCAAAAAGCATATTAACGGTATAATATAATGAAAGACAATGTATTGAGAAAGAAAATTCAACGACTGAGTTGTACATATTGATGCTACATTCCTATTTACATTTAAGAAAACATGGCAACTTTAATGAATCAGAAAACACCCGCCAAGTGAAAAAGGCCTGGGCACAAGACACAGCTCAACCTCGTTCTCATGCAGGGCGTTTTTGAAATTGGTAAGGTGGGAAAAGGTTCTGGCATCGACTGTTGGATTCGATATTTTCATTGGTTGATTGCTTTTCTTAAACATTCCTCGTGAAACATATTTATGCATAGTTTTGTACCAGTTATGATCAAATAGTTTCAACAGGACCGCCAACGGGACCGCCATTACAATGAACTTCTCCCACGGGGCTGCCATTACTCAGAATGATTTTGGATACTAAACTAAATTGCTAATTTATTACGCCCAGTATTTTTGGGTGCTGTGACTAGCCGATGCCAGGGCGTTTTCCCACCCTCTAAATTTCAAAAACGCCCTGAGAACGAGGTCGGACACAGCTAACCCAAGGAAAAATTAGTTTGCTGCCTGTGTGGTCTGCAGTAATAAGTTAGCATGTGAGTCATTGAGGTATTAATACAAAAGTCTTTTAATAGAATAATACAAATGGCAATTCCTGTAGAAAACATTCCTCTTACGAGAAAGGGCAATTGGTTGCCCCCGTGCTGTGAGGGCAGGGGGAGCAGCTGCCCCCGTGGCTCCGGCGCCCCTGATCAAATCAAAAGTCAATAGTATGTGTTAAGCAGTGTGATGAGTGATTATCACACTCTTTTCTATTCAAAAGAGTGCAATAACTATTTATCACATTGTTTACATACTAATCAGGTAAATAAATGAGGCATCTTTTACAACAATAAAATGTGTCATGAGATAATATTATTTATCTGAATATAATTGACAAGGTTACAGTTGCATGTTCTCAAATCACATGTATGTAATCCTGGTACATATTATCACTGCAAATAATTGTTAGAATGCACTTAAATAGATGGTACAGTATAACAACAGGGAAGTCTGTCTGCACATGCGTCAGCGGTCTACCGGAAGTAGAGATTTTGCGCGATTTCTCAAAGATAATTCAAACGTAAATAAAAATTTGGCGGTCAGATGCTCAGGGAAAGCTTTGCTATTTAATATCGCTATTTTTCTGCATTTTAAACTGCACTGGCGCTTCGACAAAACCTACGTGCATTGTTTGCAGGAGAAATTACAAATAAGATGAAGAAAATACAAGAACTAAGGAAAACCGACTAATTAACAGTTATACCATGAGCTCGAGTTGTATATGAGCTCATAGCCAACGAGGCGCTTCGCCGAGTTGGCTATTAGTTCGTATACAACGAGAGCGAATGGTATAACTGTTTTGTTATATAGCCAAGCACTGTACAAGAGACAAAATTACAGCGAAATGTTTGAAACAACATACTTCCGGCATAGGTAACTAATACTTCCGCCATGCGTAATGATGCATTCACATAGAGTTTCTCGCTGAGCTGTTCGGTAAACAGCTTCGAAATGTTGTATAAATGAGTAATGTTGCTCCAGAGGCAAAAAATGTGTTAAGCAGATCAACAAAAGAGATTAAAAGGTACATTTATGAAGTCAAAAGGTGGGTCAGTTGTTTATATTAGCGTTGCTGTCGTGAAAAAGGTTTTGATTTCATGCAAAAATGAAACTGAAACACCTTCGGCAGTGAAACTAAATTACTTAGTTGGTTGTTTTTGAAAAAGAACATGCTTTTTACTACTTCAAACGCTTATCTAAATCAAAAAAGTCTCTTTACGGTGATCTCCTAGGAAATGTGTGTTGTAAGCTTGATTTTAACCGTGAGTTTCTTTGTTTGGCAACAAATTAATATCAACCCGATAATTTAGTCGGGTTTTTGAAGTAAAAAGACGTAATTTTTATGTGAATTTTACCATTTAACATGCTAAATTGTGTATTTGTTAATGTATTTTTACACAATGTTGTTTTTTATACATTGGTTTGAGGGTGTTGATGTTTTTCTGTATAAAGATCCGTCAATTTCAACTCTTTTCGGCAGTTTTAAAAAACATGCCGCCATCTTGTTTTTCCTCTACTAGTAGGATATGAGCTGATAGCCTGGTAGTAGGGAACCAATCAGATTACGCAAAAGCTCATATCCGATAGCATGCTATATAATAATAATATATATCCACGAACGTGTGGCATTTTAGAGTAACAGCCGACTAATAATAGCGACACACGCGTGCTTTCAAAGACGAAATGAGGGTCTTAGGTCAAATTTTAACAGCAAGCATCCACCAGCATGTGTTCTTGTACAACCAGAGAATGAAATCACATCATTTTCGTTTTGGTAGAAACGGCAAACTTGCAGAAATTTGCCATATGTGCTGTCGTTGTCACACTGAAATTTAACATCGAACTTTATTGCAAGATCTCACTCATCTCAGTAAGACAAAAAACCTAATTATATATTTCTATGTATGAACGGAATTATACATAAATTCAGCTCAACATTGAAGCAATTAAAATGTCTTGCTCGAAATATGACAGAATCTGAGTGCGTTTTACGTACAGCACTAACTAGTAAACAAGTCGTTGGATGAAAAGAAAGTGAATAATATAATTTACCCACCAACGGCAATTTTCCCATTACTAAATACCCCTCAGATATCAAGAGCAAATAATTCCAAAATTGGACCGGATTTTCGCCACGCAAGGCTGCAAGCCTCTGCTTCCGAATTTATAGGCGCTTTGAAGTTTGCCGAGTTCCCAGACCATATCTCGACTGACTATCCATACGCTTAAAGTATATTAGTTCACGGTCACCTCGGTTTTCTTTGATGTAACGCGGTTGTTTATTTACAATAATTACTCCCAACCACGCATAAATCAAGTTAATAATGGCCCGGGATAATATATATTAGCCCGGGGCAATTAACTTGATTTATGCGTGGTTCGGGAAAATAAGCGTTAATCAATGGTCATGAATGTGATAAAGGATTTACCATCGCGACTGAAGTGTTTTTTAGACAAACTCTGTGATAACGAACTCAGTATCTCAGTTTTCTTAGGCAACCTCGGTGATCCTCAACCTCGGTAACTACGTAAGTTATTTACCACGGGACTTCGACCCTCGGTAAATAACTAACGTAGTTACCTCGGGTTCGGTAACTAACGTATACTTGTTCAATCTAAAAACAACCTTGATTAACGAGCATGTATTTGTTGCTAAAGATGCATTCTTTCTTTAACGTTATCTGGCGATGTTTGTATGGCACGTGTGGCTAAATGGAGGAATTGCTCTGACCTGTGATTGGATAAAAATTGTAAAGCGGTGTAGAGTTACATAATACTCCAACACTCTTTATATTAGATATCTATGAAATGCTAATAATAGAGACCGACAAATGCAGTGCACAGTATTAAAACTATGTGGTTTTACTCGTAATATTAAAGAAAGATTGGTTTTCTGTTTATGTATTGCTACGATCACTATAAAAATATTGGAAACTTAAATATAGCATGAAAAAGATTTATGCATGGGACTGGTTTGTCTTGTCTAGACGTAGAGTAAAGTGCAGTTAAATAATTCACCATCATTATAGTTTAAGTCTTTGAATTTACACACACGTCGAAAGTCAAGACAGACCAGTCTCATTCATAAATCTTTTTCATGCTTTATTTAAATTTCCAATATTTTTATAGTGATCGTAGCAATACATAAACAGAAAACCAATCTTTCTTAAATATTACGAGTAAACCCACGTAGTTTTAGTACTGTGTATTTGTCGGTCTCTATTCTTAGCATTTTGATAGATATCTAACATAAAGAGTGTTGGAGTATTATGTAACTCTACACCGCTTTACTATTTTTATCATCCAATCACAGGTCGGAGCCACACGTGCGATGTTGTCTTCCGCCATTTTGAATCTAATTATTTCTTTAATTTCGCGCATGCGCAAAGATTTTCCCCACCTGCTGGTGAGACAGCAGAAACACAACAAGCTCTCAACCAAGTTTGGTACCACCATTTGCGTTCAAGCGTTTTGCGTTTAGCGAATAACTAGTTGTTTTCGAGTATTGAAACAAACGTTGTCCAATGACAACTATACGTTTGACAGATCAAATCAATGACGAATAGGGTGTGTAACTTTGCGTTGTTATTGCTTCCGTTTCAAGTTTAAACGTTGTGTTGATATTTTGTCACGGGTCACGGCAAGCCTGGGATACAAAATAAATGCGTTCGGCAGGTTTACCCTTATCAAACAATCTGCGTTCGCTAATCATTCCAATGCTCGCAATTTAAGCCAAAGACAAGTTATTCCAAGCAAGCGCTGCCGTGTGAAAAGAACGACAACAAGTATTGACAATGGAAAATTACACCCCCTATTCGTTATTGATTTGATCTGTCAAACGTATAGTTGTCATTGGACAACGTTTGTTTCTAAAACAGAAAACAACTAGTTACTCGTTAAATGCTGTAAATGCTTGAACGCAAATGGTAGTCAGGGGCAGATCCAGGAATTTCCATACGTTAGTCAAAATTTTAGTTGTCAACACTCAGGGGGGGGGGAATTTTTTTGGGGGGTTGTATGATTCATCAGAGAACAGACCAGGTATACAGTATTAAATTAAAAATTAACTGGCTTAAAGCAGGAGTTTACAGTTTATTTCACATGATCGTATTACACCACACCTGCTGTCCGCTCAATTGATAGCCTAACATTAGCAACACAATAGACTATAAAATACAATGCCACATATTTAGTTCGGTGAATAAATATATAGAATAATAGATAATATATATTTATGACACTAGTCAATATGCCCATCAGTTAAAGCATTTTCTCCTGCAAAGCCAAAGGCAATTTTGGCAGCCTGGCAAGTTATGATCGTATTACACCAGACCATGCTGTCGGTCTATTGATAGCCTAACAAAATAGACTAAATACAAATATACAATGCCACTTATTTTGTTCGGTCACTTTGGTGAATAAATATATAGAATAATCGATACCTAAGTCGAAATCTTTAGCTATTATTAATTGATATAATGCTGCTTTTATAATGCATTTATATGATTTAGATATTAAGAAAACCTTTTGACCGCAAAAATATGCTAATTTGGGTAAATTCCATCGAGATATCATATACAAGCCTAAATATTAAAATCGGCGCACAGCTTGTTCTGTTAATAGACATTCTAAAACAAGACAAAATATGTTTAATTTGCCTTATAGCAGTACAGGACTTGTTCTTTTGATCTCGAACACACTTCGGGATTAAACTCTCGGCACCAAAATTTCTACTGAGGCAGAAGTTCGTGCTGTTTATCGCACTCAAAAGCTCTTCAACAGAACTCTTCGGCGAAGCGTCGATTCGCTTCATCAGATCAGCATAAATTTCTTGTAGACATTTTTGATCGTTCCCCGCAAACGCAGACTGAACAGTATCGTAAATACTACAAGACATTGCTGTTTAAATTCTTTCTACTCTAACGTGGGACTTCGAATTGAACCTCAGTGGCCAAGCAGCGATCAGAAAGGCTGGTTTCGTCAGCCCTTGAGTGTATACAGCAAGATCATATCCCACGCTGCGAATCGGTCAAGATCGGTCAAAAAATGTGACCAATAAGAATACGAATATTTTTTTGAATTAGCCAATCAGATAGCTTGTATACGAGCCCCTGATTCCTAAATCGGTCAGAACTCCCCACAGATCGGTCAAAATTGCTGATCTCCATGGAGATGAGCATATTGACCAATCAGATGGCTAGAATCTGACTCAGATCGGTCAAAACTCACGCGTAAGTCCGCTGTTCCTTGACTTGATAATATTACTTTACAGAAACTCAGCCGCAGCATGAAACTTGATAACTGGACTACAATGGTGCCGCTGCTTGAAAATAGATAACTCATCATAACTGGACTATCATTCGAATTTTAATTAATTAACTATTTAACTCCGCAATTTTTACGTTAGTCGCGTGACTGGTTTGACGACCCCTAGATCCGCCCCTGATGGTAGTATCGAGTCATATTATGTTACCGAGATTAATGGGAGGGGCAGACAATCACAAGGAACATTTCCTTCTTCAAACGAGTGTCTTACTAGATTCCTGTGGATATGAACACAATGCAAGGAAGAAGATGAGCCAGTACCCGAGGGGCAAAGCACTCCAAAAAAAATGTACGAGAATTTCGGACTTCCAAAAGTCCTTAGATTTTCCAATTGGACTTTCGGACTTGTGTAAATTTTTTGCGGACTTTTCCGAACTTTTTGTGAAAATTATTAACAATATTTTCTCTTTGTTTTTCATGTTCTGGTCGAGCTGGGAAATAAACCTGGGAAATAAAAAAGACTAGGAGCCAAATGGGAGAATACTAAGGGGATTATGTTCATAAAAACAGTAGAAAAAAAATGCAAAATCGAGATTATAATCTCGATTATAATAGTTGGTAATACCCCAGTCCAAAATTTACATAGCTTTGCAGCCTGTAGCCTTCAACTCAAGAAGCAATCTTCCATGCCTACTCGATTACTTTAGTATATATTAATTTTTTATACATATATAATTCGCTAAATGAATTTATGCAATAAATAAAATTAACCGCATGGCTGGTGTTAGTGTGTCTGTTCTATAGAGTATGGGTTCTAGGGTGGGGTGGTCGTCCAATCAGCGTCGAACGGATATGACATCTGACGATGTTCCATCACGCGTTTGCTAGCATCCAACGTGTTATTTACTTTGTTTGTATGCCCCGATATACGCATAATAGTTTATCGTCGTTACCAATTCTAGAGATATACAATTTGATGGAGGAAGGGTCTTCTTCGTCGACATCCATTTCTGGGCTGCCGGTATCTTTGCCCACGTCGACTCCTCTTCGCCGGTTGTCGTGTTACCTCCTTCCTCGAAGTCTTTGGCGCCCTCAACGATCACTCCAGTTGTCTCCCTCACGTCAGGACCGCTTCCTTCGTTTCCTCCAGCATTTCCTGGACCATTAGTTTCATCGCTGCCGTACGTGTCACCCACTCCTTGTCCTTCAACAACCGTTCTCTCACAGCCGAATGTCAACATTTCGGGCCCTAATTTGCAGTTGGCTTTCGCCTCGTCTTCTCGAACCGTTTTTGCTCAACCAGTCTTGCCTGCCACAGTTCCTCCTTCCTGGCCATGGCCTGCTCACGCTCGATTTACTGAAATGTCTGCAAGACAAAAGCATCAACAACAGGGTGTCCGTCTTTTATGGACAAACAAAATCCAACAAAGCGACCAGTTGTAGGATCGTATTCTGCCCTTTTTAAAATCCTCGTGTCGTCTAAGTGGATGTGAACTCCCATGGTGCATTCCAGTCATTTAGGTGATTATATAGTAAGTGCATCAAAACGAAATCCTGCTTTTATCTTTGCTGTATTTGAAATGTTCCTTTGTAAGGTGGAAACCGATGGTAAGGCACTACACCAAGATTTGTCTGCAACATTTCATACGATGCTTTCCCAATCAAACAAAATAGCGAAGAAGCAAGTTTCTTTATTGTGTCGTCATAACGATGACCTTTTAAGGACTTTTCTGTTTGTTTCTTTCTGCGTTTTCAACAAATTTTATTAGAATTGGCTTGACGCTTGTAGTCTTTCTATTCCCACACAGTTCGTTGATATTCTGGCCCTCATGGTTTCATTATCGTCAATAATTTCACTCAGAATAGTTGCATCAATGTAGTCGGTGAACTTGGTTCGCCCAACGACATCTGCATCATTAATCAATGCCCGCTGTCTCCTGAAACTCCTGTTGGACCAACTTGCTGATGCAAGTTTTTTCCCCTGTTCTAAAATTGAGATAAGAAGCAAGTTTCCATTAAAGAAGGTCTTGGATGTCGCCAGCAATCAACTAAAGGATCAAATTTTCTCCAAATAATTTTGCTAAACATTCTGTATTTTGTACAAAACATTTACATATAGGTTTGTCAGTATTTTATATATATTATTTTTCATTTCTAAACGTCGTAAAATACTTTAAAACGCGTTTGAAAGTTGTAGCGTGTTACGTCAGCGTGCTTATGATCGAGTTATACAAACACGCATGGTAGCCAATCACAGTTTGCGTAACATACAGTACATGTTATTTTATAAAACTAAATATAAAACACTCACAGGTGTTTTCTTGTTTCCACTACCAAGATCAGTGTCGTCCTCCTCCGAATCAATTTCAACTGTTGGAGGGTTTTCTATAATGAAATAAACAATACAATTGTACGTTTCACCATGTATTTATTAATTTGTTTTTGTTCTGAGCTTTCGTCCCATGCACTCGGGGTGAAACCTAAAATTGTGTTATGAATATTTATATCTACACCGTCATGCAAAGTTTAACTCTTTCATGTCCGTATGGGTGCTCAGGGAGCATTGTATTTTATTTAGAAGAAAAGGAGGAAACGAGTCCCCGAACAAGAAATAGTTAGTTAGCATTTAAAAAGGAAAACCTACTTTACCTGGTTGCTCGCGTGATTGCTCATCTACGGTATGTCAATTGGACTTGGACTTGTTCTTGGTTTTGATTCTTTGGGGGGAAATGAGCTGTGGTATGGATTTTTAGGTTTTCTTCAACTGGTACATGAAGCATTCTTCAGTCTGCGATTCAGCCATCAACACTTACAGGAGTAGCGCCAGAGGGGGAGGCAGAGGGTCAAAGTTTTACAACTTTGGATAATACAAATGAACTGTGTACACTGTACATGTGCGGTGTCAAAGTCCTATAATCTAGGGCATCCGGTTTGTATTCGACCAGGGCCTCCGATTTCCAGTTTACCTAGGAGGCCCTTGGTAAATGAAAAAAATAAATATGGTTGTTCTTCAAATTTAAGACTTTATAATTATTATGACTCATATGGAAAAACTTGCCCGCGAAGAGAAACCATACAAGTGCGATGTTTGTGACAAAACATTCTCCCATTCAGCTACGTTATTATATCATAAAAGAACACATACTGGAGAGAAACTATTGAAGTGTGATGTCTGTGACAAGACATTTTGTCATTCAACTACCTTACGAAATCATAAAAGAACACATACTATTACTGACGGTTCAAGTGTGATATCTGTGACAAGACATTTTTCCACTCAGGTGGCTTACAAAATCATAGGAGAACACATACTGGAGAGAAACCATTTAGGTGTGATGTTTGTGACAAGACATTTTCCCAGTTAGGTAAGTTAAGATCTCATAAAACGACACATACTGGAGTGAAACCATATAACTGTGGTATATGTGACAAGACATTCTCCATGCCAAGTAGGTTACGACGTCATCAGAGATGTCATAATGGAGATAAAGCATTCAAGTGTGATACCTGGCTTAGTAGATCATAAAAGCACTCATATTGGGAAAATCTTTTAAATGTGATGTCTGTGACAAAGCATTTTGCCAATCAAGTGGCTTACGGCAACACCATTTGAGAACTAATCCAACTAAAAACCTTTCAAATGTGAGTTCTGCAAAGGGACATTTGGTCTTGAAATATTTGATCAACATCTGTACTTGACCCGTGAGCTGGAAGCTACAAAACCAACTAGGATGGACTACATATGTTTCCAATGTGATGCTACATTCGGCTTGGTCAGTAATTTAGTAAGTCATGTGACTAATGTTCATTATAAAAGATGTACTTGAAAGTAGATATGTGTACTTGCTGAAATATTTTAGAACTAACTAGTGAGTTATACTATTGCAAGTAGGCTACTTCATAGGCAAAGGCCACTCTTGGTATGCTCTAAATTTCTAAGATCAGCCCTGAGTTTACATTAACTATATTAACTTGTCTTTGTCTAAGAGTTTTCATTGATCTTGTGATTGACTTATGTACCGGTACCACTTATGTACAGTGTGAAAGCAAATCGTCCTCTCATCAAAGGACAACTTCCTACGATTGAGAAAATATTATTTCTATAAAAGAAACTATAAGGTTCGAAACACCATTCGCCTGCAATACACACAGCTTTTTGTACCGGCCAGGACTGATGGCATTTTAATACGGATTTACCAAATTCAACAGTTGTGAATAGCAAACCGATAGCATTATTAAATCTTGCATGCCTATGAAATGATTTGTTGTTATAAAGCTCGCGGGATACCACAGAATATTTTTTATATTCCAACTTAATTATTAACCCCGAGCCCAGGCCGAGGGCCGAATGCCCGGAGCCTGGGCGAGGGTGCTAATTTCGACACGCGTGGAGTGCACTTACACGCAAAATTACACGCGAGATGAAAACCTGAAAGTAATTCTGAAACTGGGCCCATGCGCACTTCACGCTATCTGAATGTACTTCACCGATGCTGTCCCACATGCGGTTGTCACCGACGATCGCATGTGTATAAGTAATTGATGAAATTCATTCAGATTGTTCCAAGCTACACTGATGAGCTGTTGTACAGCGAAACACCGTGTCTGTAGATTGAACTATGTACGCTGCTTCACTTCGGTGTTGTTGAGCACTCTGTGAAGTTGTCGTGGGTACCTATTAGCGATAATGCAACGCTCACTACCCTTGTGGAAGTTAGAGCGCTCTGGGCCCATGCGCACTTCACGCTATCTGAATGTACTTCACCGATGCTGTTCCACATGCGGTTGTCACCGACGATCGCATATGTATAAGTAATTGATGAAATTCATTCAGATTGTTCCAAGCTACACTGATGAGCTGTTGTACAGCGAAACACCGTGTCTGTAGATTGAACTATATATATATATATATATATATATATATATATATATATATATATATATGTTATCAAATCCACAACTTGCGCAGTTCGGAGAGCAGGGTACTGGTAACTAACCTGTTAAATTATTCAAATTATTTAAATTTACGTCATTATAAGTTCGGTTGGATTGCGAAATACAGTTTTTCAGCGATCACGATCATGTCGAAAGAAATATTTGCCAGAAAAAATGGTTTCAGCTAAAATGTACATTAACATTACTATGGAAAAAGAGTACCAAAGAAAGAAGGCTAAGAAGAGATGTGACAGCAATAGAGACAGCAGAGAAGAGGCAACAATAAACATGACTTAAAACCACTGAAAAAAGCCTAAACATTTATACAATAAAGACCGAAAATGATGCCGACCGAAATGTATCTGAAAGAACAAGGATGTGTCCTGAAACTGTTCAAAGCTGGAAAATAATTCTGCTCTGGTGTATTCTACTTAACTCGAGAGAGAACGATGAAGAAATTTTGAAACAAACGGCTTTTTAGGTCATGAGGAGAACTGAATCAATGATGCCTTGTCATATTTATTTGTCAAGGAGAAAAACAATCCGAAAAGAGTAGACTGAATTGGCAGTGTTTGTGGTGATATGAGCAGAAGAAAGTTTAATAACCGTAGGAGATTTGTATTTACCAGTTTAGCTGAGTTAAAACGAAAGAAATCTTGAAAATGAAAATCAATATAAGTGAATATCTTGTCTAGTATTGTCTTTGGACGCTAGGTCGTTGGCATTGTCTCTTTTCTTGGCCACTATTTATATCTGTTTTTTAATGAGAATTTGTCATTTAGTTCATCACGGGTTTTTTTTAACATTGACTATGCATGTTCTTTCCCCTTTCGGTCTGTCAATACATGACAACAGATGAATTTTGCTAATTAATTTTCTGGGATGATTTCGGGGGGGGGGGGGGGGGGGTTGTTGTGTTAAGAATGCATATAAAGCGGGCGAGGGGTTGTTGCGTTTATGTATTTCTAGTTTATATGACTGAAGTTCCTATGGAATTCTGAAAATTCTGAAATTCTCCAGCTCCTTCTTTTCAGTTTTCCCACTCGATATGTAAAAATATAGAGATAGGAAAAAGTCAGACAGGACGTACCGAAGTGGCACGGCGGCTATACGGCATATCATTGTCTTGTCATTTGTGGAACAAGATGACTAGTAATTTCAGAACTAAGCATCGTTGAAATATATTGTGTACGTATGTTGTTATATGTTGAATGAGCTTTCATTTGATGCAGAGTTCAAGATTCTGCGTTTTATGAAACTTGTTATACTGTCCAAAACGTGCGAACCACTGTTCCAAATAATATTTCATTAGCGTATTTGTCTGGCGAGGAAGTAAAACCGTTTTCTTTGTTTACATTGCCCGTCTGGTTTGTGATTGGTCGCTTTTGACAACCCGTTAAAAGGGGCGACATTCAAATTTGATTGCTATGCGCGCAGGCTCTATTTCGCCTCCCGCTCCTGCCCAAGAGCCGATGTCACAGCGGATTTGGACCCCCTTTAGCGGATTTGGACGTAATTGGACCTCCCTTTTTAAACATTTGTTATACCCAAAACAACCCATAAAACGATAAATATGTTACATTCATTAATTTTCACATCCAAAGTCACTTATAAACCCCATATAGTCGAGCTTATTGTGTTGCAATAGCGAATAGAAAACATTGTTGGGCGACATTTTCATAGTTCGAAAATTTGGTTCGTTGACGTACATGCATCAAATAAAATTCTATTCCCAGTATCATTATCTAAATTCAAAAATCTTAACACTATTATTAAACTGAGTAAGTACTACAAAAAAACTATAAAGTTACCAAATGGAAAATATGTATACAACTACAAGGAAAAATAAACATCGCTAAAAAATGTATATACATAATTAGTTCTGTTAACCGTTAAGAAAGTTTCAACTGGTATAATCGTTTATGACCAAATATGTAAAGGATAAAAAAAAACAGTACTGAAAAATGTATATCACAACATTAGTTCTTACGTTTCCCGCCAGGTATATCCATTGCAACTGAATTATATCTTATTTATTCTATACGCTGTTAATTTAACTCATTCTTGTCGGACCCGAAAACCAGTCACAGCAGGTGGTCTTGGCAATTTGTGAATTAACATGGCATAATAACACAAAAATAATACCACAATATATCATTTGAATCGTTTTTACCTCTACTATTCAAATTTTGGGTTTTCGGGTGTTGTCAGACAATCCATTTTGCAAATTATGCTAATTTATGCTAATTACTATTACTAATAATATTATTATAATCCAAAAAATGTTAAATATTTAATGAGAAATGACTTTACACCAAACTTTGGATCATGTAAAATGAAAAGCACCACTTCACAAATTCAAATTGAAAAAATTGAAGCAATACAATAAAAAGCAAATATTATATTGATTTTTTATGATTTTCCATTGAGACCCCCCATTGTGACCCCCCATGGTGCGGCCGCGCGCGATCATATAACTTATTTTGAAGTTTACAAATTAAAACAGAATTATACAAGAACATACGACCAAAATACATCAGTAAGATCGTTTTTAAGTCAGCTATTCAGATTTTAAGTTATTTTGAGTGATATTTACTTCTGTTTGCCATTACAACGCCGACAACTCGCCGACAACTCTCGGCAAATTTTGTTCGAATTTGCCTGACTCGGCCGAGATGGTTTTCGTCAAATTTTACCAAATTATTGCTAATCTACGAAATAATTACAACAAACAAATGTTTATACTTACTTTCGGAGTTGTTAGAGCCTAAATTTTCGTTGGTTTCGCTTATATATTGACAAATAAAAGCCATTTTGTTCTTGTCCATACGCCATGATCCTCGCGGGATTTTAACAGAAGGGAAGTCAGGTCAGAACTCGGGTAATACTTCATGACATATCGTTATAAAGGTCTCATTTTAAAAAGGGATCATTCAGGATCATTTTAAGCCCTAGGGGGGTAATTTTGGTCAAAACCTCGCAGGTTCACAACAAATCAAAGTGATCCGTCACTGGTAGCGGATGACTATAGGGCCGGACCATTCTCGTCCCCAGAGCCTCTCCCGTGCTGGCGCGCTGAAAAGGCTCTGGGGGAATCCAAAACCGGCAGCATATCCTCCTACCTAGAATTACCAATAATCAATAAGTGTGAAATCCCTAGAATTACCAATAATCGTTAATTTTAAAAAACTAATTCCCAACCCACCACCCCAACCTAACCCTAACCCCCCCGGAAACCCTAAACCTAACCAAAACCCCCGGTGAACCTAAACCTAACCACAACCCTCCGGAAAAATATCGTGTGCTGTCTAATATCGTCTATCGCCTATCGATTTCAAATTGCTGTCTGTCTTCTGTGTTTCATTTAATTATATAAGGGGAAACGGGTTGATTGCTTTGAAAAACGTTCGATTAAATTGTTCGGATTAGAACTATGATTAGAATTGTGCTTCGTTGTCAGTTTTCGTGTCTCAAATACTGTTTATTTATAAACATTCATTAAAGCTCCATCGTTATATAGGCCTTTGAATTTGAACAACCAATCAGATCGCGATGATATATGGATTCCCCCAGAGCCTTTTCAGCGCGCCAGCACGGGAGAGGCTCTGGGGACGAGAATGGGGCCGGACGAGAAGGAGCTGTTAACTCGATCGTATAAATCATGCACCAGCGTTCTTCACCGTGCTATGGAGAGCGTGGAGATCGCTTTCCTTTAACTAACTCTGGTAGTGGTTTCTATTTTACGGTTTGTGTTCTTTATCACTAATAAAAGTGACAACAAAACTCCAGACTGTTCGCTATTATGAATTTCGTTTATATTATTGTGTTCACAATACATATATTTAACATTTGGAGGGGGAAAGGGGAGGGGGAGGGGGAGGTGGAGGGAGGGGGGAGGGGGATTTTTAATTTTCTTTCTTTTTTAACCCATCAAAGGTTGTACACTGACAGCCGAAAGCTCGTTACAAATTACAATAGAAATTTTTTTTTCAGAGTACGTTTAGTCTACGGTATTATTGAAGGAACAATCATTTTGTTGTAAGTTGAAAAAATGTGTTGAAAAAAGTAGACTCCTGTTCTACTTGCTGCAACATGCTATTTCAACTTGGAAGAAAATCATTGTTGCGCGACAATGTTTTAGGTGGGTAGTAATACGTGCAACGGTTATAAAACTTGCAAATTGCAATGCAACAAATGTTGTAGACTTGCTCCAAGTCCGCCTCTTAGCGCTAGTTTTTGCGGGCGAGCGGAAAGGCGGGAGAGCGGAAAAGCGGGAGGAAAGAGGCGGACTTGTTTCGCTTGCAGGTTTTTGAATCTAATTAAATATTCTGGCGGGAAATCGCTGAAATGTACATCGCCCTGGTTTGACCTGTTTCGGGTTGTCATACATGCAATGGAAAGTGGTTCTACCCCTACTAAAACGATTTCAAGAGTCTGTTTAACTCCAACTTCGAAAGATAGCACTTGTATAGCAATTTAGCCTGAATATAATTACTTCCCGAATTACGTCACCGGTCGAAAAATTCACCGGTGAATTTTGGCGCGCTGCAGGTGGGAAAAGTCCTTTTCAACGAGGAACCGAAAGGTCAAAAATGTCGAAAGGTCAAAAATGTTTGAAAAGGACTTTGAGAAAGTCTACAAATGTTGCAGCAATTTTAATATTCCTCGGATTACTTCACCAGCATCTAACATGAAGCACCAGCTTGATGTTACTTGTTTTACTGACCTAATCGATCGCGGGCTCTTAGAGAGACAATTAACTAATTGAGACAATTGCACGTAAAGAGATTTCTATTATCTTGATTGGAAAACGTTACAGGATTAAAAGAATTTCTTACTATTGAAGAGAATACTTATACCTGCTTGCGACAAGAATTTGGTTGTTTTTCAAATTTAAGACTTTATATTATGACCCATATGGAGAAACGTACCCAACAAGGGAAACCATACAAGTGCGATGTTTGTGACAAAACATTCTCCCATTCATCTAGCTTATTATATCATAAAAGAACACATACTGGAGATAGACCATTCAAATGTGATGTTTGTGACAAGACATTTTCCCAATTAGGTCACTTAAGATCTCATAAAAGGACACATACTGGAGAGAAACCATTCAAATGTGATGTTTGTGACAAGACATTTTCCCAATTAGGTCACTTAAGATCTCATAAAAGGACACATACTGGAGAGAAACCATTCAGATGTGATGTCTGTGACAAAACATTTTCCCAGTCAAGTAGCTTAAGATATCATAAAAGTACACATACTGGAGAGAAACCATATAACTGTGATATATGTAACAAGACATTTTCCATGCCAAGTAAGTTACGATGTCATCAGAGATGTCATACTGGAGAGAAACCATTCAAATGTGATGTTTGTGACAAGACATTTTCCCAATTAGGTCACTTAAGATCTCATAAAAGGACACATACTGGAGAGAAACCATTCAAATGTGATGTTTGTGACAAGACATTTTCCCAATTAGGTCACTTAAGATCTCATAAAAGGACACATACTGGAGAGAAACCATTCAGATGTGATGTCTGTGACAAAACATTTTCCCAGTCAAGTAACTTAAGATATCATAAAAGTACACATACTGCAGAGAAACCATATAACTGTGATATATGTAACAAGACATTTTCCATACCAAGTAAGTTACGATTTCATCAAAGATGTCATACTGGAGAGAAACCATTCAAATGTGATGTTTGTGACAAGACATTTTCCCAATTAGGTCACTTAAGATCTCATAAAAGGACACATACTGGAGAGAAACCATTCAAATGTGATGTTTGTGACAAGACATTTTCCCGATTAGGTCACTTAAGATCTCATAAAAGGACACATACTGGAGAGAAACCATTCAGATGTGATGTCTGTGACAAAACATTTTCCCAGTCAAGTAACTTACGGCAACACCATTTGAGAACTCATACAAAAGAAAAACCTAGTTTCAAATGTGATTTCTGCAAAGGGACATTTGGTCTTGAAATATTTGATCAACATCTGTTTACCCATGAGCTGGAAGCCACAGAACCAACAGGGATGGACTACATATGTTTCCAGTGTGATGCCAGATTTGACTTGGTCAGTAATTTAGTAAGTCATGTGACTAATGTTCATTAAAGATGTACTTGATAGTTTGGTTTTATATTATGTAGGAAGTACATGTATTTATGTGTACTTGTTGAAATATTTTATAACTACAGTACTGTAAAAGTGGCAAAGTGCTGCTTCATAGGCAAAGGCCACTCTTGGTATGTTCTAAAATTATAAGATCAACCTTGAGTTTACATTTATTAACTATATATATTAACTTGTCCTTGTCTAAGGCCCTCATTGCATCATGGACAAGTCACACTTTTGAGAGGGTCTGCATTGCAAGAACCTGTAAAAAATTTGGCAAAACTTGGCACAATAAATTTGCATACATGTAAAATAATAATTATCAACCCATTGTTAATAGCCATGGCTATATCCAAACATTTTGAAGTACATTAAGACTAGTTGTGCCATGCGAATTCGAGTTTAAAATGAATAAATTAATGATAAAAGCAATTACGGTTGAACTTTGTCAATTTTCAGCTGGAATAATCAACAAAACTGGACTTTAGTCTACCCAGAGACTCGTGGATTTATACTTTTCCCATTTCCACAACAACTGAAACTTGAATTACACAATGCTATAGCCTACAAATTAACAAAATTATTATTAATCTATAGTTCATTGTCATCTGTAAGAAAGTTTAGACCGAATTTCCTCATGGGTCACACACAGAGTTAAAAGAACTCAGACAGATGTTTGTCAAAAAACAGCTGAAACCATTTGGTTTACATACAAGATCTTACAGACCCTCTCAAAACTGTGGCCTCTAGGGCCTAGTCTTGCTGTGCATAATGGGATATTGATCATTCACCATGCATTTTGTTTACAGGATCTTGCAGGCCCTCCAGAAAACGTGTGACCTGTCCATGATGCAATGAGGGCCTGTGGAGAAGTCAGTTCTTGAGTGGAGAGGGGGGATTAAGGAGGGGTGGAGGGTGATCACATTTGAAATTGACTCATACATTAATAAATATATAATTATAATAAAATATATATATTATAAAATTTAAAAAATTATTATTAAAAAATTTATATATTATAAAATATATAAATAAATTGCAAAAATACATAATAATTATAATTATCTTAACTCAGACAGCAAAGAGTTAAACCTGTAGAGGCAGATTATTTACACATATTTTGTTCATGTTGTAATTAAAATAGATTTCAATATTATGTATAAGATTAATTATAGTAGTAAGGGTTAATCAATGGTCACAAGTGTGATTATGTTATGTAATTAGTTAAGTTTTCAGGGCTCACATTGATACCAGTTGCAATGTATGAACTGACGTGATAAATGTTTATTTGATTTGATTTGATTTGATTTGATACAGGATTTTTTTTTGCTCGTGAAACTTTACATTCACTCAGGTAGCCATCTCATTACTCTTCTGCAATGAAATCACAATTTGCTTTATTTAATTTATAAAAACAAAAGCTTTGAGAGTTAGTCAATCAAATCAAAAGTCAATAGTATGTGTTATTAAAGCAGTGTGATGAGTGATTATCACACTCTTTTCTATTCAAAAGAGTGCAATAACTATTTATCACATTGTTTACATACTAATCAGGTAAATAAATGAGGCATCTTTTAGAACAATAAAATGTGAGTGTGTCATGAGATAATATTATTTATCTCAATATAATTGACAAGGTTACAGTTGCATGTTCTCAAATCACATGTATGTAATCATGGTACATATTATCATTGCAAATAATTGTTAGAATGCACTTAAATAGATGGTACTGCAGTATAAAAACAAGGAAGTCTGTCTGCACATGCGTCAGCGGTCTACCTGAAGTAGAGATTTTGCGGGATTTCTCAAAGATAATTCAAACGTAAATAAAAATTTGGCGGTCAGATGCTCAGGGAAAGCTTTGCTATTTAATATCGCTATTTTTCTGCATTTTAAACTGCACTGGCGCTTCGACAAAACCTACGTGCATTGTTTGCAGAAGAAATTATAAATAAGATGAAGAAAATACAAGAACTAAGGAAAACCGACTAATAATATATATCCACGAACGTGTGCCGGCATTTTAGAATAACAGCCGACTAATAATAGCGACACACGCGTGCTTTCAAAGACGAAATGCGGGTCTTAGGTTCAATTTTTAACAGCAAGCATCCACCATTCCACCAGCATGTTTTGTACAACCAGAGAATGAAATCACATCATTTTCGTTTTGGTAGAAACGGCAAACTTTTGCAGAAATTGGCCATATGTGCTGTCGTTGTTGCACACTGAAATTAGTAGCATTGACAAGTCGAACTTTATTGCAAGATCTGAGTAATAGAAAAAACCTAATTATATGTTTGTATGTAAGAAAGGAATTATACATAAATTTAGCTCAACATTGTAGCAATTAAAATGTCTTGCTCGAAATAAGACAGAATCTGAGTGCGTTTTACGTACAGCACTAACTAGTAAAAAAGTCGTCGGATGAAAAGAATGAATACATAATTTACCCACCAACGTCGATTTTCCCATTACTACATACCCCTCAGATATCAAGAGAAAGTAATTCCAAAATTGAACCGGATTTTCGCCACGCATGGCTTCAAGCCTCGGGCTTCCGAAACTGAGAGTTTCATGAAACCTCTGCTGGAAGCAATTTAAACAGCTCATAGATTGGCGAAGGCAGAAATTGGCCTCCTATGGTATCCCATCAACTATTGTTTCAGATAATGGCCCGCCATTTGACAGTGTCGACATTGCCAAATTCATTATATGGAGGAAAATGGTATACACCATCGACGTATAACTCCCCTCTGGCCCCAAGCCAATTGCGAAGCTGAGAGTTTCACGAAACTTCTGCTGAAAGCCATCCAGACAGCCATGGCGAAGGCAGAAATTGGCGCGGAAGATTGCAGAAATTCCTTCTCAACTTCCGCTGCATTCCCCATTTCGCCATCCTGCCGAGTTGTTTTTCAACCGAAAGCTTAGAGGGAATCTACCGAGTGTGAAGAAGATGAAGACCCCACTGATTGTAGAACTACAGCACTATACAACTTGAGATGCAGAAAGAAAAACATAAGCAAAAGACTCTACTGATGCAAGGAGAGGTGCACAGTCTGCGCATGTAAAAGTTGGTGACTCCGTACTGGTGGGACAAACAGGTGGGAAAATAAAACCGCTGATTGGTCAAAACTTTTCCTTGAATACGCTTGCGCAGCCATGAAATCTGCTGCCCAGAGCCCAAAGCTTGCGAATGACAAGTATTGCAGTCAATACAAATGGAAATACCTTCCCACTTATACTTCTGTAATTCGTTGCGTATTACGCTGTATTTCTGTAGCCGCTATCGAAGCCAGAGAAAATTTAAAATTGTACATAAATGGTATAATTTAGCTTTCAATGGCTTTTAATCATAATACAATAGATGTTTATCCCAAATCGATATATACATCATGAATTGGCGACTTTTATTGCTAGATTTTTCTCACGCTTCGGTAGCGGCTACAGAAATACAATAATACACAACCAACTACAGAAGCGGAAGTGGGAAGGTATTTTCATTTTGACTGTAAAATGTCTATTTCAGAAACAACATTTCTACAGAGTGTATTAAAGTTTTACGCGATCTTTTGAATAATCTCTATTCGATTACGTTATGGAACTTCTCTATTGCCACATGAATGGTTTTTCAAGCTTCCTGCACTTTGACAAACACGATCACAACCTTCAAATGGACAAATATGGACAATGCCAATGTAAGTTGCTGACATGTGGGTGATCTGGGCAGTCGAAGACGAAGTTGGGTTGTGCTCTTGGCCATGTTGTGTTTCTTTCAAGGGCGAGTGACTTTTTGTTGAGGATCGTTGGGAAACGTCTTTATCAGATAAGCCTTCTATTCGTTGCTGAAGTTCAGTTTTGAAAGAGTATCTTGTTCTGTGTCAGCTTTGTTGACCATGTTGCCATTTTCATCCAGTTCATCTCCTTCATCGTCGTTGTCGTTTAATTCGTCGTCGTCGTCGTCGTCGTCGTCGTCATCATCATCTTTAGAAAGTAGGTACATGTTGAAATTAGTTGCAAGCTCTTCGATACGTTTTGATAGATCACAGGCATGATGCGAATTGGACAGTGGGCAAGTTGTGGTCGGGTATATAATTATTATCTGATACCAGCCGTTGGCATGAGCAAACAATCTTCGTGGAAAGTGAGATATTTTTAAAAGAACGTGGATACGAGTGGTTCTTATCTCCGCTGCTCCGCCCACCGCTGCGGAAAGACCCTGGTTGGGGCTGGTCACGTGTATCCCAGAATATGGGAGATAACAAACTTATTTTGTCAGATAAAAGTAGCGTGCTGCGTAGGCAGTGTTGAAACAACAGTCGAAATATAGTAACTTAGGTTAGATATACTGCCGAAACAGAGAACGTAGGAATCTAACGTTTCGAGCGAAGGCCCTTCGTCAGAGAGAAACGTAAAGAGTGTAAACAAACAATGAGCTTATATACGAAAGGTAATCATGTGACCAAAAATAATCCAATCAGATAAAACTGACAATAACAAATTGATAATGAGATGCGAAAAATTAGCCAATCAAAGCAAAATAACAATAACAAATAGATAATGAGATGCGAAAGACATTTGCTATTCATATCGTCGATGAGTAAAAAGGAGGGGGTGTAAAGAGGATGAGCGAGAGTAAAAATAGATAAATTAATAAAGTGAACGTTTTTCTTTTATTTAACACCTCTGAAGATGTTGTTTCTGTTCAGCAAGGGCGGACATAAACAGCATTTTCACTTTATTAATTTATCTATTTTTACTCTCGCTCATCCTCTTTACACCCCCTCCTTTTTACTCATCGACGATATGAATAGCAAATGTCTTTCGCATCTCATTATGTATTTGTTATTGTTATTTTGCTTTGATTGACTAATTTTTCGCATCTCATTATCAATTTGTTATTGTCAGTTTTATCTGATTGGCTTATTTTTGGTCACATGATTACCTTTCGTATATAAGCTCATTGTTTGTTTACACTCTTTACGTTTCTCTCTGACGAAGGGCCTTCGCTCGAAACGTTAGATTTCTACGTTCTCTGTTTCGGCAGTATATCTAACCTAAGTTACTATAATTATTTCGATTGTTATTTTGTCAGAGTCGGGTGGTTATTTTGAAAATTTGTCGCAGTACCTTTGGTGCAAGAATACAATATCGAAGAATACAATATTAAAGCATACAATATTAAATATTAAAGCATACAATATTAATACAATATTAAAGCGTATTAAACACTCCATGGAGAACTATCTGGTATATTATTGAAGGTATTCCGTCGTTTAATCCGACGAGCAGCGATTTAAGAAGATTCTATTCTTCGAATGAATCAATTTCTACAGTCATCACTCATCAGTGTTCTGATATTAGCCGAGCTGCACTAGAAAACTTGACGTGTTGTAAGCGTGTTGTTAGAGCACGTCGACGTGTTTATACGACACGTTGACGTGTTGCGAAAACCTTGCCTTGTGAATTAAGTTATAACACGTCAGTGTGTTGTTTTTTCAACATGCAGTTGGAAGAACACGTCTAAATAAGTTCTAGCGTGTTGTAACAACACACCAAATTCAAACAACACGCCATCAACTGTCAATAACACGTCAAAAAACTACTACAACACAGCAAAAGTGTGTTGTAAAAGCCATAAAACACGCCGACGTGTTAAAACAACACATCAACGTGTTATCGCCAAAAATCTTTGCTGAAGAACACGCCAGCATGTTAAAAGAACACACCGACGTGTTGATACTGAAGAATGAAAAACATACATTAACGTGTTGTTGCCGATGACTGTCGGTGAAGAACACGCCAGCGTGTTAAAAGAACACGTTTAACGTGTTGTTGCTGCAAGAGGGCGACGTAACCAGACCTTATATGGTAAACCGCGCCAATATTGAAAGTGATGACGAAACATCACGCCACTTTTTTCAGTCCGAAGTCCAGAGCTGCGGGGCCACACGGCGAAGGTTTTTATAAGTTTTTTGTTTGAAAAAGAGTTTTTTTGAGAAAATAACAGTAAACCACAACATTTATAACGTCTGAATTGTATCCTTGGAAGAGACAAAGTTTACTACAACTGTAAATACACACTACCAGGCAGAGCTGAGTTACGAAGAATATCAAGCTTTGGACACAGTAAGTAAATTAAACGTATGAAGTTGTCCTTCAGCAGCATATCGATGAAATTTAATAGAGATTGAATAAAGCCTAGTCACCACTGTTTGTCAAGAATATTTATTTATTTTATATATTTAAATATATATATTTACATATTTATATATTTATTTATTTTAATATTTATTTATTTACAGTAAGTAAAATTTCATAACGGTTGTAGAACAGAGAGTGCAGAGTGGAGAATGGAGAGTGCTTAGTGGAGAGTACAAAATGTAGGTTGTGGAATGTAGAGTGCAGAGTATGGAGTGCAGATTGCTGAGTGTAGAGTTCGGAGAGCAGAGTTCAGATTTCAGAGTGCTTAGTGGAGAGTGGAAAGTACAGAGTGTGGCCTGTAGTATAGAGTACAGGGAGTAGTGTAGAGTGTAAGTAGAGTGTAGAGTACAGGGTGTAGTGTGGAGTGGAGAGTGTAGAGCGTAAGCTGCAGAGTGTATAGTGCAGAGTGCAAGCTGTAGAGCGCAAGCTGTAGAGTTCAAGCTGCAGAGTGGAGAGTGAAGAGTGTAAGCTGCAGAGTGCTAGCTGTAGAGTGCAAGCTGCAGAGTGCAAGCTGCAGAGTGCAAGCTGCAGAGTGGAGAGTGAAGAGTGTAAGCTGCAGAGTGCAAGCTGCAGAGTGTAAGCTGTAGAGTGCAAGCTCCAGAGTGCAAGCTGTCGAGTGCAAGCTGCGGAGTTCAAGCTGCAGAGTGTATAGTGAAGAGTGCAAGCTGCAGAGTGTATAGTGCAGAGTACAAGCTGTAGAGTGCAAGCCGCAGAGTGCAAGCTGCAGAGTGCAAGCTGCAGAGTGCAAGCTGCAGAGTGCAAGCTGCAGAGTGCAAGCTGCAGAGTGGAGAGTGAAGAGTGCAAGCTGCAGAGTGTATAGTGCAGAGTGCAAGCTTTAGAGTGCAAGCTGCAGAGTGGAGAGTGGAGAGTGTAAGCTGCAGAGTGTATAGTGCAGAGTGCAAGCTGCAGAGTGCAAGCTGTAGAGTGCAAGCTGCAGAGTACAAGCTGTAGAGTGGAGAGTGGAGAGTGTAAGCTGCAGAACGTATAGTACACAGTGCAAGCTGTAGAGTGCAAGCTGGAGGGTGCAAGCCGCAGAGTGCAAGCTGCAGAGGGCAGGCTGTAGAATGCAAGCTGCAGACTGCAAGCTGCAGAGTGCAAGCTGCAGAGTGCAAGCTGCAGAGTGCAAGCTGCAGAGTGCAAGCTGTAGAGTGCAAGCTGCAGAGTTCAAGCTGCAGAGGGGAGAGTGGAGAGTGGAGAGTGTAAACTGCAGAGTGTATAGTGCAGAATGCAAGCTGTAGAGTGCAAGCTGCAGAGTACAAGCTGCAGAGTGCAAGCTATAGAGTGCAAGCTGTAGAGTGCAAGCTGCAAAGGTCCAGCTGCAGAGTGGAGAGTGCAGAGTGCAAGCTGCAGAGTTCAAGCTGCAGACTTCCAGCTGCAGAGTGGAGAGTGGAGAGTGTAAGCTGCAGAGTGTATCGTGCAGAGTGCAAGCTGTAGACTGCAAGCTGCAGAGTCCAAGCTGCAAAGTGCAAGCTGCAGAGTGCAAGCTGTAGAGTGCAAGTATAGAGGTCAAGCTGCAGAGTGGAGAGTGCAGAGTGCAAGCTGCAGAGTACAAGCTGCAGAGTGCAAGCTGTAGAGTGCAAACTGTAGAGTGGAGAGTGGAGAGTGGAGTGTGTAAACTGCAGAGTGTATAGTGCAGAATGCAAGCTGTAGAGTGCAAGCTGCAGAGTACAAGCTGCAGAGTACAAGCTGCAGAGTGCAAGTTGTAGAGTGCAAGCTGTAGAGTGGAGAGTGGAGAGTGGAGTGTGTAAACTGCAGAGTGTATAGTGCAGAATGCAAGCTGTAGAGTGCAAGCTGCAGAGTACAAGCTGCAGAGTGCAAGCTGTAGAGTGCAAGCTGTAGAGTGCAAGCTGCAGAGGTCAAGCTGCAGAGTGGAGAGTGCAGAGTGCAAGCTGCAGAGTTCAAGCTGCAGAGTTCCAGCTGCAGAGTGGAGAGTGGAGAGTGTAAGCTGCAGAGTGTATCGTGCAGAGTGCAAGCTGTAGACTGCAAGCTGCAGAGTCCAAGCTGCAAAGTGCAAGCTGCAGAGTGCAAGCTGTAGAGTGCAAGCTGCAGAGTTCAAGCTGCAGAGTTCAAGCTGGAGAGTGGAGAGTGCAGAGTGCAAGCTGCAGAGTGCAAGCTGTAGAGTACAAGCTGCAGAGTGCAAGCTTAGAGTGCAAGCTGCAGAGTGCAAGCTGTAGAGTGCAAGCTGCAGAGTGCAAGCTGCAGAGTGGAGAGTGAGGAGTTTAAGCTGCAGAGTGCAAGCTGCAGAGTGCAAGCTGCAGAGAGCAAGCTGCAGAGTTCAAGCTACAGAGTGCAAGCTGTAGAGTGGAGAGTGGAGAGTGGAGAGTGGAGAGTGCAAACTGCAGAGTGTATAGTGCAGAATGCAAGCTGTAGAGTGCAAGCTGCAGAGTGGAGAGTGGAGAGTGTAAGCTGCAGAGTGGAGAGTGCAGAGTGCAAGCTGCAGAGTGCAAGCTGTAGACTGCAAGCTGCAGAGTACAAGCTGTAGAGTGGAGAGTGGAGAGTGTAAGCTGCAGAACGTATAGTACAGAGTGCAAGCTGTAGAGTGCAAGCTGGAGGGTGCAAGCCGCAGGGTGCAAGCTGCAGAGTGCAGGCTGTAGAATGCAAGCAGCAGACTGCAAGCTGCAGAGTGCAAGCTGCAGAGTGCAAGCTGCAGAGTTCAAGCTGCAGAGTGCAAGCTGTAGAGTGCAAGCTGCAGAGTTCAAGCTGCAGAGGGGAGAGTGGAGAGTGGAGAGTGTAAGCTGCAGAGTGTATAGTACAGAGTGCAAGCTGTAGAGTGCAAGCTGCAGAGTGCAACCTGTAGAGTGGAGAGTGGAGAGTGGAGAGTGCAAACTGCAGAGTGTATAGTGCAGAATGCAAGCTGTAGAGTGCAAGCTGCAGAGTGGAGAGTGGAGAGTGTAAGCTGCAGAGTGGAGAGTGCAGAGTGCAAGCTGCAGAGTGCAAGCTGTAGACTGCAAGCTGCAGAGTACAAGCTGTAGAGTGGAGAGTGGAGAGTGTAAGCTGCAGAACGTATAGTACAGAGTGCAAGCTGTAGAGTGCAAGCTGGAGGGTGCAAGCCGCAGGGTGCAAGCTGCAGAGTGCAGGCTGTAGAATGCAAGCTGCAGACTGCAAGCTGCAGAGTGCAAGCTGCAGAGTGCAAGCTGCAGAGTTCAAGCTGCAGAGTGCAACCTGTAGAGTGCAAGCTGCAGAGTTCAAGCTGCAGAGGGGAGAGTGGAGAGTGGAGAGTGTAAGCTGCAGAGTGTATAGTACAGAGTGCAAGCTGTAGAGTGCAAGCTGCAGAGTGCAAGCTGTAGAGTGGAGAGTGGAGAGTGGAGAGTGTAAACTGCAGAGTGTATAGTGCAGAATGCAAGCTGTAGAGTGCAAGCTGCAGAGTACAAGCTGCAGAGTGCAAGCTATAGAATGCAAGCTGTAGAGTGCAAGCTGCAAAGGTCCAGCTGCAGAGTGGAGAGTGCAGAGCGCAAGCTGCAGACTTCAAGCTGCAGACTTCCAGCTGCAGAGTGGAGAGTGGAGAGTGTAAGCTGCAGAGTGTATCGTGCAGAGTGCAAGCTGTAGACTGCAAGCTGCAGAGTCCAAGCTGCAAAGTGCAAGCTGTAGAGTGCAAGTATAGAGGTCAAGCTGCAGAGCGGAGAGTGCAGAGTGCAAGCTGCAGAGTACAAGATGCAGAGTGCAAGCTGTAGAGTGCAAGCTGTAGAGTGGAGAGTGGAGTGTGTAAACTGCAGAGTGTATAGTGCAGAATGCAAGCTGTAGAGTGCAAGCTGCAGAGAACAAGCTGCAGAGTGCAAGCTGTAGAGTGCAAGCTGTAGAGTGCAAGCTGTAGAGTGGAGAGTGGAGAGTGGAGTGTGTAAACTGCAGAGTGTATGGTGCAGAATGCAAGCTGTAGAGTGCAAGCTGCAGAGTACAAGCTGCAGAGTGCAAGCTGTAGAGTGCAAGCTGTAGAGTGCAAGCTGCAGAGGTCAAGCGGCAGAGTGGAGAGTGCAGAGTGCAAGCTGCAGAGTTCAAGCTACAGAGTTCCAGCTGCAGAGTGGAGAGTGGAGAGTGTAAGCTGCAGAGTGTATAGTGCAGAGTGCAAGCTGTAGAGTGCAAGTTGCAGAGTGCAAGCTGCAGAGTTCAAGCTGCAGAGTGCAAGCTGCAGTGTGCAAGCTGCAGAGTGCAAGCTGCAGAGTGCAAGCTGCAGAGTGCAAGCTGCAGAGTGCAAGCTGCAGAGTGCAAGCTGCAGAGTGCAAGCTGTAGAGTGCAAGGTGCAAAGTTTAAGCTGCAGAATGGAGAGTGGAGAGTGTAAGCTGCAGAGTGTATAGTGCAGAGTGGAAGCTGTGGAGTGGAAGTTGCAGAGTGCAAGCTGCAGAGTGCAAGCTGTAGAGTGGAAGCTGTAGAGTGGAAAGTGTAAGCTGCGGATAGTATAGTGCAGAGTGCAAGCTGTAGAGTGCAAGCTGCAGAGTGAAAGCCGCAGAGTGCAAGCTGCAGAGTGCAAGCTGTAGAGTGCAAGCTGCAGATTTTAAGCTGCAGAGTTAAAGCTGCAGAGTGGAGAGTGGAGAGTGGAGAGTGGAGAGTGGAGAGTGGAGAGTGGAGAGTGGAGAGTGGAGAGTGTAAGCTGCAGAGTGTATAGTGCAGAGTGCAAGCTGTAGAGTGCAAGCGGCAGAGTGCAAGCTGCAGAGTGCATGATGTAGAATGCAAGCTGCAGAGTGCAAGCTGTAGAGTGGATAGTGGAGAGTGTAAGCTGCAGAACACATAGTACAGAGTGCAAGCTGTAGAGTGCAAGCTGCAGAGTGTAAGCCGCAGAGTGCAAGCCGCAGAGTGCAAGCTGTAGGGTGCAAGCTGCAGAGTGCAAGCCGCAGAGTGCAAGCTGCAGAGTGCAAGCCGTAGAATGCAAGCTGCAGACTGCAAGCTGCAGAGTGCAAGCTGCAGAGTGCAAGCTGTAGAGTGCAAGCTGCAAAGTTCAAGCTGCATAGTGGAGAGTGGAGAGTGAAGAGTGTAAGCTGCAGAGTGTATAGTGCAGAGTGGAAGCTGTGGAGTGCAAGCTGCAGAGTGCAAGCTGTAGGGTGCAAGCTGCAGAGTGCAAGCCGCAGAGTGCAAGCTGCAGAGTGCAAGCCGCAGAATGCAAGCTGCAGACTGCAAGCTGCAGAGTGCAAGCGGCAGAGTGCAAGCTGCAGAGTGTATAGTGGAGAGTGTAATCTGCAGAGGGTATAGTGCAGAGTGCAAGCCGTAGTGTGCAAGCTGCAGAGTGCAAGCTGCAGAGTGCATGCTGTAGGTGCAAGCTGCAGAGTGCAAGCTGTAGAGTGCAAGCTGTAGAGTGCAAGCTGCAGATTGCAAGCTGTAGAGTGCAAGTTGCAGAGTGCAAGCTGCAGAGTGCAAGCGGCAAAGTGCAAGCTGCAGAGTGCAAGCTGTAGAGTGCAAGCTGTAGAGTGCAAGCTGCAGAGTTCAAGCTGAAGAGTGAAGAGTGGAGAGTGGAGAGTGTAAGGTGCAGAGTGTATAGTGCAGAGTGCAAGCTGCAGAGTGCAAGATGCAGAGCGCAAGCTGCAGAGTTCAAGCTGTAGAGTGCAAGCTGCACAGTTCAAGTTGCAGAGTGCAAGCTGTAAGTGCAAGCTGCAAAGTTCAAGCTGCAGAGTGGAGAGTGGAGAGTGGAGAGTGTAAGCTGCAGAGTGGAGAGTGCAGAGTGGAAGCTGTGGATTGCAAGCTGCAGATTGCAAGCTGTAGAGTGCAAGTTGCAGAGTACAAGCTGCAGAATGCAAGCTGCAAAGTGAAAGCTGCAGAGTGCAAGCTGTAGAGTGCAAGCTGTAGAGTGCAAGCTGCAGAGTTCAAGCTGCAGAGTGGATAGTGGAGAGTGTAAGGTGCAGAGTGTATAGTGCAGAGTGCAAGCCGCAGAGTGCAAGCTGTAGAGTGGATAGTGGAGAGTGTAAGCTGCAGAACATATAGTACAGAGTGCAAGCTGTAGAGTGCAAGCTGCAGAGTGGAAGCCGCAGAGTGCAAGCTGCAGAGTGCAAGCTGCAGAGTGCAAGCCGCAGAGTGCAAGCTGCAGAGTGCAAGCTGCAGAGTGCAACCTGTAGAGTGCAAGCTGCAAAGTTCAAGCTGCAGAGTGGAGAGTGGAGAGTGTAAACTGCAGAGTGTATAGTGCAGAGTGCAAGCTGTAGAGTGCAAGCGGCAGAGTGCAAGCTGCAGAGTGCATGATGTAGAGTGCAAGCTGCAGAGTGCAAGCTGTAGAGTGGATAGTGGAGAGTGTAAGCTGCAGAACATATAGTACAGAGTGGAAGCTGTAGAGTGCAAGCTGCAGAGTGCAAGCCGCAAAGTGCAAGCTGCAGAGTGCAAGCTGTAGAATGCAAGCTGCAGACTGCAAGCTGCAGAATACAAGCTGCAGAGTGCAAGCTGCAGAGTGCAAGCTGCAGAGTGCACGGTGCAGAGTGCAAGCTGCAGTGTGCAAGCTGCAGAGTGGAAGCTGCAGCGTGCAAGCTGCAGAGTGTAAGCTGCAGAGTGCACGGTGCAGAGTGCAAGCTGCAGTGTGCAAGCTGCAGAGTGCAAGCCGCAGCGTGCAAGCTGCAGAGTGCAAGCTGTAGGGTGCAAGCTGCAGAGTTCAAGCTGCAGAGTGCAGAGTGGAGAGGGGAGAGTGTAAGTTGCAGAGTGGATAGTGCAGAGTGCAAGCTGTAGAGTGCAAGCTGCAGAGTGCAAGCTGCAGGGTGCAAGCTGTAGATGCAAGCTGCAGAGTGCAAGCTGTAGAGTGGATAGTGGAGAGTGTAAGCTGCAGAACATATAGTACAGAGTGCAAGCTGCAGAGTGCAAGCCGCAGAGTGCAAGCTGCAGAGTGCAAGCTGTAGAATGCAAGCTGCAGACGACAAGCTGCAGAGTGCAAGCTGCAGAGTGCAAGCTGCAGAGTGCAAGCTGCAGAGTGCAAGCTGCAGAGTGCAAGCTGCAGAGTGCAAGCTGCAGAGTGCATGATGTAGAGTGCAAGCTGCAGAGTTCAAGCTGCAGAGTGGAGAGTGGAGAGTGGAGAGTGGAGAGTGGAGAGTGGAGAGCGGAGAGTGTAAGCTGCAGAGTGTATAGTGCAGAGTGCAAGCTGTAGAGTGCAAGCGGCAGAGTCCAAGCTGCAGAGTGCATGATGTAGAGTGCAAGCTGCAGAGTGCAAGCTGTAGAGTGGATAGTGGAGAGTGTAAGCTGCAGAACATATAGTACAGAGTGGAAGCTGTAGTGTGCAAGCTGCAGAGTGCAAGCCGCAAAGTGCAAGCTGCAGAGTTCAAGCTGTAGAATGCAAGCTGCAGACTGCAAGCTGCAGAATACAAGCTGCAGAGTGCAAGCTGGAGAGTGCAAGCTGCAGAGTGCAAGGTGCAGAGTGCAAGCTGCAGTGTGCAAGCTGCAGAGTGCAAGCTGCAGCGTGCAAGCTGCAGAGTGCAAGCTGTAGGGTGGAAGCTGCAGAGTTCAAGCTGCAGAGTGCAGAGTGGAGAGGGGAGAGTGTAAGTTGCAGAGTGGATAGTGCAGAGTGCAAGCTGTAGAGTGCAAGCTGCAGAGTGCAAGCTGCAGGGTGCAAGCTGTAGATACAAGCTGCAGAGTGCAAGCTGTAGAGTGGAGAGAGGAGAGTGGAGAGTGTAAACTGCAGAGTGTATAGTGGAGAATGCAAGCTGTAGAGTGCAAGCTGCAGAGTACAAGCTACAGAGTGCAAGCTGTAGAGTGCAAGCGGTAGAGTGCAAGCTGCAGAGGTCAAGCTGCAGAGTGGAGAGTGCAGAGTGCAAGCTGCAGAGTTCAAGCTGCAGAGTTCCAGCTGCAGAATGGAGAGTGGAGAGTGTAAGCTGCAGAGTGTATAGTGCAGAGTGTAAGCTGTAGAGTGCAAGCTGCAGAGTCCAAGCTGCAGCACTCTGCAAAGTCCAAGCTGCAGAGTGCAAGCTGTAGAGTGGAAAGTGGAGAGTGGAGAGTGTAAACTGCAGAGTGTATAGTGCAGAATGCAAGCTGTAGAGTGCAAGCTGCAGAGTACAAGCTGCAGAGTGCAAGCTGTAGAGTGCAAGCTGTAGAGTGCAAGCTGCAGAGGTCAAGCTGCAGAGTGGAGAGTGCAGAGTGCAAGCTGCAGAGTTCAAGCTGCAGAGCTCCAGCTGCAGAGTGGAGAGTGGAGAGTGTAAGCTGCAGAGTGTATAGTGCAGAGTGCAAGCTGTAGAGTGCAAGCTGCTGAGTCCAAGCTGTAGAGTGCAAGCTATAGAGGTCCAGCTGCAGAGTGGAGAGTGCAGAGTGCAAGCTGCAGAGTGCAAGCTACAGAGTGCAAGCTGTAGCGTGCAAGCTGCAGAGTGCAAGCTGTAGAGTGCAAGCTGCGGAGTTCAAGCTGCAGAGTTCAAGCTGCAGAGTGGAGAGTGGAGAGTACAGAGTGCAAGCTGCAGAGTGCTAGCTGCAGAGTGCAAGCTGTAGAGTGCAAGCTGCAGAGTGCAAGCTGTAGACTGAAGAGTGGAGAGTGGAGGGTGGAGAGTGGAGAGTGTTAGCCGCAGGGTGTATAGTGCAGAGTGCAAGTTGTAGAGTGCAAGCTGCAGAGTGCAAACGGCAGAGTGCAAGCTGCAGATTGCAAGCTGTAGAGTGCAAGTTGCAGAGTGCCAGCTGCAGATTGCAAGCTGCAGAGTGCAAGCTGCAGAGTGCAAGCTGTAGAGTGCAAGCGGCAGAGTGCAAGCTGCAGAGTGCAAGCTGCAGAGTGCAAGCTACAGAGTGCAAGGTGCAGAGTGGAGAGTGGAGAGTTTAAGCTGCAGAGTGTATAGTGCAGAGTGCAAGCTGCAGAGTGCAAGCTGTAGAGTGAAAGCTGCAGAGAACAAGCTGCAGAGTGCAAGCTGTAGGACGCACGCTGCAGAGTGGAAGCTGCAGAGTGCAAGCTGCAGGGTGCAAGCTGTAGAGTGCAAGCTGCAGAGTTCAAGCTGCAGAGTTCAAGCTGCAGAGTGGAGAGAGGAGAGTGTAAGCTGCAGAGTGTATAGTGGAGAGTGCAAGCTGTAGAGTGCAAGCCGCAGAGTTCAAGCTGCAGATTTCAAGCTGCAGAGTGGAGAGTGGAGAGTGGAGAGTGGAGAGTGGAGAGTGGAGAGTGTAAGCTGCAGAGTGCATAGTGCAGAGTGAAGACTGCAGAGTGGAAAGTACAAGCTGCACAGTGTATACTGCAGGGTGAAGACTGCAGAGCCAGAGTGGAAAGTGCAGAGTACAGAGTGCAAGCTGCAGAGTGTAGAATGCGGAGCAGAGTGCAAGCTACAGATCGAGTGCAAGCTGCAGAGTGCAAGCTGCAGAGTGGAGAGTGGAGAGCGTAAGCTTCAGAGTGTATAGTGCAGAGTGCAAGCTGCAGAGTTCAAGCTGCAGAGTGGAGAGTGGAGAATGCACGCTGCAGAGTGTATAATGCAGAGTGCAGGCTGTAGAGTGCAAGCTGCAGAGTGCAAGCTGCAGAGTGCAAGCTGCAGAGTGCAAGCTGCAGAGTGCAAGCTGCAGAGTGCAAGCTGCAGAGTGCAAGCTGCAGAGTGCAAGCTGCAGAGTGGAGAGTGGAGAGTTTAAGCTGCAGCTGTATAGTGCAGAGTGCAAGCTGCATAGTTCAAGCTGCAGAGTGGAGAGTGAAGTGTGGGGAGTGTAAGCTGCAGAGTGTATAGTGCAGATTCAAAGCTGTAGAGTGCAAGCTGCAGAGTTCAAGCTAAAGAGTGGAGAGTGAAGAGTGGAGAGTACAAGTTGCAGAGTGTAGACTACAAAGTGAAGACTGCAGAGTGGAAAGTACAAGCTGCAGAGTGTATACTGGAGAGTGAAGACTGCAGAGCCAGAGTGGAAAGTGCAGAGTACAGAGTGCAAGCTGCAGAGTGTAGAATGCGGAGCAGAGTGCAAGCTACGGATCGAGTGCAAGCGGCAGAGTGCAAGCTGCAGAGTGGAGAGTGGAGAGTGTAAGCTGCAGAGTGTATAGTGCAGAGTCAAAGCTGTAGAGTGCAAGCTGCAGAGTTCATGCTGCAGAGTGGAGAGTGAAGAGTGGAAAGTACAAGTTGCAGAGTGTAGACTACAAAGTGAAGGCTGCAGAGTGGAAAGTACAAGCTGCAGAGTGTATACTGCAGAGTGAAGACTGCAGAGCCAGAGTGGAAAGTGCAGAGTACAGAGTGCAAGCTGCAGTGTGTAGAATGCGGAGCAGAGTGCAAGCTACAGATCGAGTGCAAGCTGCAGAGTGCAAGCTGCAGAGTGCAAGCTGCAGAGTGCAAGCTGCAGAGTGGAGAGCGTAAGCTGCAGAGTGTATAGTGCAGAGTGCAAGCTGCAGAGTTCAAGCTGCAGAGTGGAGAGTGGAGAATGCACGCTGCAGAGTGTATAATGCAGAGTGCAGGCTGTAGAGTGCAAGCTGCAGAGTGCAAGCTGCAGAGTGCAAGCTGCAGAGTGCAAGCTGCATAGTGGAGTGTGGAGAGTTTAAGCTGCAGCGTGTATAGTGCAGAGTGCAAGCTGTTAGTGTGCAAGCTGCAGAGCGCAAGCTGCAGAGTGCAAGCTATAGAGTGCAAGCTGTAGAGCGCAAGCTGCAGAGTTCAAGCTGCCGAGTGGAGAGTGAAGAGTGGGGAGTGTAAGCTGCAGAGTGTATAGTGCAGAGTGCAGGCTGTAGAGTGCAGGCTGCAGAGTTCAATCTGCAGAGTGGAGAGTGAAGAGTGGAGAGTACAAGTTGCAGAGTGTAGACTACAAAGTGAAGACTGCAGTGTGGAAAGTACAAGCTGCAGAGTGTATACTGCAAAGTGAAGACTGCAGAGCCAGAGTGGAAAGTGCAAAGCACAGAGTGCAAGCTGAAGAGTGTAGAGTGCGGAGCAGAGTGCAAGATACAGAGTGCAAGCTGTAGAGTGCAAGCTGCAGAGTTCAAGCTGCAGAGTGGAGAGTGGAGAGTATAAGCTGCAGAGTGTATAGTGCAGAGTGCAAGCTGTAGTGTGCAAGCTGCAGAGCGCAAGCTGCAGAGTGCAAGCTGTAGAGTGCAAGCCGTAGAGCGCAAGCTGCAGAGTTCAAGCTGCCGAGTGGAGAGTGAAGAGTGGGGAGTGTAAGCTGCAGAGTGTATAGTGCAGAGTGCAAGCTGTAGAGTGCAAGCTGCAGAGTTCAAGCTGCAGAGTGGAGAGTGAAGAGTGGAGAGTACAAGTTGCAGAGTGTAGACTACAAAGTGAAGACTGCAGAGTGGAAAGTACATGCTGCCGAGTGTATACTACAGAGTGAAGACTGCAGAGCCAGAGTAGAAAGTGCAGAGTACAGAGTGCAAGCTGCAGAGTGTAGAGTTCGGAGCAGAGTGCAAGCTACAGAGTGCAAGCTGTAGAGTGCAATCTGCATAGTGGAGTGTGGAGAGTTTAAGCTGCAGCGTGTATAGTGCAGAGTGCAAGCTGTTAGTGTGCAAGCTGCAGAGCGCAAGCTGCAGAGTGCAAGCTGTAGAGTGCAAGCTGTAGAGCGCAAGCTGCAGAGTTCAAGCTGCCGAGTGGAGAGTGAAGAGTGGGGAGTGTAAGCTGCAGAATGTATAGTGCAGAGTGCAGGCTGTAGAGTGCAGGCTGCAGAGTTCAATCTGCAGAGTGGAGAGTGAAGAGTGGAGAGTACAAGTTGCAGAGTGTAGACTACAAAGTGAAGACTGCAGTGTGGAAAGTACAAGCTGCAGAGTGTATACTGCGGAGTGAAAACTGCAGAGCCAGAGTGGAAAGTGCAAAGCACAGAGTGCAAGCTGCAGAGTGTAGAGTGCGGAGCAGAGTGCAAGATACAGAGTGCAAGCTGTAGAGTGCAAGCTGCAGAGTTCAAGCTGCAGAGTGGAGAGTGGAGAGTATAAGCTGCAGAGTGTATAGTGCAGAGTGCAAGCTGTAGTGTGCAAGCTGCAGAGCGCAAGCTGCAGAGTGGAGAGTGAAGAGTGGAGAGTACAAGTTGCAGAGTGTAGACTACAAAGTGAAGACTGCAGAGTGGAAAGTACATGCTGCCGAGTGTATACTGCAGAGTGAAGACTGCAGAGCCAGAGTAGAAAGTGCAGAGTACAGAGTGCAAGCTGCAGAGTGTAGAGTTCGGAGCAGAGTGCAAGCTACAGAGTGGAAGCTGTAGAGTGCAAGCTGCAGAGTTCAAGCTGCAGAGTGGAGAGTGAAGAGTGGAGAGTACAAGTTGCAGAGTGTAGACTACAAAGTGAAGACTGCAGAGTGGAAAGTATAAGCTGCAGAGTGTATATTGCAGAGTGAAGACTGCAGAGCCAGAGTGGAAAGTGCAGAGTACAGAGTGCAAGCTGCAGAGTGTAGAGTGCGGAGCAGAGTGCAAGCTACAGAGTGCAAGCTGTAGAGTGCAAGCTGCAGAGTTCAAGCTGCAGAGTTCAAGCTGCAGAGTGGAGAGTGGAGAGTATAAGCTGCAGAGTGTATAGTGCAGAGTGCAAGCTGTAAAGTGCAGGCTGCAGAGCGCAAGCTGCAGAGTGCAAGCTGTAGAGTGCAAGCTGCAGAGTGAAAGCTGTAGAGTGCAAGCTGCAGAGTTCAAGCTGCGGAGTGGAGAGTGTACGCTGCAGCGTGTATAGTGCAGAGTGCAAACTGTAGAGTGCAAGCTGCAGAGTTCAAGCTGCAGAGTGGAGAGCGAAGAGTGGAGAGTACAAGTTGCAGAGTGTAGACTACAGAGTGAAGACTGCAGAGTGGAGAGTACAAGCTGCAGAGTGTAGACTGCAGAGTGAAGACTACAGAGCCAGAGTGGAAAGTGCAGAGTACAGAGTGCAAGCTGCATAGTGTAGAGTGCGGAGCAGAGTGCAAGATACAGAGTGCAAGCTGTAGAGTGCAAGCTGCAGAGTTCAAGCTGCAGAGTGTATAGTGGAGAGTGCAAGCTGTAGTGTGCAAGCTGCAGAGCGCAAGCTGCAGAGTGCAAGCTGTAGAGTGCAAGCCGTAGAGCGCAAGCTGCAGAGTTCAAGCTGCCGAGTGGAGAGTGAAGAGTGGGGAGTGTAAGCTGCAGAGTGTATAGTGCAGAGTGCAAGCTGTAGAGTGCAAGCTGCAGAGTTCAAGCTGCAGAGTGGAGAGTGAAGAGTGGAGAGTACAAGTTGCAGAGTGTAGACTACAAAGTGAAGACTGCAGAGTGGAAAGTACATGCTGCCGAGTGTATACTGCAGAGTGAAGACTGCAGAGCCAGAGTAGAAAGTGCAGAGTACAGAGTGCAAGCTGCAGAGTGTAGAGTTCGGAGCAGAGTGCAAGCTACAGAGTGCAAGCTGTAGAGTGCAAGCTGCAGAGTTCAAGCTGCAGAGTGGAGAGTGAAGAGTGGAGAGTACAAGTTGCAGAGTGTAGACTACAAAGTGAAGACTGCAGAGTGGAAAGTATAAGCTGCAGAGTGTATATTGCAGAGTGAAGACTGCAGAGCCAGAGTGGAAAGTGCAGAGTACAGAGTGCAAGCTGCAGAGTGTAGAGTGCGGAGCAGAGTGCAAGCTACAGAGTGCAAGCTGTAGAGTGCAAGCTGCAGAGTTCAAGCTGCAGAGTTCAAGCTGCAGAGTGGAGAGTGGAGAGTATAAGCTGCAGAGTGTATAGTGCAGAGTGCAAGCTGTAAAGTGCAAGCTGCAGAGCGCAAGCTGCAGAGTGCAAGCTGTAGAGTGCAAGCTGCAGAGTGAAAGCTGTAGAGTGCAAGCTGCAGAGTTCAAGCTGCGGAGTGGAGAGTGTACGCTGCAGCGTGTATAGTGCAGAGTGCAAACTGTAGAGTGCAAGCTGCAGAGTTCAAGCTGCAGAGTGGAGAGCGAAGAGTGGAGAGTACAAGTTGCAGAGTGTAGACTACAGAGTGAAGACTGCAGAGTGGAGAGTACAAGCTGCAGAGTGTAGACTGCAGAGTGAAGACTACAGAGCCAGAGTGGAAAGTGCAGAGTACAGAGTGCAAGCTGCATAGTGTAGAGTGCGGAATAGAGTGCAGGCTGCAGAGTGTAGCAAAGTGGAGAGTATATAGTGTAGAGTGCAGAGTGTGGAGTGCAGAGAGAGTGGAGTGCAGAGAGTGTGGAGTGCAGGGAGAGTGGAGTGCAGAGAGTGTCGAGTGTATGGAGTGCAGTGAGTGTGGAGTGCAGAGTGTAGAGTGCAGGGTGTGAAGTGCAGAGAGTGTGGAGGTTTGAGAGTGTAGAGTGTATAATATTAAAATTCCAAAATACTCTAGGCCTAATTGTATATAATATGGTATTATGACATTAGAGTACTAAAGTGTTTAAATTATAGTATTAGGGTTTATGAAATTTAATTTATAGTTTTTACATTACTCTTTTACTATTTTATAATAGGTTTGCAGAACTGCGTGAAGTGAAAAAAAAAGGAATGTGATATCTAAAACGATTTATGTTTTATTTACGCTATAGAACAGATTAATTGATTAACAAAAATTAATGACAAGAAACGAACTATTAAATTACGAAGATTAGGCGACGTTACGTATGCGAGACAATAAATAGATTGCCAATTCTCACTGAGATCAGCACCAATTATATATTGCAGACTATTTATTCGAGCGCCTTTACAGTATATATATATATATACCAACTAAAGTGTAAAAATAAAATGTATCAACCTTAAGTTATATTTTGTATGTGTTTTTGAATTTAACACACAATTTGTGTGCTGTAGAGTGTTTTACTTTGTTCTCTCAGATCACACAATTCGACGTGTTGTTTCTTGGCGTGATGTTTATTTTGGTGTGTTGTTTCTTGACGTGTTGTTTCTTGATGTGTTGTTTTTTATATGTGTTGTTTCTTGACGTGTTGTTTTCCGGACGTGTTGTTTTCTGGACGTGTTGTTTTGTTGACGTGTTGTTGCCTGACGTGTTGTTTCTTGATGTCTGACCAGTAATAACACGCCTGGCGTGTTCCTACAACACACTAGCATTGGCAACACGCCAAGACCGTGTTCAACACGCTTTTGGCGTGTCAACTGAGAGGACAAAACGGCGTGTTGTTTTGATAATGAAAAACACGCCAAATGCGTGTTTTAGTCAATATACAACACGTCAAAGGCGTGTTTTAAGCAGCACGTCTAACTACAACACGCCTAAAATACAACACGTCAAAAGTGTGTTCAACACACTTTCAGCGTGTCAACTGAGAGGACAAAACGGCGTGCTGTTTCGACACATTTGCAACACGCCAGGTTTTCTAGTGTGATATTAGCCGCCTGAAGATTGAACAGTAAGCGGGTTTAAATTTCCTCACCATCAAGACCATGCGAAATTCACAAATTATTTTGGTTAACAATCGTTTGAACCTCCATTCGAAAGAAAGCGTGGAAATCATCTCACTGCATCTCTTGGTACGACCACTGGGAACGACCAGGGCTCGCAGAATACACATACAGATTTAACACCTTGGGCTTGCAGCTGTCAACAAGGCTTTAGACTCTTACTCTGTGATTTAGAAATTCCAAAGAGGTTAGTTGATTACATTTACTATTTCAAAAAGCAAATCGAGACTTATCAGAGGCCTTCAATCAGGACGGTGACTTCTGTTTCTACGGCACAGTCTATATATAGTATCGCACAACACTGAGGAAACCGAAGTGAATAAACATCGATTTGGGAATGCAGTCTGCCTTTCTTGAGAATTAACGTACACCTTGTCTTGTCACAATAAAGTAATGTAAATCAGATTATAAAAACATTGTCTTTACGTGATTCAGTTTACTGTAAGTTATACTTTTGCCCTCGAAACACGTGATCAGCCCCAACCAGGGTCTTTTCGCAGTGGCGAGCGGAGAAAAGAACCTGGGTACGAGGTTGTGTTCAGTGCTGTTACTTCTGGAATAATTTTATTGTTGTCATCAAAAGACCAGTTGTTGTCATCACAGGCCAGAAGTGGATGTGGTTCGTTCTCCATGGAAGAGTAGGCCATTGGCAAGCAGCGCTGATCCACAGTTGAGTCATCCCTGGCCTATGTAATCGATAAAATTGATAATCGATAGAAATCGACATCAATGAACTACACGTAATTGTGATCGATTGGTGTTGATTGGTATTTGCAAAACTAAAGGGTTAAAAACAGAAACATTAATTGCTCAACAAAGTCTAAAACGTGTATAAATGTTTTGAATAGAATAGCAACGCATCAGATTTTTATTCTTCTCCCTTGCATGTTTTATCACACTGTGTGTGTTCACCTGTCAACTTCCTTGACTTCAAACTAGCCTACCCATTCAATGAGTGCCACACGCATTATCGTGGCACAAAAAGAGTTTGCTTGGAAAGGCAAATATATTACATAAATCTATGCACGCGCAAAAAAAGAAAAGAAAAGAAAGTACATGTAACAATGACTTATTGGTACGAGCGCATCTTAATGGACACATGTTATACTTGTAGGGTAAATATTTAAACTTAACCTTAAAATAGAACATGTTTTGATAGACAGTGCACACGCTTAGATGCCAACGACTGTAAGAGTTTAATTAATTGTTACATGCTTTAATACTTAATCCAATATTGAAATACAGTTGACATTGTTTGCAGGGTGAGATCGACAATTCCATATTTTCGGTGGTTTTTTGGGCTGACCGATGTCAGCTCAGCACAAAGAAACCTGGCATCTAGGCTCAAAAATTGATGACAAGCAATAGCAATCGATAGGCTTGGATAAGACCGATTTTTGTGACTGTAATTGGTTATCGATTGGTAAATACCAATGAATATATATCAATTAGATGATTGCTATCAATTGATATCGATTTATCGATTGGCTTTCCGATTATCGATTGCCATTGATTGCATAGGCCGGGAGTCAACACTCGACAAATAATACAGCTGGATAAAAAGAAATTCTAAGCTAACATGTGAACTGGTACGTACTGTAGATAAATTTTTATAATATAATATATCTGTTACAAGGCCGAAATCAATGAAATAAACATTTTATAGTGTGAACTGAATTGTAACTGTGAGAGCCGCAGAGACAAAGACATTTCAAATGCACAATTGCCTTAGATTATTAGTTATGACTTAGTAACGTTTAACTGGCAAATTCAGAGAGGCAAATTCAATACATCAATACAATTTATATACGGGACCGCAGTAACTGGCACGCGGTGTCGCGGCTACCTTTGCCACTTCTCTTAAATTTTAGTTTGTATATGTGCATGTTTGTCTGTCGTTTAATTATGTATATATTTATTTGTGTGTAGGTATAAATATTCTTTATACACTGTTGGCAAAAATATAATAAATAAATAAATAAGTAAATAAATAAATAAATAAATTTATTTTGGGAATAAAAAAGTTCATCCTCACCGATGTTTTTTTCACCCTAGATATCTTTTGGCCCTTATTATGAAGAAGGTTTTTGCGTAAAAACCTTAACAAATAAAACGTGTTCTTATTTTTCGCATTTATGCAACCCTACCTGGAGCTTTGCAAATATCGAACTCTGAAAAACCTTGGTTAAACAAGACATCGCATACGCTTAAAGTATATTAGTTCACGATCACCTCCGTTTTCTTTGATGTACCGCGGTTGTTTATTTACAATAATTACTCCCAAACACGCATAAATCAAGTTAATGGCCCGGGCTAATATATATTAGCCCGGGGCAATTAACTTGATTTATGCATGCGTGGGTTGGGAAAATAAACGTTGATCAATGGTCATGAATGTGATAAAGGATTTACCATCGCGACTGAAGTGTTTTTTTTAGACAAACTCTGTGATAACGAACTCAGTTTCTCAGTTTTCTTTGGCAACCTTGGTGATCCTCAACCTCGGTAACTACGTAAGTTATTTACCACGAGCCTTCGACCCTCGGTAAATAACTGACGTAGTTACCTCGGGTTCGGTAACTTACGTACTGTATACTACTTGATCAATCTAGAAACAACCTTGATTAACTAGCAGGTATTTGTTGCTAAAGATGCATTCTTTCTTTAACATTATATGGCGATGTTCGTGTGGTTAAATGGAGGAATTGCTCTGACCTGTGATTGGACAATAAAAATTGTAAAGCGGTGTAGATTTACATAATACTCCAACACTCTTTATATTAGATATCTATGAAATGCTAATAATAGAGACCGACAAATGCACAGTATTAAAACTATGTGGTTTTACTCGTAATATTAAAGAAAGATTGGTTTTCTGTTGTTTATGTATTGCTACGATCACTATAAAAATATTGGAAACTTAAATAAAGCATGAAAAAGATTTATGCATGGGACTGGTTTGTCTTGTCTAGACGTAGAGTAAAGTGCAGTTAAATAATTCACCATCATTATAGTTTAAGTCTTTGAATTTACACATACGTCGAAAGTCAAGACAGACCAGTCTCATTCATAAATCTTTTTCATGCTTTATTTAAGCTCCTAATATTTTTATAGTGATCGTAGCAATACATAAACAGAAAACCAATATTTCTTTAATATTACGAGTAAAACCACATAGTTTTAATACTGTGCATTTGTCGGTCTCTAATATTAGTATTTTGATAGATATCTAACATAAAGAGTGTTGGAGTATTATGTAACTCTACACCGCTTTACTATTTTTATCATCCAATCACAGGTCGGAGCCACACGTGCGATGTTGTCTTCAGCCATTTTGAATCTAATTATTTCTTTAATTTCGCGTATGCGCAAATATTTTTCCCACCTGTTGGTGAGACAGCAGAAACAAAACAAGCTCTCAACCAAGTTTGGTACTACCATTTGCGTTCAAGCGTTTAGCGAATAACTGAAGTTGTTTTCGAGTTTTGAAACAAACGTCCAATGACAACTATACATTTGACAGATCAAATCAATGACGAAAGGGCGTGTAACTGCGTTGTTATTGCTTCCGTTTCAAGTTTCAACTTTGTGTTGATATTTTGTCACGGGTCACGGCAAGCATGGGATAAAAAATAAATGCGTTCGGCAGGTCTACCCTTATCAAACAATCTGCGTTCGCTAATCATTCCAATGCTCACAATTTAAGCCAAAGACAAGTTATTCCAAGCAAGCGCTGCCGTGTGAAAAGAACGACGACAAGTATTGACAATGGAAAATTAACCCCCTATTCGTTATTGATTTGATCTGTCAAACGTATAGTTGTCATTGGACAACGTTTGTTTCAAAAGTTGAATACAATTAGTTACTCGTTAAATGCTCTAAACGCTTGAACGCAAATGGTAGTATCGAGTCATATTATGTTACCGAGATTAACGGGAGGGGCAGACAATCACAAGGCACATTTCCTTCTTCAAACGGGTGTCTTACTAGATTCCTGTGGATATGAACACAATTGCAAGGAGGAAGATGAGCCAGTACCCCAGGGGCAAAGCACTCCAAAAAAAGTGTACGAGACTTTCGGACTTCCAAAAGTCCTTAGATTTTCCAATTGGACTTTCGGACTTGTGTGAATTTTTTGCGGACTTTTCCGAACTTTTTGTGAAAATTATTAACGATATTTTCTCTTTGTTTTTCATGTTCTGGTCGAGCTTTAAGTGAACCTGGGAAATAAAAAAGACGTAGGAGCCAAATGGGAGAATATCAAGGGGATTATGTTCATAAAAACAGTCAAAAAATATGTAAAATCGAGATTATAATCTCGATTATAATAGTTGGTAATACCCCAGTCCAAAATTTACATAGCTTTGCAGCCTGTAGACTTCAACGCAAGAAGTAATCTTCCATGCCTACTCGATTACCTTAGTATATATTGATTTTTTACAGGTATATAATTCGCTAAATGAATTTATGCAATAATAAAATTAACCGCATGGCTGGTGTTTGTGTGTCTGTTCTATAGAGTATGGGTTCTAGGGTGGGGTGGTCGTCCAACCAGCGTCGAACGGATACGACGTCTGAATGCCTCCTTACGCATTTACAACTGGAGGACACTGACGACCTTTCACCTCAAACCATTGCTGATCTGATCAACAACATCTTTCTTAAACCAATGGAAGATTACAATCCCTTGAGTGATAACGATGTCAAGGCTCTTTTCCAGGATATCCCGTCGGATACCTCTGATGTTTATACTAATATTGCTACAGGCGAGTCTGTCTACAACAAGCTTAGCGCGTTAAACTCCGCCAAAGCACCAGGACCGGACAATGTTCCGAACTGGATTCTAAAGGAAAATGCTAACATTCTTGCCTTACCAATCGCAGATATCAGCCTGAATGCTTCATTCTCCGAACAGTCTCTCCCTACAGCATGGAAACGAGCTAATATCACTCCAATCCCTAAGGAGAAACCTGTGCGGGATATAAACAAGCACCTTAGACCAATGTCACAAACACCTGCTTTGTCCAAAGTAGCAGAAGAATTCATAGTCGAGAAGCATGTCGCTCCTGCTATCCTGAGTATTATTGACCCTAACCAATTTGGTGGCATACCACGTTCATCGGCCACTCAAGCACTGATCAGCATGGTTCACTCATGGACAGAAGCCACTGACGGAAATGGTGGGCAGTCCGCGTTTTGTTATATGATTACCACAAAGCCTTCGATCTCAATTATCCAACTTAACATTCCTCTATATGTAAAGTACTGGGTCATTAACTTTTTGATGAATAGAGAGCAGCGTGTAAAACTCTCTAGGAACTCGGTTACTCAGAGTGGGGCCGAGTTCCTTCTGGCGTTCCCCAGGGAACTAAATTGGGACCTTGGCTGTTTTTATTAATGATTAATGACCTTACACCCAATCACGTGAACACTTGGAAATATATCGATGAGACTTCCATCTCTGAATCGGTACCCAAGCACTGTATCAGTAGAATCCAAGGAGCAGCTGACGATGTTCAGAAACGGTCAGATGAGAATCGACTCCAACTTAACATCTCAAAGTGCAAAGAACTAATAATTTACTTTGGTAGAGGAAATCTTACCTTTCCGAGAGTGAGTCTCGGCAGTGGTGAACTCGAAATTGTACACCATGCCAGAAGTTTAGGGTTAACGATAAGTGACGATCTTAGGTGGAACGAACACGTAAATTATATTATTAAGAAAGCAAATAAGCGTTTTTATTTTATAGTCCAGCGCGCTAAGGTTTCAGCTGATGATATTGTTTTGTTTTACACCACCTGCGTCAGGCCTGTGCTTGAATATAGTTTTCAAGTGTACCATTACGCCCTGCCAGTTTATCTGATGTGATTTAATTTTAATAAACTATCTATCGATCTATCGATCTATCGATCTATCGATCTATCGATCTATCGATCTATCGATCTATCGATCTATCGATCTATCGATCTATCGATCTATCCATCTATCCATCTATCCATCTATCCATCTATCCATCTATCCATCTATCCATCTATCCATCTATCCATCTATCCATCTATCCATCTATCCATCTATCCATCTATCCATCTATCCATCTATCCATCTATCCATCTATCCATCTATCCATCTATCCATCTATCCATCTATCCATCTATCCATCTATCCATCTATCCATCTATCCATCTATCCATCTATCCATCTATCCATCTATCCATCTATCCATCTATCCATCTATCCATCTATCCATCTATCCATCTATCCATCTATCCATCTATCCATCTATCCATCTATCCATCTATCCATCTATCCATCTATCCATCTATCCATCTATCCATCTATCCATCTATCCATCTATCCATCTATCCATCTATCCATCTATCCATCTATCCATCTATCCATCTATCCATCTATCCATCTATCCATCTATCCATCTATCCATCTATCCATCTATCCATCTATCCATCTATCCATCTATCCATCTATCCATCTATCCATCTATCCATCTATCCATCTATCCATCTATCCATCTATCCATCTATCCATCTATCCATCTATCCATCTATCCATTCTATCCATCTATCCATCTATCCATCTATCCATCTATCCATCTATCCATCTATCCATCTATCCATCTATCCATCTATCCATCTATCCATCTATCCATCTATCCATCTATCCATCTATCCATCTATCCATCTATCCATCTATCCATCTATCCATCTATCCATCTATCCATCTATCCATCTATCCATCTATCCATCTATCCATCTATCCATCTATCCATCTATCCATCTATCCATCTATCCATCTATCCATCTATCCATCTATCCATCTATCCATCTATCCATCTATCCATCTATCCATCTATCCATCTATCCATCTATCCATCTATCCATCTATCCATCTATCCATCTATCCATCTATCCATCTATCCATCTATCCATCTATCCATCTATCCATCTATCCATCTATCCATCCATCTATCCATCTATCCATCTATCCATCTATCCATCTATCCATCTATCCATCTATCCATCTATCCATCTATCCATCTATCCATCTATCCATCTATCCATCTATCCATCTATCCATCTATCCATCTATCCATCTATCCATCTATCCATCTATCCATCTATCCATCTATCCATCTATCCATCTATCCATCTATCCATCTATCCATCTATCCATCTATCCATCTATCCATCTATCCATCTATCCATCTATCCATCTATCCATCTATCCATCTATCCATCTATCCATCTATCCATCTATCCATCTATCCATCTATCCATCTATCCATCTATCCATCTATCCATCTATCCATCTATCCATCTATCCATCTATCCATCTATCCATCTATCCATCTATCCATCTATCCATCTATCCATCTATCCATCTATCCATCTATCCATCTATCCATCTATCCATCTATCCATCTATCCATCTATCCATCTATCCATCTATCCATCTATCCATCTATCCATCTATCCATCTATCCATCTATCCATCTATCCATCTATCCATCTATCCATCTATCCATCTATCCATCTATCCATCTATCCATCTATCCATCTATCCATCTATCCATCTATCCATCTATCCATCTATCCATCTATCCATCTATCCATCTATCCATCTATCCATCTATCCATCTATCCATCTATCCATCTATCCATCTATCCATCTATCCATCTATCCATCTATCCATCTATCCATCTATCCATCTATCCATCTATCCATCTATCCATCTATCCATCTATCCATCTATCCATCTATCCATCTATCCATCTATCCATCTATCCATCTATCCATCTATCCATCTATCCATCTATCCATCTATCCATCTATCCATCTATCCATCTATCCATCTATCCATCTATCCATCTATCCATCTATCCATCTATCCATCTATCCATCTATCCATCTATCCATCTATCCATCTATCCATCTATCCATCTATCCATCTATCCATCTATCCATCTATCCATCTATCCATCTATCCATCTATCCATCTATCCATCTATCCATCTATCCATCTATCCATCTATCCATCTATCCATCTATCCATCTATCCATCTATCCATCTATCCATCTATCCATCTATCCATCTATCCATCTATCCATCTATCCATCTATCCATCTATCCATCTATCCATCTATCCATCTATCCATCTATCCATCTATCCATCTATCCATCTATCCATCTATCCATCTATCCATCTATCCATCTATCCATCTATCCATCTATCCATCTATCCATCTATCCATCTATCCATCTATCCATCTATCCATCTATCCATCTATCCATCTATCCATCTATCCATCTATCCATCTATCCATCTATCCATCTATCCATCTATCCATCTATCCATCTATCCATCTATCCATCTATCCATCTATCCATCTATCCATCTATCCATCTATCCATCTATCCATCTATCCATCTATCCATCTATCCATCTATCCATCTATCCATCTATCCATCTATCCATCTATCCATCTATCCATCTATCCATCTATCCATCTATCCATCTATCCATCTATCCATCTATCCATCTATCCATCTATCCATCTATCCATCTATCCATCTATCCATCTATCCATCTATCCATCTATCCATCTATCCATCTATCCATCTATCCATCTATCCATCTATCCATCTATCCATCTATCCATCTATCCATCTATCCATCTATCCATCTATCCATCTATCCATCTATCCATCTATCCATCTATCCATCTATCCATCTATCCATCTATCCATCTATCCATCTATCCATCTATCCATCTATCCATCTATCCATCTATCCATCTATCATCTATCCATCTATCCATCTATCCATCTATCCATCTATCCATCTATCCATCTATCCATCTATCCATCTATCCATCTATCCATCTATCCATCTATCCATCTATCCATCTATCCATCTATCCATCTATCCATCTATCCATCTATCCATCTATCCATCTATCCATCTATCCATCTATCCATCTATCCATCTATCCATCTATCCATCTATCCATCTATCCATCTATCCATCTATCCATCTATCCATCTATCCATCTATCCATCTATCCATCTATCCATCTATCCATCTATCCATCTATCCATCTATCCATCTATCCATCTATCCATCTATCCATCTATCCATCTATCCATCTATCCATCTATCCATCTATCCATCTATCCATCTATCCATCTATCCATCTATCCATCTATCCATCTATCCATCTATCCATCTATCCATCTATCCATCTATCCATCTATCCATCTATCCATCTATCCATCTATCCATCTATCCATCTATCCATCTATCCATCTATCCATCTATCCATCTATCCATCTATCCATCTATCCATCTATCCATCTATCCATCTATCCATCTATCCATCTATCCATCTATCCATCTATCCATATCCATCTATCCATCTATCCATCTATCCATCTATCCATCTATCCATCTATCCATCTATCCATCTATCCATCTATCCATCTATCCATCTATCCATCTATCCATCTATCCATCTATCCATCTATCCATCTATCCATCTATCCATCTATCCATCTATCCATCTATCCATCTATCCATCTATCCATCTATCCATCTATCCATCTATCCATCTATCCATCTATCCATCTATCCATCTATCCATCTATCCATCTATCCATCTATCCATCTATCCATCTATCCATCTATCCATCTATCCATCTATCCATCTATCCATCTATCCATCTATCCATCTATCCATCTATCCATCTATCCATCTATCCATCTATCCATCTATCCATCTATCCATCTATCCATCTATCCATCTATCCATCTATCCATCTATCCATCTATCCATCTATCCATCTATCCATCTATCCATCTATCCATCTATCCATCTATCCATCTATCCATCTATCCATCTATCCATCTATCCATCTATCCATCTATCCATCTATCCATCTATCCATCTATCCATCTATCCATCTATCCATCTATCCATCTATCCATCTATCCATCTATCCATCTATCCATCTATCCATCTATCCATCTATCCATCTATCCATCTATCCATCTATCCATCTATCCATCTATCCATCTATCCATCTATCCATCTATCCATCTTATCCATCTATCCATCTATCCATCTATCCATCTATCCATCTATCCATCTATCCATCTATCCATCTATCCATCTATCCATCTATCCATCTATCCATCTATCCATCTATCCATCTATCCATCTATCCATCTATCCATCTATCCATCTATCCATCTATCCATCTATCCATCTATCCATCTATCCATCTATCCATCTATCCATCTATCCATCTATCCATCTATCCATCTATCCATCTATCCATCTATCCATCTATCCATCTATCCATCTATCCATCTATCCATCTATCCATCTATCCATCTATCCATCTATCCATCTATCCATCTATCCATCTATCCATCTATCCATCTATCCATCTATCCATCTATCCATCTATCCATCTATCCATCTATCCATCTATCCATCTATCCATCTATCCATCTATCCATCTATCCATCTATCCATCTATCCATCTATCCATCTATCCATCTATCCATCTATCCATCTATCCATCTATCCATCTATCCATCTATCCATCTATCCATCTATCCATCTATCCATCTATCCATCTATCCATCTATCCATCTATCCATCTATCCATCTATCCATCTATCCATCTATCCATCTATCCATCTATCCATCTATCCATCTATCCATCTATCCATCTATCCATCTATCCATCTATCCATCTATCCATCTATCCATCTATCCATCTATCCATCTATCCATCTATCCATCTATCCATCTATCCATCTATCCATCTATCCATCTATCCATCTATCCATCTATCCATCTATCCATCTATCCATCTATCCATCTATCATGTTCCATCACGCGTTTGCTAGCATCCAACACAGGGAGCTCTAGCATGTATTTTTTGTTTTAAACAGTATATGCATCCATACACACATATACATATTATATATAAATTACCGTATAGTTTAGTAGTGTTCTTGCTCGTGCCTCTTCTTGCTCCAAAAACAAGCCGAATCGAGAAGGATTAAAGCAGGATTCAAGACAATCTCGTACACAGAGCCTGCGATCCTTTTGGTCATTTTCTCGTACTCAACCCCCGCTCGGCCAACTCGCCAGGAAAGTAACAAGTCATAGATTGATGATCACCCCATATCGGTTGTTACAGTTTATAAACGTGGAACAATTTATGCTCTATGTAATGCCGCTATAACATGGATAAACAAGTGTGCGAAGTTCTACGAAGAAAATCGGACGAGAAAGATCAGAATCATAATGACAGATGTATAGTTCGATATGGTTCGATGATCACCGCATATTGCATGGAACATTGGAACGGAAGTGAATGTTAATGATGTTTTTTCTTGCTTGTCTACATTTATAATTAAAAGGGATCGCTTGTCCATACTATTTATTCATTGTTTACAATTTACGAGCTGTTCTAACTTCCGTTAATCCGTTTAAAATTTAAATTTGAAATTCGAGGTTTTACTTCCGTTCCATGCTATATGCGGTGATCATCAAGCCATGCCGTGAATTGCTTTCCTCCCTTCTCTTATTATTTCTTCTCTCCGCCTGGCGAGTTGGCCGAGCGAGGGTTGGGTACGAGAATATCCTTGAATCCTTCATTCGGCCTGTTTTTGGAGCAAGAAGAGGAAAGAGCAAGGACACTACTATTAAAACTATACGGTAATTTTACTAATTTATATATAATATGTATGTGCATGGATGTATATACTGTTTAAAACAAAAAATACATGTTAGAGCTCCCTGTGCATCCAACGTGTTCTTTACTTTGTTTGTATGCTCCAATATACGCATAATAGTTTATCGTCGTTACCAATTCGAGAGATATACAATTTGATGGAGGAGGGGTCTTCTTCGTCGACATCCATTTCTGGGTTGCCGGTATTTTGCCCACGTCGACTTCGCCTGTTTTAACGGTGTCGGGGGCCTCCATTACGTCCTCTTCACCAGTTGTCGTGTTACTTCCTTCCTCGACGCCTTTGGCCTCAACGATCACTCCAGTTGTCTCCCTCACGTCAGGACCGCTTACTTCGTTTCCTCCAGCATTTCCTGGACCATTAGTTTCATCGCTGCCGTACGTGTCACCCACTCCTTGGCCTTCAACAACCGTTCTCTCACAGCCAAATGTCAACATTTCGGGCTGTAATTTGCAGTCGACTTTCGCCTCGTCCTCTCGAGCCGCTTTAGCTCAACCACTTTTTCCACCGGTTGTCTTGCTTGCCACAGTTCCTCATTCTTGGCCATGGCCTGCTCAAGCTAGTGGTGTGTCTCAGCCGCCAGTTCTGTCGCAGCAAACGGGTACGAGTTCATTTGTGTTGCCCCGGGCTCCTTCTGCGCCTTATTTGTAGCCTTGTTTGTCGCCTTATTCAGCTGCATTGCCACCGTTACACCAGGATTTTGTTGTTGGCATCCCTTATCGCACCGTGGCCAAGATCACAGCTGGGCAGTACGTCGACCTTATCTCCCTTTTAGCAAAACCCACAGAGGAACTTCATTACCCCACCGTTACGATTGATGGGCGGATTGTTTTGTCTCCGTTTCAGCGCCCAAATCGCCGTATAACCACATTGGGGCAATGGTTCAGGCCTTTTCTATTTTGGCAATGATTTTGGTGTCATATTTCCCAGAGCGCGCCCGAAATCTATTTGCATATCAATTACTCATTCTGCGCATGTACACCCAGTTCGGTGGCACTGCCTGGCTAACCTACGACGAAGCATTTCGACGGGACGCCGCTGCTCATCATATTATAGATTGGTCACACAGTAATGTTAAACTATACAATTTTCACACGTCCGCTTACTGTGGCAGGGCCAACCCCCCGTCTCAGGGTGTCTCGTCGTTCACGGAGCCCCCCGGCACCCCGTCGTCTCCGTTCATTTGTCGTTCATGGAACTCAGGCCACTGCATTTCCACCGCCCGGCTCTGCCGATATCGCCAAGTATGTGATACGTCCCAATGCCAGGGCGCTCACCATCGACTCAGCTGTCTAGTTCGATCGCAGAAGCGGCCGGCGGCTTCTCCTTCCCGCGACCGCTCAAGTACCGGAAATCCTAATGGAACTTGTTCCTGTTGATTGTTCTTGCCAGAATTGCCATGTACCTGCCAACAGATATTATATTATTAGACTGTTTGTTTGATTAAACTCCGATTGTATTATCATTCCGCGTCCGGGAATTTTCCGGGTCCACTATTTGTTTGCCAGATTGGCTGGCGCAACTCTGTCGCCGACCATTGTCAGTACGTGGCTGCGGTCCATTCTTATCGCCGCTGGTGTGCGGGGCCGCTATTCAAGTCACAGTTTTTAGGATTGGTGCTGCTACCTCAGCCGCTCTCGCTGGTGTTCCGGATCATATGATCAAGACCCTTGGTCGTGGGACGAGCGTTGCCTATCTGCGGTATATTCGTACTCCCCCGGACATGCTGCAGTCCACCGCCCGCTATCTGGTGTAACCAGCGGTCTTTCTTTTATGTAAACACCTTTGGAGATGGTTTCGTGCTCGAGGCACCCTTTCCCCAGCTAGCTGGAGGTGGCGTTGGAGAGTGTGATTCTCGGCTAAAAAGAATTGCTTGGCTCCCTGTAGGACTTAGTCTGTCTCAGCTCACCTTCGAGGCAATTACTCCGCCTAGCTCGTCGCTCAGCAAAACCCTTCTCCAACCGTTCTACACCCTCCAAAGTAAGACTATTTTTATGCATTTGACTGCCGATACGGATGTGTTATCGACAGCCATGCAGAGAATGTGTTAATTTGCCAACTCTGTCGCCTACGTTTCTAGAACTCAAGACATGAAGAAGGTTAAATGAATTTATGCAATAAATAAAATTAACCGCATGGCTGGTGTTAGTGTGTCTGTTCTGTAGAGTATATGGGTTCTAGGGTGGGGTGGTCGTCCAATCAGGGTCGAACGGATATAACTTCTGACCATGTGCCCATCAAGCGTCAACTAGCATCTGGACTTCGCCCTCATTCGATCACAACACCTCAACGTGTTCTTCCCCCCCCCCTTCCAAACCCATTGTACTTGTTCGTTCTTTGTGTCTCAGTCGTGTATGCTGTCTCCCTGTTTCTGTTGTCGCCTAGATCGTATACCGCAGTAGAGCCTTATAATTTTGCCGCACCCTGGATAACTCCCAGGTGAAACCACGGTGAAACGACTCTTCAGTTTATCTATATCCAGCCGCAGCACCTGATGTGTCTCAGGTTCCATTTTAACCACCGCACTTGCTCTCATCTGCCGCACCCGTTGTGTTCATCCTGATGTGTCTCAGGTTCCATTTCAGCTGGCCGCCGCACTTGTTTACAGCTAGCTGCCGCATCTGTTGTGTTTCAGGTTATATTACAGCCGCCGCACCTGATTTGTTTCATGTTCCTTCTCCGCAGCCGCACTTGCTTCCAGCTGTCGCACCAGTTGTGTTTCTGGTTACATTACAGCCGCTGCATGCTGTTTCCGCTGTGATCTGTTTCTGCAGTACCTCTTGTTTTTACGTGTTCGCATCTGTACAATATTTCTCCGCTTATTCCTTTAACCGCTCCCTGGATAACTGCCAAGTGATATATTTATATATATATATTTACATTTTATTTTTTTTTCCTTGTATATTTTGTGCAATGCTGCCGCTGCTTAGGTGTTTGTTTCATTGTGTGCTAATTTATTGCGGCTTGGTGTTTCACGGTGTTTAATAATAATTTCTTTTTTTACTAGAGATGAGCCGATTACGAAAATTGCCGATTACTGAAGCCGATTATTTGGTGGCCGATTAATACAAATAATCGGCCGATTAATCGGCATATGCCGATTAGTGCTACGTTGTTGGTTACCAGTCCCTGTGCAGTTTCGCAATGTTGTAGGGATTGCTAAATTGCCAGAAGATTTGTGAAATATAACAGAAACGTTTCGTGATGATTAATTTTGAGAATCAATTTCGTTTTGTTTGTCCGACTTTTAGTTTTATAAATCGGTATGCGTTACGCTATTAGTATTTGGAAATTTTGATGTAAAAACAAAATATTATCCGCTTTGTGTGGTGCTAGCCTGTTTCGTTTGTCCGTGGAAATGTTCCCTGCCTCGCTAAACACAAGCTCTGAATAAACACTTGAATTGGGAGGCTCAGATACTTCAGCACAACTTTAAACAAGTTGGGATAAACAAGTTTCTTTGTTTGCCACCAAACATAAGGGCATGCTTGCAATGGCTGTTGCAGAAGGGCGAGAAAGGCGTCGATCTCTTCTTCAACTTTATGGCTGGCGTTTGAAGTATTGTCGCTTGACCCAACAATCTCGTCGAAGCAAGACCATAGGTCTTGGTGAGGACCATGAGGTTCAGTATTGCAGCTCTTTTCCTGTCAACCGGTGAAGATCCTTTGTCATTTTCTCGTGTTGGTTTTAAAATTTAAACTTTTAAAAGCGCTTCACAAATGTTTTGACAGACTAGAGTTCAGAAGTTCCGGTTCATTGTTTCCAAAGTTGGCGACAAACATTGCAACTTTGTTTTGATGCTCGCTATTTGATCGGCTGCTATACTGTATATACGTAACGAATTTGCGGAGTTCGTAAACTTTGTGGCAAACGTCTGACTGCGGAACTCTTCCGTCAAGAGTTATGTGAAACGCTCTGTAATCATTGTGAAATAAGGACTATTGTGTTTGGGCTTATGCAGTTACGCACTTATGGTGTGTGTGTTTCCGTCGTTCATGAAAAGCTTTATTTGAGACATGCACCGATTATTTTGCCGATTATTCAAAATAATCGGCCGATTACCGATTATTTTAAATTGGCCGATTAATCGGCTTTGCCGATTAGTTTCCGATTAATCGGCTCATCTCTATTTTTTACTGTTGCTGATAAGTATATAACCGCCTCCTGGATAACAGCCAGGTGATTTTATCTAATTTCTTGCTTGGTGTTCCTTAACTTCGCGTGTTCTAATTGTTGCTTCCACATGTTTATTGATTTATTTGACACGTGCGTGCAACGAGCAGGTGCTAACACCTCCCTTGCGCGGAGAAGGTGCTTTTCTTTTCTTTATTCTTAGACCGTCAATGTCAGACAATCTAAGTTTTGGTGTTTAGTCGCTTCTCAGATTTAACTTCATTCAGATTGGTCCATTCGGCGGTGCTCTTTATAATGTACGTCTCATTGTAAAAAAACGATGGGTAATGCTTTCGTTTGCAGATTCATCCAAGCTGGATTCCTCAACTGTTTCGTAAACAGGAAAGGTGCTTGTTTCCGATTTTCTGAACCTTATTTGCGAGAGATCCTCTGTATTGTTTCCATATCATCGCGCGAAATAACATGGTGCACATTGGTGTCTACAGTTCTGTTAATAGGTGAGTTATCTTCGGATTCATGATCGTTTATCACTGCATCCTCAATAATATCCTCCACACTTACAACTAAGTCCCGAAAGACATGCGACTCCAAATAAATACCGCAAGAGTTGGTAATCTTTGTAGCATCGTGCTTTGCCTTGAGTACTCCTTGGGTTATCTGTTCTATCGTCGGGACGGAAAAGCTTGCTTCAATCTCTTCTTTCAATTGCAGCAGACACATTTTGACCCGTGGAAACACAATTCATATCATCTGATTCTGATGATGAAAGAAATTGGAGCTTGTGGATCTTTTCAAGGATGCCTTTGAGAGTAAAATTAACCATGGTGGAGAACGTGGGTGTCATAGATCGCAGTATGCGGAAAAGTTGCGCTCAGGACTGAGATACCGTAATCCATATTCTAAAGGTATCTGGTGGGAATATTCGATGGATGACGTTGTAAACAAGATTTAATACCACGTGGCCATTTAACTCCACACAAAGATACGCATTATTGGTGATAAAGTGGCCGCTCTCCGCAAGATTGTTCTCTGCCAGGCACGACCTCCAGATTCTTAAAAAGTATATAAATTGACTTCCAGATCGATCATATAAATTCTACGTAATGGTGATAACGACTTGTCAAAAAACGAATCCCTGACATCACGCATAAGCCTTAGGTAAACCACTGTTCCAGAAGTTCTCGGCGTTGCACTTAACTCCTTTCAACATTCCTCGAGGCATGGCTTCACCAAAAGACAGATACTTGTGTAATTCTGCTTGTCTTAATCGTCTATTGATCGATGAGTTAGCCCATGTCTTGCTTTAGGAAATTTCTTCAAAACTTCCGTTAGATGGCCTCTGCATGCAACTTCTGATCTAATGCTAATGAGATTTGATAGGTTGATCAAACGTGTTCTCTGTTTTGCCAGTAAGTTTATTATGTCCTGCGCACTTAAAGCTTTCGATTTGAGGCTTGGCATCATATAAAAAGACCAGCTTCCTAGTATGTCTGACCCAGTTGCAGTCTTGAAGAGATTGCGTTCCATTATCATTGCAATTGGTATACACTGTCACATTCCATCTCCGCAGCTCACTTTCAACAAATTGCCATCTTTGTACTATTTCCTTGTGAGTGTACTTTGAGTCAATACCAAGCACGAACAAGACGAACAACAGCGCTTACAGGTTTTGCAACAACGGTTGCAGACTTGAAGGCTTCTTCGATTTCTTCAAATGTCTGCAAGGCAAAAGCATCAACAACAGGGAGTCCGTCTTTTATGGGCAAACAAAATCCAACAAAGCGACCAGTTGTAGGATCGTATTCTACCCTTTTTAAAATCCTCTCGTCGTCTAAGTGGATGTGAACTGCCCTTGTGTATTCCAGTCATTTAGGTGACTATATACTAAGTGCATCAAAACGAAATTCTGCTTTTATCTTTGCTGTACTTGAAATGTTCCTTTGTAAGGTGGAAACCGATGGTAAGGCACTATACCAAGATTTGTCTGCAACATTTCATACGATGCTTTCCCAATCAAACAAAATAGCGAAGAAGCAAGTTTCTTTATTGTGTCGTCATGACGATGAACTTTTAAGGACTTTTCTGGTTGTTTCTTTCTGCGTTTTCAACAAGTTTTATTATAATTAGCTTGACGCTTGCAGTCTTTCTATTCCCACACAGTTCATTGATATTCTGGCCCGCATGGTTTCATTATCGTCAATAATTTCACTCAGAAAAGTTGCATGATAGTAGTCGGTGAACTTGGTTCGCCCAACGACATCTGCATCATTAATCAATGCCCGCAGACTCCTGAAACTCGTGTTGGACCAGCGGGCTGATGCAAGTTTTTTGCCCTGTTCTAAAAATTGGGGGGGTGGGGGGAGGGGGAGGGGGAGGGGAGGGGCAGGGGAGGGGGGGAGGGGGAGGGGTAGGGGAGGGGCAGGGGGAGGGGAGATTTTTAATTTGCTTTCTGTTTTAACCCATTAAAGGTTGTACAGTGACAGCCGAAAGCTCGTTACAAATTATAATATAAAATATTTTTTTCAGAGAACGTTTTGTCTACGGTATTATTGAAGGAACAATAATTTTGTTGTAAGTTGAAAAAATGTGTTGAAAAAAGTAGACTCCAGTTCTACTTGCTGCAACATGCTATGTCAACTTGCAATAAAACCATTGTTGCGCGACAATGTTTGAGGTGGGTAGTAATATACGTGCAACGGTTTTCAGCTTGCAAATTGCAATGCAACAAATGTTGCAGCAATTTTAATATTGCTCGGATTACTTCACCAGTAGCTTACTTGTTTTACTGACCTAATCGATCGCGGGCTCTTAGAGAGACAATTGGCTAATTATGAGTCTTGGCAAGTAAAGAGATTTCTATTATCTTGATTGGAAAACGTTACAGACTAAAAGAATTTCCTACTACTGAAGAGAATACTTATACCAGCTTGCGACAAGAATTTGGTTGTTTTTCAAATTTAAGACTTTATATTATGACCCATATGGAAAAACGTACCCAACAAGAGAAACCGTACAAGTGTGATGTTTGTGACAAAACATTCTCCCATTCATCTACCTTATTATATCATAAAAGAACACATACTGGAGAGAAACCATTGAAGTGTGCTATCTGTGACAAGGCATTTTTTTACCCAAGTAGCTTACGAAATCATAAAAGAATACATACTGGAGAGAAGCCATTCAAATGTGATGTCTGTGAAAAGATATTTTTTCACTCAGGTGGCTTACAAAATCATAAGAGAACACATACTGGAGAGAAACCATTTAGGTGTGATGTTTGTGACAAAACATTTTCCCGGTCAAGTAGCTTAACATCTCATAAAAGGGCACATACTGGAGAGAAACCATTCAAATGTGATGTCTGTGACAAGACATTTTTCCACTCAGGTGGCTTACAAAATCATAAGAGAACACATACTGGAGAGAAGCCATTTAGGTGTGATGTTTGTGACAAGACATTTTCCGAGTTAGGTAACTTAAGATCTCATAAAAGAACACATACTGGAGAGAAACCATTCAAATGTGATGTCTGTGACAAAACATTTTCCTGGTCAAGTAGCTTAAGATCTCATAAAAAGGCACATACTGGAGAGAAACCATTCAAATGTGATGTCTGTGACAAGACATTTTTCCACTCAAGTGGCTTACAAAATCATAAGAGAACACATACTGGAGAGAAACCATTCAAATGTGATGTTTGTGACAAGATATTTTCCCAATTAGGTAACTTAAGATCTCATAAAAGAACACATACAGGAGGGAAACCATTAATTAGGTGTGATGTTTGTGACAAGACATTTTCCGAGTTAGGTAACTTAAGATCTCATAAAAGAACACATACTGGAGAGAAACCATTCAAATGTGATGTCTGTGACAAATCATTTTCCCAATCAAGTAACTTACGGCGACACCATTTGAGAACTCATACAAAAGAAAAACCTAGTTTCAAATGTGATTTCTGCAAAGGGACATTTGGTCTTGAAATATTTGATCAACATCTGTTGACCCATGAGCTGGAAGCCACAGAACCAACTGGGATGGACTACATATGTTTCCAGTGTGATGCCAGATTTGACTTGGTCAGTAAATTAGTAAGTCATGTGACTAATGTTCATTAAAGGTGTACTTGATAGTTTGGTTTTAGTAAGTATTTATGTGTACTTGCTGAAATATTTTAGAACTACAGTACTGTAAAAGTGGCAAGTGAAGTGCTGTTTCTAAAATTCTAAGATCAACCCTGAGTTTACATTTATTAACTATATATATTAACTTGTTCTTATCTAAGGCCCTCATTGCATTATCGACAAGTCACACTTTTGAGAGGGTCTGCATTGAAAAACCTGTAAAAAATTTGGCAAAACTTGGCGCAGAATAAATTTGCATACATGTAATTAATAATTATCAACCCATTGTTAATAGCCATGGCTATATCCAAACATTTTGAAGTACATTAAGACTAGTTGTGCCATATGAATCCGAGTTTAAAATGAATAAATTAATGATAAAAGCAATTACGGTTGAACGTTGTCAATTTTCGGCTGGAATAATCAACGAAAATGGACTTTAGTCCACCCAGAGAGTCTTGGATTTATACTTTTTCGGTTTCCACAACAACTGAAACTTGAATTACACAACACTATAGCCTACAAGTTAACAAAATTATTATTAATCTTATTAACTCCTGGTCAGCTGACAGTCTTCCATTTCGATGATAGCTCTGGAAAACAAAAAAAAAAGAAAAGAAAACCTGTACTTTCCTGACCGTCGAATTTCCTTTTGTTTAGCAGATATATTTTCCTTCAATTCATTTTTGTCGCTAAAAATACTGTGGGCAGATGGTTGGTAAATTTAAAACATACTGGTTTCTTGATTGTCATCTGTAAGAAAGTTTAGACCAAATTTCTTCTTGGGTCACAGAGTTAAAAGAACTCGGACAGATGTTTGTCGAACAGCGGCCGGGTTTACATACAAGATCTTGCAGACCCTCTCAAAACTGTGGTCTCTAGGGCCTAGTCTTGCTGTGCATAATGGGATATTGATCAGTCACCATGCATTTTGTTTACAGGATCTTGCAGGTCCTCCAGAAAACGTGTGACCTGTCCATGATGCAATGAGGGCCTGCGGTGAAGTCAGTTCTTGGGTGGGGAGGGGGGATTAAGAAGGGGTGGAGGGTGATCACAGTTGAAATTGACTCGCACATTAATAAAATTGTCTTTGCAAAAATACATAATAATTAATCTTAACTCAGACAGCAAAGAGTTAAACCTGTAGAGGCAGATTATTTACACAAATTTTGTTAATGTTGTAATTAAAATAGAGTTCAATATTAAGTATAAGATTAATTATAGTAGTAAGGGTTAATCAATGGTCACATGTGTGATTATGTTATGTAATTAGTTAAGTTTTCAGGGCTCACATTGATACCAGTTCCAATGTACTGTATGAACTGACGTCATAAACGTTTACTTGATTTGATTTGATTTGATTTGATTTGATTTGATACAGGATTTCTATTTGCTCGTGAACTTTGCATTCACTCAGGTAGCCATCTCATGACTCTTCTGCAATGAAATCACAATTTTTAAATTTAATTTATAAAAACAAAAGCTTTGAGAGTTAGTCAATCAAATCCAGGGGCGCCGGAAGCTACGTAAGGCGGCGGGGGCAGCCATATAAAAAGGGCACTTTTTCTCATCATTAATTTTTGCACGCGGTAAATAATGTTCGCCAATTTTGCTCTATAGCATAAAATAACCAAAAAGCATATTAACGGTATAATATAATGAAAGACTATGTATTGAGAAAGAAAATTCAACGACTGAGTTGTACATATTGATGCTACATTCCTATTTACATTTAAGAAAACATGGCAACTTTAATGAATCAGAAAACACCCGCCAAGTGAAAAAGGCCTGGGCACAAGACACAGCCCAACCTCGTTCTCATGCAGGGCGTTTTTGAAATTGGTAAAGTGGGAAAAGGTTCTGGCATCGACTGTTGGATTCGGTATTTTCATTGGTTGATTGTTTTTCTGAAACATTCCTCGTGAAACATATTTATGCATAGTTTTGTACCAGTTATGATCAAATAGCTTCAACAGGACCGCCAACGGGACCGCCATTACAATGAACTTCTCCCACGGGGCTGCCATTACTCAGAATGATTTTGGATTCTAAACTAAATTGCTAATTTATTACGCCCAGTATTTTTGGGTGCTGTGACTAGCCGATGCCAGGGCGTTTTCCCACCCTCTAAATTTCAAAAACGCCCTGAGAACGAGGTTGGACACAGCTAACCCAAGGCAAAATTAGTTTGCTGCCTGTGTGGTCTGCAGTAATAAGTTAGCTTGTGAGTCATTGAGGTATTAATACAAAAGTCATTTTATAGAATAATACAAATGGCAATTCCTGTAGAAAACATTCCTCTTACGAGAAAGGGCAATTGGTTGCCCCCGTGCTGTGAGGGCAGGGGGGGGGCAGCTGCCCCCACTGCCCCCGTGGTTCCGGCGCCCCTGATCAAATCAAAAGTCAATAGTATGTGTTAAGCAGTGTGATGAGTGATTATCACACTCTTTTCTATTCAAAAGAGTGCAATAACTATTTATCACATTGTTTACATACTAATCAGGTAAATAAACAATAAAATGTGAGTGTGTCATGAGATAATATTATTTATCTCAATATAATTGACAAGGTTACAGTTGCATGTTCTCAAATCACATGTATGTAATCATGGTACATATTATCATTGCAAATAATTGTTAGAATGCACTTAAATAGATGGTACAGTATAACAACAGGGAAGTCTGTCTGCACATGCGTCAGCGGTCTACCGGAAGTAGATATTTTGCGGGATTTCTCAAAGATAATTCAAACGTAAATAAAAATTTGGCGGTCAGATGCTCAGGGAAAGCTTTGCTATTTAATATCGCTATTTTTCTGCATTTTAAACTGCACTGGTGCTTCGACAAAACCTACGTGCACGTTTGCATTAGAAATTACAAATAAGATGAAGAAAATACAAGAACTAAGGAAAACCGACTAATTAACAGTTATACCATGAGCTCGAGTGGTATATGAGCTCATAGTCAACGAGGCGCTTCGCCGAGTTGGCTATTAGTTCGTATACAACGAGAGCGGATGGTATAACTGTTTTATTATATAGCCAAGCACTGTACAAGAGACAAAATTACAGCGGAATGTTTGAAACAACAAACTTCTGGCATAGGCAACTAATATTTCCGCCATGCGTAATGATGCATTCATATAGAGTTTCTCGTAAACAGCTTCGAAATGTTGTATAAATGTTGCTCGAGAGGAGAAAAATGTGTTAAGCAGATCAACAAAAAAGATTAAAAGGTACCTTTATGAAGTCAAAAGGTGCATGGGTCAGTTGTTTATATTAGCGTTGCTGTCGTGAAAAAGGTTTTGATTTCATGCAAAAAAGAAACTGAAACACCTTCGGCAGTGAAACTAAATTACTTAGTTGGTTGTTTTTGAAAAACGTGCTTTTTACTACTCCAAATGCTTATCTAAATAAAAAAAGTCTCTTTACTGCTGATCTCCTACGAAATGTGTGTTGTAAGCTTGATTTTAACCGTGAGTTTCTTTGTTTGGCAACAAATTAATATCAACCCGTTAATTTAGTCGGATTTTTGAAGTAAAAAGACGTAATTTTTAGGTAAATTTTACCATTTAACATGCTAAATTGTGTATTTGTTAATGTATTTTTACACAATGTTGTTTTTTTTATACATTGGTTTGAGGGTGTTGATGTTTTTCTGTATAAAAATCCGTCAATTTCAACTCTTTTCGGCAGTTTAAAAAAACGTGCCGCCATCTTGTTTTCCCTCTACTAGTAGGAAATGAGCTGATAGCCTGGTAGTAGGGAACCAATCAGGTTACGCAAAAGCTCATATCCGATAGCATGCTATATAATAATTAACAGTTATACCATGATGTCGGGAATAGCTTAATCCACAACACAAAATCACGATAGTTTTATCCTTTTATTCACGACTCTCACATATATTAATAAACTCACTCTCTCTCGCCCCAAAACAAACACACTCTGACCCAAACTTGAACCCAGTTATTTTCCAATCACGCGAAGTTCACGTGTTCACTACGTGACCGGAAATAAGTCAACAAAACCAACAAAATAAATAAATAAGGTCTGGACAATTCTCGACACATTCCCCCCATTTGTCTCAGAATGTGACAAATGTCAATGTCTACTTTAAGAGTCTTCAAAGACCATCACTGCCTTGATTGCATCTTTTGCCGCCGTCGCTGCTCTTCGCTTCGGCCTGAATTCCGCTGCTCCTGCATTGAGTATGCTCTCTGTCCCTGACTTCTTTTCCTGTCCATCTTCCCCCTTATCAGCGTGCAACTCCAACGGATACAGGTGCTGTAAAGCCCGATCGATGTGGGTCTTCCGCGTCTTCAGTTTAGCTTCCCTGACCACTTCATCGCGTCCCTGATATAGTTCTTCCACGATCCCAATGTTCCACTTACCCCTGTTCTTTGATTCGCCCTTGATAAGTACCACTTCTCCTACTTTTGGTATTCTTCCCTTACCGTCATGCTTCAGGTTATGCCGTTCTCTCAATGCCCCCATATACTCCCCCGTCCACCTTTTCCAGACTGTACGCTTGCATTGTAGGATGTGTTTTGCTCGTTTTCTCATTTCTTCTTCCTCAGTTGAATCTTCATCTTCTCCCGATAAGATACATGACTGCCCAGTTATCATGCCGTTCGGGGTTAGAACTGGTAACTCTACATCATCTTCAACGTATGATAGTGGTCGGTTGTTGAGACAAATTTCTACGTCTAGGATAACGTCTTCCAACTCTTTCCAGTTCAGGCTTGATCGTCCGATGACCTTGTAGAGCGCTTGTTTGACCAATCCGATGAGTCTCTCGTACTGTCCTCCCCACCACGGTGCCTTGCTCAAATTGAACTGCCACTTCACGTTTTGCCTCGCTAGATAATCGTTGAATTGTTCGTCTCTCGAGATCTTCCGCACTTTCTTGGCTGCTGCGACAAAGGTCTTGGCATTGTCGGAGTAGATCTTGTCCGGTTTTCCTCGTCCCGCTATGAATCTTTTAAGACTTTGCAAGAACTCTTGGGTCGTGAGGTCGGGTAGGACTTCTAAGTGCACCGGTCTGGTTAAGTTACATCCAAACAGGAGGAGGTAGGCTTTTGCTTCTTTGTTTGAACGCTTTTTATAGAGAAAAGGACCAGCGTAATCCACTCCTATCACCTGAAATGGCCGCGACCCTTTCGTACGATCTGTTGGGAGGTTTCCAGTCGGTGGCTTCGGGAAGATGGTCGTATGAAATCTCTTACAACCATGACAGTCTTTTCTCACTTGCCTGGTTAACTGTCTGAGACGCGGTATCCAGTAATTTTCTCCCACTGCGCTCATGGTCATGCCGATTCCCCCATGACGCATCCGCTGGTGCTCGTGCATCACTATTTTCTCGGCCAAGATGGACACAGGAGGAATGAAAATGGGATATTCAACCTGGATTCTTCCTTGACACTCGAGAAGTCCTCTTGCATTCTTCTGGAGGTTAAGTCGTTGCTTGTCTTCTTGTGCTTGCTCTGAGTCCGTGTATCGGTTTTGTTCTCTTTTTATCCACCACTCAATTTGGCGTTGAATCTCTTCAGTCGTTAGAGGCCCTCGTTGACGTTCTTCTTTTGAAGATTTGAGATTGTGGAGGAATCTCGCAATCCAAGCTGTTATTCTCATCGTCTTCCAATAGGCATACTTTGCTAGAATCTTGTCAAGGCCATCCGTTTCCTTCTGGATCGCGCATTTGAATACTTCGCGGTTATTCTGCTTCACTTCAGCTTCTGTCTCCTCAGTCGCTTCGATAACTTTCGCTTCCGGCCACTCTTCCGGTTTCGCCAACCATTCTGGTCCCTGTAACCACTGCGTAGGTAGTTTATCCCAACATCCGCGGGATTTTCACGAGTTCCTACGTGTCTCCATGAGATGTAGCTCTTCTCCATTATCAACTTTACTCGGTTGTTAACGAACTGCTTGTAGTTTCCACGACCATTTATCCAGTATAACGCAACTGTACTGTCAAGCCATCCATAGCAATGTCGAACTGGAAAACACTTGAGTACCGTCTTCACGTTATCCAACAACTTCATTGCCATCTGACCAGATACGAGCTCCAATCTGGGAATGGTGATCTCCTTCTTCGCCAACCGCGCCTTTGCTGTGATTAGGCCTTGCTTCACTCCTTGCTTCTGGTGCACCACTGCGTAGACTGCTGCAGATGTTCCTTGTCCACTTGCATCTCCAAACGCTTGCAAGTCAATAGCTTGTATCGGTTCCCTGTGTGCAACAAGGCTTCTGGGTACTTCAATCTTCTCTGGTAGTTTATTACACCATTTCCTCCAGCGAACCATTAGGCCACTTGGAATCTTTTCATCCCACAGTGCTCGGTTGTCGCAGATGTCTCGGTAGATCATTTTACCCATTACGGTGATAGGTGATGTAAGGCCAAGTGGGTCGAATATAGAAACAAGTTTACTAAGTACAGTTCTCTTGGTTGCGTTTTCTTGGTTAGTGTTTTCAGGAAATGCCACTCCGAACTTGTCCTCAACCTTGTTCCATGGAAGACCTAACAGCTTAGTTTCCTCACTCCTCACACCCAACTGCTGCTTGGCGTAACTCTGCTCAGTCTCTGAACTGTTACTTCCCTCATCATTTCATTCCAACGCTTCCTCATTTGAAGCCATTTGTCTAATTGTTAAGTATACGTGATCAATCTAAAAACAACCTTGATTAACTAGCAGGTATTTGTTGCTAAAGATGCATTCTTTCTTTAACATTATCTGGCGATGTTCGTGTGGCTAAATGGAGGATTGCTCTGACCTGTGATTGGACAATAAAAATTGTAAAGCGGTGTAGAGTTACATAATACTCCAATACTCTTTATATTATGTTCTAAGGATTTTGGGCGAAGGAAAATTCGAGTGTAGAATATATACATTTTAAGACCAAACCGGGACCAGTTGCGAAAAATGCAACTACACAGGCCTTCCGGCAGGAATTGAACCTACGACCTTGCGATTCTAGTGCAATGCTCTGACCACTGAGCCACGGAGGGCGTTGCTGAGAGCTTGATCGAGAGTTCTGTATATATAATAAGGTTGTAATGCCTGCAGGAGAGAATTGGGTATATTATAAGTAATATTGGGCATTTCACTCGATTACATATAGCATGTTCTAAGGATTTTGGGTGAAGGAAAATTCGAGTGTAGAATATATACATTTTAAGACCAAACCGTGACCAGTTGCGAAAAATGCAACTACACAGGCCTTCCGGCAGGAATTGAACCTACGACCTTGCGATTCTAGTGCAATACTCTGACCACTGAGCCACGGAGGGCGTTGCAGAGAGCTTGATCGAGAGTTCTGTATATATAATAAGGTGGTAATGCCACCGACCGACAAATGCACAGTATTAAAACTATGTGGTTTTACTCGTAATATTAAAGAAAGATTGGTTTTCTGTTTATGTATTGCTACGATCACTATAAAAATATTGGAAACTTAAATAAAGCATGAAAAAGATTTATGCATGGGACTGCTCTGTCTTGTCTAAACGTAGATTAAAGTACAGTTAAATAATTCACCATCATTATATATTACATTTTATAGAATTTACACACACGTCGAAAGTCAAGACAGACCAGTCTCATTCATAAATCTTTTTCATGCTTTATTTAAGTTTCCAATATTTTTATAGTGAATGTAGCAATACATAAACAGAAAACCAATCTTTCTTTAATATTACGAGTAAAACCACATAGTTTTAATACTGTGCATTTGTCGGTCTCTAATATTAGCATTTTGATAGATATCTAACATAAAGAGTGTTGGAGTATTATGTAACTCAACACCGCTTTACTATTTTTATCATCAAATCACAGGTCGGAGCCACACGTGCGATGTTGTCTTCCGCCATTTTGAATCTAATGATTACTTAATTTCACGCATGCGCATAGATTTTTTCTACCTGTCGATGAGACAGCAGAAACACAACAAGCTCTCAACCAAGTTTGGTAATACCATTTGCGCTCAAGCGTTTAGCGTTTAGCGAATAACTAGTTGTTTTCGAGTTTTGAAACAAACGTTTTCCAATGACAACTATACGTTTGACAGATCAAATCAATGACGAATAGGGCGTGTAATATTGCGTTGTTATTGCTTCCGTTTCAAGGTCACGGCAAGCATGGAATACAAAATAAATGCGTTCGACAGGTCTACTCTTATCAAACAATCTGCGTTCGCTAATCATTCCAATGCTCACAATTTAAGCCAAAGACAAGTTATTCCAAGCAAGCGCTGCCGTGTGAAAAGAACGACGACAAGTATTGACAATGGAAAATTACACCCCAAATTTGTTGTTGATTTGATCTGTCAAACGTATAGTTGTCATTGGACAACTATTATAATAGTTGGTAATACCCCAGTCCAAAATTTACATAGATTTGCAGCCTGTAGCCTTCAACTCAAGAAGCAATTCCATGCCTATTCGATTACTTTAGTATATATTGATTTTTTATACATATATAATTCACTAAATGAATTTATGCAATAAATCGTTACCAATTCGAGAGATATATACAATTTGATGGAATAAGGGTCTTCTTCGTCAACATCCATTTCTGCGCTGGCGGTATCTTTGCCCACGTCGACTTCGCCTGTTTAAACGGTGCCGGGGGCCTCCATTGATCCTCTTCGCCGGTTGTCGTGTTACCTCCTTCCTCGACGCCTTTGGCCTCAACGATCACACCAGTTGTCTCCCTCACGTCAGGAGCGCTTCCTTCGTTTCCTCCAGCATTTCCTGGAACATTAGTTTCATCGCTGCCGTACGTGTCACCCTCTCCTTGGCCTTCAACAACCATTCTCACAGCCGAATGTCAACATTTCGGGCCCTAGTTTGCAGTCGGCTTTCGTCTCGTCCTTTCGAGCCGCTTTAGCTCAACCACTTTTGCCACCGGTTGTCTTGCTTATCACAGTTCCTCCTTCTTGGCCATGGCCTGCTCACGCTAGTGGTGTGTCTCAGCCGCCAGTTCTGTCGCAGCAAACAGCTACGAGTTCATTTGTGTTGCCCCGGGCTCCTTCTGCGCCTTGTTTGTCGCCTTGTTCGTCGCCTTATTCAGCTGCATTGCCGCCTTTACACCAGGATTTTGTTGTTGGCCCTGGTTTTCTTCCCATCCCTTATCGCACCGTGGCCAAGATCACAGCTGGCCAGCAAGTCGACCTTATTTCCCTTTTAGCAAAACCCACAGAGGAACTTCATTACTTCACCGTTACGATTGATGGGCGGATTGTCATGTACACCCAGTTCGGTGGCACTGCCTGGCTAACCTACGACGAAGCTTTTCGACGGGACGCCGCTGCTCGTCATATTATAGATTGGTCACACATGAATGTTGAACTAGACAATTTTCATACGTCTGCTTACTGTGGCAGGGCCAACCCCCCGCTCAGGGTGTCTCGTCGTTCACGGAGGCCCGGCACCCCGTCGTCTCCGTTCATTTGTCGTTCATGGAACTCAGGCCAGTGCATTTCCACCGCTCGGCTCTGCCGATATCGCCACGTATGTGATACGCCCTAATGCCAGGGCGCTCACCACCGACTCAGCTGTCCCCCGTCCGATCGCAGACGCGGCCGGCGACATCTCCTTCCCGCGACCGCTCAAGTACCGGAAATGCTGCCGGAACTTGTTCCTGTTGATTGTTCTTGCCAGAATTGCCATGTATCTGCCAATAGATAATATATTATTAGACTGTTTGTTTGATTAAACTCCGATTGTATTATCATTCCGTGTCAGAGGGAATTTTCCCGGCCCACTATTTGTTTGCCAGACTGGCGCAACTCTGTCGCCGACCATCATGTCAATACGTGGCTGCGGTCCATTCCTATCGCCGCTTGTGTCCCGGGTCGCTATTCAAGTCACAGCTTTTAGGATTGGTGCTGCTACCTCAGCCGCCCTCGCTGGTGTTCCCGATCATCTGATCAAGACCCTTGGTCGTTGGACGAGCGTTGCCTATATATCTGCGATATATTCGTACTCCCCCGGACATGCTGCAGTCCACCGCCCGCTATCTGGTGTAACCAGCGTTCTTTCTTTTATGTAAACGCCTTTGGAGATGGTTTCGTGTTCGAGGCACCCTTTCCCCAGCTAGCTTGGGGTGGCGTTCGAGAGGGTGATTCTCGGCTAAAAATAATTGCTTGGCTCCCTGTAGGACTTAGTCTGCCTGAGCTCACCTTCGAGGCAATTACTCCGCCTAGCACGATCGTCGCTCACCAAAACCCTTCTCCAACCGTTCTGAGAATGTGTTAATTTGTCAACTCTGTCGCCTACGTTTCTAGAACTCGAGACATGAAGAAGGTTAAATGAATTTATGCAATAAATAAAATTAACCGCATGGCTGGTGTTAGTGTGTCTGTTCTATAGAGTGTGGGTTCTAGGGTGGCGTGGTCATCCAATCAGCGTCGAACGGATACGACGTCTGACGATGTTCCCATCACGCGTTCACTAGCATCTGGACTTCGCCCGCATTCGATCACAACACCTCAACGTGTTCTTTTCCCCCCTCCCAAACCCATTGTGCTTGTTCGTTCTTTGTGTCTCAGTCGTGTATGCTGTCTCCCTGTTTCTGTTGTCGCCTATATCGTATACCGCAGTAGTGCCTTATAATTTTGCCGCACCCTGGATAACTGCCAGGTGAAACCACGGTGAAACGTCTCTTCAGTTTATCTATATCCAGCCGCTGCACCTGATGTGTCTCAGGTTCCATTTTAACCACCGCAATTGCTCTCATCTGCCGCACACGTCGTGTTCATCCTGATGTGTCTCAGGTTCCATTTCAGCTGGCCGCCGCACTTGTTTACAGCTAGCTACCGCATCTGTTGTGTTTCAGGTTATATTACAGCCGCCGCACCTGATCTGTCTCAGGTTCCATCTCCGCCGCCGCACTTGCTTCCAGCTGTCGCACCAGTTGTGTTTCTGGTTACATTACAGCCGCTGCATGCTGTTTCCTCTGTCATCTGTTTCTGCAGTACTTCTTGTTTTTACGTGTTCGCGTCTGTACAATATTTCTCGGCTTATTCCTTTAACCGCTCCTTGAATAACTGCCAGGTGATATATATATATATATATATATATATATATATATGTACTATTTATAAACCGCGCAGGAGGGCTTTATCGGATATAAAACACGAGGCGATAGCCGAGTGTTTTAGAGCCGATAAAGCCCGTACTGCAAGGTTTTTAAATGACTTCTAAAAAGAATCACTTCATACGTTCATTGGCGTAGTAATTTTGAAAATTAAGCTTATCTCAGCCGTTAAAAACCAGCGAGAAACTTAGAGCGAGTCTATATCACATATATAGATCCGATACGCTCATGATTTTTCTTTGTGTTTTCCTCATGAATTATTAATGAATTTTAGAAATATATATATATATATATATATATATATGTAATATTTATAAACCGCGCAGGAGGGCGTTATCGGATATAAAACACGAGGCGATAGCCGAGTGTTTTAGAGCCGATAAAGCCCGTACTGCAAGGTTTTTAAATGGTTTCTAAAAAGAATCACTTCATACGTTCATTGGCGTAGTAATTTTGAAAATTAAGCTTATCTCAGCCGTTAAAAACCAGCGAGAAACTTAGAGCGAGTCTATATCACATATATAGATCCGATACGCTCATGATTTTTCTTTGTGTTTTCCTCATGAATTATTTTCCTCATGAATTATTAATGAATTTTAGAAATATATATATATATATTTACATTTTTCCCCTTGTATGTTTTATGCAATGCTGCCGCTGCTTAGGTGTTTGTTTCATTGTGTGCTAATTTATTGTGGCTTGGTGTTTCACGGTGTTTAATAGTAATTTCTTTTTTTACTGTTGCTTATAAGTATAACCGCTCCATGGATAACAGCCAAGTGATTTTATCTAATTTCTTGCTTGGTGTTCCTTAACTTCGCGTGTTCTAATTGTTGCTTCCACATGTTTATTGATTTATTTGACACGTGCGTGCAACGAGCAGGTGCTAACACATCCCTTGCGCGGAGAAGGTGGTTTTCTTTTCTTTATTCTTAGACCGCTTTGGTGTTTAGCCGCTTATCAGATTTGACTTCATTCAGATTGGTCCATCCGGCGGTGCTCTTTACAATGTACGTCTCATTGTAAAAAACGAAGGGTGATGCTTTCGGTAATGTACCTTGTACACTGTACGTCTTCGATGAGCGTTCTTTGCAAGTTCTTGCAGATTCATCCAAGCTGGATTCCTGAACTGTTTCGTAGACAGGAAAGGTACTTGTTTCCGATATTCTGACCCTTATTTGCGAGAGATCCTCCTGTATTGTTTCCACATCATCGCGCGAAATAACATGGTCCACATCGGTATCTACAGTTCTATTAATAGCTGAGTTATCCTCAATAATATCCTCCACACTTACAACTAAGTCCCGATCGGCATGAGTTGGTAATATCTGTAGCATCGTGCTTTGCTTGAGTACTTCTTGGATTATCTGATTTATCGTCGGGACGGAAAAGCTTGCTTCAATCTCTTCTTTCAATTGCAGGAGACACCTTTTGACCCGTGGAAAACAATTCATATCATCTGATTGTAATGATGAAAGAAATTAGAGCTTGTGGATCCTTTCAAGGATGCCTTTGAGAGTAAAATTAACCATTGTGGGGAACGTGGGTGTCATAGATCGCAGTATGTGGAAAAGTTGCACACAGGACTAAGATCCCATAATCCATATTCTGAAAGTATCTGGTGGGAATATTCCACGGATGACGCTGTAAACAAGATTTAATACCACGTGGCCATTTAACTCCACACAAAGATACGCATTATTGGTGACAAAGTGATCGCTCTCCGCAAGATGGTTCTCTGCCAGACACGACCTCCAGATTCCTAAAATGTACATAAATTGACTTCCAGATCGATCAAATAAATCCTACGTAATGGTGATAACGACTTGTCAAAAAACGAATCCCTGACATCACGCATAAACCTTAGGTAAACCACTGTTCTAGAAGTCCTCGGCGTTGCACTTAACTCTTTTAAACATTCCTCGAGGCATGGCTTCACCAAAAGACAGATACTTGTGTAATTCTGCTTGTCTTAATCGTCTATTGATCGATGAGTTAGCCCATGTCTTGCTTTAGGAAATTTCTTCAAAACTTCCGTTAGATGGCCTCTGCATGCAACTTCTGATCCAATGCTAATGAGATTTGATGGGATGATCAAGCGTGTTCTCTGCTTTGCCAGTAAGTTTACTATGTCCTGCGCACTTAAAGCTTTCGATTTGAGGCTTGGCATCACAGAAAAAGACCAGCTTCCCAGTACGTCTGACCCAGTTGCAGTTTTGAAGAGATTGCGTTCCATTATCATAGCCTTGGTATACACTGTCACATTCCATCTCCGCAGCTCACTTTCAACAAATTGCCATCTTTGTACTATTTCATTGTGAGTGTACTTTGAGTCAATACCAAGCACGAACAAGACGAAGGATGGTGCAACAGCGCTTACAGGTTTTGCAACAACGGTTGCACGGACTTGCAGGCTTCTTCGATTTCTTCAAATGTCTGCAAGACAAAAGCATCAACAACAGGGAGTCCGTCTTTTATGGGCAAACAAAATCGAACAAAGCGACCAGTTTTAGGATCGTATTCCACCCTTTTTAAAATCCTTGTGTCGTCTAAGTGGATGTGAACTCCCCTGGTGCATTCCAGTCATTTAGGTGACTATATAGTAAGTGCAGCAAAACGAAATTCTGCTTATGTCTTTGCTGTACTTGAAATGTTCCTTTGTAAGGTGGAAACCGATGGTAAGGCACTATACCAAGATTTGTCTGCAACATTTCATACGATGCTTTCCCAATCAAACAAAATAGCGAAGAAGCAAGTTTCTTTATTGTGTCGTCATGACGATGAACTTTTAAGGACTTTTCTGGTTGTTTCTTTCTGCGTTTTCAACAAGTTTTATTATAATTAGCTTGACGCTTGCAGTCTTTCTATTCCCACACAGTTCATTGATATTCTGGCCCGCATGGTTTCATTATCGTCAATAATTTCACTCAGAATAGTTGCATGATAGTAGTTGGTGAACTTGGTGCGCCCAACGACATCTGCATCATTAATCAATGCCCACTGTCTCCTGAAACTCCTGTTGGACCAGCGGGCTGATGCAAGTTTTTTGCCCTAGCTGTTCTAAAATTGAGATAAGAAGCAAGTTTCCATTAAAGAAGGTCTTGGATGTCGCCAGCTATCAACTAAAGGATCAAATTTTCCCGAAATAATTTTGCTAAATATTCTGTATTTTGTACAAAACATTTACATATAGTTTGTCAGTATTTTATATATATTATTTTTCATTTCTAAACGTCGTAAAATACTTTAAAACGCGTTTGAAAGTTGTAGCGTGTTACGTCAGCGTGCTTATGATCGAGTTATACAAACACGCATGGTAGCCAATCACAGTTTGCGTAACATACAGTACATGTTATTTTATAAAACAAAATATAAAACACTCACAGGTGTTTTCTTGTTTCCACTACCCAGATCAGTGTCGTCCTCCGAATCAATTTCAACTGTTGGAGGGTTTTCTATAATGGAATAAACAATACAATTGTACGTTTCACCATGTATTTATTAATTTGTTCTGAGCTTTCGTCCCATGCACTCTGCGCGAAACCTAAAATTGTGTTATGAATATTTATATCTACACCGTCAGGCAAAGTTTAACTCTTTCATATCCGTATAGGTGCTCAGTGAGGAGCATTGTATTTTATTCAGTAGAAAAAGAGGAAACGAGTCCCCGAACAAGAAATAGTTAGTTAGCATTTAAAAAGGAAAACCTACTTTACCTGGTTGCTTGCGTGGTTGCTCATCTACGGTTTGTCAATTGGACTTGGACTTGTTCTTGGTTTTGATGCTTTTGAAAGAAATTACTCTACTGTGGCTGTAGTATGGATTTTTGGTTTTGTTGAACTGGTACACTGTTATTTTCAAGGAGTTGAATTAACTCCAAAACGGGGGTAAAAAAAATGGTACAGAATAAGCCGATTTTGGGGGTTAAATTTGATCCCTCTTTCGGGGATTAAATTAGCCCCACGCGTGTAGAGTTAATTTAATCCCTAATTTATTATTCAAAATAACGCTAAATTAATAGTCAATTTAACTCGGCAAATTGTGGAGTTAAATTAACCCCGAGTTTTAGAGTTAAAATGATCTTTCGGTTTTTGTTTTTTTTTACTTTCTGCCTTGCCTTGGCATCGAAACGATTTCAGTGAAGCAACTACAATAGAAAACATGACGTGTTGCAAATGTGTCGAAACAACACGCCGTTTTTGTCCTCTCAGTTGACACGCTGAAAGTGTGTTAAACACACATTTGACGTGTTGTATTTTAGGCGTGTTGTAGTTAGACGTGTTGCATAAAACACGCCTTTGACGTGTTGTATATTGACTAAAACACGCATCTGGCGTGTTGTATCAAACACGCATTTAGCGTGTTTTTCATTATCAAAACAACAACCCTTTTTTCCCTCTCAGTTGACTCGCCAAAAGCGTGTTGAACACGGTTTTGGCGTGTTGTCAATGTTAGTGTGTTGTATGTAGGAACTCACCAGGCGTGTTCTTACTGGTCACACATCAAGAAACAACACGTCAGGCAACAACACGTCACGAAAACAACACGTCAAGAAAACAACACGTCAAGCAACAACACGTCAAGAAAACAACACGTCAAGCAACAACACGTCAAGAAACAACACATATCAAAAACAACACAACACGTCAAGAAACAACACATCTGGAAAAAACACGTCAAGAAACAACCATAGTAAACAACACACCAAAATAAGCAACACACCAAAATAAACATCACGCCAAGAAACAACACGTCGAAATGTGTGATCTGAGAGAACAAAGTAAAACACTCAACAACACACAAATCATGTGTGTTAAATTCAAAAACACATACAAAATATAACTTAAGGTTGATAAATTTTATTTTTACACTTTAGTTGCCGAATGATGAACCGCTAAACCTAAACGATATCAAGGGTATTACTGTAAAGGTGCTGGAATAAATAGTCTATAATATATAATTGCCAATTGGTACTGATCTCAGTGAGAATTGGCAATCTATAGATTGTCTCGCATACGTAACGTCGCCAGAGAAAGTAATATACTATCTTTAACCTTCGTAATTTAACAGTTCGTTTCTTGGCATTAATTTTTTTTAATTAATTAATCTGTTCTATAGCGTAAATAAAACATAAATCGTTTTAGATATCACGTTCCGTTTTTTCACTTCACGCAGTTCTGCAAACCTATAATAAAATAGTAAAAGAGTAATGTAAAAACTATAAATTAAATTTCATAAGCCCTAATACTATAACACTTTAGTACTCTAATGATATAATACCATGATATACAATTACGCCTAGAGTATTTTGATATTTCAATATTATTCACCCTACACTCTGCACCAGCCCTAGAAAAAAGTCGAAATTGAGGTCGGCAAAAAAAAGCCGACCTAAATCTGACCTAGGTCGGCACCTCTCGCATATTTTGGTGGCCACTTGCTACATTTGCATAACCAACTCCCATATATGGAGTTGTTTACGACCAAAGAAAAAATTAGAACGCTGACAAATGTTGCAGCTAACTGGCTTCTCCTTATATATCGCATTTCCTAAATAATTCTGACATCTACAAATTTAACTCGATCAATTAAATGCGAGGGTTATACGAACGAAAACAAAGGCTTCTTGAAAAATTTGCCGACCTCGGAGATTGACAGGTCGGCATCTAGGCCGACCTCGTTTTGGAGGGCTGCAGTGCACTCTCAAACCTCCGCACTCTCTGCACTCCACACTCACTGCACTCCACACTCCACACTCTCTGCACTCCATTCTCTGCACTCCACACCCGCCACTCTACACTATGCACTCTGCACTCTGTACTCTGCACTCTGTAGCTTGCACTCTGCAGCTTGCACTCTACAGCTTGCACTCTGCACTATACGCTCTGCAGCTTGCACTCTGCGCTCTCCACTCCACACCACACCCTGTACTCTACACTCTACACTCTGCACGCACACTACACTCTACACTACACCCTGTACTCTACACTACACGCCACACTCTGTACTTTCCACTCTCCACTAAACTCTGCACTTCGAACTCTACACTCAGCAATCTGCACTCCATACTCTGCACTCTACACTCCACAACCTACACTTTGTACTCTCCACTAAGCAGTCTGCATTCAACGCTCTAGACTTTGCACTCTACTCTCTACACTACACTACACTCTACACTACACTACACTACACTACACTACACTACACTACACTACACTACACTACACTACACTACACTACACTACACTACACTACACTACACTACACTACACTACACTACACTACACTACACTACACTACACTACACTACACTACACTACACTACACTACACTACACTACACTACACTACACTACACTACACTGCACTGCACTGCACTGCACTGCACTGCACTGCACTGCACTGCACTGCACTGCACTGCACTGCACTGCACTGCACTGCACTTCACTGCATTCTACACTCTGTACTCTTCACTCTGTACGCTTCACTCTGCACGCTCCATTCTACACTCTCCTGTCTGCACTCTGCAGTCTACACTCTGCAACTTGTACTCTCCACTCTGCACTCTCCACTCGGCAGCTTGCGCTCTGCAGCTTGCGCTCTGCAGCTTGCGCTCTGCAGCTTGCGCTCTGCAGCTTGCGCTCTGCAGCTTGCGCTCTGCAGCTTGCGCTCTGCAGCTGCACTCTGCAGCTTGCACTCTGCAGCTTGCACTCAATAGCTTGCACTCCACACTCTACATTACGCTCTGTACTCTCCACAAAGCACTCTGCACTCTACACTCCACACTCTATAGTCTGCACTCTGTACTCAACACTCTCCATTCTACACTCTGCACTAGCTCTCTGTTCTACACTCTGCACGCTCCATTCTACACTCTCAGTGCACTCTACGCTCTCAGTGCAGGCTACGCGCTCCACTTTACACTCTACACTCTCAGTGCACTTTCTATTCTACATTCTACACCAAGCACTCTGCACTCTACATTCTAAATTCTGTACTCTGCATTTTCCAATCTGCACTCTAGACTCTACGTACAATTAATTCAAATTCAGTAATTTTGCTGTTAAGAACCTTCTTGGGAAACCTACATATTTATATCATTGATAGTGGTCAACAGAGAGTTTATATAGTTTGTTATACATAATTGCTTTAATTCATAGATGATTTCATTCAGTTAAGCCATTTATTAAATTGCTTTTTTGTGGGTTTAATAAAGGGAATGTTCAAAACTAGTGATCACTTGATATTTAGTAACGTATTTAGCATACCTGTTCTTTGACTATTTCTTGAACATTTTAAATTGTTTGGTTGCAGTATTTCTTGTCGGACCTCATTAGGGAACTCAAATAAACAAAACCTCGCAAGAAAGGTTGCTTGGTAGCTTCAGGAAACATACATACAAAACATCACTTGTATCACAAACATTCCTTCATTCAGTGCAAAAAGGCTAGTTCGCTTAAACAGAGAAATGTGGTTTAATTGCTGACCTCTGTTCCCTGGTAGCCCTAGTCATTTTTTAAAGTGTTTATACTTTATAGTCTTTTTAGATCTACCGAATATAGGTTGATAATAGTTAATTGTAAATTCAATTGGATTGGGAGAATTTAAGACGACAGCTCATGGGTTATGGCGATCGATTTTGACTAGATGTTTAGGACAAATATGTGTTTAGTGAACAATTTACTTTAATCGTTATAAAAAAATTTACTTTAATCGTTAGTAGTTTCTTTTTTGTCAAACTGTTTCAGTTCAAACAGTATAAACTTCATGTCAGATAACAGCAAAAACGAAAAACCGAAAACTGTTTTAGAATGAGAATTTGTCATTTAGTTCATCTCGTTTTCTGTTTTTTTTAATATTGACTCTGCATGTTCTTTCCCCTTAATTAAAAATTAATTTTCTGGGATGTTTTGAGGGGGGGAGGGGGGGTGTTGTGTTAAAAATGCATATAAAGCGGGCGAGGGGTTGTTGCGTTTATGTATTTCTAGTTTATATGACTGAAGTTCCTATGGCAAGGCAAAGTTAAAGTCTGACTGAGACTCCGGCTCCTTCTTTTCAGTTCTCCCACTCGACATGTGAACATTTAGAGATAGGAAAAAGTCAGACAGGACGTACCGAAGTGGCACGGCGGCTATACGGCATATCATTATCTTGTCATTTGTGGAACAAGATGACTAGTAATTTCAGAACTACGCATCGTTGAAATATATTGTGTACGTATGTTGTTCTATGTTGAATGAGCTTTCATTTGATGTAGAGTTCAAGATTCTGCGTTTTATGAAACTTGTTATACTGTCCAAAACGTGCGAACCACTGTTCCAAATAATATTCATTAGCATATTTGTCTGGCGAGGAAGTAAAATCGTTTTCTTTGTTTACATTACGCGTCTGCTTTGTGATTGGTCGCTTTTGACAACCCGTTAGAAGGGGCAACATTCAAATTTGATAGCTATGCGTGCAGGCTCTATTTCACCTCCCGCCCCTGCCCAAGAGCCGGTGTCACATCGGATTTGGACCCTGCAGTAGATTTGGACCCCCTTTAGCGGATTTGGACCCCCCCTTTTAAACATTTTTTATACCCAAAACAACCCAGAAAACGATGAATATGTTACATTCATTAATTTTCATATCCAAAGCCACTTATAAACCCCATATAGTCGAGCTTATTGTGTTGCAATAACGAATAGAAAACATTGTTGGGCGACATTTTCATAGTTCGAAAATTTGGTTCGTTGACGTACATTAATCGTTTATGACCAAATATGTAAAGGATAAAAAAAATGTAATGCGAAAGCAGTAATTCACAGCAGTAATGTGAAAAATGCATATCACAACATTAGTTCTTACGTTTCCCGCCTGGTATATCCATTGCAACTGAATTATATCTTATTTATTCTATACGCTGTTAGCTCGATCGTATAAATCACCAGCTTTCTTCACCGTGCTATCGAGAGCGTGGAGATCGCTTTTACTAACTCTGGTAGTGGTTTCTATTTTACGGTTTGTGTTCTTTATCACTAATAAAAGTGACAAAAAAACTTCAGACTGTTCGCTATTATGAATTTCGTTTGTATTCAGTGTTCACAATACATATATTTAACATTTGGAGGGGGGCCATATTTACTAGTAGATTTGGACCGGGGGTCCAAATTTACGGGGGTCCAAATTAACTGGGACACCGGCTCGCAGGCTAGACATATGATAATTTAAAGTTTCACTCTCATCATAAAACATAAAGTTAGCACTGTCCGAACACCGATACATTGTTCACCCCATCCACCCAGCACAACAGAGAAGAAAACACGTGAGCTTAGATATGTCACTGAAGCATTACGATCAAGTGGATACCCACGAAAGTTTATTTCTGATGTAGTAAAAGAACAATGAAAAGATACAACACCAACCCCTGCAGAATTAGTCGGAATGTTCTTTAAATGGGTAGAAGCAGAAAAACAACACAACGGTTACGCAGTACTTCTTTAAATTATTAAGGGATTAACTGAGACGACTTTGACACGGCGACATTATAACCAACAAACCCAAGACGTTACAGCAGGAGTTTCCCTTCTCCTCAAAAAAGATCACCTCTCGAAGAACAAACAGACGTTAATTACAAATTAAAATACCTTGTAAAGAATGTGATTAGAGCTATATATTGGAGAAACATGAAGAAGCTTCCAAACTAGGAAAAAGGAACACATGAGAAACGTGAAATCATGTAAAAAGGATCCAATACAGCTGTACACGCTAATTATGACAATGACCATGTCATAGACTTCGAAAACAGACGAATTGTTGACAGGGGCAATTTTCGAACACGACGAACACTAGAATTGCGGCACACACTACAGGATTAACAAAAGAAGCTGAGAGTAATTCAAATTAAAACCTCTTCCAGGACACTATATGCTATTTTATTTAAGAAACAATATTTAAATTTAACACTTATATATATTTTATATATCCCTAAAGGCGTTTGTTTTGAAAGTTTTTTTATCTATGTTTAGTATAAATACACCGGTGATTATAGAAAATCACGCGCGCTGATTGGTCGAGCTACTTCGGATTAATTCTCGATAATCACCTACAGCGTTTATTCAAAATGGCCGCCAGCGAAGTAGTCAATGCGACAGACGAGGAAATTAACAATTTTAAAGAAAATGTAGTTCCTAAAAGTACGAAAATGTGTATTTATACTAAAACAATTATTCGCCTCAGGCTCCGTGAATATCGGTGAATAATGCGGGAGAGGCAGCGGGAGAGGGAGGGGGAGAGGGAGGGGGAGAGGGAGGGGGAGAGGGAGGTGGAGAGGGAGGGGGAGAGGGAGGGGGAGAGGGAGGGGAGAGGGAGGGGAGAGGGAGAGGGAGAGGGAGAGGGAGAGGGAGAGAGGGAGAGGGAGAGGGAGAGGGAGAGGGAGAGGGAGAGGGAGAGGGAGAGGGAGAGGGAGAGGGAGAGAGGGAGAGGGAGAGGGAGAGGGAGAGGGGAGAGGGAGAGGGAGAGGGAGAGGGAGAGGGAGAGGGAGAGGGAGAGGGAGAGGGAGAGGGAGAGGGAGAGGGAGAGGGAGAGGGAGAGGGAGAGGGAGAGGGAGAGGGAGAGGGAGAGGGAGAGGGAGAGGGAGAGGGAGAGGGAGAGGGAGAGGGAGAGGGAGAGGGAGAGGGAGAGGGAGAGGGAGAGGGAGAGGGAGAGGGAGAGGGGAGAGGGAGAGGGAGAGGGAGAGGGAGAGGGAGAGGGAGAGGGAGAGGGAGAGGGAGAGGGAGAGGGGAGAGGGAGAGGGAGAGGGAGAGGGAGAGGGAGAGGGAGAGGGAGAGGGAGAGGGAGAGGGAGAGGGAGAGGGAGAGGGAGAGGGGAGAGGGAGAGGGAGAGGGAGAGGGAGAGGGAGAGGGAGAGGGAGAGGGAGAGGGAGAGGGAGAGGGAGAGGGAGAGGGAGAGGGAGAGGGAGAGGGAGAGGGAGAGGGAGAGGGAGAGGGAGAGGGAGAGGGAGAGGGAGAGGAGAGGGAGAGGGAGAGGGAGAGGGAGAGGGAGAGGGAGAGGGAGAGGGAGAGGGAGAGGGAGAGGGAGAGGGAGAGGGAGAGGGAGAGGGAGAGGGAGAGGGAGAGGGAGAGTTTTAATTTCCTTTCCTTTTTAACCTATCAAAGGTTGTACACCGACAGCCGAAAGCTCGTTACAAATTACAATATAATTTTTTTTCCAGAGAACGTTTAGTCTACGGTAATATTGAAGGAACAATCATTTTGTTGTAAGTTGAAAAAATGTGTTGAAAAAGTAGACTCCTGTTCTACTTGCTGCAACATGCTATTTCAACTTGCAATAAAATCATTGTTGCGCGACAATGTTTGAGGTGGCCGGGTAGTAATATACGTGCAACGGTTTTCAGCTTGCAAATTGCAATGCAACAAATATGTTGCAGCAATTTTAATATTGCTCGTAATACTTCACCAGCAGCTAACATGAAGCACGAGCTTGATGTTACTTGTTTTACTGACCTAATCGATCGCCGGCTCGTAGAGAGACAATTGACTAATTGAGACAATTGTAGGTAAAGAGATTTCTATTATCTTGATTGGAAAACGTTACAGGACTAAAATAATTTCCTACTATTGGAGAGAATACTTATACCTGCTTGCGACAAGAATTTGGTTGTTTTTTAAATTTAAGACTTCATATTATGACCCATATGGAAAAACGTACCCAACAAGAGAAACCATACAAGTGCGATGTTTGTGACAAAACATTCTCCCATTCATCTACCTTATTATATCATAAAAGAACACATACTGGAGAGAAACCATTGAAGTGTGATATCTGTGACAGCATTTTTTCACCCAAGTACCTTACGAAATCATAAAAGAATACATGGAGAGAAGCCATTCAAATGTGATGTTTGTGACAAGACATTTTCCAAGTTATGTAACTTATTTTCCCATAAAAGAACACATACTAGAGAGAAACCATTCAAATGTGATATCTGTGACAAAACATTTTCCCAGTCAAGTAGCTTAAGATATCATAAAAGGGCACATACTGGAGAGAAACCATTCAAATGTGATGTCTGTGACAAGACATTTTTTCACTCAGGTGGCTTACAAAATCATAAGAGAACACATACTGGAGAGAAACCATTTAGGTGTGATGTTTGTGACAAGACATTTTCCGAGTTAGGTAACTTAAGATCTCATAAAAGAACACATACTGGAGAGAAACCATTCAAATGTGATGTTTGTGACAAGACATTTTCCCAATTAGGTCACTTAAGATCTCATAAAAGGACGCATACTGGAGAGAAACCATTCAAATGTGATGTCTGTGACAAAACATTTTCCCAGTCATGTGGCTTAAGATCTCATAAAAGAACACATACTGGAGAGAAACCATTTAGGTGTGATGTCTGTGACAAATCATTTTCCCAATCAAGTAGCTTAGGGCGACACCATTTGAGAACTCATACAAAAGAAAAACCTTGTTTCAAATGTGATTTCTGCAAAGGGACATTTGGTCTTGAAATATTTGATCAACATCTGTGAGCTGGAAGCCGCAGAACCAACAGGGATGGACTACATATGTTTCCAGTGTGATGCCAGATTTGACTTGGTCAGTAATTTAGTAAGTCATGTGACTAATGTTCATTAAAGATGTACTTGATAGTTTGGTTTTACATGTAGTAAGTGTTTATGTGTACTTGCTGAAATATTTTAGAACTATGGTACTGTAAAAGTGGCAAGTGAAGTGCTGCTTCATAGGCAAAGGCCACTCTTAGTATGTTCTAAAATTATAAGATCAACCTTAAGTTTACATTTATTAACTACATGTATATATATATATTAACTTGTCCTTGTCTAAGGCTCTCATTGCATCATGGACAAGTCACACTTTTGAGAGGGTCTGCATTGCAAGAACCTGTAAAAATTTGGCAAAACTTGGCACAGAATAAATTTGCATACATGTAAAATAATAATTATCAACCCATTGTTAATAGCTATGGCTATATCCAAACATTTTGAAGTACATTTAATTAGACTAGTTGTGCCATGCGAATTCAAGTTTAAAATGAATAAATTAATGATAAAAGCAATTACGGTTGAACTTTGTCAATTTTCAGCTGGAATAATCAACAAAACTGAACTTTAGTCTACCCAGAGACTCGTGTATTTATACTTTTTCCATTTCCACAACAACTGAAACTTTAATTACACAACGCTATAGCCTACAAATTAACAAAATTATTATTAATCTATAGTTCATTGTCATCTGTAAGATAGTTTAGACCAAATTTCCTCATGGGTCACACACAGTGTTAAAAGAACTCAGACAGATGTTTGTCGAAAAACAGCTGGAAACCATTTGGTTTACATACAAGATCTTGCAGACCCTCTCAAAACTGTGGCCTCTAGGGCGTAGTCTTGCTGTGCATAATGGGATATTGATCAGTCACCATGCATTTTGTTTACAGGATCTTGCAGGCCCTCCAGAAAATGTGTGACCTGTCCACGATGCAATGAGGGCCTGTGGAGAAGTCAGTTCTTGGATGGAGAGGGAGGATTAAGGAGGGGTGGAGGGTGATCACAGTTGAAATTGACTCATACATTAATAAAATTGTCTTTGCAAAAATACATAATAATTATAATCTTAACTCAGACAGCAAAGAGTTAAAGCTGTAGAGGCAGATTATTTACACATATTTTGTTCATGTTGTAATTAAAATAGATTTCAATATCATGTTTAAGATTAATTATAGTAGTAAGGGTTAATTAATTATGTTATGTAATTAGTTAAGTTTTCAGGGCTCACATTGATACCAGTTCCAATGAACTGACGGGATAAACGTTTATTTGATTTGATTTGAGACAGGATTTTTTTTTGCTCATGAAACTTTACATTCACTCAGGTGGCCATCTCATGACCCTTCTGCAATGAAATCACAAATTGTTTTATTTAATTTACAAAAAAAAAAGCTTTGGGAGTTAGTCAATCAAATCAAAAGTCAACAGTATGTGATGAGTGATTATCACACTCTTTTCTATTCAAAAGAGTGCAATAGCTATATATCACATTGTTTACATACTAATCAGGTAAATAAATGAGCCATCTTTTAGAACAATAAAATGTGAGCGTGTCATGAGAAAATATTATTTATCTCAATATAATTGACAAGGTTACAGTTGCATGTTCTCAAATCACATGTATGTAATCATGGTACATATTATCATTGCAAATAATTGTTAGAATGCACTTAAATAGATGGTACAGTTTAACAACAGGGAAGTCTCTGCACATGCGTCAGCGGTCTACCGGAAGTAGAGATTCTGCGGGATTTCTCAAAGATAATTCAAATGTGAATAAAAATTTGGCGGTCAAATGCTCAGGGAAAGCTTTGCTATTTAATATCGCTATTTTTCTGCATTTTAAACTGCACGGGTGTTTCGACAAAACCTACGTGCATTGTTTGCAGGAGAAATTACAAATACATGTAAGATGAAGAAAATACAAGAAATAAGGAAAACCGACTAATAATATATATCCACGAACGTGTGGCATTTTAGAATAACAGCCGAGTAATAATAGCGACACACGCGTGCTTTCAAAGACGAAATGCATGAGGGTCTTAGCTAAATTTTTAACAGCAGCATCCACCAGCATGTGTTCTTGTACAACCAGAGAATGAAATCACATCATTTTCGTTTTGGTAGAAACGGCAAACTTTTGCAGAAATTGGCCATATATGCTGTCGTTGTCAGACTGAAATTAGTAGCATTAACAAGTCGAACTTTATTGCAAGATCTGAGTAAGACAAAAAAACTAATTATATATTTCTATGTAAGAACGGAATTATACATAAATTTAGCTCAACATTGTAGCAATTAAAATGTCTTGCTCGAAATAAGACAGAATTAATAGGCGGACGCTATACCTGACCCTTGTTAAGTGCCAGTAAACTACGCCACAGAGATATGGTCCCCAGCCAACACCAAACTCAAGTCTAAGGTTGAGAAGATCCAGGGAAGAGCTACCGCTTGGATTCTCAAATCCAAACAAGGAGAAATATCTTATAAACAGAGGCTGGTAGCTCTTAGCTTGCTAACTTTAAGTTATGACAGAGAAATCAAGGACTTGATATTTTTCTTCAAGGCTCTGTATGGATATACAGACCTGAATGTTCACAAATTTGTTTCTTTTGTTAACGATGGGCGCACTCGACTTAGTCAAAACCCAACCCTTACTCTTAAAGTTCCTCTCTGTAAATCCAGCACATTCCAAGCTTCTTACTTCAACCGCATAGTCAAACTATGGAATTCAACCTGTAAAATACTCCCTACCACTAGTTTTTCTAGTCTTTCCTTTTTTAAAAGTTCCCTGAAAGAAATGTACTATAATTTAAATTACTCGATTTTTCATGTAGATCTGCCGTGCACGTGGTCCCTCGTAAGGGATTGCCCCTGTCATAGGTCGTAAAAAACTCCGGGTTTTTTTGTTTGTTTTTTGTTTTTTATTTTTAGGGGGAGTGCCCTGCATGGGACTTAGTGTCCCGTTCGCACTCTACCCGTTTGGGTTATTTTTATTTTATTATTATTATTACTTATTTTTTTTGTTAAATATTTTGTTGTTGTGTTTTTTTTGTTTGTTTGTTTGTTTTTGTTATATAACATTTGATCATTGTAGTTTTGTTAGTAGATAACCCAATAAGAGTGCGTTTTACGTACAGCACTAACTAGTAAACAAGTCGTTGGATGAAAAGAAAGTGAATATATAATTTACCCACCAAGCAAGTAATTCCAAAATTGGACCGGATTTTCGCCACGCATAGGCGCTTTGAAGTTTGCCGAGTTCCCAGACCATATCTCGATTGACCATGCATACGCTTAAAGTATATTAGTTCACGATCACCTCGGTTTTCTTTGATGTACCGCGGTTGTTTATTTACAATAATTACGCATAAGGCAATTAACTTGATTTATGCGTGGTTAGGAAAATAAGCGTTAATCAATGGTCATGAATGTGATAAAGAATTTACCATCGCGACTGAAGTGTTTTTTAGACAAACTCTGTGATAACGAACTCAGTTTCTCAGTTTTCTTAGGCAACCTCGGTGATCCTCAACCTCGGTAACTACGTAAGTTAATTATTTACCACGGGCCTTCGACCCTCGGTAAATAACTGCCCTAGTTACCTCGGGTTCGGTAACTAACGTATACTTGATCAATCTAAAAACAACCTTGATTAACGAGCAGGTATTTGTTGCTAAAGATGCATTCTTTCTTTAACGTTATCTGGCGATGTTCGTATGGCACGTGTGGCTAAATGGAGGAATTGCTCTGACCTGTGATTGGACAATAAAAATTGTAAAGCGGTGTAGAGTTACATAATAATCCAACACTCTTTATATTAGATATCTATGAAATGCTAATAATAGAGAGCGACAAATGCACAGTATTAAAATTATGTGGTTTTACTCGTAATATTAAAGAAAGATTGGTTTTCTGTTTATGTATTGCTACGATCACTATAAAAATATTGGAAACTTAAATAAAGCATGAAAAAGATTTATGCATGGGACTGGTTTGTCTTGTCTAGACGTAGAGTAAAGTGCAGTTAAATAATTCACCATCATTATAGTTTAAGTCTTTGAATTTACACATACGTCGAAAGTCAAGACAGACCAGTCTCATTCATAAATCTTTTTCATGCTTTATTTAGCAAGTTTCCAATATTTTTATAGTGATCGTAGCAATACATAAACAGAAAACCAAACTTTCTTTAATATTACGAGTAAAACCACATAGTTTTAATACTGTGTATTTGTCGGTCTCTATTCTTAGCATTTTGATAGATATCTAACATAAAGAGTGTTGGAGTATTATATAACTCTACACCGCTTTACTATTTTTTTACGATCACTCCAGTTGTCTCCCTGACGTCAGGACCGCTTCCTTCGTTTCCTACAGCATTTCCTGGACCATTAGTTTCATCGCTGCCGTACGTGTCACCCACTCCTTGGCCTTCAACAACCGTTCTCTCACAGCCGAATGTTAACATTTCGGGCCCTAATTTGCAGTTGGCTTTCGCCTCGTCCTCTCGAGCCGCTTTAGCTCAACCAGTTTTGCCACCGGTTGTCTTGCCTGCCACAGTTCCTCCTTCCTGGCCATGGCCTGCTCACGCTCGATTTATTCAAATGTCTGCAAGACAAAAGCATCAACAACAGGGAGTCCGTCTTTTATGGGCAAACAAAATCCAACAAAGCGACCAGTTGTAGGATCGTATTCTGCCCTTTTTAAAATCCTGGTGTCGTCTAAGTGGATGTGAACTCCCATGGTGCATTCCAGTCATTTAGGTGCCTATATAGTAAGTGCATCAAAACGAAATTCTGCTTTTATCTTTGCTGTACTTGAAATGTTCCTTTGTAAGGTGGAAACCGATGGTAAGGCACTATACCAAGATTTGTCTGCAACATTTCATACGATGCTTTCCCAATCAAACAAAATAGCGAAGAAGCAAGTTTCTTTATTGTGTCGTCATAACGATGACCTTTTAAGGTGGCTCCATACAGTTTCTTGAAAAATGGAAAATACAAGTTTGACAGTCCAAAACACTTGATTAAACAATTCGGAAAAAGACTAAAACTAAATGTTATTCATAGTTAAAAAGTCTGACAATCAAAAACTGTTACCAAATAAATAGCAACAGTTGTTGCTATGGCAACAATGACGTTTCAAAATGGCTGCCAATTACCCTTCAAACTAATTTAAATCGAAAGAAACTTTGGTGACCCCCAATTTTTTTTTTCATTAAAACTTTTCTTGAAGTATGAGTAATCAATAGGCCGATTTAAAAAAAATTCTGTTGAACGAATAATTTCTTTACCGGAAAAATCATGTTTGTTAATTTTTAAAAAATTTCGTTGTACAGAATTTTTTTTAAATCGGCCTATTGATTACTCATACTTTAAGAAAAGTTTTAATGAAAAAAAAAATTGGGGGTCACCAAAGTTTTTTTCGAATTAAATTAGTTTGAAGGGTAATTGGCAGCCATTTTGAAAAGTCCTTGTTGCCATAGCAACAACTGTTGCTATTTATTTGGTAACAGTTTTTGATTGTCAGACTGTTTAACTATGCATAACATTTAGTTTTATTCTTTTTCCGAATTGTTTAATCACGTATTTTGGACTCTCAAACTTCGGTATTTTCCATTTTTCAAGAAACTGTATGGAGCCACCTTAAGGACTTTTCTGGTTGTTTCTTTCTGCGTTTTCAACACGTTTTATTAGAATTGGCTTGACGCTTGCAGTCTTTCTATTCCCACACAGTTCATTGATATTCTGGCCCTCATGGTTTCATTATCGTCAATAATTTCACTCAGAATAGTTGCATCAAAGTAGTCGGTGAACTTGGTTCGCCCAACGACATCTGCATCATTAATCAATGCCCGCCGTCTCATGAAACTCCTGTTGGACCAGCGGGCTGATGCAAGTTTTTTTCCCTGTTCTACAATTGAGATAAGAAGCAAGTTTCCATTAAAGAAGGTCTTGGATGTCGCCAGCTATCAACTGATGGATCAAATTTTCCCCAAATAAATAATTTTGCTAAACATTCTGTATTTTGTAGAAAATAGGTTTGTCAGTATTTTATATAATATTATTTCTCATTTCTATACGTCGTAAAATACTTTAAAACGCGTTTGAAAGTTGCAGCGTGTTACGTCAGCGTGCTTATGATCGAGTTATACAAACACGCATAGTAGCCAATCACAGTTTGCGTAACATACAGTACATGTTATTTTATAAAACAAAATATAAACACTCACAGGTGTTTTCTTGTTTCCACTACTCAGATCAGTGTCGTCCTCCTCTGAATCAATTTCAACTGTTGGAGGGTTTTCTATAATGAAATAAACAATACAATTGTACGTTTCACCATGTATTTATTAATTTGTTCTGAGCTTTCGTCCCATTCACTCGGTGTGAAACCTAAAATTATGTTAAGAATATTTATATCTACACCGTCATGCAAAGTTTACCTCTTTCATGTCCGTATAGGTGCTCAGGGAGCATTGTATTTTATTTTGTAGAAAAAGAGGAAACGAGTCCCCAAACAAGAAATAGTTAGTTAGCATTTAAAAAGGAAAACCTACTTTACCTGGTTGCTCGCGTGGTTTCTCATCTACGGTTTGTCAATTATATGTAATAACATGACTTGAGGGAAATTAGCGATTAAATTTCCCCGCCGCCGGGGAAATGTTATTATTCCAGTCATGTTATTACTTTGTAATATTATGATCGTCGAGGAAAACTTTGAGAATCTTACCGACAGGAAATTTACACGGTTGATCAGAGAAGTTGCATCTAATTTTCCCGTGCATGTTGATGAGGGAAAAGATATGCAAGCGGGAAATTTAGAAGAAGACAAAATATTTCTTTGTCGTCTAATTTTCCCTCATCAGCATGCACGGGAAAATTAGAAGAAGACAAAGGATTCCTTTGTCTTCTAATTTTCCCTCATCAACATGCACGGGAAAATTAGAAGACAAAGGATAAATTTCCCTCTTGCATGAGCGATGAGGGAAATACGAGGTTTACATTCCCTCGGAGAACAAAAGAATCCGAATCACAAACCTTCCCTCGGCTGCGGGAAATTTAATCGCTAATTTCCCTCAAGTCATATGTTATTACTTATAATAAATGTGATGAAAATCACACTGTTTGTTCAATGATCCGTTTTCCACAACTATCGTGTACCGTATAATGTAGCGTTTTCTTTTGTCTGTAAGCCATTAGTTTTGCATGCGGGTTTTACACAAGACCAAAGAAAACGCTCCGTTTCGGTTGAAGTGGGAAGCTGCATATTCAATATGTCAGTTTTCCACTTCAACCGGAGCAAGGGTTTCGATCGAAACATCATTGCTCCTCTTTCACAGCATCGGCAGCTTACCACCGTTTTACATTGGGTAATGGGTGTTAAATAATTATCCTGCTATTATAACGATGTTATATTTCTATGCCGAGTACTAATATTAGCTAGATTATAGAAGACCCGTGACCCGTCCACTTTCACGACTTTCCGTTTGTTAATCCTCGTTGAACATTGACAAATTGCCCAAAATTCACCTTATAGAATTGCTTCGTTCTTTGAAGTCACTCGTCCAATTTGATAAAAACATGCGCGTCGCCAAAATATATATTATTGCGCTACTGTTTTTGTCTAAATGAACATTTTACAAACTATCAAAACTCCGACGTCGGTTCCACGACAGCTTGACAAAGAGCATCCAGACGGCCGAAAATTACAACCTGGGCGACAGTTCGACCGACGGAGATCGAAACTCGGCAGGAAGCGAGTTTAATAATCAATATTGATTGATTATAGAACAAGAGCTCATTATTGTCAATATCATTTCCCGATTCCCAGTTCTCTATTTTAAAGATAGCCCTTCTTGCTATATTAATGGCTAATACATGGTCAATGGGAACAAAACATGCTTATTGTTTGGTTTTAAGTCAGTTTTAAGACCAATGTCTAACACCTTTACCTCCATTCCGGCCGGCCCAGATGGTGGATAAATCGGTAAATGACAAAGCGAAATATATATATATAAGCATGAATAAACAAACGGCACACCAAACGAAGGCTCCCAGTCGAAGGATCCAGATCTAGAGAGGATTCAACAGTCTGCTCTACATTTACGTAATAGTGAGAATATAAGAGACAGAGTCAGGCAACTTCGAACTGTTCCAGTACTGTTTATTAAAAACGTTTCGACCTTCGGTCGACATCAGTTTAACAAAATCAGAAATAATAAATTGTAGAACTGGAACAGTTCGAAGTTGCCTGACTCTGTCTCTTATATATATATTCTCACTATACATGTGTATAAAAAAAACTGAACCCTTAGAAAACAACCTATTGTAGTAGTTTGAAAGCCTTAAAAGCACTGCGTTATAAATTAATCAGCACAATAAGTTAAACGAAGCGAAAAAGGTTTTAAATACTTTCACCATGCATACACTTCAAGTTATCTTAATTTCCCATGTGTATAAGACCGTGTGTTTTAGGCATCTGTGGGTTCAGCGAAGTGCTAGGGGCTTTCAAATTACTACAATAGGTTGTTTTCTAAGGCTTCAGGTTTTTTTTATACACACTGTATATCCAATCCGCGTTTTATCCCCCAATAATCCGCGTTTTATCCACTAATCGGCCTTTTACCCCCTAATCCGCGTTTGTATCCTAACCCGTACTCCGGACCAGCTTTGTTGTTTTTCATGCGCGCGGTGTGCCACTGTACTGGTATGCAGTGTTGACAGGTTTTAACTCGTAACAACTTTATTCAGTAAAATAACAATACATTCTGTAAAAGTCTCAAGGTAAAACACTGTAGTCCTTTCGTTTTCTTCCAGTGCCTTACCACCTCGAGGCCGTGCGTAGCCATAGCAACAAAAATAAAAATACAACATAAAAACATAAAAACATAACTCAAAAGGCGATCGCGCGACAATTGTAATCCAATCTAATACATCAGGAGGATAGGGGTCGATGCGATTTCGTCTATACCAAATTACAACAATAATCCCAGAGCCCGGGCGTAGGGGGTGCTAATCTCGACTTGCCTGGAGTCCACTTTACACGCGTGTTAAAATGCGAATCAGTTTGAACGACCTGAATATATATTTCAAAAACTCATTAATAATTCACGAGGAAAACACAAAGGAAATCAGCACCATGTCTGTGGTTTTATACCTGATAAAACTGATCTTGACGTCAGAAAGAATACTAATGAACATACCATTTTATATAAAGAATACTAATGAACATACAATTTTCTATAAAGAATACTAATGAACATAACATCCAATAACGAATTGTTTTTGAAGCCATTCAAAACACTCGCATCACGTGTTTTATCAGATCTAAAATACTCGGGCTGCGCCCTCGTGGTTTTAAATCTGATAAAACACTGCTGCTCGTGTTTTAAATAAGACGAAATGTAAGCAGATTTTTTTTAGTCTTTCTTATTACCAATGTATAATACAACTTGGATTCTTTTAACAGCCGATTTATAACAATTATCATCTATAAGCATCATGCTCTTAAATATTTAAATTAAGTGTTGGAACTAAATGTTCAAATAATTAAATGTTCAAACTAAATGTTCAAATAACTAAATGTTCAAACTAAATGTTCAAATGAAGTAATCACTATACCTAGAATTAGGTTTAGATATTCGTTCACTTGTTCTCACAAAATTTGAGCTCTTTGCTTGATTTCCTGCCTGATTTAAACTCTTTGTTGACACTACTGGCTCTATCTTCTTTTCCTCAGAGGTTTGTTGTTGTTGTTGTTGTTGTTGTTGTTGTTGTTGTTGTTGTTGTTGTTGTTGTTGTTGTTGTTGTTGTTGTTGTTGTTGTTGTTGTTGTTGTTGCTGTTGTCGTTGTGAATTCACCATGGATTCTGGACTTGGTTCAGACACTTTCAGGAGATGTCTTCTGCTTCTCCGGTACAGTTGACCATTCGACTGCACAATAAATGATCTAGGTTGTTCGATTCTGCACAACGCCGAACAAAATCAACTTGGTAGTAACCTTTGTTTGTCTGCATTCGAATCACATCACCTTTCCTTAGCGTCGGTAACTATTTGGCTTGCTTGTCGTAATACTTCTTTTGTTGTTGTCGCTTTTCACTTAGGCGACGTTTGATAGCTAGCTACACCATCAAACGGTTCTGGTTTCAGTAACTCATCTGCACATGGAAGGGTAGATTTTAATCTTCTAGCCATCATTCTTTGTGCAGGTGATCCTAACACTTCATCGCGTGGAGTGTTCCTCTGGTTTAAGAAGGCAAGGTTTAATATATCTGTTCCATCCCTTGCATTTCTCCAACATCTCCTTCGCGCATCGAACTGCTCTCTTTCAAACCATTACTCTGTGGATAACCCGGACTACTTATTACGTGTTGAAATCCTCATTCACGTGAGAACTTTTCGAATTCCTCACTCGAATACTGTGGACCGTTATCTGAATATAGCTTGTCAGGCACTCCATATCTTGAAAAATGTTCTTTCAATTTGTCCATGACGGTTCTCGAAGAGGTATACCACATAACTTGACAATCTCGAACCATCCCGAATACGAATCTGCGACGATAACATAATCCATCTGATCCCAATAGAATAAATCGGTAGCGACTAAGGACCATATGGTCTTTCCGGAACATCATGCATTTGCAGAGGTTCACGTTGCTAGTGTGGTTTACAATTGTTGCAAACTGAGCAATTTTGAACTAGTCTGTCAATATCTCCATTCATCCCTGGCCAATACAAGATATCACGAGCTCTCCTCTTGGTAGATTCTGCACCAGTATGACCTATATGAACGCGACCCAGATAATCAGACTGTAAAGACTTCGGCACGACTTGTAAATTACACCGTCTTTGGTGGCAAGTTGATCTCTGATATTAAAATATGGCTTAATATCAGGATGAATATCCTTTTGATTTTCTGACCATCCATGAAGTATTATTGAGGCTAGGCTGTTCATCACAGGATCCAAGGCAGTTTCCTCTCTTAACTGGTCAAACTTGTGTGATGCAACTGGTTCAACCGTCAAAACTTCGTACTCATCATATACATCTGGAGACTTTTCAACCAAATACGCACGAGACAACGTATCAGCGATAAACAACTGCGACTCTTTCTTGTAGCCAACTGTCAAACCGTACCGCTGCATGTAACTGCAACATCATTCGCTGTAAGCGCATATAGGAGCAGACAAGAGTGGCTTCTTCAAAATGGTCTCTAAAGGCTTGTGATCAGTCTCGACAGCAACGTTTTTTCCAATTATGTAATCATGAAACTTCTTACAAGCGAATAGGACTGCTTAGAGCTCCTTCTCGATTTGGGCATAACCTTGCTCTGTTTTCGTTAAAGAACGCGAGGCGTACGCCACTGCATGCATGGTCGACCATCTTGTAAGCAAGCTGCTCCAAGGCCACCAAATATATGAAGCATCACACGATAGAGTTACCGGTTTCTTCACATCATAATACTGAAGCGTTGGTGCAGAGACAATAGCTGATTTGAGATTGTCAAAGGCTTCTTGCCGGACACTGTCCAATGTCCAAGCTGTGTCTGCATGAAGAAGGTCTTGCAACGTTTGGGCTAGTTCGTTCAGTCGGGGAACAAACTCCAAAAGATATCGGACCACACGAAGAAAGCGCTGGAGGGATTTCACGTCGTTTGGCCCTGGCATCCCCACGATTGCACGAACTTTCTCTGGATCTGGTTTTAGCCCATTTTGTGTAATAAGATGACCCACGTATCCCACTTCTTTCACTTTAAATTTGCATTTCTCCCATTTCAGCTTCAAGTTGATTTATTTGATTCGATCTAGGACTTTTAGAAGATTTGCGTCGTGTTCTTCCTCAGTAGAACCCCAAACCAGGATATCATCATCTGTTATTTCGCATGGGTATCCTTCGAAGAGATGATCCATCGCTTTCTGTAAAACTTCAGATGCCGATTTAATGCCAAAAGGTAAACGACAAAATCTGTATCTACCATAGGGGGTATTGAACGTGGTCTTCAGTGACGATTCATAATCTATAGGTATTTGCCAAAAACCACTGGAAGCATCAAGAACTCGGATTCCTGAAAGAAGTATTAAACAGACCACGTTTCAGTCGAAAATTTGGAAATATAGCCACTGTGTATCATCGTTGCACTGTTTATAGTTTACATATTCACCCATAAACTGATTTCCAATCCCAGCGTCTTGAAAAAACTTTTTCCACCTGACAATTCGTAATTCGGAAACTGAATATTAAATTTAAATGTGCTGTCCAGTCCGTTCTGCGCATGATCCGCATCTTTGTTTATGAGGGCCCTCAAACATGACATTCGTAGATAATTACATGAAGTGCTCAGCTCAATGTAAACCGTTAGAAGCGACATGGCAGAAAACCAAGCGATTCGGTGAGGATATCTCTTCGGATTTCTTCTGAAAATGTTTTGTTTCAAGTACAAGTAATGAAGAGGAAGCAAGAAAAGCTTACAATCTTCAATAAGGTATCAGTAAATATTTTTATAAACGAAGAAGTAAACATTAGTTTCGTACATGCGCAGAACGGACTGGAGGGCACCTTTAATGACTACATTTGTTTTGATGCCTTTTGAAAGCTTTAAAACCAAAAGAACAATTAAAACATACTGTCCGAATTGGTCTTTCGTATTTTATTCTGGCTAACGCCAGACGATGTTATTCACCTCTGGAGAAGCCCTCGGACAGGAATGAGTTAAACAAATGTTTAGCTTTCCACAAGAATAGATTCTATGGATGGATGGCTTTATTAACATATAGATAAAAAAAATATGAATATATTAAAATACCTCTCCGTCTCACGTTCGCGAGCGGAGATAAGACCCTGGGTACGAGGTTGGTTCTTGAGAGCACGCCATCTTGCTGGTTGACTTTTGTCACATGGATTTATGGATACATGGTGGAATCTGTGGATCCACCGGAAATCTTAGTACAAAATGGCCGCCAACAATCCCCTAACAATCCCCACTATCTACCCAACGTAATTCGGACAGAATGACAAAACCAACAAATTCCCGACTTAGTGACATAAAGCCACTAAAGGCTGTTTTGCACTAAGCGATAGTTTTCGGAGAAAAAGAAAATGTCGCTCCGTACGACATTTTTTGCCTAGTGGAAATCCAGCTTAAATCCCCACCAAATCCCCGCGGGCATGGTCCGGGGTGAAGGGAGTCGGGATTTACTTTGACTGGTGCATAAATCTAAACTAAAAGATGCTGAACTATTTATATTTCGATCTTGGTTAATATTTCGCCGTCTCGATCAAGACAAACTGATTATAAACGATTTATATTAATTATTGAATTTTAATAACTGAAACGTATTACTCATGCTCACAGTCTGATAACCTGCTCAGACTTGGAAACAATCTGCAACATGAGCGAGACATAAACAACCTTGAAAACAGACAACTTGCAAAGGACGGCCGTATTAAATATGTTGTGTTGACATTTCGTGCTGTTTACGCTAATGGGAAAACTTTACTGTATTGAGGTACAGTGTAATTTTAATATTTGTAATTGGCTTTGTTATTGCCCGGATTATGTATTGTTGTGTTAATAAGTTATGCCAAATAAACTAGATGTGATTCCGACTGCTTCACAGGAATCACAGCCTTCACTAGCTTTAATATAATTTCATTGAGTGTGTGCATTTTAATATAGTTCCTTGGTAATATACTGCTTACTGAGTAACGGCTTGCTGCTTGCTCTAGTCCGACAACTACAAAACGCAAGTAATAAGCACCAAATAATGCAAAAAATACTGATAAACATGATGTCGAACTGTTTGCACGTCTAGATTAACGACGTGAAGTTAACTGCCAGTTTGCACCAATGTTTTGCCGAACTTGTAGCTCGTTCAATCTAGCTTTTCCGCTAAATTAATTATAGTAGTATTGTAAGGGTTAATCAATGGTCACCAGTGTGATTATAATTGTCAGTTGTTTGCTGTACAAGCTGTGTTAGTTAGTAATACTCAGAAAAAACTCTGAGCTCTAAGCGGGACTCGAACCCGCAACCTTCTGAATGCTAGCCAGACGCTCTAACCATTGGGCCACTAGAACTCAGATAGCAGAGCAAGGTTATTTAAGGTAATTATACCTTAGACTGTGCCCAGTCCTTCGGGAACGAGTCTTAACCGCTCGGTTACAATTACTTGTAGGTCCACAAGTCGCGTTGCAACAGTAAGTTTCCAGTTAAACACTGTTAGTTAGTTTCCGCTTAGAGCTCAGAGTTTTTCTGAGTATTACTAACTAACACAGCTTGTACAGCAAACAACTGACAATTATTACTAACATCAAGCTGCAATTTCTGAAACTAAGTAAAAGTGTGATTATGTTATGCAATTAGTTAATTTTTCAGGATACCAGTTCCAATGTATGAACTGACGTGATCACCCTGACAAAATAAAGTTGATTTGATTCGGTTTGATTTGATACAGGATTTTTTATTGCTCATCAAATTTTACATTGACTCAGGTAACCATCCTATCTCACGACTCTTCTGCATATATGTCCAATACCCACGATCGGACACTGATGGACAAATGCATTGTCAGATGGAACCGATGGACAAACCATTGTCAGACGGAACCGATGGATAAACCATTATCACGATGATGGACAGGCGACAGAGGTATCCAAGGGTGCGTGTCTAAATTAAATGAACAGTCCGATGGATCCGATGGATCCATTGGACAAGTCACTTTTCCGTCGGAAAGCTATTTATCCGATTAAATAATTAATGTGAAACTCTTAGGGGGCTTTCCATTTACACGGTTAGACCGGTCAGTCCGGTTAAATGGAACACGATTCGTTTGAGGCCTGGGATGGTCTGACTGGAAAAATTGGTCCTAATCAAAAGCAAGTCCATTCTGGCCGGACTGAACGGTCTAACCTAGCTTGTCAATTGGAAAGCGCCCTTATATACATAACTAACAAAAATCATAAATATTTCTCCGATGTCATTCTTAATATGACACTGCTTTATAAATAACTTTTTCTCCATAAGAAACCTACGCTTCCCATGACGCCGATACTGCGATATATAATATCAAATTCAAACATCCATCCGCCAAGTGCTCCACACTAAACTACAAAGTAACCAAAGAAGCCACAGAAGATTGAACTTCTCTGAACCTACTTTTCATATCTCAATAACTGCTAACCCCTTTTCAATAACAAATTATTAAATAAAGCAAATTCATATTGGGGGGGGGAGGCTGAAAAGCTCAGGGCCATGCAAATTTGTGACCGCTTTCTAGGGGGTATCCCCCCCGGAAATGTTTGAAATATAGAACATTTTTGCGGCAAGCATAGTTCAAATTTTACATAAAAATGAAGAATCGCATCTTGGGATTTCTTCAAAAGAATACTGCAATTTTTTTTTAGCAAATTATTGGCGTGGGGCTGCAGCCACTGTCATATATGACAGCTCAATAACAAATGATCATATTTGAACGTGTTATGCCTCGTTATTTAAAAATCCCTTCTCCCAATATATTCACCACTGTGATATATGACAGCTCAATAACAAATCATCAAATCTCAATGTTTTATGCCTTGTTCTTTACAAATCCAAATCAACTAAATGTTATGCATAGTTAAACAGTCTGGCAATAAAAAACTGTTACCAAATAAATAGCAACAGTTGTTGCTATGGCAACAATGACGTTTCAAAATGGCTGCCAATTACCCTTCAAACTAATTTAATTCGAAAAAAACTTTGGTGACCCCCAATTTTTTTTTCTTCAAAACTTTTCTTGAAGTATGAGTAATCAATAGGCCGATTTAAAAAAATTTTGTGGAACGAATTTTTTTAAAAATTAACAAACGTGATTTTTCCAGAAAAAAAATTATTCGTTCTACAGAATTTTTTTTAAATCGGCCTATTGATTACTCATACTTCAAGAAAAGTTTTAATGAAAAAAAAATTGGGGGTCACCAAAGTTTTTTTCGAATTAAATTAGTTTGAAGGGTAATTGGCAGCCATTTTGAAACGTCATTGTTGCCATAGCAACAACTGTTGCTATTTATTTGGTAACAGTTTTTTATTGTCAGACTGTTTAACTATGCATAACATTTAGTTTTATTCTTTTTCCGAATTGTTTATGCACGTGTTTTGGACTCTCAAACTTGTATTTTCCTTTTTTCAAGAAACTGTGTGGAGCCACCTTAAAATATATGTTGTATAGTCGATAAGTGGTTAGCGCATGGGAAAGAAAGCGTACGGAAATGAGTCGTCCTTTGTTTTTATTGGTAACCCTCAGGCCTTAACAGGCTTTGACCTTACAGGTCATATATGCATGGGCATATTTTTACATTTAATATACTATTTAAAGCCTAATTTGGACAAAATCTTTGTTAAAATGACGAAATGTGCCATTACAAACATGTTTTAAAACTATTAAAAGTTTGCTCAAAACTGCTGTCAGAATGCGGGTAATGCCATTTCAGAGACCCAAATTTCAAAAATTTTCCGTGGAATGATCCCCCCGGAACCCCCTACACATGCGGACCCACAACAACTTGATTTGGAAACCGGGCCCCTTTTTACAGCAAATCGCGCCCTGCTTCAATCTGAAATGTTCTTTGTCCATCGGAGTCCGATCGTGGGTATTGTACATCAATCCTCTTCTGCAATGAAATCACAATTTTTTTTACTTAATTTTTGAGAGTTAGTCAATGAAATCAAAAGTCAATAGTATGCATTAGGTACTTGTGATGAGTGGTTATCACACTCTTTTCTTTTCAAAAGAATGCAATAAGTATTTATCACGCTGTATGCTTACTAATCAGGTAAATAAATGAGGCATCTGTTAGAACAATAAAATGTGGGGGTGTCGTGAGAAAATATTATTTATCTCAATATAATTAACAAGGTTACAGCATGTTCTCAAATCACATCTATATTATCGGCATTGCAAATAATTGTTAGAATGCACTTAAATAGATGGTACAGTATAACAACAGGGAAGTCTGTATGCACATGCGTCAGCGGTCTACCGGAAGTAGAGATTTTGCGGGATTTCTCAAAGATAATTCAAACGTAAATAAAAATTTGGCGGTCAAATGCTCAGTGAAAGCTTTGCTATTTAATATCGCTATTTTTTTGCATTTTAAACTGCACGGGCGCTTCGGCAATACCTACGTGCATTGTTTGCAGGAGAAATTACAAATAAGATGAAGAAAATACAAGAAATAAGGAAAACCGACTAATTAACAGTTATACCATGAGATCGAGTTGTATATGAGCTCATAGCTAACGAGGCGCTTCGCCGAGTTGGCTATTAGTTCGTATACAACGAGAGCGAATGGTATAACTGTTTTCTTATATAGCCAAGCACTGTACAAGAGAAAAAATTACAGCGAAATGTTTGAAATAATTAAACAACAAACTTCCGGCATAGGCAACTAATACTTCCGCCATGCGTAATGATGCATTCACATGGAGTTTCCGGCTCGCGCTGAGCTGTTCGGTAAACAGCTTCGAAATGTTGTATAAATGCTGCTCGAGAGGCAAAAAATGTGTTAAGCAGATCAACAAAAAAGATAAGGTACCTTTATGAAGTCAAAAGGTGGGTGAGTTGTTTATATTAGCGTTGCTGTTGTGAAAAAGGTTTTGATTTCATGCAAAAATGAAACTGAAACACCTTCGGCAGTGAAACTAAATTACTTAGTTGGTTGTTTTTGAAAAAGAACATGCTTTTTACTACTCCAAATGCTTATCTAAATAAAAAAAGTCTCTTTACTGGTGATCTCCTACGAAATGTGTGTTGTAAGCTTGATTTTAACCGTGAGTTTCTTTGTTTGGCAACAAATTAATATCAACCCGTTAATTTAGTCGTGTTTTTGAAGTAAAAAGACGTAATTTTTAGGTGAATTTTACCATTTGACATGCTAAATTGTGTATTTGTTAATGTATTTTTACACGATGTTGTTTTTTTACACATTTGTTTGAGGGTGTTGATGTTTTTCTGTATAAAAATCCGTCAATTTCAACTCTTTTCGGCAGTTTAAAAAAGCATGCCGCCATCTTGTTTTTCCTCTACTAGCAGGATATGAGCTAATAGCCTAGTAGTAGGGAACCAATCAGATTACGCAAAAGCTCATATCCGATAGCATGCTATATAATAATATATATCCACGAACGTGTGCCATTTCAGAATAACAGCCGACTAATAATAGCGACACACGCAAAGCTTTCCCTGAGCATCTGACCGCCAAATTTTTATTTACGTTTGAATTACATGTATCTTTGGAAATCCCGCAAAATATCTACTTCCGGTAGACCGCTGACGCATGTGCAGACAGTCTTCCCTGTTGTTATCCTGTACCATCTATTTAAGTGCATTCTAACAGTTATTTGCAATGATATGTACCATGATTACATACATGTGATTTGAGAACATGCAACTGTAACCTTGTCAATTGTATTGAGATAAATAATTTTATCTCGACACTCACATTTTGTTGTTCTAAAAGATGCCTCTTATTTATTTACCTGATTAGTATGCAAACAATGTGATAAATAGTTATTGCACTCTTTTGAATAGAAAAGAGTGTGATAAGCACTCATCACACTGCTTAACACATATACCATTGACTTTTGATTTGATTGACTAACTCTCAAAGCTTTTTTTTATATATTAGCTTAAAAGCTTAAATTTAAAGCTTAAATTAAATAAAAAACATTGTGATTTCATTGCAGAAGAGTCATGAAATGGCTACCTGAGTGAATGTAAAGTTTCACGAGCAAAAAAATCATGTATCAAATCAAATCAAATCAAATCAAATCAAATCAAATCAAATCAAATCAAATCAAATCAAATCAAATAAACGTTTATCACGTCAGTTCATACATTGGAACTGGTATCAATGTGAGCCCCGAAAACTTAACCAATTACATAACATAATCACACTTGTGACCAATGATTAACCCTTACTACTATAATTAATCTTATACTTAATATTGAACTCCATTTTAATTACAACATGAACAAAATATGTGTAAATAATCTGCCTCTACAGCTTTAACTCTTTGCTGTCTGAGTTAAGATTAATTATTATGTATTTTTGCAAAGACAATTTTATTAATGTATGAGTAAATTTCAACTGTGATCACCTTCCACCCCTCCTTAATCCCCCCTCCCCACCAAAGAACTGACTTCACCGCAGGCCCTCATTGCATCACGGACAGGTCACACGTTTTCTGGAGGGCCTGCAAGATCCTGTAAACAAAATGCATGGTGAATGATCAATATCCCATTATGCACAGCAAGACTAGGTCCTAGAGACCACAGTTTTGAGAGGGTCTATAAGATCTTGTATGTAAACCAAATGGTTTCCGGCTGCTGCTCGACAAACATCTGTCCAAGTTCTTTTAACTCTGTGACCCAAGAAGAAATTTGGTCTAAACTTTCTTACACGTATCCAGTATGTTTTAAATTTACCAACCATCTGCCCACAGTATTTTTAGAGACAAAAATGAATTGAAGGAAAAAATATCGGCTAAACAAAAGGAAATTCGACAGTCAGGAAAGTACAGGTTTTCTTAATATTGTTTTTTTTTTGTTTTACTGAGCTATCGCATGGAAGACTGTCAGCTGACCAAGAGTTAATGAGATTAATAATAATTTTGTTAATTTGTAGGCTATAGTGTTGTGTAATTCAAGTTTCAGTTGAATATTGTGGAAACCGAAAAAGTATAAATCCAAGAGTCTCTGGGTAGACTAAAGTCCATTTTCGTTGATTATTCCAGCCAAAAACTGACAAAGTTCAACCGTAATTGCTTTTATCATTAATTTATTCATTTTAAACTCAGATTCATATGGCACAACTAGTCTCTACTTCAAAATGTTTGGATATAGCCATGGCTATTAACAATGGGTTGAAAATTATTAATTACATTGTATGCAAATTTATTCCATGCCAAGTTTTGCCAATTTTTTTACAGGTTCTTGCTATATTGCAGACCCTCTCAAAAGTGTGACTTGTCCATGATGCAATGAGGGCCTTAGACGAGGACAAGCCATGGCTATTAACAATGGCTTGATAATTATTAATTACATTGTATGCAAATTTATTCCGTGCCAAGTTTTGCCAATTTTTTTACAGGTTCTTGCTATATTGCAGACCCTCCCAAAAGTGTGACTTGTCCATGATGCAATGAGGGCCTTAGACGAGGACAAGTTAATATATATATATATATATATATAGTTAATAAATGTAAACTCAGGGTTGATCTTAGAATTTTAGAACATACCAAGAGTGGCCTTTGGCTATGAAGCAGCAGTTCACTTGCCACTTTTACATTACTGTAGTTCTAAATTATTTCAGCAAGTACACATAAATACTTACTAAAACCAAACTATCAAGTACATCTTTAATGAACATTAGTCACATGACTTACTAAATTACTGACCAAGTCAAATCTGGCATCACACTGGAAACATATGTAGTCCATCCCTGTTGGTTCTGTGGCTTCCAGCTCATGGTTCAACAGATGTTGATCAAATATTTCAAGACCAAATGTCCCTTTGCAGAAATAACATTTGAAAGGTTTTTCTTTTGTATGAGTTTTCAAATGGTGTTGCCGTAAGCTACTTGATTGGGAAAATGATTTGTCACAGACATCACACCTAAATGGTTTCTCTCCAGTATGTGTTCTTTTATGAGATCTTAAGCCAGATGACTGGGAAAATGTTTTGTCACAGACATCACATCTGAATGGTTTCTCTCCAGTATGTGTCCTTTTATGAGATCTTAAGTGACCTAATCGGGAAAATCTCTTGTCACAAACATCACATTTGAATGGTTTCTCTCCAGTATGTGTCCTTTTATGAGATCTTAAGTTACCTGACTGGGAAAATGTCTTGTCACAAACATCACACCTAAATGGTTTCTCTCCAGTATGTGTTCTCTTATGATTTTGTAAGCCACCTGAGTGGAAAAATGCCTTGTCACAGACATCACATTTGAATGGTTTCTCTCCAGTAGCAGTATGTGACATTTTATGAAATCTTAAGCTACTTGACTTGGAAAATGTCTTGTCACAGACATCACATTTGAATGGTTTCTCTCCAGTATGTGTTCTTTTATGAGATCTTAAGTTACCTGACTGGGAAAATGTCTTGTCACAAACATCACACCTAAATGGTTTCTCTCCAGTATGTGTTCTCTTATGATTTTGTAAGCCACCTGAGTGGAAAAATGTCTTGTCACAGACATCACATTTGAATGGCTTCTCTCCAGTATGTATTCTTTTATGATTTCGAAAGTTACTTGGGTGAAAAAATGCCTTGTCACAGATATCACACTTCAATGGTTTCTCTCCAGTATGTGTTCTTTTATGATATAATAAGGTAGATGAATGGGAGAATGTTTTGTCACAAACATCACACTTGTATGGTTTCTCTTGTTGGGTACGTTTTTCCATATGGGTCATAATATAAAGTCTTAAATTTGAAAAACAACCAAATTCTTGTTGCAAACAGGTATAAGTATTCTCTTCAGTAGTAGGAAATTATTTTAGTCCTGTAACGTTTTCCAATCAAGATAATAGAAATCTCTTTACGTGCAATTGTCTCAATTAGTCAAGGTCTCTCTAAGAGCCCGCGATCGATTAGGTCAGTAAAACAAGTAACATCAAGCTCGTGCTTCATGTTAGCTGCTGGTGAAGTAAACCGAGCAATATTAAAATTGCTGCAACATTTGTTGCGTTGCAAGTTGAAAACCGTTGCACGTATTACTTCCCACCTCAAACAATGTCGCGCAACAATGATTGTATTACAAGTTAACGTTCTCTGATAACAAATGTTGTATTATTGTAATTGTAACGAGCTTTCGGCTGTCAGTGTACAACCTTTGATGGGTTAAAAAAGAAAGGAAATTAAAAATCACTCTCCCTCTCTCCTCCCCTTTTTTGTCTCTGTCTGTCTGTCTGTCTGTCTGTCTGTCTGTCTGTCTGTCTGTCTGTCTGTCTGTCTGTCTGCCTGCCTGCCTACCTGCCTGCCTGCCTGCCTGTCTGTCTGTCTGTCTGTCTGTCTGTCTGTCTGTCTGTCTGTCTGTCTGTCTGTCTGTCTGTATTTCTGTCTATCTGTCTGTCTGTCTAAGTGTGTGTGTCTCTTTACGAGCAGAACAGAGAATGATATTAAGATACTTACAACAAATTTAAAGAAATCATATTTACATTTTATCTAACTGATGGTCTGATGTCGAGTATCATCCTCGTGCGCCACCGCGGCCTGACCCTTTTTACAACGTCAACAGCTAACCAAAATGAGTGGTCTGAACTTTCAGTTAGTGTCGAATCATCAATGCTTGCACAATAATGTTTCCAGGAAAAGTAGCCAGGTATAAAAACCTGATCCAGTGGTTATAAAAATCACCACGCCTGTTCCTGAGAGATCCGTGTGCCTTGGAACCAATTTGCAAACAAACCTATGCTCTTGTACGTGTCCTTCGTCAGTCTATACAAAATCCGAAGAATACTGCCGCTCCCTTTTGTTGCCTTGCATGTATGAAAGCTGGATTACTCGACCAACCAGGCACTTTTCCTCACAGTCAACTGTAGTGAAAACACAAAGATCTCCAGTTCGCACACATTTCATAGGGCCGCATATATCAATGTCAAGACCGGAAAAAATATGGCTTGGCTGCTGCGAACGAACACGTAGCAATCTGTCAAAACAGTTTTTCTGAAGTAAGTACAGGGCGGTGCTCTTTCTAATGTACGTCTCATTGTAAAAAACGAAGGGAGATGCTTTCGGTAATGTACCTTGTACACCGTACGTCTTCGATGAGCGTTCTTTGGACGCTCTTGTAGATTCATCCAAGGTGGATTCCTCAACTGTTTCGTAAACAGGAAAGGAGCTTGTTTCCGATTTTCTGCCCCTTATTTGCGAGAGATCCTCCTGTATTGTTTCCACATCATTGCGCGAAATAACATGGTCCACATTGGTGTCTACAGTTCTATTAATAGCTGAGTTATCTTCGGATTCATGATCGTTTATTACTCACTTGCAACTAAGTCCCGGTCGGCATACAACTCCAAATGAATACCGCAAGAGTTGCTAATCTCTATAGCATCGTGCTTTGCCTTGAGTTCTTCTTGGGTTATCTGATCTATCGTCGGAACGGAAAATGTTGCTTCAATATCTTCTTTCAATTGCAGCAGACGGCTTTCGACCCGTGGAAACACAATTGTATCATCTGATTCTGATGATGAAAGAAATTGGAGTTTGTGGATCTTTTCAAGGATGCATTTGAGAGTAAAATTAACCATTGTGGAGAACGTGGGTGTCATAGATCGCAGTATGCGGAAAAAGTGTCCACAGGACTGAGATCCGGTCATCCATATTCTAAAGGTATCTGGTGGGAATATTCCATTGATAGCGATGTAACAAGATTTATTACCATGTGGCCATTTAACTCCACACAAAGATAGGCATTATTGGTGATAAAGTGGTCACTCTCCGCAAGATTGTTCTCTTACAGCCACGACCTCCAGGTTCTTAGAAGTAAATTGGCTTCCAGATCAAATAAATCCCACGTACTGTTCCAGAAGTTCTCAGCGTTGCACTTAACTCCTTTAAACCTTCCTCGATCGACGCATGGCTTCACCAAAAGACCGATACTTGTGTAATTCTGCTTGTCTTAATCGCCTATTGATCGATGAGTTATTTCAAAACTTCCGTTAGATGGCCTCTGCATGCAACTTTTGATCCAATGCTAATGAAATTTGATGGGATGATCAGGCGTGTTCTCAGTTTTGCCAGTAAGTGTATTATGTCCTGCGCACTTGTAGCTTTCTATTTGAGGCTTGGCATCATATAAAAAGACCAGCTTCTTGGTACGTCATCTTTGTACTATTTCCTTGTGAGTGTACTTTGAGTCATTACCAAGCACGAACAAGACGATCAGGGATGGTACAACAGCGCTTACAGGTTTTGCAGCAACACAGTCGTGTGCATACGATACAACGGTTGCACGGACTTGTAGGCTTCTTCGATTTCTTCAAATGTCTGCAGGACAAAAGCATCAACAACAGGGAGTCCGTCTTTTATGGGCAAACAAAATCCAACAAATTAAGCGACCAGTTGTAGGATCGTATTCTACCCTTTTTAAAATCCTCGTGTCGTCTAAGTGGATGTGAACTCCCAAGTGCATCAAAACGAAATTCTCCTTCTTTTATCTTTGCTGTACTTGAAATGTTCCTTTTTAAAGTGAAAACCGATGGTAAGGCACTAATGGCATAATGCGAATGTAAATGAGCACAATGCGACTGTAAATGAGCACAATGCGCACGTGATAAGCAAAGTAAGCGAGTGTTATGAGCAAAATGTACATGTGAATGAGCACAATGCGAATGTAAATGAGCACAATGCGCACGTGATGGGCATTATGTGAATGAGCACAATGCGAATGTAAATGAGCATAATGCGCACGTGATAAGCATAATGCGAATGTGAATGAGCAAAATGCGCAAGCATGGTAATTATATAGCCTGCGTAGCAGCCGTTACTGGATTGGGGGACTGGGGAGAGGGCTGAGAAGTAACGCCTGCAGTGGAGCTCTTTGGTTTTGTAAAACCCGTTCGCTGACGAACGGGATTTTAATTATTGATTACGCCGAATGTGATTCGCTTAGCACCCATAATTTGTCAATCAAGAAGGTTTAGTAAGTAAAATTAATAATTTCAATTCTAATTTTCAAACAAAGCTGAAACGATTTATATCAAAGGAAATATCTAAACAGCACTTGCAGGCTTTTGCGATTTGATCAAATGAAAATGCTGAGTGTCAGCCTCCTTGGCTCCCATACCATTCAACCGTAAGTTTTATATTTAAAATCTCCATGCAAGAGTTTAGAATATATCTTAATAATAGGAAGTTCCTGAATTTGATTTTGAAAGCGAACACCGTGAGACGCTTTGCTTTCATATGTCTCTGTCAGTCATAAAATTTCTGAAAATATTTGCGAGCGAACACCGTGGGACTCCGCAGACTTTTCCGTTCAATAATGGTATACCTTTCACTCAACTGTTTTATTTTGGTAAACACTCGCTGTCATTACTGTTCTCTTCATGAATATTCGTTGCCATTGATAGAAACAGGGTTACTCTACCATTCACACCTAATTTTATAAATTTTCAGGCCACAGTTTGAGAAATATTTGTGAGCAGATACCGTGGGACGCCGCAGACATTTCCGTTAAATAATCACTACTATTTATATACCTTTCACAACTGTTTTATTTCGGTAAACACTCGCTGTCATTACTGTTTTTTTCATGAATATTCGTTGCCATTGATAGAAACAGGATTACTCTACCATTCACACCCAATTTCATACATTTCCAGTCCACAGTTTTAGAAATATTTTTCAGCAGACACCCGGTCGGACACTGCAGACATATTCCGTTAATATTAATTTATCCCTTCCACAGATTTGCGACTAACTCTCAGTCTTTTAACTCCCTTGTACTATAATTGTTTTTTATACAAAGAGAGTTATTGAAATAATAATTTACGCGAAATGTTACTGAATTAAATACCATGGATTTTGAAATATTACAATTAATACAAACAGTTAATTTAGGCTTCAGACATTGGCTGCTCGAGATTATATTTCATTTGGGGGTGTTTGACAAAACCAAAGAGCTCCACTGCAGGCGTTACTTCTCAGCCCTCTCCCCAGTCCCCCAATCCAGTAACGCCTGCTACGCAGGCTAGGTAATTATAATGCAAATGTGAATCAGCATAATGCGCACGTATGATGAGCATAATGCGAATATGAATGAGCAAAATGCGCACGCAATGAGCATAATGCGAATGTGATTGAGCAAAATGCGCAAGCATGCATGATGAGCAAAAAGAGAACATAATGAGCAAAATTCGCATATGGATTTTGTTCGGAGATCTATATTCCTGTTATAAAAAATTTACGAGAGTGTGCATATTGCATGTCCAGTCAAACATTGCATCACGATTCACGGCAACGTTTTTGTACCACATGTTAACTAGGCAATAGATCGTAGATATAGTCATTTCTCTCTGCTAGTTTTTTCGTTTCTCCTCAATTTTTGCTGGTGGTAGTATGGGTAATTGTTATCAGTGTAACCAGTGTATGAAGCGTTTTTCGTCTGCGTATAACGTCTGTGTAAGCGTTTTTCGTCTGCGTATAAGGTATTTCGTCTGCGTATAATTAGTATATAATATACTAATATGCTATCTCTACCGACCTCCATCAGCTGCATTCATATGGCGTCAAATGTTTTGTAAACTGCTTCAGAACATTGATAAAGATGGTAACGAAATCATCATTCTGGGCGATTTTAACATTAATGCCCTTAATGAACAAGTATATAAACCTCTTAAAAGGATATGCAATCAATACCAATTAAAACAGACAATTAAATCTGTAACTAGACCAAGGTCAATGACCTTATTGGACCACATTTATACATCCCGTGCTGAAAATATTTTACAGACAGGAGTTATACAAACAGGAATAAGTGATCATTATCCTGTTTTTCTAACTCGTAAAATAAATATTAAAATAAAAAAGCACGGCCACGAAAGCATATTGTATAGATCAAGCAAACACTTTAACCATGAACACTTCAAAAGTGATTTACTCAATTTTCCCTGGGATACTTTAAAATGTTTTGAACATCCGGATACCTACCTAGAAAAATGGTACGTTATATACAACAGTATCTTAGATAATCATGCACCTAAATTGCAAAAAAGAGTTAAATCAAATAGACTCCCTCTGTGGTTCAGTAAGGACATTGAAAGCTCAATGCGAAATAGAGACAAACATCACAACCTTTATAATAAATATAGGAGGGATGAAGACTGGACCCATTACAAATACTGGAGAAACAATAAGGTCCATCTAATTCGACAAAGGAAAACTGAATATTACAATAAAGCATTGACTAAAAATCTAAAAAATCCTTCAAAACTGTGGGAAATCTTAAAAGAGGTTACTCTTTCGAAAAGTAAAAAATCTCCTAATATGCTTATTATTGATAACATTGAATATTCTGAACCATTTGAGATTAGTGACATCTTCAACAACTATTTCAAAAATGTTGTGGATGAATTAAAGAGAACAATGCCTAATGCTACATTCAATCAGCCTATTATAGAGGAATTTGTAAATTCGAGAATCCAAAAAGACACAAAATTCCAAATACCTACTATAACGGAACAAAAGGTCTTTGAATATCTGAAAAGTATTGACACAACAAAAGCAAAAGGCCTAGATGATATAACCCCGTACCACCTTAAGCTAGCAGCTGAAGCAGTCACCCCTTCAATTACACACCTTTGCAATTTAAGCATAAAAACAGGACTTTTTCCCAACAAATGGAAGAAGGCCAAAGTAATACCAGGCTACAAAGGGGACCTAATAACATCTAGAGAAAATTTTAGACCACTGTCAATACTTTCTATACTTTCAAAGATCGTAGAGAAACATGTCTTCTCCTCGTATTATCAATATCTAAATAGTCATAATCTGCTATCTGATTATCAGCATGGTTTTCGAAAAAACCATTCATGTGAAACTATTCTTGCATTAATACATGAAAACCTAATCCGTAACATTGAAAAAGGAGAAATAAGTGCAATGATTTTACTTGATTTTTCGAAAGCATTTGACATAGTTGATCATGAAATACTACTAAAGAAAATTTCTATGTACGGAATCACGGAATTAAGTTTACAATGGTTTCAAAGCTATGTTGAAAATCGGATGCAACAAGTCAAATATAAAAATGCCCTGTCACAAACATTGAAAATTGAGAGTGGAGTTCCCCAAGGATCAATACTTGGACCTTTGCTATTCTTGATCTATATTAATGATCTCCCTCTATCTTTAAAACAAACGTCACAATACTTGTTTGCTGACGATGTTACATTGTTAGCAAACTCTAGTAACACAAGTTACCTGACTACAATTATAAACAATGAACTATTAGAAACCACAAATTGGGCAAACAATAACACAATGATATTAAATGGCAAAAAAACTAAATCAATGACAATATACTCCAAAAGAAAATACACTGATAATCCGAAAATGCAATATCAACTACAAAATAAAAATATAGAAGAAGTAAAGAGTGCAAAATTACTAGGTATTTACTTTGACTCACATTTACAATGGGAGCCACATGTTTCCTATATCCACAAAATAATATCAAGTCGATTATATTTATTGAAAAGAGTTAGAGATTATTTGCCGATTGAAGCACGAAAAACATATTATTCTGCATTAATCTATCCTCATTTATTATACTGCTCAACACTATGGGGCAATTGTTCAAATGAACTTTTGCATGACATATTAAAACTTCAAAAGAGAGCAGCACGTATAATATATGGAGTATCCTATGATACACCATCAGTAAACCTATTTCAACAACTAAAATGGTTACCCATTTATACCATTATCAAAATGAAAAAAATATTGTTTGTTTTTTGTGCACTAAAGAAAATGGCACCTATAGAGGTATCACTATTGTTCCAAAAGACTAATGGTGTAATTAATATTTCAACACGGTCTTCACAAACTGATATTAAAGTTGAAAAAGTAAAAACCGAAAAATCCAAATCTAAAATAACCTACAGCGGAGCTACTCTTTATAATTCGCTTCCAATATACCTAAAAGAAATTGAAAATTATTCTTATGCCACATTCAAATATAAACTGAAAGAATTTTTTCTGACAATGGTTGATGAGGTTGATCATCTAGAGGACCTTTCCTGCAACAACTGTAAACATGTTGTCCGATGTAATTGTAACTTGATGTAATTGCAACTTTTTTAAAACACTGTAAATAGATTAGTTATTATTAGTTGTATATATTTTTGTGGGGGCCATCGTTGATAATACCCATGTTGGTAAAGATGTCACCCTTCTTTATTCAAATGATTAATAATAATAATAATAATAATAACGTAAGACGACATCAAGCCATCTGTTTTGTTTATCCGATTCTGGTGGAACAAGGTGACATTTCAGATATTTCAGAGGGAGGATACGATACAGATAAGCATGACGATGTAGTGATGGAGAATGAAAGTACGGATGCATACAGCGATGAAGAAAATAGCAATGAGTCGGAAGAAGATGGAGAAGACGACTCTTGTACTAATGAAAGTACGGATGCATACAGCGATGAAGAAAATAACAATGAGTCGGAGGAAGATGGAGAAGACGACTCTTCTAAGAAGAAAACAGCATATCGCCGACGGAAGAGAACTTGTCCATCGATGAGGAAAGCACTAGCGAACATTCTGAAGAGTCCGAATGCGAGGGAGATGAAGAAAACGACACACTCTAGGAATATATATTAAATGAAGTTTCTCAAAAGGTTGATCCTAAACGAAATGCTTTGGTCGAAAAAACAATGCAAGAAAACAACATTACTGTTGACGAAGCTATGAAACATGCCTACGCTACGTTGGTTCCAGAATATACCAGAGAAATGGCAAAAACATACAAAAAGTACATTCGATTAGTAAATGAATGGATGAAGAAGGCTACGATGAAGATGAAAGTATAAATGCGGCTATAAATCAAAGAAAATTCCTTCTACAACGAATGTTGGGATACAAAACCGTTATGGGTAACATGAACACCGGGGCAGAAAATAATAATTGTTTGTGCGTTCATAAGTCAATCTACAAAATAAATCCATTTTAAAACAAAAGTTGTGTTATTTAATCATTTCACTTTTAATTAAACAGTTTAATTATTAGTACGATCTTTGTCATTAAGTTATCCCTTACAGCATACGTTGACTGGCGACTTAGGAAACATCGAGTTTTCGGGACCCCCTAGAAAGACAATGATAACTTAAATACGAGTTCAAGGAGCAAATGCGAACATAAATTGTGCCTAATTAACACGTTCGCATCATACAGTGCACAATATATCAATATTTTGTGATCTGCTATAACGAGCCCACATTTTCTGACAAACCGAACACCAATGTCACCACAAGCAACAATGTATAGTATGAAGAAAGTAGACCAATGCATTAGGTTTTTAAAAAACATTTTTATTCAAACAATTTTAATTACACAGTTGAATGGTACTTAAGTTTACAAGCACACGTTATATAGTCCAGTAAGTGTATTAATGTTCATTGTTCTTTCGGTCTCATCGTACAACTTAGACCACACAAACCAGATCAGATTAAATACGCTGTCAAAATATTGTCTGTATAAAGTGGAAGGACTAGGAAACGATAAAATTCTGCAGGCCTTCACGATTGCCCTCCAAATATCTTCACAGTCAATCATTGAAATAGCTTGGTCTGTGTAGGCCATCCAACGAGTAATATTCAGCAGAAACTTCACAAAGCTCTCTCATGGTCGTCCATTGATTACCATGCATCCACCTCTTCGGTCTCCTTGCTACATGACGCTAGCTTCTCTAGCTGTTCAATATGCCGATGGACAAACTCGGAAGAAACGAGATCAATAATCTGCTCAAAAGTTAGAATGTCTTCAAAATCAACTTCATCGACATACATTTGTTCAAACAGATGTGCCATTATTCCCTTTACAACGTTTCTTCAACCAGTTCACAAACACACTTACTAAATAAACAGTGACCGTAAGCATTGCACGTTTGTTTCATTAAACATATTTTACAATAACTTCTTTATTCATTTAAACCATTGTCTGACAACAATCATACATGTCAAAACAGGTTTCTCTATTCAAAAACGTATTTCCGTTTCACGCGCTACAAGTATACTTGTAGGTCCACAAGTCGCGTTGTAACAGTAAGTTTCCAGTTAAACACTGTTAGTCAGTTTCATAAATTGCAGCTTGATGTTAGTAATAATTGTCAGTTGTGTTAGTCAGTAATACTCAGAAAAACTCTGAGCTCTAAGCGGGACTCGAACCCGCAACCTTCCGAATGCTAGCCAGGCGCTCTAACCATTGGGCCACTAGAACTCAGATAGCAGAGCAAGGTTATTCAAGGTAATTATACCTTACACTGTGCCCAGTCCTTCGGGAACGAGTCTTAACCGCTCGGTTACAATTACTTGTAGGTCCACAAGTCGCGTTGTAACAGTAAGTTTCCAGTTAAACACTGTTAGTTAGTTTCCGCTTAGAGCTCAGAGTTTTTCTGAGTATTACTAACTAACACAGCTTGTACAGCAAACAACTGACAATTATTACTAACATCAAGCTGCAATTTCTGAAACTAACCAAAAGTGTGATTATGTTATGCAATTAGTTAATTTTTCAGGGCTCACATTGATACCAGTTCCAATGTATGGACTGACGTGATCACCCTGACAAAATAAAGTTGATTTGACATGGTTTGATTTGATACAGGATTTTTTATTGCTCAGTGAAACTTTACATTGACTGAGGTAACCATCCTATCGCATGACTCTTCTGCATATATGTCCAATACCCACGATCGGACACTGATGGACAAATGCATTGTCAGACGGAACCGATGGACAAACCATTATCACATGGACAGCGGTATCCAAGGGTGCGTGTCTAAATTAAATGAACAGTCCGATGGATCCGATCGATCCATTGGACAAGTCACTTTTCCGTCGGAAAACTATTTATCCGATGGAATAATTAATGTGAAACTCTTATATACATAACTGACAAAAATCACAAATATCTCTCCAATGTCATTCAATTAATGTGACACTGCTTTATAAATAACTTTTTCTCCATAACAAACCTACGCTTACTTCCCATGACGCCGATACTGCGTACATCCATCCGCCAAGTGCTCTACACTAAACTACAAAGTAACCAAAGAAGCCACAGAAGATTGAACTTCTCTGAACCTACTTTTCATATATCTCAATAACTGCTAACCCCTTTTCAATAACAAATTATTAAATAAAGTGTGCGTTACTTAAAACCATGACTAACGCATCACACAATATATAATACTCTATTTTCCGTGCGCTGTAACCAATTGTCAATTCATCAAATAAGTCTTCTCATATAATATACTGTATGTACAACAATATGAATATGTTATGCCTCGTTTTTTCATATACAACAACTCAATAACAAATTATTAGGGCCGTCGGAAGCAAATTCATATGGGGGGGGGCTGAAAAGCTCGGGGCCATGCAAATTAGTTACCGCGTTTCTAGGGGGTATGCCCCCCCGGAAATTTTTGAAATATAGAACATTTTTGCGGCGGGCATAGTTCAAATTTTACATAAAAATGAAGAATCGCATCTTGGGTTTTCTTCAAAAAAATGCTGCAAATTTTTTTAGCAAATTATTGGCGTGGGGCTGTATGCTTACTAATCAGGTAAATAAATTAGGCATCTGTTAGAACAATAAAATGTGGGGGTGTCGTGAGATAATATTATTTATCTCAATATAATATCTCAAATCACACACACACACTGTTGTAATCATGGTACATATTGTCATTGCAAATAATTGTTAGAATGCACTTCAAAGTTGAACAGATGGTACAGTACAGTATAACAGCAAGGAAATCTGTATGCACATGCCTCAGCGGCCTACCGTAAGTCGAGATTTCGCGGGATTTCCAAAGATAATTCAAACGTGGTCAGATACTCATGCAGGGAAAGCTTTACTAGTTAATATCGTTATTTTTCTGCATCTTTTTAACAGCAAGCATCCACCAGCAATCTGTTCTTGTACAACCAGAGAATGAAATCACACAATTTTCGTTTTGGTAGAAACTTTATTGTAAGATCTGAGTAAGACAAAAACCTAATTATATATTTCTAAGTAGGAACGGAATTATACACAAATGTAGCTCAACATTGTAGCAATTAAAATGTCTTGCTCGAAATAAGACAGAATCTGAGTGCGTTTTACAGACAGCACTAACTAGTAAACAAGTCGTTGGATGAAAAGAATGAATATATAATTTACCCACCAACGGCAATTTTCCCATTACTAAATGCCCCTCAGATATCAAGAGCAAGTAATTCCAAAATTGGAACGGATTTTCGTCACGCATGGCTTCAAGCAATTTAACTGACGGTTCAAAGCAATTTAAACGGCTCGTGGATTGGAAAAGACAGAAATTGGCCTCCTATGCATGTATCCCATCAACTATTGTTTCAGATAATGGCCCGCTATTTGACAGTGCCGACATTGCCAAGTTCATTACATGGAGGAAAATGGTGACGTATAACTCCCCTCTGCCCTCAAGTCAATTGCGAAGCTGAGAGTTTCACGAAACCTCTGCTGGAAGCCATTCAGACAGCTCATGGCGAAGGCAGAAATTGGCGCGGAAGATTGCAGAAATTCCTTCTCAACTTCCGCTGCACTCCCCATAGAGCTACCGGTGTATCGCCAGCCTGCCTATAGTTGTTATTCAACCGAAAACTTAGAGGGAAGCTATTTCTAAGATGAAGATCCCACTGATTGTAGAACTACAGCACTACAAAGAGATGCAGAGAGAAAAACACGAGCCAAAGAGTATACCGATGCAAGGAGAGGTGCACAATCTGCGCATGTGAAGGTTGGTGTCTCCGTACTGGCGAGTTTCATGATATCGAGCCATATTATGTTACCAAGATTAACTCTTTCCGGTCCAAGGCGGTCTTTGGTATTTTATTCTGGCTAACACCAGACGATTTTATTCACCTCTGGGGACGCCCTCGGACACTGACAGGAATGAGTTAACGGGACCATATGGTTTACTGCAGAAAGACAGGGGTAGACAATCACAAGGAACATCTCCTTCAAACGAGTGCCTTACCAGATTCTTGTGGATATGGACATGGACATGGAGGAAGATGAGCCCGTATAACTGTGATGCTGTTCAGCAACTACCGCTGTTACCAACTCGCCCAGATCTTGCTCGGAACCCACCTGGCTGCTCGCCTGAAGGACTATGTTCTGACTTAATGGGACTGAGCGAACTGACTATTGGCAAAATCAAACTTAAGGAATTAAAATTAAGCTAGGTTCCTATTTCTGATTGTTAGTTTTGTTTTAAAGTGCCAATGCAGCGAAATTTCATCCCAGTTTTTTTATGATTGCATTTGAAAGAACACTTAAAATGACAACGTAACATCTTTCGTAGAATTTCGTTTCCTTGCTTCATTCTTGAGATATTCAGGTTTGTTTGATATGCAAATGTCATACTTATGACATCTCACTGCATAATGACTTTTTAAAAAAGTAAGATTTTCTTTGAGAGTGCTTATCGAAAGTACTTAATAAAAATTAATAAAAAATGCATGTATGTAGCCATGACTGGTCACTAAATGTGTGTAGCTGGGTGTGAAATATTTGGACTATTCTAAAATTGATGCTATTTCAAAAAGTCATTATGCAGTGTGATGTCATAAGTATGACATTTGTATATCAAACAAACCTGAATATCTCAAGAATGAAGCAAGGAAACGAAATTCTACGAAAGATGTTACGTTGTCATTTTAAGTGTTATTTCAAATGCAATCATAAAAAACTGGGGTGAAATTTCGCTGCATTGGCACTTTAAATATTGACATTTAGTTTTGTTCGTGTTATAGTTGTTTGCCTATAGAATTAAAGAGGGGAAGGGCGGATGCGAGTATTGTACACTGTTCCCATTACGGTACTAGAGGCGGTGTACGTATTAATGGGGACTGAACACGATGAGTGTGAGAGGAAGAGCTGTAAAACTAGTAAAGCATTGTGAGTAAAGTGGTATCTATATTAAACTTGAGAAATACAGTAAGTCATAACACTTGTAAGCAGCCGTTTATAGTGGCTAAGGGAGCTAGAGTAGGAACCGACACTAAAAACGGCAGCGAAGGAGACTACTACTATAAGCTAGGAGCGGACGTGTTCGCTCTGTCTAGTGTGTTACTGTGTTTTAGGTGTTTGGGGTTAGCGCTGCCAGAACAGCATATCCTCCCACTTGAGTATCATGATAATCATCATTCGGTTGACAGACATTATCAACATATCCTCCTAAATTCTCTGTACCACATGCGAGATGTCAAACTGGTTAAACTAAAGAGCATATAACAAAAACAAAACAGTAGACGTGCCGTGGTGTTGTCTGAGAGGTGTAAATTTCTTCCCAGCGGGTTGTAGTTCGATTTAGCCCAAAAGGGGGTTATGGTTAGCTTTAGGGTTGCCGGGGTTTGTGGTTAGGTTTAGGGTCAGGTTTAGAGGTGGTGGTTGGGGGTAGTACGTTGGGAATTAGTTCTTTAAAATGGAGGTTAAGATCTAGGCCATTTCACAATTATAACGATAATCATTTCTAGATAGGATATGCTGGCCAGAAACAACCATGAACTTAAACGTGAGGTAATACGGGCAACATTTTTCTTCGACTTTAAACGTTGCGTTGCAAGTTGAAAAGCGTTGTTGCACGTATTACCACACACCTTAAACATTGTCACGCAACAATGATTTTATATCCCATCTTTATATATTATATATCCATTCGTAATATATTATAGCCAATCTTTACATGGAAGAAGTCGAAGTGTTGGAAGCGCTATGTTGACGACAGTTTTGCCACCTTGAAGAGAAATACTGTCACTTCATTCCACCATACTCTCAATTCTATCGACCCGCACATTTCTTTTACAACTCGGAACACGAACACAATGGACAAATTGCCTTTCTTGAGTGACACTGAAGTTTCAAGACGAAACGGAACCATCGCCATTAACGTGTAGAGAAAGCCTACCCATACAGATCGTTACTTAGATTTTCACTCCCATCATGACATAAAAGTTCCACTGCCATCATGAAACATAAAGTTAGCATCGCCCGAACACTGATACATCGTTCATGCCATCTACCCAGCACAACAGATCTAGAGAAGAAAACACGTGAGCTTAGATATGTCACTGAAGCGTTACGATCAAATGGATACCCACGAATGTTTATTTCTGATATAGTAAAAGAACAATCAAAAGATACGACACCAACCCCATAATAATGTTTCTTAAACAGGTAGAATAGAACCAGAAAAACAACACAACGCTTACACAGTTCTTCCTTATATTATTAAGGGATTAACTGAGACTTTGACACGACATTTACGTAAGCACGACATTATGCGAACAAACCACAGAAGACGTTTCAACAGGAGTTTCCCCTCTCCTAATTACAGACCACCTCTCGAAGAATAAACAGACATTAATTACAAAATACCTTGTAAAGATAGTGATTAGAGCTATATTGCAGAAACATGAAGAAGCTTCCAAACTAGGAAAAAGGAACATATGAGAAATGTGAAACCATGTAAAAAAAAAGGATCCAATATAGCTAAGCGTGGCGCTTGGGACTATGACTTCGAAAACGGACGAATTGTTGACAGAGGCAATGTTCGAACACGACGAGCACTAGAGAATCGTGGCACACAGGATTAACAAAAGAAAATGACAGTAATCCAAAACCTCTTCCAGGACACTATATGCTATTTTACTTAAGAAACAATATTTAAATTTAACACTTATATATTTTATATATCCCTATACGCGTTTATTTAAGTTTTTTATCTATTTATAATTGGTTTACACTGTTTTTAGTTTTCCGCCTGAGGGAGAGAGTCAGACAGACAGACAGACAGACAGACAGACAGACAGACAGACAGACAGACAGACAGACAGACAGACAGACAGACAGACAGACAGACAGACAGACAGACAGACAGACTGAATGAATGAATGAATGAATGAATGAATGAATGAATGAATCACATTTATTTCAGTACGGTATAGTTTCATAAGTATGAATACTTCTTTCCATGAAAGCCGTACATAAGTTAAAAAAATACAATATTTTTATAATTTTTTAAAATAAATATTAATTTACAATAGATGCTAACTATATATAATATATACATATGTGAATGACAATTTCAAAGGAATAACTTCTTTTTAAATTCTGATTTAGATTGGGGTGTTTTCAATTCAGGAGGAAGAGAGTTCCATAACTGCACACCTCTGTATGAGAAACTGTCTTTGTAACATTCTGTTTGAGGAATTCGAGTTGTTAATAAATTATGATGACTCTCTCTTAGTTTATTCTTATAGGGACACTGTTCCGAGCGCTTAGTAAATAAGTCACTCAAATAACTGGGCGCATTTTTGTTCAAAGCATTGTAAACCATAAGGCACAAATGTTTGTCCCTTCTAATGGTTAGATTGTCCCATTTCAGTTATTTTAATATATCTGCTGATCTAACATCATAACCTTGATTGGTTATTATACGAGCAGCGCGATTTTGGAGCTTTTGCAAACGAGTAGAGAGTCCTTTGTTCAAATTTCCCCAAACATTGTCGCAATAGTCGAAATAAGGCTGGATAAGCGAATTATAAATAGTAAGTAGAGTTCTGCGTGGAACAAATTTACGTGCTTGCTTTAGACTATTTATGGAACGACAAATTCTTGTAAACAAGTAATCGACTTGTTCGTCCCAGGTCAAAGTTTCATCTAAATACATTCCAAGGCATTTAGCAGACTCGACTCTTTTGATTGGTTTATCACCAATTAATATAGGAAAAAGTGGACCCAAATTGTCCAATTTAAACTGTGTACCAATAAACATGTACTCAGTTTTAGTGACAATTAAACTTAATTTATTCGCTAGTAGCCATTTATCGACATTATTTAAGTCACATTTAACTTTATTTTGAAGTTCTGTAGTTGTTTTGGATGACACACTTAGTGATGTATCATCTGCGTACATACGAGCTTTTGTGTATTGCAAACATTGTCGGTAAGTCATTAACAAAAAGTAGAAAAAGTAGGTCCTAAAATAGACCCTTGTGGAACACCACATTGAACGTTTTGAAGTTTAGAAGTACAACCTTCAACTAAATAGCATTGTTTTCTGTTTGATAAATATGATGAAAACCTATCAAGAGATATGCCGTAAATGCCATAGAACTTCAGTTTTTCTAATAATATTTCATGTGACACCGTGACAAAAGCCTTTCCTAAATCCAAAAATGTAACAAGATTCAAATTACCTTTGTCAATATTCAAATGCCATTCGTTAGTTGCATCAAGCAAGGCTGTAACGGTTGACTAAAGCGAGCGAAAACCAGACAGATATTTATTCAATAAATTGTTTTCAATAAGATATTCATACAGTTCATCATAGACTATCCTTTCACATAATTTAGAAATTGCTGGTAGAATGGATACAGGCCGGTAGTTCTGTTGATTAGTTGCATCGCCAGATTTAATTTAAATAGCGGAAAAACCTTAGCAATTTTCTAGTGGGATGGAAAAATACCGGTTTCAATTGACTTATTAAATAATAAAAGCTGATTCCTTAAGAAGCCTACTCGAAATATTATCCAAACCAGTTGCCTTATGAATAGGTAAACGCTTTAACAGATTTAAAACAATATTCCTGATGTTGGTTCTAAACAAAAGGCAGATTTAATTGGTGTTAAATAACTCTGGAAGCTATGCTCACTTTCGGATATTGTTGAAGCCAAATTAGGTCCTATGTGAATGAAATGGTCGTTCAAAACTTCATAAAGATTAATTGGTTCAGTAAATGATTATCCGTCAATTTCGATTTCATTGATTGAAGTATTACACGTCTTTTTGCGATGCGTCAATTGGTTAATTGTTTTCCAAATTGCCTTAGCTTGTCAGACAGACAGACAGACAGACAGACAGACAGACAGACAGACAGACAGACAGACAGACAGGCAGGTAGGCAGGCAGGCAGGCAGGCAGACAGGCAGGCAGGCAGGCAGGCAGACGGGCAGGCAGGCAGGCAGGCAAACAGGCAGACAGACAGACAGACAGACAGACAGACAGACAGACAGACAGACAGACAGACAGACAGACAGACAGACAGACAGACAGACAGACAGACAGACAGACAGACAGACAGACAGACAGACAGACAGACAGAGGGGAGAGAGGGAGAGAGGGAGAGAGGGAGAGAGGGAAAGTGGGAGAGAGGGAGACAGGCAGGGAGGGAGGGTGAGAGAGAGGGAAAGAGGGAAAGAGGGAGAGAGGGAGAGAGGGAGAGAGAGGGAGATATTGATTGATTGATTGATTCACTTTTATTTAGATACGGTGGTTTCATAAGGAAAAACTTCTTTAAATGAAAGCCGTACATGAAGTAATTAAATAACTAACTAATTACATTATGCAGCTATATACAATAATACAATAATGATAATATTTTGACCTTATGAGGTTGAAACGGAAGCTTTATAGCCCATTGACAACCTATTTTTAAATATTGTTCTAGATTTTGCGGTTTTTATATCCAGCGGGAGAGAATTCCAATTTTTTCCTCCCCTGTATGAAAACGACGCTTTGTAATATTCCGTTTTTGGAATATAGCTCATTGACACATTAACGGCATTCTCCCTAAGACGAGATTTGTATGGGTTATTTTCAGAATTCAATGAGAAAAGATCACAGATATATTTTGGAACATTGCAATTAATTACATCGTACATTAAAAAGCTGAGCCGCTTATCTCTTCTCAAAGCTAAATTATTCCAATTTAGGTGTTCTAGAAGATCTGCTGATCTCACGTCATAGCCTTGAAAAGTAATTATCCCGGGCTGCACGGTTTTGTAATTTCTGGATTTTGCTGGCAAGCCCTTTGTTTAAATTGCTCCACAAAGCATCGCAGTAGTCGAAGACAGGCTGTATTAAATCATTATACATCATTTTTAATATATCTAATGACACATAATCACGAGCCTGCCTTAGTCCACTTATGGAGAGATTAACTTTGGAGCAGAGTTTATCAATGTGCTCATTCCATGTAAGATTTTCATCTAAATATACCCCTAGGTATTTTGTGTTTTCAACTCTCTTAATTTCTTTTTCACCAATGGTAATTGGAAAAGTTCTACCTAAATTAGACAATCTGAAAACAGTTCCGAAGAACATGAATTCAGTTTTCGCAACATTTAGGCTTAGCTTTATTTGCCATCAACCAGTTTCTAATATTTTCTAAATCTTCGTTTATTTTAAATTGTAACTCAGACGTTAGTACTGCAGCAGCACTTAGCATGGTGTCATCAGCATACTTATGTGGTTTGGCATGTAATAAACAAGAAGGGAGGTCGTTAATATATATAAGAAACAATAACGGACCTAACATGGATCGCCTGTGGCACACCACAGCTAACTGTTTGTGGCTTTGAAATGCTACCTTCGACAATGCATTGCTGCTGCTTATTTAATAAATACGATTGAAACCAACCAAGAGCTGTTCCCCCAATACCGTAAAGCTCTAACTTTCTCAATAAAATTGTATGAGACACGGTATCAAATGCTTTAGCAAGATTAAAAAAAAAAAAACCATATTGGTCATACCTTTGTCAATGTTTAGGTGCCATTCATTTGTGGCATCTAATAGAGCAGTGACGGTAAAGTAAACGGAACGAAACCCTGACTGGTACTTAGTTAATAGATCATGTTTCATTAAATAGGCAAACAGCTGATCGTACACAACCCTTTCACATATTTTTGATACTGCTTATAATACAGAGATTGGTCTATAATTCTGTTGGTCGGTACGATCATTTGCTTTAAATAGAGGAAATGTTTTTGCTATTTTCCATTTTGATGGGAAAATACCAGTATCAATACTTTTATTAACTATTGTAGCAAGCGAAGCGGAAATAATTGGAGCAGCTTCTTTCAAAAGTCTGCAGGAAATATTATCAAGACCGATAGCTTTGTATGCACAAAATTTTTTCAGAAGTTCAAAAACTGCTGCAGGCTAAAAGCTGTTTAAATTTATGAACATATTATATCAATTTTCGATCATATCATCTGGTGTATCGCAGTTTTCAATAGAATTCCAGTCCATCAATTTTATGTTATCCCTGAATGCATCCGCCTTAAAATTTTTAAAAGAGCAGGTAGTTACATATTTATGTGTATTCTTAGATGGGATGGAAGATTTCCGAGCAGCGTACACCAGACTGTTGTCACTAATTGCAATATGCATGACACCCGAGGATATAATTCTAGTAGGCTCATTAGTTAAAATCACATCAATAAGTGTGCTAGTTTTTAGTTTTCCGCCTGACAGACAGACAGACAGACAGACAGACAGACAGACAGACAGACAGACAGACAGACAGACAGACAGACAGACAGACAGACAGACAGACAGACAGACAGACAGACAGACAGACAGACAGACAGACAGACAGACAGACAGACAGACAGGCAGGCAGGCAGACAGACAGACAGACAGACAGGGGGAGAGAAGGAGACAGGGAGGGAGGGAGAGAGAGAGGGAGAGGGAGGGAGAGAGGGAGAAAGGTAGAGAGGGAGAAAGGGGGAGATAGAGAGGGAGAGAGAGAGAGAGAGAGAGAGAGAGAGAGAGAGAGAGAGATAGATAGAGAGGGAGAGAGGGAGAGAGATAGAGAGAGTAATTTTATTTGAATTCGGAATCTTATCAATATACATTTTTTTTCGTAACAGCCGAATTAAGTATTTACAGATAAATAAATAAATAAATATACAAATATATACAATAGGATACGTAATTAAAATACCAAACATTCAGTCAAGAAGTCAAGAATCAGGTACAATAGAGACCGGATCTAGGGACCAAATGATTCATAGTTCACATTTGAAAGATTTTACCGTGTTTTAAAGTTTTATAGATAATGGTAATTCATTCCACATTTTAGCTCCAGAAAACTTAAAACTCTTTTTTAAGGTTTTGCTAACACGAGATTTGTGCCACTGTGTCTAAGACAGTAATTTTGTGTGGTTCAATTTGGTATAAATAGATCTGAAAGATATGATGGTACTAGTCCATTCAGGACCTTAAACATCATAAAATATTTATGTTTTAAGCGTCTGTTAGCAAGTGTTTCCCATCCTAATTCATCTCTTATGCTATGGGATCTGATGTCATAGCCTACTTGAGTAATTACTCGAGCAGCACGATTTTGTAATTTTTGTAACCTAGTTGCTTGCGACAGAGGGAGATTGTCCCATACCATGTCACAATAATAAAAAATTGGCTGAATTAAGGGTTGTAAATAATAATTGCAGTTTCTTTATCAATGAATGGGCTAGCTTGTTCGACACCACCAATTGCAGAGGAAACTTTCTTAGCAGCCTTATCTGTATGCTCAGTCCAAGCAAGCCTCTCGTCTATATAAACCCCGAGAGACTTACTTGGCTTAACCCTTCTAACAGGTAGGTTATCAATAAAAAGATAGGGCATATTTTTAATTTTGTTCAGCTTGTAATCAGATCCAATAAACATAAATTCAGTTTTTGCCACATTTAGACTTAGATTATTGGCTAAAAGCCATTCGCTAATGTTGTTTAAGTCACAATTTGTGGCATGAATAATTTCATCGAACGACTGACCCGTTGTTGTTAGATTGGTATCGTCTGCATACATACGTGGATTTGAATATTGCAAACAATATGGAAGGTCGTTAATATAAATGAGAAACAGTAATGGACCAAGTATTGACCCCTGAGGAACTCCACATGTGACGGTCCTAGGAGACGATAGATGGCCATTTACAAAGCATTGCTGCTTACGATTTGTTAAGTACGAACCAAACCACACAAGGGCTTCCCCTGAAATTCCATACAACGAGAGCTTGTTCAATAAGATAGAATGGTCAACAGTATCAAATGCTTTAGACAAGTCGAGAAAAACTGCCAAGTTTAGTTTTCCCTGATTAATATTTATAAACCATTCTGGTGTTGCATCTAGGAGCGCTATGGCAGTAGAATGGAGGTGTCTGAAACCCGACTGATATTTGGATAAAAGATTATTTTTAGTAAGATAATCGTATAATTGAGTATAAATAATTCTTTCAAAAACTTTAGCTATAGGCGAGATGACAGAAATTGGTCTATAATTATTACAATCATCTTTAGCTTCATTTTTATAGATTGGAGTAACACGAGCAGCTTTCCAATCTGAAGGGAAAATACCTGTAATAATTGAGCAATTGAAAATCCTGCATATCGACTCCGCGATTATAGGTGCAGTCTCCTTAACAAGGCGACAAGGAATTTTGTCTAAACCAGTGGCTTTGTTGGCCGGTATATAGGTTTGTCAAGTGCTGAAGAACGTCGCATAAAGTTACAGAGCTTAATTCGAAAGTGCTTTTTGCAGCAGTAATAAATTCATCGTAACGTCTAGTTGTTTCACCAAGTTTGGAAGCCAATTTACGTCCAACTTCAGTGAAATGCTTATTAAAGGATTCAGATACCTCCACTGGATTAGTTATGGTACCAGACTCAGTTATAATAGATTGAATGTTTTGATCAGTTTTGTTGTTACGCGACATCAAGTCATTTATTGTTCTCCATATCTCTGATGGGTTTCCAGAGTTAGTTCGAAGATTGTCTTTATAGAAAGCAGCTTTTATCTTTTTTATCTCATTGTTCGTGAGATTTTTAGCATTCTTATAATTAAACCAATCAGCCGGATTGTTGGTTTTCTTTGCATTGGATTTTAGACGATCACGCTGAATCATCAATTGTTTAGCCCTGCTGTTTATCCACGGGGACTTCTTATTACGGACTCTTTTTCTTTTAATAGGCGCGTGTTTATTCACAACTGATAAAAACATTCTCTTCCATTCGTTCCACATACCATTACGGTTTTCAAAATCACCAATGTTTGACCAGGGCAACCCACTTAAATCAGATTTAAAATCTTCAGCTATAAAATGTTTGTGAAGTTCCTAACTTCTTTAACTGAATGAGTAGTCTTTAAGGAAATAGAAATTTTCCTAATAGCATACACCAAGCAGTGATCACTAATACTTAGCGGTAGTACGCCACTATCAATGATTCTGTTTGGAGTATTTGCAAGTATAACGTCAATAAGTGACTGAGTACAGGAAGTTACTCTAGTAGGTACTTCACTTAATTGTTTTAGTTGATAGAGTTCACATATGGATACTAAGAGACGTTTAGCTCCGTTGTCATTTGTAGGCAAGAGATTACTGTTTAGGTCGCCAAGAATATACATTTCAGTACAGTTATAATCGATCTTTTTTATTGCCGTCTGCAAGCTATTGTAAAAAATATACGGATTATTATTTGGAGGTCGATAACATGAAATTACACGGAAAGGTTTACTGTTGTGTTTCTGGATATCAATAGAAATAGCTTCGATACCATCTGGCAATAAATCAGATCGATTCCTATAATTAGTTGAGTTACGTAAATAGATAACAACCCCACCACCATTACGATTTCTATCAAGGCGAATAACATCATATCCATTTAAATAGATTTGGTCATCAGTGATCGATTTATCTAATCTAGTTTCTTTAATGGTAAGGAGATCAAGGTTTTGACCCTCTATCCACACACGTAACTCATCTATACGGTTAATTAAACTTGCAATATTTAACGAGGCCATTTTGAAGCCTCTCATATTAGGAATAGTACTTACGTTATGATTAAAAACATCATCCGCCCACTTGTTTGTCACTTGGACTGAATATAAGAGAGGGGGAGGGAGGGAGGGAGGGATGGAGAGAGGGAGGGAGGGAGGGAGGGAGGGAGGGAGGGAGAGAGGGAGGGAGAGAACTATATATTAGTTTATAATTACTATAGTTTTAACAATAAACCGTTAGACCGAGTTTATTTTGTTCAACAGAAGTAAAATTCACTTTTGTTTATTTAACGTTTTATTTTCATTGCTCGGCATTTGACAAATATGAAGCGGTCAAGCGTGGGCGGTTTGTAAAATCTCGGGGTCTGTCTTAGCCTCCTAAAGCAGACGTTGTGAGGCGCTTTCGTTGCACTCCATTCCCCCACTAACGCAGGGGCGCAACTAGAAAATTTTGAGGGCAGGGGTTGAACGCAAAAAAAGGGCAAAGTCGTTCAGTATTCTAAACAATTTGGGACTAGAAGCCAGTGGGGGTGGGAATCAGAGATTCCAGGGGGGTCCGGGGGACATGTCCCCCCTGAAAATGTTTGAATTTTGGGTCTCTGAAACGGCATTTCCTGCATTTTGACGACGCTTTTCTCGTATTTTCGGTTGTGGAAATTTTTATTTTGGTCTCGCATTATTCAAAAGTCATCATAATTATATTCAACCTAGCTAGCTGAGGCCCGGGCCCACTGCTAGAAGCCTCCGAGTCTCGCCAGATTTGCGAATAATTGTATTGCGTACTACAACAGACGATTAATGATCTGTTTATCTAATGTCTAACCTAGTATTAGAGGTCTCACAAAAAGGGCAGGGGCTAAAAAGGGCAGGGGTAGCAACTCCCCCTCGCAACCCCCCCAACCCCAACCCCCACTCTAGTTGCGCGCCTGTAACGTCTGCTCAGACGAGCGATAAATGCCTTTCTCGATTGTCGACCAATTAGCCAATCAAATTGATTTTTAATAAACTTGTTCATAAACTTCCGGTCACTTGTTGTTGACAAGCCAAGGCGTTAAAAAGCGTGTCTAGAGTAACAAAGTGACACACACTATAACGTCCGTTTTAAACGTTGCACTTCTGCTGTGACGATTAAATTCAGCATTAAAATGCGACGTTTGAATTAAACTCTATCAAATGCGGCAAGCGGGTTAAATCCGACAGCTTTTGTCGCATCGAGAGGCAGGTGTTTTATAACTACGTTTCAAACGTCGAATTTCTCCCTTGTCAATGTCGAACTCAATTCATAAACTAAGACAATCTTAAGAAAAAACCCTGCTTTCAATTCCCTGTTACTTTTGTATCTCTTTGAACATTTCGTTGGGATGCGATTATTTAAAGGCTCGCTTTAGTTTAGAATATGTGTGCAGCTACCGTTTTAATAAACTGAAACGATTTTACAGTGTTGAAAATAAATGAAGCATTTACCTTGCCGCAAAGATGAAAAAGATCGTGAAATGACCAGGAGTCGAAATTTAAAGAGTAGCCGTAGTTTGAAACGGACTAGAAGACGCAAGTTCAGCAAGGATAACCGTAACGGACCAACCCAATGAATCAGAACCAAAATGCCTTATATGTTCCTTGTTCCCATTGGCTGCAAATCCTATAGAGTTAACATCAATACCTTTTCTTATACATTAACGCCAGTCATCGAAATCCGGCTCCACGATTTTGAGTCTCGCGCTGATTGGTGAACGATCGAGAACGGAATTTATCGCTCATCTGAGCAGAGGTTAGGAGGCTAGGGCTGTCTGCGCTTGCTACGTAGGCTATGTTGCATGGAACATGAAGCACCGACCTCGTACCCAAGGGCTTATCTCCGCTTCTCTGTGCGGGGGCGGTGGCGAGCGGAGATAAGACCCTGGGTACGAGGTTGATGAAGCAAGAGCTCAAAACAGCAGGGAATTTTGTCTGCGCATGCGCCGCGCGAGTTGTCGTGGGGAGTCTGGGGACGTCAAAAACATAAACAAAGATGGCGGTAAATTTTTCCCCCCACAACCCTTATTTCCCACAGAAAAAGGTGTATAGTTTGTAAAACGGCTTGTGAAAGGACACTGGAAACAGTCAGAAGCAAGCCTCCCACAACGTGAAGAAATAGAAAGATATTTTAGTGAATCGTACGATATTAAATTGGGTGACAACGACTTGAGTACGTTGTGGTCAACATGCCGTCGCTTCAAATGCACGCAGTTTAATTGAGCTCAAAGCCCCATTTCTACAATTTTTAGAACAAAAAAGTGTCGTTAAAATTAAAGAAAATCAACTAAAGACTGACAATCGGCAAAAATTTTTTTTTTTGCAGAAATTGACAATATTTGCATGTCGTCGCCGCAATTAAATTAGTAGCGTAGGCATGTCAAATGTTGTTGTAAGATCTGAGTGAGACAAAAAAACTGATTATATATTTCTATGTACGAACGGAATTATACGTAAATTTAGCACAACGTTGTGGCAGTTAAGTGGTCTTGCTCGACATAAGACAGAATCTGAGTACGTTTTAAAGACAGCACTAACTAGTAAACAAGTCGTCGGATGAAAGGAATAAATACATAATTTACCCACTTTCCCCAGTTTTCCCATTACGAAATACCTCTCAGATATCAAAAGCAGTAATGGAATTGAATAAAATGAAACCAGCATTTAAATTTTGGGGAAGAAGGCAGATTTTGAGTTATAGTCGACTGAACATTCCCTATCAAATTTGACTCTAATGCGGCGTCTTCGTACCATCATTTCATCTTCGATATTTATACACCTTCCTGGCTAAAACGTCTTCTTTCACCTATCAGAAGAACGTCAGTGTCTCCACTAATTGGACAACATAGTTTAAATCTCTGGTTGACCGACAGATTGTTAGTAAATCTTGAAGATATCTTGGTCGTTATACCTTCTCCACATTTTCAAAAGTTCGCCAATCGCCACAGACGAAAACAAAACACGATGAGCCCGCGATATTTTTATGGTCGATATTTATCGATATTTTAATTTTATATTTTTAAATTATGGTCGGGGTTTGAAGGTGGGACTTTTTTCCGGGGGTTTGTGGTTAGGTTTAGGGTCACCAGGGGGGTTGTGATTAGGTTTAGGGTTTCCGGGGGGTTGTGGTCTGGGTTTGGGGTTTGGGGGTGAGGTTGCTTGTTCGAGCTCAATGTGGTAAGTACTTCGTGTAAAGTTCACATAATAGCTTGCAACATATTTACCAGTGATTATAACATATGAATGGTAATTTGTGGTTGTTCTAACATTAACTCTAACCTAACTCTAACCATAAAACTAATCCTAATCCTACCCCCAAACGTACCTAAACCTAGCCTGCGTAGCAGGCGTTCTGTTCTGGGGGCCGGGAAAGGGTTGAGAGGGGCAGCGGAAAGAGGCTTGAGAGGGCCGGTGGAGCGCGCGCGAGAGTCGAGAAGAAAACAGGGGGCGGGGGGAAAATTGGGGGGAAAGGCGAAGGAACGCCTGCCAAAATCCTATTCATAAACGAGACAATTTTTAAGTAAATATGACTGGAACTTATAATCAACACCTCTTCAAATAACCAATGAAAAACTGTTCCGGAAATTAACGTTGATTGAGCGTGAACATGCCTCGCCATAAGTGTTGGTTTTTCGCGGGAATTGCTAATTACAATTGATGAAGAGAACACTCCCGTGAAACGGCTTTTGCCAACGTCAGTTTCTTCACCAGACCGAAGTCCTGGCCAAAGGAAGCAGAGGAAATCCGCGCAATCGCAGCAATCCGAAGGTGAAGTTACGAACAGACTGGAAGTGCGAAAATAACGAAATAAAATCCAGCTTGTGTTTGGTTTGAAAGCTTTTATGGTGTGTTGACAGGTTTCGTTGAGTTCGACTCACTGAGTGTTGACGCCAATACGCATATGAACCAATGGGAATTTAACCGAAGGTTTCGGACACAAAAGGCTCGTTTATGAATAGGATTTTGGCAGGCGTTCCTTCGCCTTTCCCCCCATTTCCCCCCTCGCCCCCCCCCCCCCCCTCTATTTTCTTCTCGCCTCGCTTTATTTTTTTTCTCGCCTCTCGCGCGCGCTCCACCGGCGCGAACTATTACGCGGACCTTACATGAAGTAGTTACGCTCAATGTTCCTGGGATTACTTACCTAATCGATCGCGGGCTCGTAGTTGCAAGATTAATTCTGGAACGCTGCCTATATATATCGTTTCGAAGTTTTGTTCAAACTCAGGCAGATCGAATCCAGTCGACAAGGGAGTTGTAAGGTAAAGAGATTTCTATTATCTTGATTGGAAAACGTTACAGGACTAAAATAATTTCCTACTACTGAAGAGAATTCTTATACCTGCTGTTGTTTTTCAAATTTAAGACTTTATATTATGACCAATATGGAAAAACGTACCCGCGAGGAGAAACCATACAAGTGTGATGTTTGTGACAAAACATTCTCCCATCCAGATACGTTATTATATCATAAAAGAACACATACTGGAGAGAAACCATTGAAGTGTGATATCTGTGACAAGGCATTTTGTCACCCAAGTAACTTACGAAATCATAAAAGAACACATACTGGAGAGAAACCAATGAAGTGTGATATCTGTGACAAGGCATTTTGTCACCCAACTACCTTACGAAATCATAAAAGAATACATACTGGAGAGAAGCCATTCAAATGTGGTGAGTGTGACAAAACATTTTCCCAGTCAAGTAGCTTAAGATCTCATAAAAGAACACATACTGGAGAGAAACCATTCAAATGTGATGTCTGTGACAAAACATTTTCCCAGTTAGGTCACTTAAGATCTCATAAAAGGACACACACTGGAGAGAAACCATTCAAATGTTATGTCTGTGACAAGACGTTTTCCCTGTTAGGTAACTTAAGATGTCATAAAAGAACACATACTGGAGAGAAACCATTCAAATGTGATGTCTGTGACAAAACATTTTCCCAGTTAGGTCACTTAAGATCTCATAAAAGGACACACACTGGAGAGAAAGCTTTCAAATGTGATGTCTGTGACAAGACATTTTCCCAATTACATCACCTAACATCTCATAAAAGAACGCATACTGGAGAGAAACCTTTCAAATGTGATGTCTGTGACAAGACATTCTCCATACCAAGTAACTTACGATGTCATCAGAGATGTCATACTGGAAAGAAACCATTCAAATGTGATATCTGTGACAAGACATTTTTCAACTCAAGTGGCTTACAAAATCATAAGAGAACACATACTGGAGAGAAGCCATTCAAATGTGATATCTGTGACAAGACATTTTTCAACTCAAGTGGCTTACAAAATCATAAGAGAACACATACTGGAGAGAAGCCATTTAGGTGTGATGTTTGTGACAAGACATCTTCCCAGTTAGGTAACTTAAGATCTCATAAAAGGACTCATACTGGAGAGAAACCTTTCAAATGTGATGTATGTGACAAGACATTTTCCCAGTTACATCACTTAACATATCATAAAAGAATGCATACTGGAGAGAAACCATATAACTGTGGTATATGTAACAAGACATTCTCCACGCCAAGTAACTTACAATGTCATCAGAGATGTCATACTGGAAAGAAACCATTCAAATGTGATATCTGTGACAAGACATTTTTCAACTTACAGCGACACCATATGAGAACTCGTACAAAAGAAAAACTTTTCAAATGTCATTTCTGCAAAAGGACATTTGGTCTTGAAATATTTGATCAACATCTGTTGACTCATGAGCTGGAAGCCACAGAACCAACTGGGATGGACTACATATGTTTCCAATGTGACGCCAGATTTGACTTGCTCAGTAATTTAATAAGTCATGTGACTAATGTTCATTAAAGATCTACTTGATAGTTTGGTCATAGTAAGTAGATATGTGTACTTGCTGAAATACTTAAGGACTAAAAGTTATACTATTGCAAGTGGGCTGCTTCATAAGCAAAGGCCACTCTTGGTATATTCTAAAATTCTAAGATCAGGCCTGAGTTTACATTAACTGTATTAACTTCTCCTTGTCTAAGTGTTTTCATTGATGTTGTGATTGACTTATGTACAAGTCAATTCCAACTGCAATCACCATTGGGGAGGGGTGGATGGTGATCACAGTTGGAATTGATTCATACATTAATAAAATTGTGTTTGCAAACTCAGACAGCAAAGAGTTGAACCTGTAGAGCAGATTATTCACTCAGATAACCATCCTGTCTGATTACTCTTCTGCAATAAAATCACAATTTTTAAATTTAATTTACAAAAAAAAAGAAACTTTGAGAGTTAGAAATCAAAAGTCAATAGTATGTGTTAAGCAGTGTGATGAGTGGTTATCACACTCTTCTATCCAAAAGAGTGCAATAACCATTTATCACACTATAGATAGGACAATATCTGTTAGGACAATAAAATGTGGGTGTGTCATGAGATAATATTATTTCTACCAAACTGTAGTGACGTACTTCTGGTTAACATGAGATGTACACGAGCTGCCGTGAGTCAGTATACCATCTGTGTAGCCGTGGTGTTCAGACATGTGGTTTTGGGTGGAATATTCTGACTAGGATTTTACAGGTAACTGATTATTTTTGGGTTATTAGTTATTCGTTTAGTGTCCTATTGCCTTTCAGGTTTGAAAGAATGATGGCAGTTGTACACACTATCATGTGACCTATTTTATATGAAATGGTAGTTTATGTTTATACATTGACTGTGTAAGTCGAGTGCTAATTGTCACCTCACTTACCTCCGTCGTTTGACGTGGTCAAGGGAAAGAAAGTTTTAGTTTCCCTATTAAATTTAAGAGTACGGATGCTATCAGTACCCTAATATTTAATATTAAGGGAAAGGAAGTTATAGTTTCCCTGCTGAACGGTAGATAATTCAAGCCTTCAAGGGAAGAAAGTTATTGTTCCCCTGAAGGGATTCGTTAAGTGATTTGAACCAGGGGTGGATCTAGACTGTTGCAACTATTGCAAATGCAACAGTCAAAATGTCCGGAAAACATTAAAAGATAATAAGAATAATTTAATTTGTAAAACTACCTAACGGTTATGACTCGAGAGCTCAGCCTCAGTCCTCCAGTCTTCGCTTCGAGCTATATCTGGGAAAATTCTAACCCGCAATTGGGTGAGATTGTCATCACCCAGAAAACCCGCAATATACAATATTTCCAGCCACACATACTCCCCCTCCCCCATCTCCTTGTGCAACATCCTTGTGCAACAGGCCTGGCGCGCTGTTGCACCAGATCAGTCTGAAGTCGTTTGTGCAACAGTTGAGCTAAATATAGTCCGTGAGACAGGCTATATTTAGCATTTGTGCACTAGATTGTGCAACAGTTTGCAACAGATTGCGAAATCTGTTTCGCCTCTCAGATGATGTTATTGAGTACGCTTCATTCGACCTACTCGGCTTCTTTCAAGAATAAATGGCTTCTATTAAACGATGTGTTACAACCGCTGTTGAATATATTGGATGGAAGTTATTCTCGAGAGGAAACAGACCGTAAACTTATATTTCAAAAGGATGCGGAAAGTATCTTGGTGAAGATCTACGCTGTACTTTGTGCCACTTCTCAAGGTTAATACAGTTCTCAAAGAGCCAGGTATCGCGCGCCTCGAATCACTACCCAGTGAGGTAAGCCTTAGCAGCTTAGCTTATGAATAATATTCTATAAATTAATATTATATACTGCATGCTAATGAGTCCTCACTCAGTGTTTCATGGGAGTCAGCTCTCCGCTGTTCCGTTTCAGTATTTACTGCAGTGCGGTCAATGAGTCAAGTCTAGTCAGTATTACTAAGCGCTTCTCGGTTGTATACTTGTATTTATGTTTAATTGTGTATTATAACTATTTTGTTTTAATGCATTGCAATGTCATGAACCTGAATTTTCGAGTTTGCTCTTTGAATGAACTCCATATCTGATGCATTTTATATTCAGCATGCAGTTAATATTTTAAATCTGATTTATATGCTATGGTGTATTCTATTTGCTTGTTTAATATTAACTTGCTCTCAGAATGCGGGAAATGCGTTTTTAGAGGTCCTTAATTTTAAACATTTTCAGGGGGGGGCATGCCCCCGTACCCCCTAGACGGGGTGGATCACACCATGCGTGCAACAGTCAGATATTTTCCTAGATCCGCCCCTGTGAACCGTGGCAGTTGTAAGAACCTCCACCACATAATTGTTGATTCAAATGTTCTTACAATTTCCAGTTAATGATATGACTGACACAACAAACACCGACTTGTCTCAGGATGATCTACATCCAGGAGGTGAGTTCTCGGGTGCCCTGAAAAATGGCTTAGAACACTCGATGACTAGCTTGATGACAGACATGATGGCTACCATGAAAGAAGATTTAATGACACAGGTCGAACAATATTTCACCGGTACGGACACGGATGACCTCTATATCGAAGGCGACGATGACCAGAATTCACAAGATCTCCATACAGCCAAGGCTATGGAAAATTACCTTACCCAAAATACGAATCAATCGGATGTAACTCCAAAGGCCACGTCGGGGGCGTACGACCATTTGGCGGCTGCATTTTCTATCGCGGAAAAAACAGGACCACCAGTCGATGACAAGTTAGCCACCCTTATCGGTGACCTTGTTAAAGGGAAATTACCCAAGACGAAAGTAGAAGAGGTCACTCATAAGTACTCTCACCCTCAGAACTGTGATCTTCTGGTTTCACCGAAAGTCAACAAAATTGTTTGGAATCAACTCAAACAAAGCACTAAAACCACAGACAGTGCATTATGCAAAAATGTCAGAAATTGTTTATGTCCTCTATGTATGCCATTATCCAGGCATGTGAGAAATCAACAGGAGAGCTTAGAACTACTCTAACCCAATCCATGCTCTAATTTTGGCACTGTGTGGCAACAGAGTGTTTAACCTTCAAAGGCGTGATTTACTCAGACCAGATCTCAATCCACAATATGCCGCAATCTGTAATCCATCCACACCAATAACAAGTGAATTGTTTGGTGATGACCTCGGCAAAGAAATTGATGAAGTTGCAAAAGCTAATAAACTTAGTGGCAAACTTGTCACTTCTCGACAAGGACGTGGTCGTGGTTTTCACCCTTATCGTGGATTTCGTTCAAGAGGGTGTAGCAGTGCCAGTAGCAGTGCAGTCAGAGGCTGTGGCACCAGCAGAGGTTTTACATAGAGCTTCCCTAGTCCAAAGTCTTTTTTATGGGACAGAAGTTCCAAACGCCCCAGGTTGGGAGTCAAGTCACAGACCAAGATGAGTCAACGCTAACTTCACCCGAACAGGTCAGTTACCTTTATACGATAAATCAATTACTTTCTGCACAAGGCCCATTTGTAGCTGGCCAACTGCAACAGCATATTACGCAATGGCAGAGAATTACATCTGATCCATTTGTTTTGAGTTGTATTAGCAATTGCAAAATTGAATTGTCAACCATCACCAGAGAAGAACAATTTCAGTCCTGAATATAAGTTCTCGTATCAGGAACAACTGGTTATTGATGGTGAGATAAAAACTTTTCTGGCCAAAAGCATTATTGAAACATCAAGCTCTGTACTGGGTGAAATTATCTCTCCCATTTTTGTGCGGCCAAAGAAGGAACCAGGTAAATTTCGAGTAATTTTCAATCTAAAGCATCTTAATGAGGCAGTAACATATCACAAATTTAAAATGGATACACTTGAAGCTGCTATTAAGCTCATGAAACCTGGTTGTTTTATGTCCTCAATTGACTTGCGTGATGCTTACTATTCTGTACCTATAGCACCTGAACATAGGAAATAATTATTTAAAATTTGTTTGGAGAGGTGTACTTTACCAATTTACAGCATTACCTATGGGCCTCTCAAGTAGTCCTCATATATTTACGAAAGTTCTCAAACCTGTATTTGCAACATTGCGGTCTCAACATGGTTATTCCTGTCTAGGTTACATTGATGACTCATTTTATACGGAGGACACTGCCATTATTTGCCAAGAGGCAACATTGACTGCAGTTTGTTTATTTACTCAGTTGGGGTTTGTGCCACACCCTACCAAGTCTGCTTTTACACCAACACAAACTTTAGCATTTTTGGGTTTTAACTTAAACTCAGTGACAATGAGAGTCACTGTTACACAGACCAAAATTGCGAACATTTTATCGTTATGTCAAAAATATTTACAATGCAAAGAATTTACCATTTGAGAAGTGGCATCACTGATTGGAACTCTTGTCTCTACATTTCCTGGGGTTGAGCTTGGGGCCTTACATTATAGAGCTTTGGAACGCGATACAGATTTAGCACTAAAGACCTGTGCAGCTAACTTTGAAGTGAAAATGGTTCTTTCCCAAGCCAGCATTGAAGAGCTTACCTGGTGGGTTACTTCCAGCAGCATGGCGCACTATTGATCATGGTGTACCTCACGTTGTTGTTGTAGCTAACCGATGCCTCCCATATGGGTTGGGGTGCCACATCCAATCGCGTCAGCACACAGGGCCTGTGGTCTCCACAAGAAGCCACATACCATGTTAATGTTTTAGAATTATTGGCTGTACAGCTTGCTTTAAGATCACTTCTTCCGTGTGTCCAAAATCAACATATTCGAATTGTCTCAAACAATATGACAACAGTCGCAAGTCGCATACATTAATGCTATGGGAGGATGTAAATCTAAGGCATGTGACACTATTGCTAGGGCCATTTGGTTATGGGCTGTCACTAAGAACAATTGGTTATCAGCAGCCCACACTCCGGGACAACAAAATACGACAGCAGATTTATTATCTCGACAATTCAACATGGCAATAGAATGGAAGTTGAACCCTTTCGTGTTTAGAAATATTGTAACCCATTTTGGGGAACCAGCTATTGACCTTTTTGCTAGCAGAATTAATCATCAGGTTGACATATGTTGAGGGAAACCAGATCCCTCATGCCTCATATGTTGATGCATTCACAATCAATTACTGGGCAGGGTTTACTAACAGTTACGCCTTTCCACCTTTCTGTTTAATTGCTAGATGTCTTCAGAAAATTGTGTTAGAACAGGCAACAATAACCATTGCTGTACCAGTGTGGACCGCCCAAGCATGGTTTACCAGACTTCTAAGTTTACTAATCGACCACCCCAAGATTTTCAGGTTAACCAAAGATGTTCTATCCAACCCCCTCCAGGGCAATGTCCACCCTCTGAGTCCCAAACTACAATTGATGGCATGCAAAATATCCGGAGAAATCTCATTAACTGCAGCGTTTCTCCAGAGATTACCGACATCATCATGTCCTCATGGCGACAAGGTACTCAAAAACAGTATAATGTATACCTCAACAAATGGACTCAGTTTTGTCTTCAAACTAATCCAATGCAACCCGCTGTAAATGATGTCTTAAATTTCCTTCACAGTCTATATAGCAAGGAGTTATCCTATTCAACTCTTAACACTGCTCAGCGTTATCTAATTACTTAATGGGTGCTAACTTGTCTGGGACGAGCTATACTATCACAAATCACCCATTTATTGTTCGCTACATGAAAGGTGTTTTCAACTCCAGAAAACCTTCACCCAGATACTCGGAAACTTGGAATGTCGATATAGTTTTGGACTATATGGCATTGATGTATCCACTGCACAAACTGTCGTTAAAGGAACACTCCTTGAAACTTGTAGTTTTGCTAGCCTTGACCTCAGGCCAGCGGTGCCAAACGCTCACATGTTTAGACCTCAACTTTATGAAGAAAACACCAGGCTACCATAGCTTCTACCTTAACGAACATGTGAAACAGAATAGACTAGGCAGTGTTTTTTCGACATTCCACGTACGAAAATGCCACCGACAGGAATTGTGTGTTTACACAACACTGGGGTATTATTTAGAACGCACAGCACCTTTCAGAAGTAGCTCTTGTACGAAACTACTGATCTCTTATGTAAAACCGTTTGCGCCAGTTGGTGTCAGTACGGTAGGACGATGGATCAAGAATTTACTTAGTTTAAGTGGTATTGATACTACCATATTTAAGGCTCACAGCACACCGTCAGCAAGTGTAAGTAAAGCGAGCAAACAAGCACCTGTAGATACGATACTTAAACATGTGGGTGGGTCCTCGGACTATACATTTCGGAAGTTTTATAACAAACCTATTGTAAATGTTGACGTGTTCCCGAATGCCGTTCTGGAATAAATTGTGTTTCTTAGTGTGTTGTGTCCACAATTGCTTTAAAATCTCATGTTAACCGGAAGTACGTCACTACAGTTCGGTAGAATTAGAAATTAAACAAGACTTACCTGGAAGTTGAAGTTTGATGAGAATTCTACCAAATTCGTAGTGGTACTGAGGGTTAACATGCCCACCCTATAAACCCCGCCCTTCTCTGGCAAGTATGGTCCTAATTGTGGCCACAACTACCGGTATTTAAAGTCTGACTCACGGCAGCACGTGTACATCTCATGTTAACCCTCAGTACCACTACGAATTTGGTAGAATTCTCATCAAACTTCAACTTCCAGGTAAGTCTCGTTTAATTTCTAATTATCTCATGTAATTGGTATAGGTAATCGCATGGGACCGAGGAAAATTAAGGTTTAATTTCTCAAGTGTTTTCAAAATTTTACAAAATTGTCCGAGTCGCGAAGCGACGAGGGTAATTTGTAAGAGTGAAATTAAACCTTAGTTTTACGAGAACTCATGCGATTATGTGTTAACAGGGTCGGCGGAGCAGGGGCGGCATGGGCGGCCACGGCCCCTCCACGTTTTAGCCACTTTTTCGGAAATTCCTCTCAGAACTCTCCGAAAATGCCCTTCTGGGGCATGCAAAATTAAAAAATTTCCAGGAGAGCATGCCCGCAGACCCCCCTAGGAGCGAAGGCCGCTCCACTTCCCCAGAGCTTACGCTGGGCCTGGTTAATAATATAGTGGGCAAAATTATTCAAGAGCTAATTTATGTCCAGAAAATGTCGAAGTACATGTATCTTATCACTGTCGGTGCTCGGCAACATTCTAATTTTCCTTGCTCTATCGCTGTGCCTGTAACTTTCTTTTTGTAAGTAAACACATGCAAAAGTTCGTAAATTTTCTAGTGTATTCATTTTCAATAATAGTTTACACTCCTTCAATAGTTTAAATTAGTTCAAAGTAAACAAAAAAGCATTTTCAGATCGGTGGAAAAAGGGTCAGTCCAATGAGGTTCACTGTTGCTAAGTAACCAAGCGACCAATCACTTGCAAGAACTGCTGGTGAAGGAACCAATCAAGTGCAAGTAATTTCTCCCTGAATTACAAAGAAATGCCCTCTTTATTAGTCAATCATATTCGAGTAACTTTGCCCTCTATATTATTAACAAGAATGTTCTCAAATCACACATGTAATTATGGTACATATTATTGCAAATAATTGTTAGAATGCACTTAAAAGTTGAACAGATGGTACAGTACAGTATAACATCATGGAAATCTGGATGCACATTCGTCAGCGGTCTACCGCAAGTAGAGATTTCGCGGGATTTCCAAAGAGAATTCAAACGTAAACAAATATGGCGGTCAGATGCTCAGGGAAAGCTGTGCTATTTAATATAGTTTAATATCGTTAAACCGTACGAGTGCTTCGGCAAAACCTACGTGCATTGTTTGCAGAAAAAATACAAATGAGATAAAGGAAATACAAAATAATAGCGAAGCGCGTGTTTTCAAAGACGAAATTAGGGTCTTAGGGTCTTAAAAATTGTTTTAAGAGCAAGCATCTACCAGCAATGTGTTCTTGTAACACCAGAGAATGAAATCACTTCATTTTCGTTTTGGTGGAAACGGCAAACTTTTGCAGAAATTGGCCATGTCGTCGTTACACTGAAATCAGTAGCATTGACAAGTCGAACTTGTTGTATACGTAAGATCTGAGTGAGACAAATAAACGAATTATATATTTTTATGTAAGAACGGAATTATACATAAATTTAGTTCAACATTGTAGCAATTAAAATGTCTTGCTCGAAATAAGACTGAATCTGAGTGCGTTTTACAGACAGCACTAACTAGTAAACAAGTCGTCGGATGAAAAGAATGAATACATAATTTACCCACCAACGGCGATTTTCCCATTACTATATTCCTTTCAAGTATCAAGATAGGGCTCCCTGTGTAATATTATGCATGCACAAATTGATTTATTTGCATATGCTAATATAGTGCCTTATAAAAAGGGCTTTGTTGTATCAGGAGAGAACCAGGCCAAGAATGGGGGATTCTACAACTGATGTGCCCAGAATGAACTGGGAGAGTGATAACCTCGTTGAGACTTGGAGAAGATTCAAACAACATGTAGAATTTATGTTTTCGGGTCCCCTCAGGGAGAAGTCCGATGCAGAAAAATGTATAGTTATCTCCTCATATGGGTCGGAGAGAAAGGACATGACATTTTCAACACATGGGCCGAACTAGAAGAAGGAGATCGCAACAAATTAAAACCGTTGTATGTTCGGTTCGAGCAGCACGTATCGTCAGAAAGCCAATCCCATCTTCGCTCGATATAAATTCTACAACTGGCCGATACAAGGCCAAGCAGAGCCAGTAGAACAGTTTATTACCGAATTAATACTGCTCGCCAAAGATTGTGCCTTTCGGGATTCTGAAGATATGATTCGTGATCGAATAGTATTTGGGACCAACTCACAGAAAGTCAGGGAAAGATTAATCAGTGAGGGCACCGAACTGACTTTGGACAAGGCCTCAAACATAACGAGAAATTACGAGCAGGCAAAGATCAATTGAAATCAATGACGAGAGATGACGAGAGCACACACGCTGTTGGGAGACAACGTCGCATCCCGCCAAACGAAGGCCATTATTCGAGACGTAACTCGAGGTTAAAAGAGAGAGATGAAGAAAATCAGAGATCGCGATAAAGCAAGGAACAACGTTGTCAAAACTGCGGAGGGGATAAATGATAAAGGACTGGGGGCTAATCATCCTTACTTGCAGCCAGTGGCTGAATTGCGAAGGACGCAAATCAACGTGGCCGTGTCGAGGCATATCAAAGGCGCTCCAAGCAGCCGCCAACGACACAGTTCAGACCACGGATCACAGCTAAGATTTTAGGTGTTGATTTTATGGAGGGAGGAAAACCAGAGAACCCGGCGAAAAACCCTCAAAGCACAGGAGAGATCAACTACAACTCTACTCGCACGAGTCCAAGCCCGACAACGAGGTCATTGCCAAGCAGTCACCCATCCAAGTACTAACCCCATCTAACCGGGCTTAACTTTTTGGTGAGAGACAGCCCGCTAACAGCACACGCCAAACAAACGGAGAGACGAGTGTCCTACGAAGGGTGTCACAGGAAATCCCCCCCGGGAATTCGCCCTCTTCCCCCTGGGGGCGAATTTCCTAGGAATGTTGCCTTCCTGGGGGTGAATTTCCTAGGATATTCGCCCCACCCCCCCCCCCCCCCCCTCTCTAGGAAATTGGCCCCTTTCTCGATTTCGATTTAAAATCAAAACATGTCAAGAACATTGTTTGGTAAATTTAATATGTTACAAAAATTATACAAGTCGACTAGTTCAGAGGGTTAGTTTAGTCTTTTTAGCATTTGGTGGAGTGCACAAAGGGCAAAGCCACTCACTCGTAGAATGGCATGCCACACATGCGTAGAATGGCATTCCACACATTTTAGCCGTTCCCTGCAAAGATCACATGAAACCATGTCGTCATACTCTTCTGGAAGCTTGCATGTGCAGAGGGTCTCAACTGTGGCGCTGTTGTGGTGTCTTTGCTGAACCATTGAACGACGTGCGTATGGGAAATGAGTCAGCTCGCCATTCTCGAAGCATGACAGAAGGTGGCTCCTCATCTTCTTCTGGTCGAAGCGGACCCCGCGTAGCAGTTGGTTCCCGCTCGCTAATTCGTAGGCGAAGGCGGTGGCGAACAGTCCGCAGTCCAGTGATCCTGTTTGGATCTGCACAGGTGGAATATCGACTTGCAGATTCCCGAAATCATCGATCAAGGTGCGATAACACTGGGCCAGGTGGACTTTTGTTGATCCCGTTATGTTATCATAGAGACTATCAGATACTGTAACGTAACCCCCTACCACCACCACCACCACCACCACCACCATCACCACCACCACCACCAACAACAACAACAACAGCAACAACAGCAACAACAACAACAACAACAACAACAACAACAACAACAACAACAAAATTTCAGGAAAAACACAAAAAATAGAGCTCTTCTTTCAGTCGTTTCTGAAGGCAAGGGTTTCACCTCCGGGTGAAGCCTAATTCGATACTGTCCAGGAAAAAGACCAATTCCGGTAAACACGTCTTTGTAACCTTCTAACAGCTGCGTTTCGGTCATACCGCTGTCCGACAGTTCACTTCTTCCATGGCCAGAATGAGCTTGATCAATTTCATTTCCATGCATGACTTTAGACTAAGAACTGGCGGAGCGTCTGTGTCCACCACATAGAAATCCAATTCTCGATAACTTTCTTTGTACAGGTGTAACACTGCTAAAACTGCCTAGAATGCTGAACGATCGACACATGAACACCGCGCAAAAACTCCTCAAGAGAAAGTTCCCACATGTCAGCGGCCTACAGGACACCGTCCTGTCACTCATTCGTGGCCATACCAGATGAAGTGTTACAGATCCAGAACACTGGAGCTTACCATTGGAATCGTCATCGATAGGTATTTATATTTTAATTATCATTAAACTTTAAATGTGTATCTAATAGGTATCATATACTCCCTGATGTCTCTGGCACCCACGCTAGAGTATTTTAAGTTCAATATATGCTGGGGAAGGGAGTGATAGCGTCGGAGGAAGAACCTACCGAGTGTGTTAGTTCGCTCGTCGTAGTGGAAAAACGAGAAAATGGGAAGTTACGTATTTGCCTCGATCCTCGGGACTTAAATCGGGCAACTAGAAGGGAATACTATCCGTTGCCAACGTTCGAAGATGACACTACCAAATTATCAGGAGCAAAGTTCTTTACGAAGCTAGATTCGCGTCGGATACTGGCAAGTCAAACTCGACCATGAAAGCTCAATGCTTTAGAAAACAGTAATTTTCTAGCTTACGAATCGTTATTAAAACACTCGATCGAAATTCACAATATCAACTCCTTTATTTATAAATGTACAAAAATATATATCACCTAATCATGTGATTAAAACAGGAAAAACCAGTTTAGTAGGTAAACAGTAAAATCACTGTCACGTGTCCGATCACGATTTCAACACTCCCCAAAGTTTATTCACACTAGTGATAAACTTTAACAAGAAAATCAAACTAATATTTAAGAGTTCTGTTCTCTTCGATTAAGTTCTCCAATGACCGCAGCATTACGTCGGGGTCTTGAATTATTATTGTCTGACACAATTGGATCAGACTGATTAGCAACCAGTCGAATCGGTTGTTGCAATTCGTTGTCATCACTGGCTTTCACTTCAATGGGGATCAGATGTTCCACGACCCTTCGCAAATAAACTGGACGTTTATCACTGTTTGCTATATACTTTGACGATAACAGCGCGTACCTTTCCATCAGCTCCTGGAATAAGTTCCTCTACCTTTGCGAGTTTCCAATTACATCGTGCAGTCGAGTCTTTCTTCAATAACACTATATCTCCAACAGATATCTCCTGGGCGTCGTCTCCCTTCGTTACATTCGATTGTTCTCGTAGTCCGGTTAAATATTCTCTTCTCCATTGTTCAGTCAGTTGTTGTAACAGATTTCTGTGACGACGAGCTCTTCTTGTCAAAGACTTGTAGGTGCTGATCATTTCATGATGAGCGCTGTTTGGTGTTGAGCTAATACGTCGTCCATAGATAAGATTTGAAGGTGTTAGCGGATACGAAATTGACTCTGTGTCATCGTAAACATAAGTATAATAGGTCTAGAATTGATCACCGTCTCTATTTCCACCAAGATCGTACGAATCTCTTCATAATTCAACGTCGAACGTCCCAATATTTTCTTGAGAGGTCTTTTAATACTCCGAACTAGTCTCTCCCAAAACCCGCCCCACCAAGGGGCCTTTTCGATGATGAAATTCCAGGTGATTCGATTGTCGACAAGGTAGCGTCTCACCTCGTCCGACCGGGTTATCCTGCGCATTTCTTTGTTTGAAGACTTAAATGTCTTAGCGTTGTCGGAGGTTAAAGTAGCGGGTAGTCCCCGTCGACTAGAGAATCTTCTGAAAGCCAACAAGAAATCTGAAACATTCAAACTTCGGCAAAGTTCCAGGTGTACTGCTCTCGTCGATGCGCATGTAAACAAACATATGTACACTTTATTATAGACTGCTTGTCGTCACCCTTTAGCGCCTTTGAATCGAAATAAATTGGACCTGCAAAATCTAGTCCAACGTGCGTGAAAGGTGGATCATCTGAAACTCTAGTGTATGGCAGATCGGTAGGTTGCTGAGGTTTGTAGAAGGCTCCTTCATGTTTGAGGCAAACAACGCAATGTCGGATGACTTTCTTTACCGCTTCACGTCCACGAATAACCCAGAAACGTTCCCTTAATGTGGTTAGAGTGTCCCTGATTCCATTGTGAAGAACAGCTTTATGAGTATGATCGATAAGCAAGCTGACAAATTTGTGCTTTGAAGGCAGTAAGATTGGGTTTTTGCTGTTTGGCGACAACGTACTATTACCAATCCTTCCACCACAACGAACGACTCCCCGTTGATCCAAATATAGACCAAACTGCGTAACATATTTTAATGTCACAGAACTCTCGTCTTGTGATTTCTTCTGTGCAAGATATCGAATTTCTTTGTTGAAGGAACTGGCTTGGACAGACTTAATCCACAACGTTTCTGCATCGTTCAATTCCGAGGCCGTCAGTATTTCGTTAGTTGACGCACGAGTTTCTTTCAATAGTGCACGATTCTTTAGCGTATTAATAAATTTCATTACCAAAGCTGTAACGCGAAGTAACTTTGTTTGGTTGCCAAAACGCTTGATGTCGATTATTGCTTCGATGTTTGCAGCTGGGAGCTCGGAAGAATTCAACAACGAATAAGAAATATTACGCATATTCTTTGTAGCTTCTTGTAAGGCTAATTTATTTTCTTCTTGTGTCGATTGAGGTCTAGGCCATTCAGACTCTGGTCGGAATAGAAACAATGGGCCATTCCACCACGTTGTGTTGACAGAAAGGTCCTTTGCGTTTAGGCCACGAGAGGGAATGTCGGCGGGATTCAATTGGCCTGGACAATGTCTCCACGAATCCTTGGAGGTTAAACTTCGTATTTCTTCTACGCGATGCTGTACGTATTGTTTCCATATTCGTTCGTTCTTTATCCAACACATGGTAGTCACGGAGTCTGTCCAATTGATTGTTCTTAATTGCTTGACGGTCGAATTAAACTGATTGACGAGTCTTGCAAGTAGAACTGCCACCAACAATTCCAAGCGAGGAATTGTTTGCTTCTTTATTGGTGCTACTCTGGACTTTGAAGCCACCAAACGAACTTGAATTCGACCATCTTCATAGGTCGAACGCAGGTAAATAACTGCAGCATAGGCACGGTCTGAAGCATCGCTGAAACCATGAATCTGTATGTCCACAGGGCTCGATGAAAAATAACAACGGGGAATGCGTACCTTGTTGAGACATTTACACTCGTCTAGAAGCGATCTCCACGTTTGAAGTATAGATTTCCTTCTAGTTCACCGTCCCAGTTGGTCTTGTTCAGACAGAGTTGTTGAAATAAGATCTTCATTTGGATGGTAGAAGGTGTCAAGAATCCAATTGGATCAAATATCTTGGCTGTCAGACTGAGAACTGAACGGTTCGTCTCTGGTAGAGAATTTCCAAACTTCGCCAATTCAGTTAGATCAAAGAAAAATTCATCAGTATGTGTGTCCCAGTTCAGTCCTAGAACCTTGATAGTGGAATCGTTCTTTATTTCTGAATTTCCAATTGTGGTTGGTGACTTTGCATATGACTCATCATCTTCGGTCGTGACATCATTCGATGTTGATTTGGCTTGCTCGTGCGAGGATTCATAATCTTCAATAGACTTCAACAAACTGCGCGAGTTCGAATCCCATTTGCGAAGGTTAAATCCACCCTTTGCCATTATTTCCTTTGATTTCTTGTACACGTTGAAGGCTTTCTCTTCATTCTCCTCTCCAGTAATCAAATCATCCACGTATAAAGACTTCTTCAATAATTCGACCATCTCAGGCTCGCTTTGTTTAAACAAATGTAAATGATGCTCTATCGTTGCACCCAAGATCGAAGGTGAAGGTCGTATAGGCCAAACACAAGTCGGTTGAAACGAAATACAGCTATTTCAGGCTTCGAGGAAAATGGGTCTTCGTACCACAAGAAACGGAGCATGTTTCTGTCGTCTGGCTTGATGCCCACCATTAAAAACGCTTTCTCAATGTCACCAGTGAGACCGATCGCATTCCATCGAAACTTGGTTAGTTGATCAAAAACACGAGGGATGTAATTTTCGCCAACTTCTAAGCAATCATTCAAAGATCGTTCTTCCTTTGAATACTTGGCTGATCCATCGTACACGACTCGAACCTTTGTTGTCTCACGATTTTTTCGGACTATTGCATGGTGAGGTGAATAATGAACTCCCTTCGACTTTTCTTCGGTTGCGTCACTGGTCAGTTCTAGAACCTTTTCAACAATCCCCTTTTGTAGTTGATCTTTGATGATTTCATTATAATCACAAAGTAGATTTGGCTCGTTTTTCAGCTTGTGGTGTAAGGATTTCAACCGGGTTTCACACATTCGGTAGTTGGTTGAAGATGGCGAATAATCTTCTATCCAAGGCAAACTCACTTCGTAACGACAATCACTTTCTTTGAAGACAGGTTTCTCGCTTTGGCTCACTGTTATCGTTGGTTGACGATTCGATTTCTCTTCAAGATCTGTATCACCTCTTATGCCAATGCTGTCGGTTTCCCAAAATCTTCTTAACACAGTCACTATTTCATCGTTGGTTTCGAATTGATGAGGAGGTGGTGCACCAGAAATAATCAAGTTGGTGGTGGAGACATTGTTGTAGAGTGTTGATGAATCTGTTGGACCAGAAACAAGCCAACCCAATTTGCTGTTCACAGCAGTGGGACCGGACTCTCCTCGAACTGATTCACTCGAAACAATGTCCCAATAGTAATCAGAACCAATGAGTACATCGATTGTATCGTGGTTGTCGTTGTCAAAGTCCTCGGCCAAGTCTAAATCTTGAAGGTGAGGGTGGTCGTCGATATTCACTCTCAAAGGCAAGGCTGAGCATATCACTGGAAAAGTCAATGCAGAGATATAAATCGTTTCAGGGTTTCCAGGTCGTTGAAGTCGTAAATGGACCAGGTCGCTCTTCTGTGTCTTGAAACGATTCTCACCGAATGTATTGATATTGATCTTCTCGCGCTGAACAGGCTTCAATTTTAACTTGGAACGCAAGTGTTCTGTCAAATATGAACGCTGACTTCCGTTATCAAGGAGAACTCGGACAGAAACAGAAATGTCGCCGGTTTCATCAAGAGCGATAGCTCGGGCTGTTTGCAAAAGCACGCCATTTCGTTTCTTTCCAGCTGTGTTGCTCGTGGTAGTTGCAGTATATAGTTGTCTCACTCGTTGGGGTGTCGCTTGAAACTTGTTTCGGAGTTTCTTCAACCTTCTTTACACGAACCTTGTCGCAGATTGATTGATGATGACGTTTGTTACAATGTCTACAGTTCCTTTCGCTTGTGCAATCTTTCAAGTGATGTCCCTTTCGAAGACAATTATAACACCGGCCATGTTTTGCGAGAATTTCCTTTCGACTTTCGTAGGCAGTCACAACTTCACAGGATGCAGAATAATGTAAACCATTACAGAAGGCACAACGAATCTTGAACTCCCCCGACCCTGTTGCTTTTGTCAACAAAGCGCTGCCAGCGAGCGGTGTATGACCTTTGTTGTTACCTGAAGGCTTGCGGTTGTCTAGACCACTTGTTCTTGTCCCTTCGCTAGATTCTCAGGCGTCGATTTCGATTTTGATGGCCTGGAGAAGGTCTTCTATTTTCCAAATTTCGTCGGTGTTCTTCCGAGCGATTTGCAGTCTTACGTCACTGGGAAGCTTAGACATCATAATAGGAATTAAAAGGCTTCCATATTGATCAGATGACACACCAAGTGATGCCAAACCTCTCGCATTTACGCTGATTCTGTCATACACATATCGTAGTGAAGACAGTCGGCCATCTGTGCTGGCTTGAATTTTTAGGATTTCATCCATGTGCGCTGATATGATGATTTGTGGTTTGCCAAAACGTTCTTGTAACATTTTGACGGCGGCGGTGTAGTTTGCATTTGTGAGAGTTAAACCTTGAATAGCTCTCGCAGCGTTGCCTTCGAGTTGAGCGTTTAAATAGTTGAACTTGTCGATTGAGGATATATCATCGTTCAGATGAATTGCATTGTTAAACGAGTCCCAAAATGAGTTCCATTTCGTTACATCGCCTTTGAACTTCGGTAGAGATAATTTTGGTAGACGTGGTTTGACGACGTTTCTTGCATGACTTTGAGTTGAATCCGAATGAACATAAATGGTAGGTTGTTGACCACTGCTATTAACGACTGGTTTCGCATCTTTGATCTTCTTTCGGCATTCGATAATCCTGGCTACGATTGATTCGGAATCTTCGATTTCTTTGGTGATGTCGTTTAAACCGCACAATGAAGTGATTTGCTCGTCGATATCACTGAGGGTCTTTTGTTTCCCTTCCAGTAAACAGGTATAATAACCTCGAGTCGGCTTGTTATTTCCTCAGTGGGTTCTTGTGATATTAAATCGTACGTCTCCTTTTCTAATTTTGTGTATACTCCTCGATGAGCTCCTCTGATCGCCTTGAGTCTTTCGATCTTCGAAGTCGACATGTCGTTTACTTGTATATTCTCGTATATTCTTCTCTTGTATATTCGTCTCTCGTTTAATCGTTTTTGATACCATCCCAGCCCCACGTTGGGCGCCATTTAGAAAACAGTAATTTTCTAGCTTACGAATCGTTATTAAAACACTCGATCGAAATTCACAATATCAACTCCTTTATTTATAAATGTACAAAAATATATATCACCTAATCATGTGATTAAAACAGGAAAAACCAGTTTAGTAGGTAAACAGTAAAATCACTGTCACGTGTCCGATCACGATTTCAACAAATGCTGACTACATTCAACACTCCGTTTCGGGCGATATATAGATTTCTGCGGATGCCCTTCGGGATTCATTCTGCGCAAGATGTGTTCCAGAAGATATTGGACAAGACCTATGGTGATCTCCAAGGCGTTGCAGCGATCATAGGCGACATACTGGTGTACGGAAAGACCAAAGAAGAGCACGATAATAACGTACGAGCAGTCCTACAGCGATCAAGAGAAAGGGGAGTCACGTTAAATCCAGACAAGCTGATTTCCCGCACCGAGGCAGTGAGTTACTTACTTTCCGAAGTGAAACAAGCAGTTACAAACTCCGAGACGTCGGCATATTTTGATCCCAGAAAGAAGTAGAGCTAGAAGTCGAAGCATCGAAGAATGGTCTGGGTGCGGCAATGTTTCAAAATGGTAAACCTATTGCTTTTGCATCCAAGTCACTGACTATACAGCCGAGAGGAATTACGCTCAAATTGAGAAGGAACTAGTCTAGACCATCGTGTTTGGCTGTGAAAGATTTTACCAATACGTATACGGGAGAGCAGTAATTACTACTTATTGACCTAGCCCGCTAGGTCAATTGACCTCACGCGTCAGGTCTGTACTAGTGAAATATCGGACCGACCTAAAATGGCATTTCCCGCGTTCTGATAGCACTTTAAAGAAAAATCGTAACTAATTTTCAACATGTTTTTAATGGCACATTTTATTATTTTCAAGAAAGTCTTTATTTATTCAAGAAGGTATTTTATTTTTATCTGAGACCTTGTGACAGTTTGTATATGTTAAATTTCTTCCAGTAATAAAAAAGGGGAATCCCATAATTAGTAAAGATACATGACATATGACATTTTTTATAACAGTTTATGTGTAGTTATGGGAACCACACTGGAGTTTTGGTCGCGTAGTATAGTGAAACGAGGGAGAATTTGAATGAAGAGCGCAATTAGCCTCCGGCTATGTTGCGTATGAAAGGCGACACGGAACACGCTGTTGGACATGTAGTGTAAAATTACTGTTTAGGAACCATGAAAAAACATCAGAAAAAGAATAAAGGATTTGTAACGTATAGTATAGTGCAATCATTCAGGATCTTAGGACACAACCCTGGACGCGTTTCGACCTTCTATGGTGGTCTCATCAGCAGGGATTTGCGGTTGGGAGTTGATGTGATTTAAGTAAATAACAAAATAATAAACACTATCAACACGGTAATAATTATAATAAAGGAGAGATAAAGTGAGTGCTTACCAAACTTGTTGTTTGTGTTTTTGAGTCCAACGCGTCGGTGCGTAATGAGGGGCATTGCTTCATTCGTTATGAGCAATACAAATAGAATGACAGATTATCTATAGACTCACCTAAGAGCAATACAGGTCTTCTTTCCATCCTTAGCATACTTCGGCAAATATGCCTCCGCATCGAAGTCCCTGTGTGAGGATTTTACGCTAAACTTCGCATTGAAGCTCCCGATCCGAGAGGATAGCACAATTTTGGATTTTTGAAGACAAATCGCAATAGATTTGTCGCAATAACTCATCGTTATTACTCTTCAGAGCTCTGCACACGTTCTAAGACGTTTGTCGAAGCCATGACACAACAGTCAATCCCAGTCAAAGCCCGCGTGTAATCGATCTCTGTTCATGCTGCAAGATACTGCAAGATGCAGCTTCATGCGGCGGATTGCGGCCAAGATTTAGTTTCTAGCCAATCAAAATCTAGCCTGCGTTAAAAAAATTTACTTCCGACGTAATTGCATTTACTTCCGACGTAATTGCATTTACTTCCGACGTAATTCCATTGGCTTTGACCAATCAGCGCTCATGATTTCGACGTATTTCGGCCATTTTGACGTATTTCGGCCATTTTGACGTGGATAAACGTGCCGGTCGGTGACCACTTCCCGCCATAGTTACCTCTTATATGGTTCTAGTACCAAGCTAAGCCTGCTTTGCAGGCTACGGGGCCGATAGCGGCCACAGGTCGCCACAGACTAACTTGCCCCTCGTCTGACGAATATGTTAAAAATTGCCAAATATGTTAAAAATTGCAAAATCAGAAGAATTGAAACCCTTTAATTTTCGCATCTCAGATTTTTTACCTTAGTCACTTGACGTGTTTGACGTATATTAAATCCCCCCCTGACAAGTGTTGTAAACGTTCTGTGAAAACTCAACAAAGTGTTAGGCTCGTATTCGCCACCATCTTTCTTCCGAACTAAACCAAAATGGCATATGTTTTCCCATTTTTTAAAGTACTTTCCGTTTAGCTAGAATTCTGAACTTTCTACCCCAAATAGCATTTTTCAATTGCTTTTGTTTGACATATCGCTCAAGGTTGTACGTTACGTAGCTGAATAAAAAACATTTGAAATTCTATAATATTTGTGAGAAGTAAATGTTATATTATTACGAACATTGCTACGAACATTTTGAACATTTAAAAAAGTTTCACATGGAAACTTAACTATACATCAAATGAAAGCTTAACACAATTTCTAACAACCTACCAGCACGATATATTTCAACAATGAGTAGTTCTGAAACAATTATCCTTCTTGTTGCATAAACAAAATGAAAGTCAAATGCAGTATACATAAAATTCTCTCAGCGGTCTGGAACGGCAGATTCCAGACCGCTCAGGAACCAATCAAATTGCTGGATTTCACGTTCCAGACCGCTCGCGGAAATAGTCATATAATAACAGTATTTACCGACCACAAGCCTCTGGAAGCAATCATGAGAAAGTCATTGGCAGAAACTCCACCTAGACTGCAGAGGATGATCTTACGACTGCAAAAATACGAGATACAAGTCACCTACAAGCCCGGAAAGAAGATCCCTGTCGCTGATGCCCGCAGTTAGCTAAAGTAATTCTGGTTGCTAAGGAAGGCTGGCCAGAGAAAAAACATCATTTTCCAAAGGAAATTGCTGAATTCTGGAACCACCGCGCTGCGAACTGTCGGCCCTAGACGGATTGGTGTTCAAAGGAGATAAGATGGTCGTACCAAAGGGCCGGAGATGCTGAGGAGAATCCACAGAAATGCAAAAGGAGAGCTAGAGATGCATTGTTCTGGCCCAGAATGAATGGGCGGATAAAAGAGTTGGTATCCAAGTGTTTGGAGAGTACTGCAGCGAACCAGAAAGAACCGCTTATCAACCGAAGAATTACAAGTAGACCCTGGGAAGCAGTCGCCACGGACTTGTTTGTTCTCAATGGCGAAGACTACCTCTTGGTCGTTGATTATTACAGCCGATATCCCGAGATCGAGAAAATGGAGAATACACTGAGCTCAACCATTATTCGGAAATTGAAAACTATATTTGCTAGACATGGTATACTGGGAGAGGTATACATCAATGGAATTCGCCAGATTTGCTGCCGAATAGGATATTAAGCATACCACGTCAAGTCCAAGATATCCTCAGTCGAACGATCTTGCGGAGAAATTTGTACAAACAGCCAAACGCCTTATCGGCAAAGCCAAACGAGACGGACGAGACCCGTTTCTGATCATTCTGGAGTACAGAAACACACCCGTTGACAACATGGCGTCTCCAGCACAGCTTTTGATGAGCCGTCGTCTTCGTTCAGTACTTCCTATCACAGGCAGACAGCTGCAGCCGAAGGTTCAAGTAGTAGATACAGCATGAGCAGCCGAGCTGTATCTGATTTACAAGGCTCGCTTGCAGCTCGCCTTGTAAATCAGATACATCTCGGATGCGAATGAATCAGGATGATGCTGTATCCGATTTACAACCACCGCCACGGTATTGATTTATTTTGAATTTTCGTCATGAATTATTAATGAGTATTTTAAGATCCTATTGACGCCTGCGCAGACAGGAAACACAGACAAGAGCAACAAAAGAAACATTTCGACAAGAATGCTAAAGCCTTTTGAGGGGAGGGACTACCGTCGAAACCGGCGGCATATCATGAAAACAACAGAGCAGACTTTCTTTGAAATAGATGTTCCAGCAGCGCAACCGGAGAGAGAGAACAACACATTGGGAAGTCAACCGGATAATGCAGAAACTAAAACACAAACAGAACAAGACATATCGACAAGCGCGCAGAACGTACTGGAAGTGGAAGCTATATAACCCGATCGAGACGACGTGTCAAGCCGAGAGACGTATTAGATCTTTTAATTTATCAATTTATTATATCACATATGGATTCTTGGTGGTGGTACTCTTATTTAACAAATAGATGACATTTTTCCGTGCGTGTGTACTGTAATAACGCACAGATGACGTCACAGCGTGTAAAGAACAAAAAAGTACGACACGAGACGAAGTCGAGTGGCGTGACTGTTGTTCTTTACACGCTGTGACGTCTTCTGTGAGTTATTACAGTACACACGCACGGAAAAATGTCATCTATTTGTTTTATACATCAAATTTTATTATTTTAATAAGACATGTTTGATATTTTTGAATCGTCGAACCGGCAGGGCTATTGAAAAGGAGGTCAAATTTTCAATTCAGGTTTAATTACGTCATAAGTGATCTATACAAATAGAGCAATCTGATTGGGCGACAGAAGAAATAAGGCTGTCCTGATTGGTTACTTCACGTCTAATTTACGTAAATCGTGATCATGACAAATTGAAAGTTTATTCAAACTTCAAACTTCGTGTCTTCGTCCGTTCGTCGGCATTTCTAGCCAAAATATTTATCGTTGAACAAACAGAATAGTTCTTCTGGACGGGATCTTGCTGTCCCATGTATATTTGGACGCTTCTTATGCTGCAAATTCAGCTGGGAAAGCATTTATCGTTGGAGAAGGCCGAGAAGCACGCGTACTAACCAGCGAAATTATATGTTCTGTGTTTGGAAATCTTGTTGACAATGGCTGATATCTCCTGGATTTGTATGGCTGAACAGTATTTTCCATGAAGAGGAATGGAAATTGTATCAGAAAATTTCTGAAGCTGTGGAGTAGATAGCCTTGTGCGCCGGAGACGAAGGTATTGCATGAGACAGCATGACCGTATTTATGTCGATAATTTTAATATGTCTGTGTCGTCGGACAACGACTTGATGGCGTGTCTGTCATCACTGAGTGATATGTGCAATCCTCAGACAGTTGAAATGCACTTTATTTTGTACTATTATTTTGTAAAAATTTAATAACGCATAGTTCTTAGCCAATCAGATTGTTTGTTTTTCTTAGGTTGTTGTATAACGTTGTATAGAGTACAATTATCTAAATAATTATATATATTTATTTAATTTGCTTATTCAATATAGACAGTCTCGTTTTATCACGTTACTAATTCATAAAAGAGGGGGGGAAATATTGTTAAATATCTTTAGAAAGGGAGATGTAATATTATGCATGCACAGCACAAATTGATTTATTTGCATATGCTAATATAGTGCCTTATAAAAAGAGCTTTGTTGTATCAGGCGAGGACTCTTTTGGAATAAACAAAGTGAGAACACGACACCCTGTGTCATGTGGGGTTTGCTATAACCCATGATCGAGCTGAGGATGAGAATGAAATCTTTTTGTCAGCAGTCATCAACATCTGAGAATCCCCTCTAATAAATTATCTAATATTGGAGACTGCCACTCTCTATACGCCAGACCAGCTTTGTTGTTTTTACTTGCGGGTGTACCACTGTATGTGCAGGACTATACGTAGAGTGTTGTTTCTAAATATAATAATTTATAAATAAGTGTATTAATTAACATAAAACGACAATTATATTTTTTAACGACAAGCATGACCGCCGCCAATTTTCTTCTTCAAGTAACCTTTGAAACTGCTCAATATTCGCTATTTAATTCTTGATCCAATGATTCATAAAGAATAACAAGTTGTCCACGCTCAATATGCAAAAACTCTTTATGAATTTAAGGCAACGAACTTGTATTTTTCCCAGAAAAAAAACCCAGGAATAGTGAATGATGTATGCAATAAGCCAGGCATATATTGACCAGTTCTCATGCGGACAAAATTATGGTCAGTCATCCACGAACATGATAATTATAAAGTGATAAATATATTTGATATAAAATGCCAATTTTCAAGTTCATTTTAAAAAGGTTAGTCGATATCCGTACCTATTATATTTTAAACAATTAGCGAGGGACTATAATTTAATACGACGTGTTATTATTAATAGTCCGAAAAGCGGCAGGTATTAGGTTGTTGCGTTTAAAACGATCAAAACTAAAAGATAATTTAACTTGAACGGGGGTTTCTCTATCGGACAAGAAGTTTGTGACAGCAAAGAAGCAGAAAAATCGACAAGACTCGCCCGCTTTCTTGAAGTCTACTGAAAGTACTATTTCTTTAAGTAAACAACACAGCGCATTCAGAAATGCAGACAGATGACAACAAAGGTTCAACATTTCACTCTTTGCCTTATTTAATGTGTCTATATAGTGTCTTGCTATATAGCATTATAGAATGATCTTGGTTTCAAATATTTTATTATTTTAGTACTGTTTATTTTTGTTTATTTGTCGTTGATTAATACTATTGTTCGATATTTTAATATACTTTGCCGAATGGAGGAGCGGCGACAGTTTTCGTAGTGGCGTATTCATATTTCATGATCAAGCGACGAAAGATCAAATTTGCGGAGTAACTGGAGTTTATATAAATAGAAAAATGATAATAAGATATCGATTAATCGACTATATATTGTATAATTTAAGCACCCAGGTTGACGATTATTAAACGAATGGGAACATAAAAAACTTTCTTCATTGTAAACTTAAATAAACACAGCGATTTATTATAAACTAAAAACAATAGCTGTCAAAACAACTTGTTTCAATTTTAACCATTCATTTCAAAATATAATACCAGAAAACAAAACAAGATACATATACATGCATTTCTTCGACTATTCCAGCGAGGTCAAGCATTGATACGCAGGGGACACTCCCACAGTCGAAAATTTTGATAGACGACACGTGACCAGCCTGGACCACGGTCTTTTCGCAGCGGGGGGCGGGGGCGGGGGAGCGGAGATAAGACCCTGGGTACGAGGTTGTGAACTCAGTTGTATCGTTCGCATCTAGCTAGTGTTTTGAATGTAAATACATAAATTAGCTCTCGATCACCCTGTACGAGAGTAGCCGCAGTTATTTGCTTGAATCAAATAACGTAATTTTTGACACCTACATCATTCATTCTCTGATGTTGCGTGAAGCAACGAAACGTTGGAACCTCAACAAATTTTATTATACTTTTACAATGCATTACATTCGTGTTTTATGCTGGGCCTTAATTTTTACCATTCGTCTACGATTCCCGCCTGGCTCATCTGTTGCCCTTTCATATTTTGACGTTTTGACTTTTGATTGATTGATTGAATCAAACATCTCATCAATTAATATAGCTGGCATAGTAAGTTTTTCATATTTCTAGTTACTCTTGTATTCCATTTGTTCCCGTTTGGCAACTAGCCTGCCTAGAAAGCGTGTTTATTTTGTTTCTTCGTTTGAAATCTATATTGTTTATAGTTACTTTAGTTTTATCAATAAACCGTTAGACCGAGTTTATTTTGTTCAACGGAAGTAAAATTCACTTTTGTTTATTTAACGTTTTATTTTCATTGGTCGGCATTTGACAAATATGAAGCGGTCAAGCGTGGGCGGTTTGTAAAATCTCGGTGTCTGTCTTAGCCTCCTAAAGCAGACGTTGTGACGCGCTTTCGTTGCACTCCATTCCCCCACTAACGTCTGCTCAGACGAGCGATAAATTCCTTTCTCGATTGTCGACCAATTAGCCAGTGAAATTGATTTTTAATAAACTTGTTCATAAGCTTCCGGTCACTTGTTGTTGACAAGCCAAGGCGTTAAAGCGTGTCTAGAGTAACAAAGTGACACACACTATTCTTGGTTTGCACTTGACGTCATGGCGGCCATGTTGGAGGAACTTTAACAAAAGAATCTCATTAGCAGCTATTGTATTTGGAGTATGTTTTCCTCCAACATGGCCGCCGTTACTTTGTCTTCCAAATCTCAAGAGATTGATTGCAAACCATCAATAAGGTCCGTTTTAAACGTCGACGTCGCACTTCTGCTGCGAGGATTCAATTCAGCATTAAAATGCGACGTTTGAATTAAACTCTATTAAATGCGGCAAGCGGGTTAAATCCGACAGCTTTTGTCGCATCGAGAGGCAGGTGTTTGACTCCGTTTCAAACGTCGAATTTCTCCCTTGTCAATGTCGAACTCAATTCATTAACTAAAACAGTCTTAAGAAAAAAACCTGCTTTCTATTCCCTGTTACTTTTGTATCTCTTCAGTGAACATTTCGTTGGGATGCGATTATTTAAATGCTCGCTTTAGTTCATAATATGTGTGCAGCTACAGTTTTAATAAACTGAAACGATTTTCCAGTGTTGAAAATAATTTGAAGGCAATAAATGAAGCATTTACCTTGCCGCAAAGATGAAAAAGATCGTAAAATGACCAGGAGTCGAAAGAGTAGCCGTAGTTTGAAACGGACTAGAAGACGCAAGTGTCAAGTTCACCAAGGCTAACCCTAACGAACCAACCCAATGAATCAGAACCAAGATGCCTTAGATGTTCCTTGTTCCCATTGCCTGCAAATCCAATAGAGTTAACATCAATACCTTTTCTTATACATTAACTCCAGTCATCGATATCCGGCTCCACGATTTTGAGAGTCTCGCGCTGATTGGTCAACGATCGAGAACGGAATTAGTTATCGCTCATCTGAGCAGACGTTAGGAGGCTAGGGCTGTCTGTCTGTCTGTCTGTCTGTCTCTCTGTCTGTCTGTCTGTCTGTCTGTCTGTCTGTCTGTCTGTCTGTCTGTCTGTCTGTCTGTCTGTCTGTCTGTCTGTCTGTCTGTCTGTCTATCTGCGCTTGCTACGCAGGCTATGCTGCAGGTAACATGAAGCACCAACCTCGTACCCAGGGTCTTATCTCCGCTGCTCTGGGCGGGGGCGGTTGATGCATTGAACTCTAAGTAAACTGGAACGCTAACTCCATAAGTCAGGCCCTCCAAAAATCTTTAAATGTTGGGCTGTATATGAAACTGAAGCTATTGAAAAATGCTATTTGGTATAGCAACTTCAATACTTTAGCTAAAAGGGAAATAAATAGAAAATATAAAAACAACTGCCATTTTGTTTGCCGAACGTTACAAAATGGCAGTTGTTTTTATATGTTTTAATTATTTCCCTTTTAGTTAAAGTCTTGAAGTTTCTATACCAAATAGCATTTTTCAATAGCTTCAGTTTCATATATATATGTATATAGCCCAACGTTCAGCGTTAAGTATTTCAGCTCAAAACTCAGAAAAACTACAACAAGTTTCTTAGTGTTATTTCCCAGCGAAATATGTATAGAATTCACACCATGAGTAAATATAAACCTCGTTCTTTATTCACTCACACTCACAACAATACTAATTCAACATTCCTTATGCCTTACTCATATACTCACGTGGCATGTGACGTCAGTTCGTATCCAGCTCACTACACTACATCTCTCCCTTTCTTTTGGGATACTTATTTAATCTCTATAGTTAAACTTTAACACAACAAGGATAGAACCTTAGTTCATACATAGCTTGGAATGTTTCTCGTTCTTTATAATGCTAAGTTCCGATTGTTTCTAGTCCATTACAAAGTCACCAAAATACTGCGGACGTCGTCTTTGTCTTGCAGACTGCCTGTTCTGGCCACGCTGTTCCGGAGCTTCGTTTTGAATTTGTAGGTCGTCATCGTTTTGCTCATCTTCATCCTCTTCTTCACTGTCTTCTGAAATGTTTCTCCAACGTTGTGTCGCCCGAATCGGAATCTTCTTAACGTGAGATGTATTTCTAGTAAATGTTGAGCCGTCAGGTTTTTGGATGGTTACCATTGATCCCTTCTTCTGAATGACCGGTACCGGTTGGGGATTATACCGAGAGGACAACTTGTTCTTTCGCTTCTGTTTGAATAATACGATATCTCCGACTCGGATGATGCTATAGGTTTGTGATGGTTCCGCTTGTCGGCATAGGTCTTCATCTTCTCTTTGGCTTGCCGATCTTTTGTTCGTACTTCGTCATCTGATGGAACTGGCTGCGATATCTCAGGGAGCTTGGTCCTGATTTGACGACCAAATATAAGCTCTGCAGGCGATTTCCCAGTTGTAGAGTGCGGCGTTGCGCGGTATTGGAGGAGAAACTGCTGGAGCTCTTTCTTCCAGTTTTTTCCTTCTACTGAGCTGGTTTTGATGGCTTTGGTCAGCGTCCGCATAAACCGTTCAGCTTCCCCGTTGGCGGCTGGCCACAAGGGTGTAATCTTTTGGTGCCGAAAACCTTTTTCCTCTGCGTACTTTGCGAACTCATGACCGCTAAAAGGTGGACCGTTATCCGACTTAATTACTTCCGGAATTCCATGGGTGGCAAATATTCTGTCAAACTTTGGGAGGACTGATGCTGCCGAGACGGAACGAACAATTTCTACTTCGGGGTACCGAGAATAATCGTCAATGACGACGAACAAGTGTTCGCCAGATGGGAATGGACCACAGAAATCAGTCGCAACCCGGCTCCACGGCGCTGGCGGTGGGTCGGTCATCTGAAGTGGTTCAGGCTTTGTGGAAGGACCTGTTGCTTGACAGGGGATGCAGCTTTCGATCTCCGTTTTCACATATTTGTCGATACCCGGATACCATACCTTTTCCCTTAAGAGCTGCTGTGTTTTGACAATACCCTGGTGGGACTCATGTGCGAGGGTTACGGCCCGTGATTGCAGGCATTTTGGAAGGACGATACGTGTTCCTCGAAGGACAATACTGGAATCACTCGCAGCGGTTAACTCTAACTTGACTCTGTTAAACGGGTCGAGTGCAGGATCGTGGGAAGGCCATTTGTCAGTAGTGATGGCTAAACGAAGACGCTGCATAACTGGATCGGCTTGGCAGGCTAGATCGATCTCTTGAAGTGTCATCGCTTTGGGTTCGGCATGACCCACAAGATAATTCACATGCTCTTCCGCAACCTTGCGCTCTCGGTTGGACTGGGAAGGTAAAGGATGGCGGGATAAGTAGTCAGCGATATTCGTCGGACCAGGCTTGTATTTCACGGTGAAGGTATAGGGTTGAAGGTGCAATGCCCAGCGCTGGATGCGAGCTGGCAGTTTTGAGCTGGGATTGTTAAAAATTAGCTCAAGCGGCTTGTGGTCGGTGATGATTTCAAACTGGGAGCCATAGAGGTAGAGATGGAACCGCTCACAGCCCCAGACAATGGCTAACGCCTCACGCTCAGTTTGGGAGTAACGACGTTCGACGTCTGTAAGAGTTCGGCTGGCGTAAGCGACTGCATGCTCGTTTCCTTGTTGGTCGAACTGGGTGAGAACAGCGCCCAGGCCAAAAGGACTGGCATCAAACGTGGCAACTGTACGCTTGCTAGGATCGAAGTATGCTATAACATTGTTGCTGGTCAAACATTCTTTCAGGGCTGTAAATGAGTCAGTCTGTTCTGTACCCCAGTTCCAGTGAACGCCTTTGCGGGTGAGGTGTTTCAGAGGCTCTGTTAAAGTGGCATAATTCGGGACAAATCGCGAACAAAATCCGGTCAAACCGAGGAAACTTCGGACTTCGGATGGAGTTGTTGGAGGTGCTGCGTCTCGAATGGCAGCGACTTTCTTAGGGTCGGCAGACATTCCCTCCGCCGAGAAGACATAACCAAAGAATGCTAGATTCTCCTTGTTGTAGACACACTTGGGACCGTTTAGAGTTAGGCCTTTGTCGCGCAAACGCTGAAAGGTGGTAGCTAAAGCGGCATCATGCTCTTCTTGGGTGCGACCAAACACAATAATATCGTCTGAGATATTCTTTACGCCCTTGATGCCTTGGAGTGCCTGTTGGAGAACTTGTTGGAAGACTTCCGACGCAGAAGACAGACCGAAAAGTAAACGGGTATATCGTCGAAGTCCCTTGTGGGTAGCAAAAGTAGTAAGATATCGGGATTCCGGTGCAAGCTCAATCTGATGGTATCCGGAACGGAGATCCAGCTTGGAAAAAACGCAGGCCCCATTCAGATCATTAGTAACTTCGTCAATCGTGGGAGTCGGATGGCGGTGGCGTTGTACAGCTCTGTTAGGGTGACGGAGGTCGGTACAGAGACGAATTTCTTTTGGGTTGTGTTGTTTCGGAAATGCCACCACTGGCGAAACCCACGGCGTCGGTCCTTCGACAGCTTCAATGATACGCTGCTTCTCGAGATTGTCAAGCTCCTGTTCAACTTGTTTCCGGATGTGAAAGGGAATGCGTCGTGGTGGTTGAGCAACGGGCTGCACTGATGGATCTACGTGTATCTTGAACTGAAAATCTTTGAGCTTGCGGACGCCCTGAAAAATGTCTTTGTAATTATCCAGGAGTTGTGAAAGGTGACGTTGTGGTGTCACAGCATTGACGGACTGTGGAACGGAGATGAGTCCGAGATCAACTGAAGTGTCGTGGCTCAGTAATAACTACTTATTGACCGAGCGTGAGGTCTGTACTAGTGAAATATTGGACCGATGTTTTTTTAGTACGAACAAGCGAGGTCAATAAGTAGTTTATTATATGGCCATAAATCTTGTGAACGTTCTGTGAAAACTCGATCCATCTTTCTTGCGAACTAAACGAAAATTGTAGACATTTTCCCATTTTTAAAGTACTTTCCGTTGAGCTAGAATCCTGAACTTTCTACCCCAAATAGTAATTTTCAATTGCTTTTGTTTGACATATTGCTCAAGATCGTACGTTAAGTAGTTTGAATAAAAAATCATCTGGAATTATAATACTTGTGAGAAGTAAATGTTATTACGAACAATGTTACGAACGTTTTGGACATTTTAAAAACTTTCACCAAACGTGGAAACTCGAAGTATACATCAAATGAAAGCTTATAAAATTTCTAACAACATACCTGCACGATATATTTCAACAATGAGTTAGTTCTGAAATTATAATCCATCTTGTTGCCGATACTATATGACTGCCATTTTGTTTATAAAATTAACTTACGGTCCCGAACGGCAGATTCCGCTCTGGGCGGGCGGATACGGGAAATATCCGACCGCTTATGAACCAATCAAATTACAGGATTTCCGTATTCGGACCTCTCAGCACTGTTGCCATATAATAAAGAGCCATACGACCCTTTTACAACGTAGAATGTACCGGTAATTGTCTTGTTTGCAGTTTCGAGAGTTGCTTGCAGTTTTCCCAGGCGCGGTAATGGTGTCGTAGCACCATAAGCATAGATCCGCGTAGTTGTTTTTTGTAGCTGAACACGTCGGTTTTGCTTGGCGATCCTCTTGTAATCTTTCTTATCGAGGATATTGACTGATGCACCCGAATCGATCATAACAAGAACTTTCACCCCGCCAATTGTAACCGGAAGTCGTGGTCGAGAAATAACATTGATACTTTCACGTTCGCTTGAAGATGTGGGGTTGTTTTTGCGTTGTTTGGTCGTTGTAGCGTAGACATAGCCTTCGTCATCTTCAGATAGCTCATCTGATAAAACGTCTTCGTTGACTTTGTTGAGCTGTTCGCGTCTTCGCGGGCGTTGTGTGTGACGTTGTACACAGCCAGAAATCTCACAGACTTGTTACAACCTGCAGGATTTGCAGGCTTCTTGCAAGCTGTCAACAAGTTGCAACAAGCCTGTTGATTTCATCATGCTCTAACAGACTTGTTACAACAGATCTGTTACAACGTGTTGGCCGCAGAGCCGTAACAAGTTGTTGGGACAAGTTGTAACAGACCTGTTGAGAACATGGAATATCAGATCTGATAGAACAACTTGTAGCAAGTCTGATGAAGTCAACAAGGTTGTTCCAACTTGTTCCAACAGGCTTGTCGCAAGATGTTATTGCCAAGCTTGCACCAAGTTGACAACAACTTGCGACGGACTTGTTAATAACAACCCGTGTTTCGTTTGTCACAACAAATTGGAACAAGTCTGCATTCAACCTCAAATAAAATCCTTACAATTTATGGGCGTTTTGCTGTGTGTGTTTTAGCTTTTTAGCGCAGACAAATTAATTTATGGTTGCTTTATCACGTTCGGTCGAACACAAATTGGTTGTGGTGTTATTTTATTACGAGTGTAAACAGGTAATTTTTGGAGAAGGAAAATTTCGAGTGTAGAATATATACATTGTAAATATAAAAGGTTTACTGTTTTGATCAATCTTTTGAACTATATTATTGTACCTTATTTTTTAATGAACACTCTAAATGAAATCCAGGTACATGTATTTATGCACCTATTTACATAGACTACAATATTTTAATCTTTGTACTTAAGATAAGCTTTTTTGGAATTCACCATGTCTATATTTGCATTATTTCTGGGTTTTCACACTGTTTAGTTCAGGTCCACCTTTGGACAGTTTTTTAAAAAGAAATGCTGAATTAATATGACTCGAGCTAAATGGGCCAAAAGCTCACATCAACTAAAATACATACTGTACATGGTGTATCCCACAAATGTTTTAATTAGTTCAAATAGATTACTTCGCATCATGCAAAGCTTAAAAGATCATAGAAGTTATATGATTTTAGTGAAAAGAAAATTATAGCAGCTTTATTTTATTGATTTGTAAAATTTTTGTATAATAAAATTTATTTAACTATATGCAGTTTGTTTCGTTTTTATGCGGAGTGCTACCTACATGCATGTCGACATTCCGCATGTGATCACATGTGGATATTCCATTTGGAACGTGTTTTTGGAACGATTGTTTTTGGAACGTGTGATCACATGTGAAATCTTCACATGTGATCACATGTGGATATTCCACATGTGATCACATGTGAATATTCCACATGTGTTTTTGGAACGTGTGATCACATGTGAATATTCCACATGTGATCACATGTGAATATTCCACATGTGTTTTTGGAACGTGTGATCACATGTGAATATTCCACATGTGATCACATGTGAATATTCCACATGTGTTTTTGGAACGTGTGATCACATGTGAATATTCCACATGTGATCACATGTGGAATATTCACATGTGATCACACGTTCCAAAAACACATGTGGAATATCCACATGTGAAATCATGTGGAATTTTTGTAAGGGGAGTACTCAGTTCCCCCAAAGCTGCTATAAGTATAACACGCCAGTTTTCCTAATAAATCAATACTGCATGGGACTACCGTTACAGACATGAACAAATATTATATTAAATAGCCGTTCACTTGAAGCAGAGAGAACGTTTATTTAGTGTTTTATATTACGTCTCTGTGAATGTGTAAAACTTCAAAACGTTTTTTGTGAACGAAAAAGTGTTTGAAACAAAGAAAAAATAAACAATATTCAATAACTATAGTTGTTCAGGAGAAAGACGGCACAACATTATTCAAACACGGTCAAAAGTCGGTTTCTGATATCACAACACACTGACTACGAAGACAGCCATAGCGGCCAGGCATGTCGAGACATCACTAATTCACTTTGAAATTTTTTGAAATATATCGACTTATATAAGCTATAGAAACGTTAATACGATCATAATGCACATACTTATCACTTTAATCTTATGTTCAAGTTCACAACAGGCATATTTTGGGGTTTATAACCACAAAAAAAGAACTTAGCTCAAAATATCTTTAAAACTGTTTCCTTTAATACGGCCACGGCACTTCACGGCAAGGATTTTCTTATAAGCGATTTTCGGCGAACGTATAAAACTGCTTGTGTGATTGATTTGTTACACGCCCTGTTTGTATTTCCAATTTAATCTTTGTGGGCAAGTTCTGTTTGTCCGAAATATCTTTGAGTTTCAAAGTGTTTCTTTCGAAGCTTGTAAATAAAGTTCGAAGCTTCGAGGCTAAAAACAGGAAGTAATGAGCTTGCATCAGCTTATGCTCAGAGAGCCAATCATATTCGAGAAAATACAATCACCAGCCAATGAGAATGAGATCACGAAAACAAACTTGCGTCACCATGGACGACCGTTGGCTAAATTTAATTTTTCACAGTTTGAAAGTTGAAACAGACTGGCCATCCACGATCCCACGGATAAAAGTCTATCGGTTTTGATCATTCGTTCACCGTTTGGAAGAAGTTCTCATTGGATTTGAGGAATGATAACAGTCGTTGGCAACATTCAAGAACAGCGAGAACAACAGTTCATTTCTATTTTGAATTTACTTTCAAGTATCTATGCAAGTGCGTACTGTTAAAAGGGACTGAACTGGTCCGCTGGTCCAGCACTCAACGTAAAGAAATGTCAACGTACGGTGTGATCAGACTGGAACTTTCAGAGTGCCAACCTCGAATGAAGCGGAGGGTGAGCAGTACCAATGTTCAAAAAGAAGCGGTATATTTATCTTATTATCTGTTACTTATACCTTTAGTGTTGAGTTTATTCATGCATGCAGTTAATATATTGTGGTTATTTTGCATGAACGTACTAAAACATTCAAATAAGTGAGTGAACTCGCTTTCATTGGTGGACTAAATTTTTGCAATGTATTGAATTGTCTTCTGTAAAATAAAATTACTTTGATAGATATTTGCAGTTGTGTAAATTATATTTGACTTGTCTATATTCTATCTGAATTAGATTCCTTAAGTATTTCGTTATTTCTATACTTAAGAAATCTAATAATTCAGATAGAATCAGTGCATGAACAACGCGGGAATAACTTGTCAAATGCAGACTTGTTACGGTTTGTTCACAAGTTGTTACAGGTCTGATGACGACAATATTGTTACGATCTGTTCACAACAAGCTTGCAGCAAGTTGTTGGGACAAGTTGTAACAGGTCTGATGACGACAATATTGTTCCGGCTTGTCAGAACAACTTGCAACAAGCTTGCAAACAACCCGTTGCAGATTTGTCACGACAAACCGGAACAAGGCATGCGAACGCATCCGGATATCGGCTTGTTCATGACAAGTTGTAACAGACAGGCTGCAGACCTGTTACAACATGTGCGTTTCCGGCTGTGTAGACCAAAGGGCTTGCGACTACAACGACAGACACGTGAAAAATGATTGTGTTTACCACACGCGTGGCATGTCTTGCCGAGTGCTGGGCACGGTTTGGATGGTTCGTGTGGCCAGGATTGTCCACAATTTCGGCACTTGCCTTCTAATTTGGTTCTGGATTCGTGGTTTGGTGGCGCGTTGTTGCGTGTCGTTAGTAGCGTGTTGATTTCAGCACTTTTGCTCTTGGTGGTAATCTGAGACGCTTGCTGTTTCGAACATTCGAGAATGCGACCTTGCTTCAGAATAAAGGCCAAATCCGCTTTGTCTTCACGAAGAATCCGCTCTTTTAATCGGGTGGAACTGCAGCTGGCTAGAATCTGGTCGGCCATAGCATCGTCTACAGCGTGAAATTCGCAGGTTTCGGCAAGATTACGAAGGCGCGAAGCAAATTGATCAATTGATTCACCGTCTTGTTGATTCGCTTGGTTAAACTGATAGCGTTCATATCGAATGTTTTTCTTTGGAGCAAAATGTAGGTTTAGTTTCGCCGCTGCGGATTCGTAATCGTCGCCAGTCTCCGACAAGCCTTTGAAAACGTTTTGCACCGTTGGGCCGCTCAAGTGTAACAGAAGTGCTCTCTTTTGTTTGTCATGATCGTCAATCTTGGCCGCGACTGGGAAAATCTCGAATTGTTCAAGCCAGTCTTTCCACCTTGTTGCGATCGAGGAAGGGTCGGAATGTGCATCAAACTGCGGTAACGTTGGGACTAGATTTAGCTGAACCATTTTGATCCTCGTCGCCAGTTATAGAATTCACACCATGAGTAAATATAAACCTCGTTCTTTATTCACTCACACTCACAACAATACTAATTCAACATTCCTTATGCCTTACTCATATATCCACGCTCACGTGGCATGTGACGTCAGCTCGTGTCCAGCTCACTACACTACAATATGGTCGAACATTTACTACATTTTAAAAAGTTTAAAAGAACGAGGAAACTTATACTATACATCAAATTGAAGCCAATGCTATTTCTAAAAAGATACGTATAAAACAATGTATTTCAATCCGTTGTTTTGGAGTAATTTGTTATCGTCCCAAACAAAATATATGGCAGGATGAAAATTAAGTAACTTGAAGCACGGGAGCTACTTGCAAAGGGACTGGCAGTCGCACTGGCTTCAACCCCCCCCCCCCCCCCTGAGTTATTGTTCCAGTTTTCTTATTGTGGTTCGATCAGTGGGTTCAATGGGTCGAAGCACGAGCCAATCTCGAGCCCATAGTCACCCTCAATATGTAGTTACTGGGATTACTGACCTAATCGATCGCGGGCTCGTAGCTGCAGATTAATACTGGAACACTGGCTATGTCGTTTTGAAGTTTTGTTCAAACTCAGGCAGAAATCCAGTCGACAAGCGGACAAGGGAGTTGATAAGGTAAAGAGATTTCTATTATCTTGATTGGAAAACGTTACAGGACTAAAATAATTCCTACTACTGAAGAGAATTCTTCTTACACCTGCTGTTGTTTTTCAAATTTAAGACTTTATATTATGACCCATATGGAAAAACGTACCCGCGAGGAGAAACCATACAAGTGCGATGTTTGTGACAAAACATTCTCCCATCCAGATACGTTATTATATCATAAAAGAACACATACTGGAGAGAAACCATTGAAGTGTGATATCTGTGACAAGGCATTTTGTCACCCAAGTAACTTACGAAATCATAAAAGAACACATACTGGAGAGAAACCAATGAAGTGTGATATCTGTGACAAGGCATTTTGTCACCCAACTACCTTACGAAATCATAAAAGAATACATACTGGAGAGAAGCCATTCAAATGTGATCAGTGTGACAAAACATTTTCCCAGTCAAGTAGCTTAAGATCTCATAAAAGAACACATACTGGAGAGAAACCATTTAGGTGTGATGTTTGTGACAAGACATTTCCCCAGTTAGGTAACTTAAGATCTCATAAAATGACACATACTGGGGAAAAATCTTTTAAATGTGATGCCTGTGACAAGACATTTTCCTTGTCAAGTAGCTTAAGATCTCATAAAAGAACACATACTGGAGAAAAACCATTCAAATGTGATGTCTGTGACAAGACATTTTCCTGGTCAAGTAGCTTAAGATCTCATAAAAGGGCACACACTGGAGAGAAACCATTCAAATGTTATGTCTGTGACAAGATGTTTTTCAACTCAAGTACTGGCTTACAAAATCATAAGAGAACACATACTGGAGAGAAGCCATTTAGGTGTGATGTTTGTGACAAGACATTTTCCCAGTTAGGTAACTTAAGATCTCATAAAAGGACACATACTGGGGAAAAATCTTTTAAATGTGATGTCTGTGACAAGGCATTTTCCCAATCAAGTAACTTACAGCAACACCATATGAGAACTCATACAAAAGAAAAACTTTTCAAATGTCATTTCTGCAAAAGGACATTTGGTCTTGAAATATTCGATCAACATCTGTTGACTCATGAGCTGGAAGCCACAGAACCAACTGGGATGGACTACATATGTTTCCAATGTGATGCCAGATTTGACTTGGTCAGTAATCTAATAAGTCATGTGACTAATGTTCATTAAAGATGTTCTTGATAGTTTGGTTGTAGTAAGTAGATCTGTGTGCTTGCTGAAATATTTTAGAACTAAAAGTTATACTATTGCAAGTGGCTGGCTTCATAAGCAAAGGCCACTCTTGGTATATTCTAAAATTCTAAGATCACTAAGATCAGGCCTGAGTTTACATTAACTGTATTAACTCCTTGTCTATGTTTTTGTTGATGTTGTGATTGACTTATGTACTAGTCAATTCCAACTGCAATCACCCCCTCCCTGGGTGAGGAGGGGGATCACAGTTGGAATTGACTCATATATTAATAAAATTGTGTTTGCGAACTGAGACAGCAAAGAGTTAAACCTGTAGAGGCAGATTATTTACACATATTTTGTTCATGTTGTAATTAAGTTCAACATTAAGTATAATAAGATTTGATTAATACAGTAAGTGTTAATTATAGTGGTAAGGGTTAATCAATGGTTTGGTCACAAGTGTGATACACAATTTTTTATTGCTCGTGAAACTTTACATTCACTCAGACAACCATCCTGTCTCATGCTGTTCTGCAATAAAATCACAATTTTTAAATTTAATTTACAAAAAAAAAGAAACTTTGACAGTTAGAAATCAAAAGTCAATAGCATGAATAAAGCAGTGTGATGAGTGGTTATCACACTCTTCTATCCAAAAGAGTGCAATAACCATTTATCACACTATAGATACTAATCAGGTAATAAATAAATGAGGTATCTGTTAGGACAATAAAATGTGGGTGTGTCATGAGATAATATTATTTATCTCATGTAATTGGTATAGGTAATCGCATGGGACCGAGGAAAATTAAGGTTTAATTTCTCAAGTGTCTTCAAAATGTTACAAAATTGTCCGAGTTGTGAAGTGACGAGGATAATTTGTAAGAGTGAAATTAAACCTTAATTTTACAGGAACTCATGCGATTATGTGTTAATAATATAGTGGACAAAATTATTCAAGAGCTAATTTATGTCCAGAAAATGTCGAAGTACATGTACCTTATCACTGTCGGTGCTCGGTAGCATTCTAATTTTCCTTGCTCTATCGCTGTGTCTGTAGCTTTCTTTTTGTAAGTAAATATAACACATGCAAAAGTTCATAAATTTTCTAGTGTATTCATTTTCACTAATAGTTTACAGTCCTTCAAATGCTTCAATAGTTTAAATTAGTTCAAAGTAAACAAAAAAGCATTTTCAGACCGAAAAACCTTGCAGATTTGTTGAAAAAGGGTCAGTCCTCTGAGGTTCACTGTTGCTAAGTAACCAAGCGACCAATCACTTGCAAGAACTGCTGGTGAAGGAACCAATCAAGTGCAAGTAATTTTGCCCTGAATTACAAAGAAATGCCCTCTTTATTAGCCAATCATATTCGAGTAATTTTGTCCTCTATATTATTAACAAGCATGTTCTCAAATCACACATGTCACGTCAGCTGAAAAATCACACATGTCACGTCAGCTGAAACGTCAGCTGTTTTCACCGATAACCCTTTAAATCTCTTTTCGGCGTAATAAAAATATTCGTGATGGTTTAGTGCGTAGTGCCCTTAGAAAAAATCTTCTGGCACCCGCGGGTACCTTTTCTTGTTCCCGTACCTGTTGTTACACGTGTTCCTTTCTTAACTCCGCTACATGTATTTCGGGACCTAAATCTAATTTTGTTATTCAGCATGATTTTACTTGCATCTCTTCCAACATCATTTACTGTATTTCTTGCAATAAATGTTGCATGCTTTACATCGGTGAAACTGGCAGACGTTTATCTGACAGGTTTGCTGAACATCTTCGTTCTGTGAGGAACAATGATGTTGACAAGCCTGTTGCCCGACATTTTAATAGTGCCAACCATTGTATTTCAGACATGAAAGTTTGTGCCATCTCACCCATTTCTGGCGGTAATGTCAGCCGCAAAAGACTTGAAAAGCGTCTCATTTTCAAAATTGGTACCATTCATCCTCACGGACTCAACGAACGTTTTTCTTTTATTTAACACCTCTGAAGACGTTGTTTCTGTTCAGCAAGGGCGGACATAAACAGCGTTTTCACTTTATTAATTTATCTATTTTTACTCTCGCTCATCCTCTTTACACCTCCTCCTTTTTACTCATCGACGGTATGAATAGCAAATGTCTTTCGCATCTCATTATCTATTTGTTATTGTTATTTTGCTTTGATTGGCTAATTTTTCGCATCTCATCAATTTGTTATTGTCAATTTTATCTGATTGGCTTATTTATGATTACCTTTCGTATATAAGCTCATTGTTTGTTTACACTCTTTACGTTTCTCTCTGACGAAGGGCCTTCGCTCGAAACGTTAGATTCCTACGTTCTCTGTTTCGGCAGTATATCTAACCTAAGTTGCTATATTTCGATTGTTGTTTCAACACTGCCTACGCAGCACGCTACTTTTATTTCACTAATTATGGTACCGTACATATTATTATTGCAAATAATTGTTAGAATGCACTTAAAAGTTGAACAGATGGTACAGTACAGTATAACAGCAGGGAAATCTGTCTAAACATTCGTCAGCGGTCTACCGCCAGTAGAGATTTCGCGGGATTTCCAAAGAGAATTCAAACGTAAACAAGTATGGCGGCCAGATGCTCAGGGAAAGCTTTGCTATTTAATATAGTTTAATATCGTTAAACTGTACGAGTGCTTTGGTAAAACCTACCCGCATTGTTTGCAGAAAAAATTACAAATGAGATAAAGGAAATACAAAATAATAGCGAAACGCGTGTTTCCAAAGACGAAATTAGGGTTTTAGGGCAATTTTTAAGAGCAAGCATCCACCAGCAATGTGTTCTTGTACCACCAGAGAATGAAATCACTTCATTTCCGTTTTGGTGGAAACGGCACACTTTTGCAGAAATTGGCCATACGTGCATGTCGTCGTTACACTGAAATCAGTAGCATTGACAAGTCGAACGTATTGTAAGATCTGAGTGAGACAAATAAACGAATTATATATTTCTATGTAAGAACGGAATTATACATAAATTTAGCTCAACATTGTAGCAATTAAAATGTTTTCTCGAAATAAGACTGAATCTGAGTACGTTTTACAGACAGCACTAACTAGTAAATTATACATCATTTTTAATATATCTAATGACACATAATCACGAGCCTGCCTTAGACCACTTATGGAACGATAAACTTTGGAGCAGAGTTTATCAATGTGCTCATTCCATGTAAGATTTTCATCTAAATATACCCCTAGCTATTTTGTGTTTTCAACTCTCTTAATTTCTTTTTCACCAATGGTAATTGGAAAAGTTCTACCTAAATTAGACAATCTGAAAACAGTTCCGAAGAACATGAATTCAGTTTTCGCAACATTTAGGCTTAGCTTTATTTGCCATCAACCAGTTTCTGATATTTTCTAAATATTCGTTTATTTTAAATTGTAACTCAGACGTTAGTACTGCAGCAGCACTCAGCATGGTGTCATCAGCATACATATGTGGTTTGGCATGTAATAAGAAGAGAGGTCGTTAATATATATAAGAAACAATAACGAACCTAACATGGACCCATGCGGCACACCACAGCTAACTGTTTGTGGCTTTGAAATGCTACCTTCGACGATGCATTGCTGCTGCCTATTTAATAAATACGATTGAAAGCAACCAAGAGCTGTTCCCCCAATACCGTAAAGCTCTAACTTTCTCAGTAAAATTGTATGAGATACGGTATGAAATGCTTTAGCAAGATCCCACAAAACAACCATATTGGTCATACCTTTGTCAATGTTTAGGCACCATTCATTTGTGGCATCTAATAGAGCAGTGACGGTAGAGTGCACGGAACGAAACCTGACTGGTACTTAGTTAATAGATCATGTTTCATTAAATAGGCATACAGCTGATCGTACACAACCAGGGGCGGACTGGCTACGTCAGAGGGGCCCGGGCGATTTGCTGTAAAAGGGGCCCCGGTTTCCAAACCAAATTGTTGTGGGTCTGCATGTGTACGGGGGGGGGGGGGGGACGGGGGGACCATCCCTCGGAAAAGTTTTGAAATTTGGGTTTCTGAAATGGCTTTTCCCGCATTCTGACAGCGGTTTTGAGCAAACTTTTAATAGTTTCCTCATTTTTAACAAAGATTTTGTCCAAATTACGCTTTTTAAAGGCCTGAGGGTTACCAATAAAAGCCAAGGACGACACATTTCCGTACGCATTCTTTCCCATGCGCTAACCACTTATCGACTATACAACATATATTTTAATTATATGATTGTAGATCAGATGTTTGAAGCGTTTAAAACTTTTTAGATCCACAGTTTCTTTTTGAGTAATCTCAACAAATTATAAAGATGACTCTATATTAGGAGGGGAATAAAATAAATATAAAAGGGCGAAGATTGGTACATGCACTTCCCTCCACCCTGGACCCTAAACATTGTTCTCTTTTCAGAGGAGCTGCTTCTTGCAAGTCGTCCACCTTTTTTACGCCTTTTCTGTGCACCACGTTTACAGTGAACTGATTTTATATTAATGGAGTAATTATATTTTATTAATTGCTTTCTTCATAATTCCGTCTCGAAATGTCGGAAGAAACTATAGTTTCCACTATAAACGCTAGATAATTAATTTATCCTAGGCATGTATTGCCAAAAAAATTTAAGGGCCCAAACGGGGCCCAACAGGCAAGGGGCCCACCGTGCGTTTGCCCGTAAGCCCGACTGGCCAGCGTCCGCCCCTGTACACAACCCTTTCACATATTTTTGATACTGAAGCAAGTTTAGTACCTATTGAAGTAAAATAGTTATTTAGGATCTCACAGAGATCGGAAACTGATAAATCACCTACTTTTAGTTTATTTATAGAGCTGTTATTGGTGGATTTACGTTTAGTTAATTGATTAATAGTTTTCCACTTCTGCTGTGACGATTCAATTAAGCATTAAAATGCGACGTTTGAATTAAACTCTATTAAATGCGGCAAGCGGGTTAAATCCGACAGCTTTTGTCGCATCGAGAGGCAGGTGTTTGACTCCGTTTCAAACGTCGAATTTCTCCCTTGTCAATATCGAACTCAATTCATAAACTAAGACAGTCTTAAGATAAAAAACCTGCTTTCAAATCCCTCTCACTTTTGTATCTCTTTGAACATTTAAATGCTCGCTTTAGTTTATATTATGTGTATGCAGCTACAGTTTTAATAAACTGAAACGATTTTCCAGTGTTGAAAATAATTTGAAGGCAATAAATGAAGCATTTACCTTGCCGCAAAGATGAAAAAGATCGTAAAATGACCAGGAGTCGAAAGAGTAGCCGTAGTTTGAAACGGACTAGAAGACGCAAGTGTCAAGTTCAGCAAGGCTAACCCTAACGAACCAACCCAATGAATCAGAAACAAGATGCCTCAGATGTTCCTTGTTCCCATTGGCTGAAAATCCTATACAGTTAACATCAATACCTTTTCTTATACATTAACTCCAGTCATCGATATTCGGCTCCACGATTTTGAGAGTCGACGTCTCGCGCTGATTGGTCAACGATCGAGAACGGAATTTATCGCTCATGTGAGCAGACGTTAGGAGGCTAGGTCTGTCTGTCTGTCTGTCTGTCTGTCTGTCTGTCTGTCTGTCTGTCTGTCTGTCTGTCTGTCTGTCTGTCTGTCTGTCTGTCTTTCTGTCCGTCTGTCTGTCTGTCTGCGCTTGCTACGCAAGCTATCTTGCAGGTAACATGAAGCACCAACCTCGTACCCAGGGTCTTATCTCCGCTGCTCTGGGCGGGGGCGGTGGCGAGCGGAGATAAGACACTGGGTACGAGGTTGATGCATTGAACTCTAAGTAAACTGGAACGCTAACTCCATAAGTCAGGCCCTATGAATGGATGAAGCCAAAAATCTTTAAATGTTAGTTTTTCTTAGTTTTGAGCTGAAATACTTAACGCTGAACGTTGGGCTGTATATGAAACTGAAGCTATTGAAAAATGCTATTTGGTATAGAAACTTCAAGACTTTAGCTAAAAGGGAAATAATTAAAAAATATGAAAACAACTGCCATTTTGTTTGCCGAACGTTACAAAATATACTTATATTTTTTAATTATTTCCCTTTTAGCTAAAGTCTTGAAGCTTCTTTACCAAATAGCATTTTTCAATAGCTTCAGTTTCATATATATATATATAGCCCAACGTTCAGCGTTAAGTATTTCAGCTCAAAACTCAGAAAAACTACAACAAGTTTCTTAGTGTTATTTCCCAGCGAAATATGATCGAACATTTACTACATTTTATAAAATTTAAAATAACGAGGAAACTTATACTATACATCAAATTGAAGGCAATGCTATTTCTAAAAACATACGTATAAAGCAATGTATTTCAATCCGTTGTTTTGGAGTAATTTGTTATCGTCCCAAACAAAATATATGGCGCCGGCAGGATGAAAATTATTAAAGTAACTTGAAGCACGGGAGCTACCTGCAAAGGGACTGGCAGCCGCACTGGCTTCAAGATCCCCCCCCCCCCCCCCTGAGTTATCGTTCCAGTTTTCTTATTGTGGTTCAATCACTGGTCTCAGTGGGTTCAATGGGTTGTTGAAGCACGAGCTCAATGTTACTGGAATTACTGACCTAATCGATCGCGGGCTCGTAGCTGCAGATTAATACTGGAACACTGGCTATATCGTTTCGAAGTTTTGTTCAAACTCAGGCAGAAATCCAGTCGACAAGCGGACAAGGGAGTTGATAAGGTAAAGAGATTTCTATTATCTTGATTGGAAAACGTTACAGGACTAAAATAATTTCCTACTACTGAAGAGAATTCTTATACCTGCTGTTGTTTTTCAAATTTAAGACTTTATATTATGACCCATATGGAAAAACGTACCCGCGAGGAGAAACCATACAAGTGCGATGTTTGTGACAAAACATTCTCCCATTCAGCTGCGTTATTATATCATAAAAGAACACATACTGGAGAGAAACCATTGAAGTGTGATATCTGTGACAAGGCATTTTGTCACCCAACTACCTTACGAAATCATAAAAGAATACATACTGGAGAGAAGCCATTCAAATGTGATGAGTGTGACAAAACATTTTCCCAGTCAAGTAGCTTAAGATCTCATAAAAGAACACATACTGGAGAGAAACCTTTCAAATGTGATGTCTGTGACAAGACGTTTTTCAACTCAAGTACTGGCTTACAAAATCATAAGAGAACACATACTGGAGAGAAGCCATTTAGGTGTGATGTTTGTGACAAGACATTTTCCCAGTCAAGTCACCTAATATCTCATAAAAGAACACATACTGGAGAGAAACCTTTCAAATGTGATGTCTGTGACAAGACATTTTCCTGGTCAAGTAACTTAAGATCTCATAAAAGGGCACACACTGGAGAGAAACCATTCAAATGTTATGTCTGTGACAAGACGTTTTTCAACTCAAGTACTGGCTTACAAAATCATAAGAGAACACATACTGGAGAGAAGCCATTTAGGTGTGATGTTTGTGACAAGACATTTTCCCAGTTGGGTAACTTAAGATCTCATAAAAGGACACATACTGGGGAAAAACCTTTTAAATGTGATGTCTGTGACAAGGCATTTTCCCAATCATGTAACTTACAGCGACACCATATGAGAACTCATACAAAAGAAAAACTTTTCAAATGACATTTCTGCAAAAGGACATTTGGTCTTGAAATATTTGATCAACATCTGTTGACTCATGAGCTGGAAGCCACAGAACCAACTGGGATGGACTACATATGTTTCCAGTGTGATGCCAGATTTGACTTGGTCAGTAATTTAATAAGTCATGTGACTAATGTTCATTAAAGATCTACTTGATAGTTTGGTTGTAGTAAGTAGATGTGTACTTTCTGAAATATTTTTAGAACTAAAAGTTAAACTACAGCTGTATTTGAAGTGGGCAGGCTACTTCATAAGCAAAGGCCACTCTTGGTATATTCTAAAATTCTAAGATCATGCCTGAGTTTACAATACATTAACTATATTAACTTCTCCTTGTCTAAGTGTTTTCGTTGATGTTGTGATTGACTTATGTACAAGTCAATTCCAACTGCAATCACCCCCTCCTTGGGTGGGGAGGGGGATTGGGGAGGGGTGGAGGGTGATCACAGTTGGAATTGACTCATACATTAATAAAATTGTGTTTGTGAACTCAGACAGCAGAGAGTTGAACTGGTAGAGGCAGATTATTTACACATTTTGTTCGTGTTGTAATTAAGTTCAACATAGTATACATGTAATAAGATTTGATTAATAAGGGTTAATTATAGTAATAAGGGTTAATTATAGTAGTAAGGGTTAATCAATTGTTAGTTTGGTCACAAGTGTGATACGCAATTTTTTATTGCTTGTGAAACTTTACAGTCACTCAGATAACCATCCTGTCTCAGACTCTTCTGCAATAAAATCACAATTTTTAAATTTAATTTACAAAAAAAAAGAAACTTTGAGAGTTAGAAATCAAAGGTCAATAGTATGAATAAACTAATAAAGCAGTGTGATGAGTGGTTATCACACTCTTCTATTCAAAAGAGTGCAATAACCATTTATCACACTATAGATACTAATCAGGTAATAAATAAATGAGGTATCTGTTAGGACAATAAAATGTGGGTGTGTCATGAGATAATATTATTTATCTCATGTAATTGGTATAGGTAATCGCATGGGACCGAGGAAAATTAAGGTTTAATTTCTCAAGTGTTTTCAAAAGTTTACAAAATTGTCCGAGTCGCGAAGCAACGAGGGTAATTTGTAAGAGTGAAATTAAACCTTAACTTTACGGGAACTCATGCGATTATGTGTTAATAATATAGTGTTAGTAAATGTGATATCTGTCACAAGACATTTTTCTACTCAAGTGGCTTACAAAATCATAAGAGAACACATACTGGAGAGAAGCCATTTAGGTGTGATGTTTGTGACAAGACATTTTCCCAGTTGGGTAACTTAAGATCTCATAAAAGGACACATACTGGGGAAAAATCTTTTAAATGTGATGTCTGTGACAAGGCATTTTCCCAATCATGTAACTTACAGCGACACCATATGAGAACTCATACAAAAGAAAAACTTTTCAAATGACATTTCTGCAAAAGGACATTTGGTCTTGAAATATTTGATCAACATCTGTTGACTCATGAGCTGGAAGCCACAGAACCAACTGGGATGGACTACATATGTTTCCAGTGTGATGCCAGATTTGACTTGGTCAGTAATTTAATAAGTCATGTGACTAATGTTCATTAAAGATCTACTTGATAGTTTGGTTGTAGTAAGTAGATGTGTACTTTCTGAAATATTTTTAGAACTAAAAGTTAAACTACAGCTGTATTTGAAGTGGGCAGGCTACTTCATAAGCAAAGGCCACTCTTGGTATATTCTAAAATTCTAAGATCATGCCTGAGTTTACAATACATTAACTATATTAACTTCTCCTTGTCTAAGTGTTTTCGTTGATGTTGTGATTGACTTATGTACAAGTCAATTCCAACTGCAATCACCCCCTCCTTGGGTGGGGAGGGGGATTGGGGAGGGGTGGAGGGTGATCACGGTTGGAATTGACTCATACATTAATAAAATTGTGTTTGTGAACTCAGACAGCAGAGAGTTGAACTGGTAGAGGCAGATTATTTACACATTTTGTTCGTGTTGTAATTAAGTTCAACATAGTATACATGTAATAAGATTTGATTAATAAGGGTTAATTATAGTAATAAGGGTTAATTATAGTAATAAGGGTTAATTATAGTAGTAAGGGTTAATCAATTGTTAGTTTGGTCACAAGTGTGATACGCAATTTTTTATTGCTTGTGAAACTTTACAGTCACTCAGATAACCATCCTGTCTCAGACTCTTCTGCAATAAAATCACAATTTTTAAATTTAATTTACAAAAAAAAAGAAACTTTGAGAGTTAGAAATCAAAGGTCAATAGTATGAATAAACTAATAAAGCAGTGTGATGAGTGGTTATCACACTCTTCTATTCAAAAGAGTGCAATAACCATTTATCACACTATAGATACTAATCAGGTAATAAATAAATGAGGTATCTGTTAGGACAATAAAATGTGGGTGTGTCATGAGATAATATTATTTATCTCATGTAATTGGTATAGGTAATCGCATGGGACCGAGGAAAATTAAGGTTTAATTTCTCAAGTGTTTTCAAAAGTTTACAATATTGTCCGAGTCGCGAAGCAACGAGGGTAATTTGTAAGAGTGAAATTAAACCTTAACTTTACGGGAACTCATGCGATTATGTGTTAATAATATAGTGTTAGTAAATGTGATATCTGTCACAAGACATTTTTCTACTCAATTTTCTACCCAATCATATTCGAGTAATTTTGCCCTCTATATTATTAAGCATGTTCTCAAATCACACATGTAATTATGGTACATATTATTATTGCAAATAATTGTTAGAATGCACTTAAAAGTTGAACAGATGGTACAGTACAGTATAACAGCACGGAAATCTGTCTGCACATTCGTCAGCGGTCTACCGCAAGTAGAGATTTCGCGGGATTTCCAAAGAGAATTCAAACGTAAACAAATATGGCGGTCAGATGCTCAAAACTGTACAAGTGCTTCGGTAAAACCTACGTGCATTGTTTGCAGAAAAAGTTACAAATGGGATAAAGGAAATACAAAATAATAGCGAAACGCGTGTTTTCAAAGACGAAATTAGGGTTTTAGGGCAATTTTTAAGCAAGCATCCACCAGCAATGTGTTCTTGTAGCACCAAAGAATGAAATCACTTCATTTTCGTTTTTGTGGAAACGGCACATTTTTTCAGAAATTGGCCATACGTGCATGTCGTCGTTACACTGAAATCAGTAGCACTGACAAGTCGAACTTATTGTAAGATCTGAGTGAGACAAATTAACGAATTATATATTTCTATGTAAGAACGGAATTATACATAAATTTAGCTCAACATTGTAGCAATTAAAATGTCTTGCTCGAAATAAGACTGAATCTGAGTACGTTTTACAGACAGCACTAACTAGTAAAATAGTCGTCGGATGAAAAGAATGAATACATAAAAGCATTATACATCATTTTTAATATATCTAATGACACATAATCACGAGCCTGCCTTAGACCACTTATGGAACGATCAACTTTGGAGCAGAGTTTATCAATGTGCTCATTCCATGTAAGATTTTCATCTAAATATACCCCTAGGTATTTTGTATTTTCAACTCTCTTAATTTCTTTTTCACCAACGGTAATTGGAAAAGGTCTACCTAAATTAGACAATCTGAAAACAGTATTCAAAAAATAGAACATGAATTCAGTTTTCGCAACATTTAGGCTTACATTATTTGCCATCAACCAGTTTCTGATATTTTCTAAATCTTTGTTTATTTTAAATTGTAACTCAGACGTTAGTACTGCAGCAGCACTTAGCATGGTGTCATCAGCATACACATGTGGTTTGGTATGCAATAAACAAGAAGGGAGGTCGTTAATATATATAAGAAACAACGGACCTAACATGGACCCCTGCGGCACACCACAGCTAACTGTTTGTGGCTTTGAAATGCTACCTTCGACAATGCATTGCTGCCGCCTATTTAATAAATACAATTGAAACCAACCAAGAGCTGTTCCCCCAATACCGTAAAGGCCTGGCCAAACGCTTTCAACATTTCATTCAACACCGTTCAACATTGTTGAACTCAACCGTGACTCAACATGTTGATAGCGTTTGGCCACCCTGTTGAATGATGTTGAACGTTGTTGAATGGTGTTGAATGATGTTGAACGAAATTTGAACATGTTCAAATTTTCGTTCAACGCATGTTCAACAATGTTGCATGAAATGTTGAAAGCGTTTGGCCAGGCCTTAAAGCTCTAACTTTCTCAATAAAATTGTATGAGATACGGTGTCAAATGCTTTAGCAAGATCCAAAAAACAACGATATTGGTCATACCTTTGTCAATGTTTAGGTACCATTCATTTGTGGCATCTAATAGAAGCAGTGACGGTAGAGTGAACGGAACGAAACCCTGACTCACTGGTACTTAGTTAATAGATCATGTTTCATTAAATAGGCATACAGCTGATCGTACACAACCCTTTCACATATTTTTTATGCTGCTTATAATACAGAGACTGGTCTATAATTCTGTTGGTCGGTACGATCATTTGCTTTAAATAGAGGAAATATTTTTGCTATTTTCCATTTTGATGGGAAAATACCAGTATCAATACTTTAATTAATTAATGTAGCAAGCGAAGCAGAATAATTGGAGCAGCTTCTTTCAAAAGTCGGCAGGAAATATTATCCAGACCAAAATAAAAATTTCCGCAACCGAAAATACGAGAAAAGCGTCGTGAAAATGTAGGAAATGCCGTTTCAGAGACCCAAAATTCAAACATTTTCCAGGGGGCATGCCCCCGGACCCCCCTAGAATCTCTCCCTAGAATCTTTTTTTGCGTTCAACCCCTGCCCTCCAAATTTTCTAGTTGCGCCCCTGCGTTAGTGGGGGAATGGAAGTGCAACGAAAGCGCCTCACAACGTCTGCTTTAGGAGGCTAAGACAGACCCCGAGATTTTACAAACCGCCCACGCTTGACCGCTTCATATTTGTCAAATATCTCGCTGTCTCTCTCGCTCTCTCTCCCTCTCTCCCTCTCTCCCTCTCTCCCTCTCTCCCTCTCTCCCTCTCTCCCTCTCTCCCTCTCTCCCTCTCTCCCTCTCTCCCTCTCTCCCTCTCTTTCTCAACTTTCGGCCGGAATAATCAACGAAAATGCACTTTAGGCCCGGTTCAAACGTCGAACTTCACATGAACTAAACGTACATGAACTTCACGTGAACCGATCCTAATTCCAACAATTAAGTTCATGTAAAGATCGACGTCTGAATCAGTCTGTTTCGACTGTTTTGATTAAGACCGATCCAAGGATAAAGTTCGACATCGCTTGTCGGGAATTTCGACTTTGGATCGAGTTCGATTCAAACGTCGAACTTCACATGAACTAAACGTACTGCATTTTATCCCTCAAGTCCCTCGCGTGCCCCGTTATCCCTTTTCATAATTATTATAATATATTTCCTTCCCATAATACCTGAAGAGAACAATATAGCAAGCTATTATGTGAGGTTATGTAATAACCAAGGTTAATAGCTAGGTAACCATGCGTGACGTATAAAAGGTTGGTGTAGGGTGTCAGTCGAGGGCATGGCTAAAAGACTGGTAAAGCGCGTTACCTAATCAATAGGGACTTTAAGATGCTAGGACGACGGCGGCGGTTAAAACGCAAGATAAGTTTTACAATTTAAAGAAGTCACTGTTAACTAACTATTATATTTGATATTTGAAGCTAGTTTAATGACTTCCAAAACGCCCCAGCGTTGCTAAAATGATTGTAGTGTCAGTATTGAGGTCAATCTCAAGCAACAGTTATCATCTTTTGGCCGTTGACGTCGTCCTGAAGACGTGAAAATGCTCTAAGTGGCGTTGTAGAAAGAACGAGGATGACGTTGTGATTACTTTAGGATTGAAAATTATTCATTTTCTTTGTTGTGCAAAAATAATTATTTTGTTTAAAGGACGTTGTCGTTGAGGTTGACGTCGTAGATCTTAAAGTCCCTATTAGCGCACTTGCACATCAAGTAATCGGACGTACGTTGAAAAATTAGAGAAAAATCTTGTACCCACCATCCCTCCTCTTACTCAATTCACTGAGATGGTAAGTAAGTCTTAATTACCACCAAGCAATTGGTGTGAAGGGTGCAAGCTGCCCGAGTGGTTGGCAGTTCAAGATACCACCTGCATGGATCTTTCCTGAATCCAAGTACCACTACTCGTTTCCAGGCCACCTCGGTCTACAGCTAACCTTCCGAAATGGTAAGTAAGGTGAACGCAGATATTAAACAGGTATAATCGGCCAAGCTATTATACAAGCATAATGTTACCTAATCCGCCGCTTTAAAAAACTCAAGTTTGACTTGTTATATTATGAAGGGCGTTGATAGTCTAGTGAAAAGCACAGTCCGTAAAGTGTTCAAGTGGGTGAGATCGATGTCGCCGCCTCCCCAGATTTTCGTTTTGTCCTATGCTCGTTCATGTGTTTTTATTTAGTCCGTTTTGGTTTTCTTCCGGCTTTTTTCTTGCTATTTAGTAATTGTGTAAGGTCCTGAGCTTACCAAGGCAATGTTTTCGTGTAATTCTTGCCATTTCTAGGCTTTTCTGTTGCGTAAAACTGCCGCTCCTCTGCGCTAAAATATATATTGCGCATTTTGTAGGGCGTTGAAGCCTGGGCGCAAGTTGAGGGACCCATAGGGATAATTTTGAAACTACCGTACACTACTGGTAGCCAAGCAATCGGCGATATTTTTTACGGCTGGTAGCCGAGGAAAAGTGTGCGAATCGGGTCAAGAGCTTTACGCTTTCTGTCCGCCATTATTAAGGACTACCGCTGATCATTACGTTTATCTTTTCAGAAACCACTTAATTAAGTTCGACGTTTGAATCAAGTAAGATTTAGGTCGACCTAAATAGTAAATAAGATCGGTTCATATGAAGTTCGACGTTTGAACCGGGCCTTAGTCTACCCAGAGACTCTTGGGTTTATACTTTTTCGGTTTCCACAACAACTGAAACTTGAATTACGCTACACTATAGCCTAAAATTTAACAAAATTAAATCTCATTAACTCTTGGTCAGTTGACATTCTTTGATAGCTAAATAAAGAAAAAAACAATAAGAAAAACATGTACTTTCCTGACCGTCGAATTTGCTTTTGTTCGGCAGATATTTTTTCCTTCAAATCCTTTTTGTCGCTAAAAATATTATTGGCAGGAGATCGGTAATTCTAAAACATATTGGTTTCTTCATTGTCATGATCTGTAAGAAAGTTTAGAACGAATTTCCTGGTGGGTCACAATGTTAAAAGAGCTTGGACGTACGTTTGTCGAACAGCGGCCGGGAAAAAATTGCAGGCCCTCTCAAAACTATCGCCTCTAGGGCCTAGTCTCGCTGTGCATAATGGGATCAGTCCCCATTTTGTTTACAGGATTTGGCCACTGATCTCGAAATAAAACTGGATTAAGCATCTATTGTTTACAAAATGAAGCCGGAAGTCACCCATTACTAAGGGACCAAGTGATGGTCTTTCTAGCGTATTCTGGCACCGATATAAACATTTTGTTGAATGAGATGCTGAATCTTTGAAAGAAAATATAGTTCAATAGTCTTTTTTGGTACAGAAGACGTTTTAAGTAAGAGATAAACACCTCGAACGTCGGTATTCAGGCATATAAATCCCGAGGGCCGTAGGTCCGAGGGATTTATATGCCTGAATACCGACGTTCACGGCCCTCGGGATTTATATGCCTGAATACCGACGTTCGAGGTGTTTATCTGACTTAGTTCATGATCTTATTCATCAGGTATTTTTATATCAAATCTAAATATATTAGAATGGTTTTTAAAGAAAATAAGACAAAACAGTGGTTTGATTGCTATCCCTTGGGAAACTTATTGAGCCTTAGCAAATTTTTGCTCATTTGTTTTGGTAATGAGAATCTGTTTGAATTTGGTTATTTTTGCTTGGACATCATGGATAGCAGCGACGAAGACATTTATATTACGCAAAATCGATTTTGTCAGGCACGGTGTTTTACCGAATATTGATTTCGATAGTTTGGATGAAGTGTTGGGAAATGTAGGAGCCAGAGAAGCTGATTTATACGTCGTTTGACAAGGAGCCAGAGAAGCTGATTTATACGTCGTTTGGCGAGTAAAATAACCCGGGAGGTTTAAAACATCGGGCGTTGCGGCAAAAGAAAATCGAGCACTATGCTAGTGAAACGAGACCGGAAAGATGTCTGGTGAATTTGTATAAGAAATACGTTAGCAAGTGTCAAAAGTCCGCATTTAGAAAATACGTATTTCAACAATTGTAATTTCGTTATTCACAAGGGCTTTAACATTTAGTCGAAGTAACGCTGCATATGAGTATTTACGAATTTTTTGTCTAGATTGATTTAGATGCAGCCGATTAATTAGTTTGTTTTGGATGGAGTAAGGTGTGATTTAGAATAGTTGTGTGAACATGAAAATGTATATGTATTGGTGTTACAGGATGATTATATAGTTTTTTGGAAAGGCTGTCTTGTTAATTACTTGTGGACATCAACTAACTCGTATATGATTTGAAGGGATTTGATATTCAGCAGGGAAGAGCGGGGCTGATGATTGATTTGAATTAATTAGAAATGCAAGGTATTTATGTGACTGGTTAGAGGGATTTATCTATATAAATACCTCATTAATATATTAATGAGGTATTTATATAGATAAATCCCTCCAACCAGTCATATAAATACCTTGCATTTTTAGTGAGTAATTGAAATCAATTCATCAGCCCCGCTCTTCCCTGCTGAATATCAAATCCCTCCCCGGGCTTTCAGATAGTGAAGTAATTATGCGATATAAAGACCTCGGAAGAACAAAGAAAACCGACTCGATCATGAACTAAGAAGACATAAAGACATTTTTCAGCATGTTTGGTCCCTTAGTAATTACGGATTTCTTTTGTTTAGCTGGCTTCATTTTATGAACCAGTGGACAATAGATTGCACTATCCAGTTTTATTTCGAGATCAGTGGATCTGGCAGGCCCTCTCAAAAGTGACCTGTCCATGATGCAATGAGGGCTTGCGGAGGAGGCAGGTGGCGAGCGGAGATAAGACACTGGGTACGAGGTTGATGCATTGAACTCTAAGTAAACTGGAACGCTAACTCCATAAGTCAGGCCCTATGAATGGATGAAGCCAAAAATCTTTAAATGTTAGTTTTTCTGAGTTTTGAGCTGAAATACTTAACGCTGAACGTTGGGCTGTATATGAAACTGAAGCTATTGAAAAATGCTATTTGGTATAGAAACGTCAAGACTCTACCTAAAAGGGAAATAATTAAAATATATAAAACAACTGCCATTTTGTTTGCCGAACGTTACAAAATGGCAGTTGTTTTTATATTTTTTAATTATTTCCCTCTTAGCTAAAGTCTTGAAGTTTCTTTGCCAAATAGCATTTTTCAATAGCTTCAGTTTCATATATATATAGCCCAACGTTCAGCGTTAAGTATTTCAGCTCAAAACTCAGAAAAACTACAACAATACAATGTTTTACAATACAATGTTTTATTTCGTACCAGATTTGTATTACATTACATAGGTATGGAAAGGAAGAGAGAAAAAAACCCTTAAATATCTTAAACTTGAAATAGGTACAAGCTAACTGTAATAATTAACCAAAGGGCTAGACTAGACAGTTATTTGAAACTAATTGGTCAGAAGGAGAATTTAAGACGATTACTTGCAATACAAATTTGGTAAAACACAGACAAAAATATACTAATAGAGAGTATTATGTTTCTATATAGTAATATAGGAACATATTACGTGATTGGCATGTTTTCAAGATAAGATATTAATCGAGATTACTATACGAATGCAGTAAAGCATTTTTCAATTTTCGTTTAAATTTAGATTTAGTTAGTACTTTCAGATTCTCATCAATCGAGTTCCACACATTTGGACAAACATATCGAATATTAAATTTTCCATAATTGGTTTTTACTTCAGGAAGAGAATATGATGATCTTGAAGCAAGTCTGGTGTTATAACTATGTTTTTGGCTGATTAATACAAAATAGCTATTGAATGTTTCGGGAAGGTTTCCTGTATAATAGTCGTACATAAATAAAGCATTGTGATACGAGACAAGATCATTTAACTTAAGGAGTTTAAGTTCCATGAAAAGAGGATTTGCGTGATCATTATAATCTGAAAACGTTATTAAACGAATAACTTTTTTGTGTAGAATAAATAATGGTTGATTGAGGTATGATAAGTGTTTCCCCAAGCAATTAGTGCATAAGTAAGAAATGGGTAAATCAATGAATAATGAAGGTTAATAAGTATACTGATATTGACAAAATTTCGTATTTTAGATATAGCCCCAATATTGCGTTTTATTTTTTTGCAAATTGCAGAAACTTGTGCTTTCCAGTTAAGATGGCAGTCAATCACAATACCCAGATATTTAATAGTGTAATCTTGCTTTACTAAATTATCGTTTATAAAAACCCGAATGTTATGGTTAATTATTTTTTGTGGTGGATGAAAAATAACAAAACTTGTTTTTTCAATATTAAGGGATAATTTATTAGCACAAAGCCATTCATTTACATATTTAAGTTGGTTATTTACAGTTGATTCCACTACTGACAAGCTCTTATTAGCGTAAAAAAGAGTTGAATCATAAGCAAAGAGGTGAAATTCAAGATTGCTAGTACAATTTTGAAAATCGTTTATATATAACAAAAAGAGAAGGGGTCCAAGAACTGAACCCTGTGGTACATCACAAGAAATAGGCAACATTTCAGATTTGTCATTGCCTATAGAAACAAATTGTTTTCTATTTTTCAAATATGATTTAAACCATTCCTTCGCTACACCTCGTATACCATAACATTCAAGTTTTTGTAATAGGATATTGTGATTGACTGTATCAAAAGCTTTTGATAAGTCGAGAAAAATCCCACAAGAATATTTACCTTCCTCAATTGCGCGCGCTCCTTGTATTTTGTCAATAATTGATATAATTGCATGTAACGTAGAGTGATTTGAACAAAAGCCAAACTGTTTATGATACAATATGTTGTTTCTCAATAAAACTGGACAATCGTTTGAACACGAGTTTTTCAAGAAGTTTATTGAATATACATGTAGATAATGTGCGCAACAACCTAATCTGAGTCTGGTATGCAAAATAGAACCATACCTACTCATTGAAGTATTGTAAATTTTATAGTATTTTGGTTCGTAAAAGATAGCTTGTAATTTGTTCTTAAAAACAGATATAGTTTCAGAGTTTCGTACATTTAAGTCAAGAACATTCCAAGCTGTTATTGATGATGGAAAGAATGATTTATCATAACGTTGAGTTAAGTAGGAATATTTATAAGATTTTCACCGGATCTGCATGATTTACTTGTAATGGCAGAAAGTCACGAAGGTAGGATGGAGTGAGGGAGTTAATTATTTTATACAGTAAAGATAATCTATGTACTAACATATCTTCTAGTTTTCAACTCTTCCCAACATAATTCTTTCAGTAAACATTTTCTATTTGTTCCTTTCATAGCCCCAGTTACTAAACGAGCTGATTCATACTGAATGCCCTCTAAAAGATTAGCATCTCCCACACTACATCCATCCCATATGACGTCTGCATATTCTAATCTAATTAGACTTTTGTATAAAGAAATAAGAGTAGATCTATTAAGTCTATATTTGACACTTTTTAGAGCATTCATCCTTTTACTAGCTTTCTTATATATGTTACGTATATGTTCAACCAAGAAAAATTTGATGTAAAGGTTAGACCTAGATGTTTTGTGTGAAGTAACTTCATTTAGAACAATACCATCTAAGTATAAAGTCGGATGAGGGTGTTGTAAACGTGTTTTTTTAAATGTAATACTTTCACATTTTGCAGGATTCATGTCCATCAACCATTGTTTACACCAAAGGTTAATGGTAGTTAGATCCATATTTAATCTTATAGCAGAATCGAATGGGTCATCAACAATGTCAATTAATGATGTGTCATCAGCATAGAGAAAACAAGTGGATGACACATTGATATTAATGTCATTTATGTATATAAGAAAAAGCAATGGCCCAAGTGCAGAGCCCTGTGGAACACCAGCTTCAATGTTTAACCAACTCGAACTCTGTCCTTCAATTACGACTCTTTGTTTTCTATCTGTTAAATAGTTATGAAACCAACTTAACAATGGATCTTTTACCTTTTACTCCTAAATTTTTAAGTTTGTAAAGCAGGCCCTTGTGCCATACTTTATCAAACGCTTTACTTAAATCAAGAAAGACCATTCGTACTTCTTTCCCCATTTCTAAAGTTTGATATATCATATGGACAATGTAGGTTAGTTGATTAACAGTACTGTCTCCGGGTCTAAAACCAGACTGAAAATGATTAAGGTAACCAATTTCTAGAAGAAATTCATACAATTTTGTGAAATACCAATTTTTCGGGTATTTTAGAAATCGAGGGAAGAAGTGATATAGGTCGATAATTATTTTTTAGTTGACAATTGTCCTTTTTAAATATGGGAGATATATTAGCCTTTTTCCATTCGGTAGGATATTTTCCATCTTGTAAACTTAGATTAATCAGTCGAGTGAAAGTTTTCACAATACTACGACTACATAATTTAATAATTTTATTACCGATACCAATAATAAGATTAATTAATAAGAGTAAGATAATAAGAGTAATAGGATTAAAATATGGACTATTTGATTGTTGTGAGGGCATACATGTTAAGGACATTGCACATTTGTTCACATGAGGAATAGATGCAGCCAAGTCATTACCTATATTAGCAAAGAAATCATTGAAAGCATTTGCAATAGATTTGCTCTCAGTTATTTCCCTGCCATCTTTTAAGTATTTTTCAAGGCAAACCACTAGTCATTGGTTTAAGGGATATAATTTGTTCAATTCCCTTCCAAATTTTCTTAATATGATTTTTGTTAGAAATAAAATAACTGTTACAATAATTAATCTTACTAATTCTGATTAAATGTGTTATTTTCTGCTGGCTGAGGTACGAAAGAGTCCAAGGAATCAACCTCAAAATCCTCTAGTCTGTTGAGAAGGCTCGAGCCTCATAACAGAAGCCCGAGTTTACAAGAAGAGAGGCGTGCTGACGAAGCCGAAGACGAAGGCCATATTGACAGCGCCAGAAGTCGTTCAAACTCGACTAGTCGAGAGAGAAACGAGCGTGTTCATCACGGTAGCGGGGGCCGAAGTTCCCAGCGTCGGGAATCGAGTAGTCGGCGAGATTCACGGTCACACGAGAGAAGTTCCCATAGCCATACTAGTTCTCGTCGCTCGAGAGACAGCGTTGAAAGGCCTCGAAGCAGAACCGAAGAACCACCAGCGTGGGCTAAAGAGATTCTCGAGAACCAACAAAAAACTGCACAGGATCTGCTGCGTTTGCAATCGGAGATTGCCACGACGAAGTCGAAGGTGATAAATTCAACAGCGGTTCCAAAGGTCGCCGAACCGGAATTTCGGTATCAAGGGAATAAAAAGCAATATCAGCTCAACAAAAACGTCATCGAGCACGTAGATCGAGCACTCGCCAGTCGTGATAGGGGGGAAATATCCGCAGACTTATCCGAAGTAAGAAAATTCTTGAGGAACGTAATAAACATATTTTGCTGGCAGAAAAATATGGCTGGGACACGATACATTGTTATACGGCCGAGCCCCTTGCTAGTGACTCGGAGGATGAAAAGCGCATTAAAAAGGCTATTAAAGAAGGCAAGCAGTTGAAAAACGAGAAAAAAGCCGAAGCGTTACGTTTCAAACCGAAAATGCAAATACGCGCTCCCAAAAGGCACAGTTTTGGCGGCGACATGAAGGCATCATACTCGGGGCAAAATACGAGAGCGCCAAAATACAATAGCCAGCCTTCACGTGACAACCGCATGAGCGCTATGACGTATTTTCGTTGCTTCAAGCCAGGTCACCTCGCAAGAGAGTGTCGTTCAGCAAACTCGCGTTTTGTCATCTCAAGTTCAAACCAAGCTAACCAAAACAATAACTGAGACAGCTTGTGGTAACGAACCAGAAGTAACATTTGACTGTTTTAAATATAGTAACAGGTCTGTTATTGTAAAGGGTAGATTGCGAAAAAACCTGAAATTCTGGCAGGATATTGGGGCCAGTCAGTGGATTTTAGAGATTATTAGTAATGGTTATTGTTTACCTTTTGTTGCACTACCACAGCCAAAACTATTTAACAATCACGCCAGTGCTATTGGCAATTCAGATTTTGTTTCTGACGAGATTGAAAAACTTATTTCCACGGGAGTATTAATTGAAGTACAAGAATCTGACCTAAGCGTTTGTAGTCCTCTTAGCGTGGCGAAGAATGCTTCGGGAAAACTTCGACTTATTTTGGACCTGCGGTATATCAATGAACATCTCAGGGTTCTGAAGTTCAAATACGAGGACATTAGAACTGCCAGTGACCTTTTCCAGCAAGGTGACTGGTTTTTTAAGTTTGATTATTTGAGCGGCTATCATCATGTTGAAATTTCGCCGGACCACACAAAATTTCTCGGGTGCACATGGGTGGTCAACGGGCATAAAAGATTCTTCAAGTTTACTGTTCTCCCCTTGGGTTAGCTTCTGCTCCGTATGTATTTACAAAGATCCAGAAAACCCTTGTGAAACACTGGAGGGAGCAGGGAATTCGTATTTTTACATACTTGGACGATGGCGCGGGGGCTGAGAGTAACTTTAAGGACGCTCAAGAAACATCACTGAAAGTTCGACAGGACATCAAGGCTAGCGGTTTTGTGGCAAACGAGGAGAAGAGTTTTTGGGAACCTGTTCAGTATGGGGAACTTTTAGGATTTATCATAGATTTAGTTTCAGGAAAGTTTATTGTTCCTGATTGAAGAGTAGCAGCGTTTAAGGATATGCTCCAACATGTCTTGGATTGTCGATTTTTTGTGTCTGCTCGTCATATAGCTAGACTTACTGGTTCTCTTTCTTCTATGGGACTTGCTCTTGGTCCTGTTGTGCGCCTCTGGACTAGAGAGTTGTACCGTTCGGTTCAAGAATCCTCATGTTGGGATAAGAAATTCCCGGGAGCAATCGCCCCCCTCCCCCCCCCCCCCCCAAATAATTTTAGCTGAAGCTTTCATTTTGAAAAGTGGAAGCACAAGAAAGTTTTCATTTCAAGAAGTGGAAGCACTACTTATTAGTTATTACAATAACAACAGCAGCAAAATGGCGTGTTTTAATAAAAACAAGCGAAAGTATTCTAATCCCACAAAAACAAAAGCGTGCGCAGAACGGAGACATAGACGAACTATGCATAGACTGATCAAATTCTGATATTTATTTATTTTAAAAGAAATATGTGGATTTCACTCGCTTAGCGAATAAATTTTACATTGTCATTGGCGTGTTAATTAAACCACCTTGCAATTCCATTCACAAATGTAGATAATCATCTAGAATATTTTCTTTGAAATGTTGTTTCTTTATGCTTAGCATGTGATTTATAACAAAATGCACCATTAAAATAGTGTTTTGAAAACCTAAAATTTTTTACAAAATGTGTTTTCAAAATGCTGCAAATGCCATTTCAGAGATCCAAATTTTAAAAATTTTCCAGGGGAGCATGCCCCCGCACCCCCCCCCCCGAATATTTCGTCAAGTGTCCGCCACTGCTTCAGCACCTTGGTGGCCTTTGCTTGTCGATAAGAGCGGTAGCTGGAAAGTGTTTGTGAAAGGCAGCCTAAGAGTTCCTACTTACGATGGAGTATTCATTGCAGGCTCAGCTTCAAGCAGCACATTTGCAGACGGCGTTCCCAAATATCAGATATGGGCACTGAGATTAGACTTTGCTTGACACTGATTAGACATTGCTCTTGGAATTAATGATATATTTGTACAGTTAACAGTTTCGACACTTGTAAATAGAATGTGTGGAGATACATTGTTTAATTAAAATATTTGTTGTTAATTAATTTGTGGGAGTGTACAGCCACATGGCAGTGTACCTCAATAGTACAGCTGTTATGGCACTTGTACTGTACAATTTGGAGACTGTCTAGTAGATGGTACAGCCGCATGGCATAGGTACCTTGTTTAAGTACAGCCGCATGGCACATGTACTGTACAGCTGAGACAGATTATTATTTCCCTAGCAGATGGCGCAGCCACATGGCATTGTACTGTACAGTTGAGACAGATTATTATTTCTCTAGTAGAAAGTACAGCCGCATGGCATTGTACCTAGTTAATGTACAGCTGTTATGGCAATGCACTGTGACATGATAGAAAGTTCAGCCGCACGGAACATGTATTTCGTTACAGTAAAGCCGTACGGCAATTGTACTGTACATTTTTGTAGTGAGTGTTGTGAGGCAATAGCCGTTGGCTTAGCCGGTGCACATGCATGCATGGCGAGACAGTTGTGTTTGCATTATTAATTAACCGCGATTTTGTCATTTCTTAGTACAATGTCCCAACGATATAAACATTGAAAGCTGGATCAGTCTGGATCAGTTTCAGGCTCCCGAACTTAAACAGCTAGCCAGTTTGCTGCCAGCCGTACTGATACGGGACAAAGCTCCAGGAACTGTAACTACCTATATCAATGCATACAAAGCTTGGAAACGGTGGGCGTCTTCTCACGGGATTTGTCCTATACCGGCAAGTAACATTACTCTAGCTCTGTACATTGTTTTCTTGATACAACAAGAACGCTCAGTTTCATGCATTAATTCAGCGATATACGGAATTAATTGGGTTCACCAAGCGAACATGCGGTCGTCAAACAGGTTGCTGTCTGTCTCAGGCAGCTAGGAGAATCCTAGCCAAACCGAAGTCCAGAAAGACACCCCTATCAGCTTCCCATGTTAAGAGTATTATCCAGCGCTTGGAAGGCGGGCCGCTTGGCGACCTTCAAGTAGCTGCATTCATTGCCCTGGGTTTCTATAGGTTCCTACGGTGGGATGACCTGAGTCATATTACTCCTGAAGATTTGGTATTCGCGCCAACCCATCTCTCAATATCCCTTTCTAAAAGAAAAAATGATCAGTTTCGAGAAGGATCACAAGTGCTCATTGCTCGTTCGGATGAAACCCCTTGCCCAGTAGCGGTGGTTGAAAAGTTTCTGGCACAAGGAATGCATGATCCAAAGACCACCCTCTGGCGACAAATTCAGCATACAAAGAGTGGGCAGAAACTCCGCAGGGAGCCGATGTCGTACAGTAGGGCTAACCAGTTGTTTAAGAACGAGTTGAAGACGGAAGGTCTCGACCCAAAGTGTTACGGGCTTCATAGTCTACGTTCAGGTGGCGCGACGACAGCAGCGGCAATGGGTATTCCTGACCGACTGCTTCAGAGACAAGGGGGTTGGCGTAGTTCCAGAGCCAAGAACAACTATATTGATGAATCTGTTAACTCTCTATTGCTTGTTACTAAGTCGATGCAGAGTGCATAACATTATTACTTAGCTCTATCGTTGTCTGTTGCGGCGGATTGGCTGCAGCAGCTCCCAGCAGTGTGTGAGAAGTGTTATTTTCTGCTGGCTGAGGTACGAAATAAGCAGAAAATGTTTTCTCACACAAGGATGGGAGCCCGATTGTGAATCGGGTGTATCGGGTGGTGCAGGTTAAGCCAGTACATGTTGTTGTTGCTTCCGCAAGCTTGACTAAAATTGCCCACCCACTCACCTGTTAATTAAGGACTTTTAGGATGTTAGTTGTAGTGGACATTTATATTACAGAACTTCTCAGTATTTTATATATGTTAAATTATGTTAGTTACTTTAGGTCGCAGAGCTGTGTGTGATTAGCTGTGTTAATGTTTAAATAAATGTCAGGTGTGTGGCGGATTGGCTGCAGCAGCTCCCAGCAGTGTGTGAGAAGATCCAATTTGTTTCTATAAAACTTAAATTTACTATAATAGTATAATGATCCTGATTAAATTTTTTATAAAAATTTTTTTTTTGTTTAATAGAGGTTCTAATACCTGGGGTTATCCAGGGTTTGGAAAAGTGTTTAATATCTTTTTTACTCAGTTGTCAAAGAGGAATATGCTTGTCTATAATCGATGAGATTTTCGCATAAAATTTATCAAACATCAGATTAGGATTTTCATCATTAGGTATTTCTTGATTCCAATTTACAGATTGGATATCTTGAAGAAATAAGGTTTCATCAAAATTGGAATAATCTCTCTTGTATATTTTAATATTTTTTGGCAAGGTTGAAAACTTATTAATGATTAGAAAATTAGGAAGATGATCAGTTAGATCATAAATTATATTGCCACTAATAGTATGATGACCAACTGAGTTAAAAAAGATATTATCAATTAGGGTGGCAGAATGATCAGTTATACGTCTGTCGAGTAGGTTGCAATATATGAGGATGGAAAAAAAGGATCCCATAGTGTTTATAAAATCTTAATCATCAGTGCCTGTATGTGATTCATAATTTAAAAGATTTAAATTAAAATCACCCATTACAATGCAATATTTATTCTCCTTACTGATTTTATTTAGTATTTGATTTAGAACCACCATAAATGCTTGAAGATCACTCTGGGGATGCCTGTAGATGACTCCACAGATTAAATTATGATGCAAATCACTTTGTATTTCAATCCACAGTGTCTCATAATCAATTGTGGAACCCGATAGATCAGATCTTATTGAGTAAGATATTTTCTCACCAATAAAGAAGCCTACACCTCCAGCATTAGATAAGCTAGGTTGTGAAATAAATTTATAACGAGGCAATGTACAATTACATACCTGCTCCTTAAATCTATTTTCAATTTAGTCTCAGTTAAACCAACCACAGAAAAAGAATGATCAGCTAGCTCATTTAACATTTGTGTTAAATTTTCAAAATTAGCAGCCAGGCTTCTAATATTGGAATGAAGAATAGAAAAGACTATTTTGCAGAAGTACAGTTTCGAATTTGCTGATTGTTCAAAAGGTCTCGAGTGGTACGTATAATACTGAAAATTTGACTGAATAGGAATATTATTATCAGGATCTATATTAGCTAAATCGTTACTAATGTTCAAATTAGATGAAAAATCTAAATAAGGTATTAAAGTGTTTATATCAAAATTAGACATAACTTTAGTAGTTCTAGATTTACTTATCTTCCCTTTGCTGCATTGTCATAAATTCTTTGAAGGTCATTCCACTTCATAACACTTATTGTTGGGCTAGATGCATCTTTGCGAAGTAAAATCCTGCCATTAGTTGTCCAAATAAATCTGTAATTTAGCTCTTTCTTTGCTTCGAGGCATTTAAAGAGCCTTCTGTTTTGTTGAGTTAGGCTTTCTGTTATGTATATCTTGCGTTCGGTTGTCCTTGTTATGCCAATATCTTTCGTTGTTTTATCACGCAGGTATTTTCTTGAACGGTAGAATTTATCACGAACACGTCGAGTAAATTTGACTATTACAGTATAACCGGGTCATGCTTACCAGGATCCATACGCTTAATATCACTAGCAAGGCGATGACTAATGGAAATATCTTCGGTTTTATTTTCGACACTAATTTGTTCTGCGATTTTTATGACAATTTCATGCTTTCCTATTGGTTAAAATTTCGCGCGTTTTTAGTGGCTATGAGTAAAACTGCAATCGTCATAAGTGGATTTAGCCCTGATGACGCGGGAATGAGATTAGTGGTTACCTGGCCCATATTTCTTTTGAAATTGGGCCAGGGTACCAGGCTAGGGAGCTACCATTCTCGTCCCCAGAGCCTCTCCCGTGCTGGCGCGCTGAAAAGGCTCTGGGGGAATCCATATATCATTGCGATCTGATTGGTTGTTCAAATTCAAAGGCCTATATAACGATGGAGCTTTAATAGTGAATGTTTATAAATAAACAGTATTTGAGACACGAAAACTGACAACGAAGCACAATTCTAATCATAGTTCTAATCCGAACAATTTAATCGAACATTTTTCAAAGCAATCAACCCGTTTCCCATTATATAATTAAATCAAACACAGAAGACAGACAGCAATTTGAAATCGATAGGCGATAGACGATATTAGACAGCACACTGCTGGCTGTTCGTGCATGGTACATATTAATAAGAATCTCATTGAAATATACACGTCAAATATAAACGAACGGTGCAACATATTAAAGAGAACTACCTTCACTAAAAGAAGCCGTAAATACGAAGAAATTCCGACGCGGCTCTAGTATTGCCAAGCTCTGAAGCGAACTCGTAAATTTTAATGCCTTTTGCCCCGCCGAATAAACGCGGCGATGAGCTACACTCAGCAGGGACCTTCTTCGAACGGAATATACCACAATCAGAATTGTTCCAAAGTCAAACGAGTCAATACGAGACAGCCAAACCGCCAGAATCGAAAACGAAAGGAAAATTATATTGCAAACAACTGCCGATGATCTCGTGTCCAACTCCCAAACCGCGAACTTAAACGCATGCGCTTTAGAAAGAACACCAAAGAATCTTGGTGTTCCGGTTTGGATTCCCCCAGAGCCTTTTCAGCGCGCCAGCACGGGAGAGGCTCTGGGGACGAGAATGGGGAGCTACCTGCAAAAGGACTGGCCCGCACTGGCTTCAAAATCCCCCCCCCCCCCCCCCCCCCCCCCCCCCCCCATGCGATTACTGTGATTACTGGATTGACCTAATCGATCGCGGGCTCGTAGCTGCAGATTAATGCTGGAACACTGCCACCAACCTCGTACCCAGGGCCCTCTCTGCTTTCAAAATGGCGCGAGGAGAAGACCCTGGCAAAGGCTGGTCACGTGATTCCAAAATACTCCAAGATTCTTGGAGTATTTGATCACGTGGATAATTTGAGCTTCGCCCGTCCTGGGAGGAGCGGTTGATTCGGTTCTTATCGAGGTTCTTATAAACGTCAAGGTTGTTGCAATTCCGGTAACGTTAAATTCGAGCGGTAAATTTAATAGATATATTTCAAAATTTACGACATTTGCTGGATAATTCATATTTGTTGCCGTCAATCGCCAGAAATGAAGCCGAAGGCGACGAACGATCATAAACTGATAAACAGAAACCCGCTCTGCGAGTGCGGTTACAGGTACTGATACAAACACTAAAAATATTCGAATGCTGTTGATTGTTGGAAGTATATTTACCGTCCAGTATAGCACATTTATGTTTCTTGTCCACACGTTTTGGATTTGTGGAAATTTAATTGTTGTATCTGTCGATTTATACTCAAACGGCATATTCGAATCGAATCTGCTGTCCTCGTTGACTTTGAGGTTGTACTTGTACTTTAATACAAATATACGATCAACAACAATTCTTCGATCGACGAAGATTTATATAGATCAGCACTGAAGACTTTGACTTTGTATATTTCTAAACTTTTTAAATTAGATTCGGAAAGTCCAGAAACCGAAATATTAATAAACACTTCTTGCTTGCATAATAAAGCAAATATGTTGTAGTGTAGACGCTTCTTACTAAACACGGTCATTAACTGATTTGATAAACTTGTTAAGAGAATGTCTTGTTATTTGTACGATTTGGTTATTCTTGAGTGCCTAAATAGTTCGCTGAATAGTTTTATATAGGCAAGCCAACTATACTCTGTTTATCAGTGATGTACCGCGCCCCCCGGTACAGTGTGAGTCATCATCAAACTTATTGGTGTCACGTGACCAGCCTTTGCCAGGGTCTTCTCCTCGCGCCATTTTGAAAGCAGACAGGGCCCTGGGTACGAGGTTGCACTGCCACTGGCTATATCGTTTTGAAGTTTTGTTCAAACCTGTTCAAACTCAGGCAGAAATCCAGTCGACAAGGGAGTTGATAAGGTAAAGAGATTTCTATTATCTTGATTCGAAAACGTTACAGGACTAAAATAATTTCCTACTACTGAAGAGAAGTCTTATACCTGCTGTTGTTTTTCAAATTTAAGACTTTATATTATGACCCACATGGAAAAACGTACCCGCGAGGAGAAACCATACAAGTGCGATGTTTGTGACAAAACATTGTCCCACCCAGATACGTTATTATATCATAAAAGAACACATACTGGAGAGAAACCATTGAAGTGTGATATCTGTGACAAAGCATTTTGTCATCCAACTACCTTACGAAATCATAAAAGAATACATACTGGAGAAAAGCCATTCAAATGTGATGTCTGTGACAAAACATTTTCCCAGTTAGGTCACTTAAGATCTCATAAAAGAACACATACTGGAGAGAAACCATTCAAATGTGATGTCTGTGACAAAACATTTTCCCAGTTAGGTCACTTAAGATCTCATAAAAGAACACATACTGGAGAGAAACCTTTCAAATGTGATGTCTGTGACAAGACATTTTCCCAATTACATCACTTAACATCTCATAAAAGAACGCATACTGGAGAGAAACCATTCAAATGTTATGTCTGTGACAAGACGTTTTCCCTGTTAGGTAACTTAAGATGTCATAAAAGGACTCATACTGGAGAGAAACCTTTCAAATGTGATGTCTGTGACAAGACATTTTCCCAATTACATCACTTAACATCTCATAAAAGAACGCATACTGGAGAGAAACCTTTCAAATGTGATGTCTGTGACAAGACATTCTCCATGCCAAGTAAGTTAAGATGTCATCAGAGATATCATACTGGAAAGAAACCATTCAAATGTGATATCTGTGACAAGACATTTTTCAACTCAAGTGGCTTACAAAATCATAAGAGAATACATACTGGAGAGAAGCCATTTAGGTGTGATGTTTGTGACAAAACATTTTCCCAGTTAGGTAACTTAAGATCTCATAAAAGGACTCATACTGGAGATAAACCTTTCAAATGTGATGTCTGTGACAAGACATTTCCCCAGTTACATCACTTAACATATCATAAAACAACACATACTGGAGAGAAACCATATAACTGTGATATATGTAACAAGACATTCTCCACGCCAAGTAACTTACAATGTCATCAGAGATGTCATACTGGAAAGAAACCATTCAAATGTGATATCTGTGACAAGACATTTTTCTACTCAAGTGGCTTACAAAATCATAAGAGAACACATACTGGAGAGAAGCCATTTAGGTGTGATGTTTGTGACAAGACATTTTCCCAGTTGGGTAACTTAAGATCTCATAAAAGGACACATACTGGGGAAAAATCTTTTAAATGTGATGTCTGTGACAAGGCATTTTCCCAATCATGTAACTTACAGCGACACCATATGAGAACTCATACAAAAGAAAAACTTTTCAAATGTCATTTCTGCAAAAGGACATTTGGTCTTGAAATATTTGATCAACATCTGTTGACTCATGAGCTGCAAGCCACAGAACCAACTGGGATGGACTACATATGTTTCCAATGTGATGCCAGATTTGACTTGGTCAGTAATTTAATAAGTCATGTGACTAATGTTCATTAAAGATCTACTTGATACTAGTTTGGTTGTAGTAAGTAGATCTGTGTGCTTGCTGAAATATTTTAGAACTAAAAGTTATACTATTGCAAGTGGGCTGCTTCATAAGCAAAGGCCACTCTTGGTATATTCTAAAATTCTAAGATCACTAAGATCAGGCCTGAGTTTACATTAACTATACTAACTCCTTGTCTAAGTGTTTTCGCCGATGTTGTGATTGACTTATGTACAAGTCAATTCCAACTGCAATCACCCCCTCCCTGGGTGGGGATAGGGAGGGGTGGAGGGTGATCACAGTTGGAATTGACTCATACATTAATAAAATTGTGTTTGCAAACTCAGACAGCAAAGAGTTAAACCTGTAGAGGCAGATTATTTACACATATTTTGTTCATGTTGTAATTAAGTTCAACATTAAGTATAATAAGATTTGATTAATACAGTAAGTGTTAATTATAGTGGTAAGGGTTATTCAATGGTTAGTTTGGTCACAAGTGTGATACACAATTTTTTATTGCTCGCGAAACTTTACATTCACTCAGATAACCTTCCTGTCTCATACTCTTCTGCAATAAAATCACAATTTTTAAATTTAATTTACAAAAAAAAAGAAACTTTGAGAGTTAGAAATCAAAAGTCAATAGTATAGTGGTTATCACACTCTTCTATTCAAAAGAGTGCAATAACCATTTATCACACTATAGATAATAATCAGGTAATAAATAAATGAGGTATCTGTTAAGACAATAAAATGTGGGTGTGTCATGAGATAATATTATTTATCTCATGTAATTGGTATAGGTAATCGCATGGGACCGAGGAAAATTAAGGTTTAATTTCTCAAGTGTTTTCAAAATGTTACAAAATTGTCCGAGTCGCGAAGCAACGAGGGTAATTTGTAAGAGTGAAATTAAACCTTAACTTTACGGGAACTCATGCGATTATGTGTTAATAATATAGTGGGCAAAATTATTCAAGAGCTAATTTATGTCCAGAAAATGGCGAAGTACATGTACCTTATAACGGTCGGTGCTCGGCAGCATTCTAATTTTGCTTGCTCTATCGCTGTGTCTGTAGCTTTCTTTTTGTAAGTAAACACATGCACAAGTTCGTAAATTTTCTAGTGTATTCATTTTCACTAATAGTTTACACTCCTTCAATAGTTTAAATTAGTTCAAACTTCAAAGTAAACAAAAAAGCATTTTCAGATCGAAAAACCTTGCAGATTTGTTGAAAAAGGGTCAGTCCTCTGAGATTCACTGTTGCTAAGTAACCAAGCGACCAATCACTTGCAAGAACTGCTGGTGAAGGAACCAATCAAGTGCAAGTAATTTTGCCCTGAATTACAAAGAAATGCCCTCTTTATTAGCCAATCATATTCGAGTAATTTGCCCTCTATATTATTAACAAGCATCTTCTCAAATCACACATGTCACGTGAGCTGAAAAATCACACATGTCACGTCAGCTGAAACGTCAGCTGTTTTCACCGATAACCCTTTAATCTCTTTTCGGCGTAATAAAAATATTCGTGATGGTTTAGTGCGTAGTGCCCTTAGAAAAAATCTACTGGCACCCGCGGGTACCTTTTCTTGTTCCCGTACCCGTTGTTACACGTGTTCCTTTCTTAACTCCGCTACATGTATTTCGGGACCTAAATCTAATTTTGTTATTCAGCATAATTTTACTTGCATCTCTTCCAACATCATTTACTGTATTTCTTGCAATAAATGTTGCATGCTTTACATCGGTGAAACTGACAGACGTTTATCTGACAGGTTTGCTGAACATCTTCGTTCTGTGAGTAACAATGATGTTGACAAGCCTGTTGCCCGACATTTTAATAGTGCCAACCATTGTATTTCAGACATGAAAGACAGACAGACAGACAGACAGACAGACAGACAGACAGACAGACAGACAGACAGACAGACAGACAGACAGACAGACAGACAGACAGACAGACAGACAGACAGACAGACAGACAGACAGACAGACAGAGGAGGGAGACAGGGAGGGAGGGAGGGAGAGGGAAGGAGAAAGGGAGAGGGAGAGAGGGAGAGAGAGAGAGAGAGAGAGAGAGAGAGGAGGGAGGGAGGGAGGGAGGGAGTTATGGAGGGAGGGAGGGAGGGAGGGAGGGAGGGAGGGAGGGAGGGAGAGAGGGAGAGAACTATATACTAGTTTATCATTACTTTAGTTTTATCAATAAACCGTTAGACCGAGTTTATTTTGTTCAACAGAAGTAAAATTCACTTTTGTTTATTATTTTCATTGCTCGGCATTTGACAAATATAAAGCGGTCAAGCGTGGGCGGTTTGTAAAATCTCGTGGTCTGCCTCGTAAAACAGACGTTGTGAGGCGCTTTCGTTGCACTCCATTCCCCCACTAACGCAGGGGCGCAACTAGAAAATTTTGAGGGGAGGGGTTGAACGCAAAAAAAAGGGAAAGTCGTGTTCAGTATTCTAAACAATTTGAGGGGTGGGGTGGGAATCAGAGATTCTAGGGGGGTCCGGGAAATGTTTGAATTTTGGGTCTCTGAAACGGCATTTCCTGCATTTTGACGACGCTTTTCTTTCGCATTATTCAAAATTTATCATAATTAAATTCGGCTTAGCTGACGCCCGGGCCCACTGCTAGAAGCCTCTGAGTCTCGTCAGATTTGCGGAGAATTGTATTGCGTACTACAACAGACGATTAATGATCTGTTTATCTAATGTCTAACCTAGTATTAGAGTTCTCACAAAAAGGGCAGGGGTTAAAAAGGGCAGGGGTTGCAACCCCTCAGACGAGCAATTGTCGACCAATAGGCCAATCAAATTGATTTTTAATAAACTTGTTCATAAGCTTCCGGTCACTTGTTGTTGACAAGCCAAGGAGCTAAAAAGCGTGTCTAGAGTAGCAAAGTGACACAATCTATAAGGTCCGTTTTAAACGTCGCACTTCTGCTGTGACGATTCTATTCAGCATTAAAATGCGACGTTTGAATTAAACACTATTAAATGCGGCAAGCGGGTTTAATCCGACAGCTTTTGTCCCATGGAGAGGCATGTGTTTGACTCCGTTTCAAACTTCGAATTTCTCCCTTGTCAATGTCGAACTCAATTCATTAACTAAGACAGTCTTAAGAAAAAACCCAATTCCCTGTTACTTTTGTTTTTCTTTGAACATTTCGTTGGGATGCGATTATTTAAATGCTCGCTTTAGTTTATAATATGTGTGCAGCTACCTAGTTTTAATAAACTGAAACGATTTTCCAGTGTTGAAAATAATTTGAAGGCAATACTGATGAAGCATCTACCTTGCCGGAAAGATGAAAAAGATCGTAAAATGACCAGGAGTCGAAAGAGTAGCCGTTGTTTGAAACGGACTAGAAGACGCACGTGTCAAGTTCAGCAAGGCTAACCCTAACGGACCAACCCAATGAATCAGAACCAAGATGCCTTAGATGTTCCTTCTTCCCATTGGCTGCAAATTCTATAGAGTTAACATGAATACCTTTTTTTTTCCTTTTTCCTTTTCATCAATTATTAACTCCAGTCATCGATATCCGGCTCCACGATTTTGAGATTCTCGCGCTGATTGGTCAACGATCGAGAACGGAGTTTATCGCTCATCTGAGCAGACGTTAGGAGGCTAGGTCTGTCTGTCTGTGCTTGCTACGCAGGCTATGTTGCAGGTAACATGAAGCACCAACCTCGTACCCAGGGTCTTATCTCCGCTGCTCTGGGCTGGGGCGATGGCGAGCGGAGATAAGACACTGGGTACGAGGTTGATGCATTGAACTATACGTAAACTGGAACGCTAACTACTTAACTCAGACCCTATGAATGGATGAAGCCAAAAATCTTTAAATGTTAGTTTTTCTGAGTTTTGAGCTGAAATACTTAACGCTGGGCTGTATATGAAACTGAAGCTATTGGAAAATGCTATTTGGTATAGAAACTTCAAGACTCCAGCTAAAAGGGAAATAATTAAAAAATATAAAAACAACTGCCATTTTGTTTGCCGAACGTTACAAAATGGCAGTTGTTTTTATATTTTTTAATTATTTCCCTTTTAGCTAAAGTCTTGAATTTCTATACCAAATAGCATTTTTCAATAGCTTCAGTTTCATATATATATAGCCCAACGTTCAGCGTTAAGTATTTTAGCTCAAAACTCTGAAAAACTACAACAAGTTTCTTAGTGTTATTTCCCAGCGAAATATGGTCGAACATTTACTACATTTTAAAAAGTTTAAATAATAACGAGGAAACTTATACTATACATCAAATTGAAGCCAATGCTATTTCTAAGTAACTTGAAGTACGGGAGCTACCTGCAAAGGGACTGGCAATCGCACTGGCTTCAACCCCCCCCCCCCCCCCCCCCGAGTTATCATTCCAGTTTTCTTATTGTGGTTCAATCAGTGGGTTCAATGGGCACCCTCAATATGTAGTTACTGGGATTACTGACCTAATCGATCGCGGGCTCGTAGCTGCAGATTAATACTGGAACACTGGCCTTCTGTGCACTGGCTATGTCGTTTTGAAGTTTTCTTCAAACTCAGGCAGAAATCCAGTCGAGAAGCGGACAAGGGAGTTGATAAGGTAAAGAGATTTCTATTATCTTAATTGGAAAACGTTACAGGACTAAAATAATTTCCTACTACTGAAGAGAATTCTTCTTATACCTGCTGTTGTTTTTCAAATTTAAGACTTTATTATATATTATGACCCATATGGAAAAACGTACCCGCGAGGAGAAACCATACAAGTGCGATGTTTGTGACAAAACATTCTCCCATCCAGATACGTTATTATATCATAAAAGAACACATACTGGAGAGAAACCATTGAAGTGTGATATCTGTGACAAGGCATTTTGTCACCCAACTACCTTACGAAATCATAAAAGAACACATACTGGAGAGAAGCCATTCAAATGTGATGAGTGTGACAAAACATTTCCCCAGTCAAGTAGCTTAAGATCTCATAAAAGAACACATACTGGAGAGAAACCAATCAAATGTGATGAGTGTGACAAAACATTTTCCCTGTCAAGTAGCTTAAGATCACATAAAAGAACACATACTGGAGAGAAAGCATTCAAATGTGATGCCTGTGACAAAACATTTTCCTGGTCAAGTAACTTAAGATCTCATAAAAGGGCACACACTGGAGAGAAACCATTCAAATGTTATGTCTGTGAGAAGACGTTTTCCCTGTTAGGTAACTTAAGATGTCATGAAAGGACTCATACTGGAGAGAAACCTTTCAAATGTGATGTCTGTGACAAGACATTTTCCCAGTTACATCACTTAACATATCATAAAAGAACGCATACTGGAGAGAAACCATATAACTGTGATATATGTAACAAGACATTCTCCACGCCAAGTAACTTACAATGTCATCAGAGATGTCATACGCGTACTGGAAAGAAACCATTCAAATGTGATATCTGTGACAAGACATTTTTAAACTCAGGTGGCTTACAAAATCATAAGAGAACACATACTGGAGAGAAGCCATTTAGGTGTGATGTTTGTGACAAGACATTTTCCCAGTTGGGTAACTTAAGATCTCATAAAAGGACACATACTGGGGGAAAATCTTTTAAATGTGATGTCTGTGACAAGGCATTTTCCCAATCATGTAACTTACAGCAACACCATATGAGAACTCATACAAAAGAAAAACTTTTCAAGTGTCATTTCTGCAAAAGGACATTTGGTCTTGAAATATTTGATCAACATCTGTTGACTCATGAGCTGCAAGCCACAGAACCAACTGGGATGGACTACATATGTTTCCAATGTGATGCCAGATTTGACTTGGTCAGTAATTTAATAAGTCATGTGACTAATGTTCATTAAAGATCTACTTGATAGTTTGGTTGTAGTAAATAGATCTGTGTGCTTGCTGAAATATTTTAGAACTAAAAGTTATACTATTGCAAGTGGGCTGCTTCATAAGCAAAGGCCACTCTTGGTATATTCTAAAATTCTAAGATCACTAAGATCAGGCCTGAGTTTACATTAACTATATTAACTTCTCCTTGTCTAAGTGTTTTCGTTGATGTTGTGATTGACTTATGTACAAGTCAATTCCAACTGCAATCACCCCCTCCCTGGGTGGGGGTGGGGATTGGGGAGGGATGGAGGGTGATCACAGTTGGAATTGACTCATACATTAATAAAATTGTGTTTGCGAACTCAGACAGCAAAGAGTTAAACCTGTAGAGGCAGATTATTTACACATATTTTGTTCATGTTGTAATTAAGTTGAACATTCAGTATATTTGATTAATACAGTAAGTGTTAATTATAGTGGTAAGGGTTAATCAATCAATGGTTAGTTTGGTCACAAGTGTGATACACAATTTTTTTATTGCTCGTGAAACTTTACATTCACTCAGATAACCATCCTGTCTCATACTCTTCTGCAATAAAATCACAATTTTTAAATTTAATTTACAAAAAAAAAGAAATTTTTAGAGTTAGAAATCAAAAGTCAATAGTATATATATGAATAAAGCAGTGTGATGAATGGTTATCACACTCTTCTATTCAAAAGAGTGCAATAACCATTTATTACACTATAGATACTAATCAGGTTAATAAATAAATGAGGTATCTGTTAAGACAATAAAATGTGGGTGTGTCATGAGATAATATTATTTATCCCTTGTAATTGGTATAGGTAATCGCATGGGACTGAGGAAAATTAAGGTTAATTTCTCAAGTGTTTTCAAAATGTTACAAAATTGTCCGAGTTGCGAAGCAACGAGGGTAATTTGTAAGAGTGAAATTAAACCTTAATTTTACGAGAACTCATGCGATTATGTGTTAATAATATAGTGGGCAAAATTATTCAAGAGCTAATTTATGTCCAGAAAATGTCGAAGTACATGTACCTTATCACCATCGGCATTCGGCAACATTCCAATTTTCCTTGCTCTATCGCTGTGCCTGTTGCTTTCTTTTTGTATGTAAACAGATGCAAAAGTTCGTAAATTTTCTAGTGTATTCATTTTCACTAGTAGTTTACACTCCTTCAATAGTTTAAATTAGTTCAAAGTAAACAAAAAAGCATTTTCAGACCGAAAAACCTTGCAGATTTGTTGAAAAATGGTCAGTCCTCCGAGGTTCACTGTTGCTAAGTAACCAAGCGACCAATCACTTGCAAGAACTGCTGGTGAAGGAACCAATCAAGTGCAAATAATTTTGCCCTGAATTACAAAGAATTGCCCTCTTTATTAGCCAATCATATTCGAGTAATTTGCCCTCTATATTATTAACAAGCATGTTCTCAAATCACACATGTAATTATGGCACATATTATTATTGCAAATAATTGTTAGAATGCACTTAAATATTTGAACAGATGGTACAGTACAGTATAACAGCAGGGAAATCTGTCTGCACATTCGTCAGCGGTCTACCACAAGTAGAGATTTCGCGGGATTTCCAAAGAGAATTCATACGTAAACAAATATGAGTAGTAATACCCTCCACTATGGCGGATTTATAATTAATTAGGTAAATTGAATTTTTAATGAGCTTTGAAATTATTCCTCCCCAGATCCCCTTAACCCTAACCCTTATTATTTATGCATACGTCATAGTTCTCAGGCTCCTTTGGGACCCCTTATACCCCTAGCTTTTATCCACCCCCCCGTGTAATACGTCATAACCGATAGCTCTCCGACTCCGACTGATTCCCGAAGTTCACCATAATCAAAAGGCGTTTGACTTATCGGGAATTCCTGAGAAGTAAGGTGATACACAGTACTCTACCAATTCGGCTATTTTTGTGTTTGGTATAGTTCTTCCTTGATACACTATTTCTCCTTTGGGATTCCATGTTAAGTTGACATAGGATGCGAGTAAACTATTCAGCAAAGAGGACGCTTTCGCTTCATCGACTCCGTAGTCAAAGTGTGACAGTATTTTTTTAACACGAAAATCGTCATGTAACCTTTCTCCCATAGTGTTCAGGGTTCGAATGATGGTCTTTAAAAAATATCGTTCTTTTTATATTAGTTTTGCGAGTCCTTCTAAAACTGGACCAAGTAGGAGATCAAGAAATCCTTCACCTTTTTGAACCAGTATCTCTTTTTTTCTCATAAAACTACTTCGGGAACTAACCAAAGTTGATATGTCGTCGCTATAGGGCCTAACGTCTTCAAGCAAAGCATGTGATAATTGATATTGCATTGCCCAAAAGTTCAACATACAATCACTGCAAATGCATCTAATTTGCTCAGGGCTCGCAGACTCCAACAGAGCTCGCTGTTGAATAGGTTCACTTGTACATAAAAGTTCAAGAAACGGTTTGTGCTTTTTGATCAACATCTCTATTTGACAGTCAGTGTCTAAATCAGGAAAACGCTACCAAAACACATATTTTAAGAGGGGGGAGGAGGAGAAGGAGGAGAAGAAGGAGGAGGAGGAGGAGAAAGAGGAGGAGGAGGAGAAAGAGGAGGAGGAGAAACATAAATATATAATACGAAATTCTCTAGAAATCTTCTGCTCATGCTCTTCAACGAGTGAACATGTCTTATGTCTGCAGCACTTGTGGAAAAACATTTTCTACACTATTCAACATGCAACGTCATAAAAAATTCCCATAAAAACAGTACTTATTCAAGACCAGCACATCTTCTCACTGACGCGACCGTTCACATGCATTGTTGCAGGGTGTACTCAGAGCGGCAAAATAGTATGGGTGAAGACACTTCTGGAAAACGAATAGGATACTGCCGAATAGGATATTAAGCATACCACGTCAAGTCCGAGATATCCCCAGTCGAACGATCTTGCGGAGAAATTTGTACAAACAGCCAAACGCCTTATCGACAAAGCCAAAGGAGACGGACGAGACCCGTATCTGATCATTCTGGAGTACAGAAACACACCCGTTGACAACATGGCGTCTCCAGCACAGCTTTTGATGAGCCGTCGTCTTCGTTCAGTACTTCCTATCACAGGAAGACAGCTGCAGCCTAAGGTTCAAGATCCTATTGACGCCTGCGCAGACAGGAAACACAGACAAGAGCAACAAAATAAACATTTCGACAAGAATGCTAAAGCCTTAATTGGCGCCTGTCGCTGCGGGTGAAAGAGTGCGTTATCAGAGAACCAAATGGGCGGTGGAAACCGGCAGTAGTCGTGAGGAAAGAAAAAAGTCCAAGATCATTCATCCTGCGTACTAATCAGGCGAGGCACTACGGTCGAAACCGGCGGCATATCAGGAAAACACCAGAGCAGTGATTCTTTGAAGTAGATGTTCCAGCAGCGCAAGCGGGGAGAGAGAACAACACATCGGGAAGTCAACCGGATAATGAAGGAGATGTTCCAGCAGCGCAAGCGGGGAGAGAGAACAACACATCGGGAAGTCAACCGGATATTGAAGTAGATGTTCCAGCAGCGGAACTGGAGAGAGAGAACAACACATCGGGGAGTCAAGTGGATAAAGCAGAAACTAGAACACCAACAGAACAGGACATATCGACAAGCGCAGAACATACTGGAAGTGGAAGCTATATAACCCGATCGGGACGACGTGTCAAGCCGAGAGGCGTATTAAACCTGAAATTTATAAATTTATTATATCACATATGGATTGTTGGTGGTGGTACTCTTATCGTCATAACAGTACAATTATCTACACAATTATATTTATTTTTTATTAGTCGTGAGCGGGCGGAATCCTAGGCTTTCCTGCAATTTGATTGGCTACGTGAGCGGGCAGTTTTTTACGATATCTTGGACCGCGCTCCAAAAAGTTATTTTTTACATTCTGTCATTAAAATTGATCGATTTTCATAACTATTTCGCTTGCCACAGAAAAAATATATTCAACAGAGAGCTATGGGGATGCAAATGAGTTTTACTTGATTATCCAAATGGTTTTGACAACTTCATGTGTAAACAGCGAATTTTAAAAGAAACGCTGGGAAAACTGTGACAAAGCAACAAAACCGCTACAAGTCTTTACCTTTTAGTAAAATATTTTCCACATGCCAACCTCATTGTCTCATGTCCTTGAAACTTGAAATTACAAATGGCTTACTACAAGCATTTTCGTCTTCAAACTCGAGGACCACACTTTCAATTTTCATGCAGTCAGCCAAATATTGAAAGCGACTTTCCAAGCGAACAGCCAAAAACGAGCAAGCGATGAAGAAGAACGACGAAGAATCGTTATCAACTAAACTTTAAAAACACTTGAACTGCATTTTCACTTCCCTTCGTAACTAGATCTTCAAGTTTTGAATGTTTTTTTATCACAAAAAATGTTCCAAGCTTCCCTGTACGACTGCATGTCGGCAGTTGTTTACTGTCGAACGATAAACTTTGGACTTTGAATATCACGTGAACGTCATCTCGATTACGCAACTTAATTCAATTATAATTAATTTAATTTATCTAATTATGTAACAAAAAAATAAATACGTTATTTACCGTTTGGGTTGGTCCGTATAGAAAAATATTTGCCTGCGGTCTCGAGCCTTTTTTAAGACCTCGGCCAAATATTTTTCTATATTATTTTTCTATAATATTTTTTATATTATTTACCGGCTGGGAGGTCCGTATAGAGAGATATTTCCCGAGGTCTCAAAAACTGCCCGAGGCCGTAGGCCAAGGGTCGTTTTTGAGACCGAGGGAAATATTTCTCTATACGGACCGACCAAAACGGTAAATAACATATTTATTTTTTTTATTAATCGTACGATTTATAATTTACATAATTAGGTAAATTAACATAATTAATTGCGTAATCGAGATGACATTCACGTGATATTCAAAAGTCCAAAGTTTATCGTTCGACAGAAAACTGGCAACTGCCCACGTGCAGTCTGACAGGGAAGCTTGGAACCTCTTTTGTGATAAAGAAACAGTCAAAACTTGAAGATCTAGTTACGAAGGGAAGTCAGAATGCAGTCCTAGTATTTTTAAAGTTTAGTTGATAAAGATTCTTCGTCGTTCTTCTTCGTCGCTTGCTCGTTTTTGGCTGTTCGCTTGGGAAATCGCTTTCAATACTCGGCTGACTGCATGGAAATTGAAAGTGGGTCGTTCGAGTTTGAAGACGAAAATGCTTGTAGTAAGCCATTTGTAACTTTCAGTTTCAAAGACTGACACGATGAGGTTGGCATGTGGAAAATATTTGACTAAAGGGTAAAGACTTGTAGCGGTTTTGTTGAGTATAGTTGGACAACAGAAGAATGACAGTTTAGTAAAAGGTTTCAGCTTTTCTGTCTTCTCGTGGTATGTTTTTTCTTTATATAGTTTCATTTAGCGATTTAAAATACTGTGTTCACAAGTTTATGTATGTTTTGCCTACCGTTTTAAACTGTTTTCATACGTCGTTGAGCAATAATACTTTAAAACTTTATAAATGTCGCTCGTAAATTTTGCTTTGTCATTTAAGAAATACCAAATGATTTTCCGTGCAGGATACTCTGATCCAAACACGCGGGAAGTTGCGAGACTTAAGAAAAGCGTAACAAAACACGAGCCGCTAGGCGAGTGTTTTTAGCTTTTCGAAAGTCGAGCAACTTCCCAAGTGTTTGGATCAGAGTATCCTGCACGGAAAATCATTTGGTATTTCTTTTATAAAATAACGACACAGAAATAACGATGAAGTTTATTTAAAAAAGAATGGATGAAGAGTGTAATTCTCCCAAAAAGTATCAACTACCAATCAGAGAACCGGAATACTCAGTGGACCCCCAACATGTCAATCAATCGCCTTCGAACGACTGACAAAAAAAATATCGTCGTGCTGAGAAACAAGTTAGGTTATAAATACAACGTTTTCAGTAACAATATAATAACAGGGATACAGTATTAAATTCATTGTGGTAGATTAAAATTGACATGTACGTTTCCAATTGAACAACTGTTGAACAGAGAGCCAAAGTTTGGAAAATTTTCGACCTGAACATTTGAAGACTGCGAACAGTGCGAAGCGAAGCTGGTTGTTGTCATGGCCGAAGCTGTAGAAGCATTTGAGTTGAGAAGACTGTCATCCTGGATACGCCTTCGTTGGGCTGCTGGATTGGAGTAAAAATGACCAGTTTCATCACCAAGAGCTTGCGAGAGAACATCGCTGCAGCGTTTAAGCTGGGATGTGGATGGCCGTCGGTTGTAGTGTTGAAGTGACTGCTCATTTCGATGGCCTGAAATCGACATAATGTGTCGGTTGGTCAAGCCAGCATTTGACCAAAGGGTAATTGAAGTCGCTCTTACACAGTGGTTTGTGTAGATCGTGGACAAACCAGCAGCATTGCTTATGGTCTTCATCATTTCGCCAAGCTTGTTGACGCCAAGTGGACGATTTTCGTACCAAGTTGCATCGGTTGACTTCCACTGTCGCTTCGGGTACTGAAACAATGCTTGACATTGTGGATTTAACTTGCTGATGTACAGCTTCAAGGCACTATACCCATCATTTTCTTCCTTTGTCTTGTACATTCGACCCAGGTGTTGGAAGCTCTCTGTATCGTTTATTCCTCCAGGATGGTTTTTGGAGGCTTCACAGTGTGTCATCGTCACATACTCTTCGCCTGTTGGGTCTTGTGTAAACACGAAGCTGTCTTTTGTCAAACTTCTTTGTCCTTCGCGGCCACGTCGGCACCAGAATAACACCGTGTGAAACCACACATTCCACAACAGTCCAAGGGGATTTGACGAATCAAATACACCACTTGTTTTGAGCTTTTCCAGGTCTTCGGGCTCAAGCGGAGGTTTGTGCTTTACATTTTGTTTACCTTCTTTTTTGAGGGATTTAATTTTTGCGTTGAGGACCACGTTAGACCTCTTGAATTCTGGGTTACCAGTTATCGTGACGCCTTTGTTGTGTGGTGGGGAGTTCAGATATCTCTCCAGACCATTTCTTATACCCAATAGAGTTGACCTACTGTAGTCTTCGCCGTTGAGGTTTTTCACTTCTGCATAAAACAAACGTAGGTAGCTGTCCAATGTGTTGTTGTCCATTTCATGCAATTCGCTTGTAATGTGACGAATTTTGGCCCATTCTTTAAAATGAATATGTTTATTTACTTTAATAAGTGTTCAGTAGTCATGGGATTTATTAAACTGTTTAAAATTTTACTGTAGCTTCTTAAATGGAAAATGACAATCTTTCAAATAAACATACCTTTAAAAATGTTGACAGCGTAGATTGTTTTGTATTTTGTGTTTTGGGCTACCGAATTTTCGACCAACTCGTCAACGTCTTTCTCCGTAGTTAAAACGAATCTTTGTTTTATATTGTTGTCATCAATTTTAGATTCATTTAAGGTATTCTCATTGTCAAATTCAAAATTCTCAAAAATATTTTCGTCTGACATTTTTGAAAAGCCGCTAAGGCGGGAATTTTCCGTGCAGGATACTCTGATCCTGCACGGTTATTGACCAATCAGAGCACGCGTAGTATAAATGTTATTTTATAAAGTTTTCCCAGCGTTTCTTTTAAAATTCGCTGTTTTCACATGCAGTTGTCAAAACCCATTTGGATAATAAAACTCACTTGCATCCCCGTAGCTCTCTGCTAAATATATTTGTTCTGTGGCAAGCGAAATAGTTATAAAAATCGATCAATTTTAAATGACAGAGTGTAAAACTTTTTTGTTTTTACTTGGTAGCCGAGTCTAGGTTTCGTTTTCCTGTATTATTATTATTTTTCGTCGGGTCGACAAACTGCAATTATTGCATCATTCCGAAACCACGTGATGTGGCTCATATTTCATGCGCACATCTTCTCAGGTTTGAAGCTTGTAGAAGATCACAAGTGACTTACTGAACACTGTTATTGATCATTCATGTGGCTGACTAACTGTGTTGATGTTAAATATGCTCACTACGCTTACAACTGCAGATCTTGGTGGCGGTATTCCACACTGATAGATGCTGAGCGATCTATATTTCGGTCTGGGTTATATTCCGCCGTCTCGATCAAGACTCTCTTGTTTACGTTCTTCTAAATCACCTGGCCCGGATGATGTTCCAAATTGGATGTTAAAACTATATGCACCTATTCTTGCTGCCCCTGTAGCCTCTATCTTTAACGAATCTATACAGCAAGCATGTGTTCCTATTAGATGGAAGAAAGCTGACATTATTCCTATTCCAAAAACTGCGAGAGTTGTCGATATAACGAAAGATCTACGTCCTATTTCATTAACAGCAACTCTGTCTAAAGTTTGTGAACGCTTTATTACAGATTGGCTTATAGAGTCCATATGGGATATGATAGATAAACGACAATTTGGTTCGATACCCAATTCATCTACTTCCCATGCACTAATCAGTTTTGTCCATCATCTACTAAGCGAAACCGACAGAACTAAGAAGACAGTAAGAGTGTTTTTGCTTGACTTTTCTAAGGCATTTGACCTTATCGACCATACTATTCTTCTTCGGAAGTTATCCAACATGAATGTTCCACCGACGTTGATTAACTGGATAAGAGGTTTTCTTACAAATCGAAAACAACGTGTAAGATTGAAGGAATGCGTTTCTGAATGGCAAACAGTCAACGGTGGGGTTCCGCAAGGAACTGTATTAGGACCGATACTTTTCCTTGTGATGATTAATGACCTATTGTCATATTGGACAGACCGATGGAAATATGTTGATGATAGTACAGTTACCGAAAGCATTCCTAGCAATTGTGACAGTAACCCACAAAGTCTTGTCAATGAGATCAACGACTGGACTACTCAAAATAAAATGAAACTTAATGTTACTAAATGTAAAGAATTAATCGTCGATTTTTCAAAAGAAAAATGGTCGTTTTTGCCATTGAACATTGCAGGAGTTTTGGTCGAAAAAGTCAAATCTGCTCGATTACTTGGACTTATTATCCAAGACGATCTGAGATGGAATGAACATGTTAATAGCATCGTGAAGAAAGCAGGAAAAAGGCTTTACATGTTGAGATTACTAAAACGATCAAATGCTGAAATAGATACATTAATAATAGTATGTACTACGATAATTAGACCTGTGCTCAGAGGAGGCCGGACAGCTGTCACGTGATTGTCACGTGAATTTCTCGACCAATGAATTGGCTTCATTTTCTCATCGTTCTCGAAATGAAAATTTTGTATTGGACTTGGAAATGCCGAATATTACGCTATTGCTATTCAATTTTTTCTTTAAAAAAGCAACGATATCGATTGATGTATTGTTGGACTATCCATATCTGCAGGATTTTGCAAGGTAAATGTATTTTTCTACTTTATTTTGATCGTTTATGTAAGCCATTTGGTCTAAAGCGACGACCCCACTTCCGGTTTGTCAACAATCTTCAAACCAAACAATCTCGAATTCCAACGGTTCGAATTCTCTAATTTTTGTGTAATAAGTTGGAGAAATGTCTAATCTTTTATTGTAACGGTACGACCCCCGGTGACCCACTCACTGTTTTCGAGATATTCGCCGTTGAACTGACCATGGTATTTCGGCTTTTGCTAAGATGGCGCCTAATAATTTAAGAGGGCCTTTCGCCACTGAAACTTGTTTTTTTCTCAAGAATTTTGGAAGTTTCCTAATATTTCGAGCTTTATTCTTTAGAGTATGTGTAGCATGGGTGGTGGACAATTATTAAAGAGTAAAATTTGGTATTTGTCTGTTTTTATGGTCCAAAACGCTTGACCTCACCAGGGGCGGATCTAAAGGGGTGCGACCGTGGCTTGAGCCACGGTCAGATTTTCCCTAATTATTCCAGATTATAATAATATAATTAAATAATAACAAAAAAAATCGATAGAGTAAGAACGAAATTAGCCACCGTAACAATATTAAATTGATTGCCAAAATCCAAAATAGCAGCGGAGTTCTTGAATTTTCGCATCTCTAACATTCTGTTGCACCTGCAATCGGTCTCAGGTAGATAGAAGGGTTATACGTCCATGTCCTATTTACACGAATTGCCATCCTTAGGTTAGGTTGTGTGTTGGGGTATGGCTTTCATGAAGTACTTGGGTTATGTAGGACATGGAATTATTACCGATAGAAGGCCGAGGACGTGGCGAGAGTGGCCGAAAAAGTTACCGAACATAGACAGGTTCCACTTTATAAATATACCACCAACTTCTGCTAAATTCAGCCACGGTCAGCGGGGCGATCTGCTAAATTCAGCCACGGTGAGCGGACTATTAAGGGGTGCAAACCAATCAGATAGCCAGAATAGAGTGGCTGATTTTGGCGGGAGCCACGGTCAGTAGGGTGCATCATATGCCCCTACTTTTTACTATTAGCCCTACCTTTTTCTTGGTGGTGAGGTCCATCCTAAATAACAAAATTGTGAAGTTTGGAGTTGATTGGACAATTTTTAGGGGTAGCAGGTGGCCCTTTACTATTAGGGCATGTCGCATGCGACAAAAATAGCCCAGATTTACCATATTTTGACTCAGGAAGACCATAGAGATTTGATTTTAGTACCAAAAAAGGCAGAATTGCCAAGTTTATATGTCACATGTTAATATTCTAAGGTCTAGAACCTTCATTTTACAAGTTATCCTCTAAAACATAATTTTTTGGTGGTTTACATGGTATCGTGACAGTCAAATTTGAGCATTTGGTCATAATTTGGTTATTGTATGACATTTCACAACTAATTAAATGTTTCCATTATTATACATATATGTTAATACATAATTATGTATATTGTGTAAAAAACTGAAAATTTATATGACATGTCCTCCAAAATAATCTAGTACTAGTTTGTAGTCTAAACAGCCAACCATTAACATACTGTACATCAGTATAATACAAAACAGTAGTTCATCAGTACAACAGGATATCCAGAATCCTAAACATTGCTACTAGTTCCATTTAAAGAGTGAGGTACCATGAGGATGAAAATAATTTTCTCTTTCTTGTATTTTGTTGTGTATGTCTGGAATTGTCAACTACCTGCAATACTTTCTGGTAGCGTTCTTCCTTGACAGCTGTTCCAAGAAAATCATAACCGAGCTTGACACCTCTCTGCAGTGCTCATCATTTACCACACTGATGCTATTTACAATGAGCCTAGCTCTTTTGTACCCATCATCACTGTCCCAATCTGTTAGAGGTTTGTAAAGGAATTCTTGGTTTATCTTCATTATTCTGAAAAGGGACCAAGAATGCATTCGAACATATCTAGAAATATCTTGTGTTACCTCTGTTGGCATCTTAGGAAAAGTTGGCTTTCCAAACCCTGTACTAGACCATCTCCTTTAAGCTCCAACATCTTGGTCACCATCTTCTTTTTCATGTTAACATCTATTGTGTTGCTGAAAAGAGCTAGTTGTACATACCACATATGGTTACCAAAACACTTGATAGCTGCCGTAGCGATCACATCACCTATATCCTTATAGTTGATGAGAGAATTGATGAACAGTTGATCATTTTTTGGCGCAGTTGATGGTACAGGAGCTGTGAGTCAGCATGGGATATAGCTGAAGACTACAAACTGCACAAAACGACGTATCTTCTGTAGCTGATGAGTTGCAAATATAGCACCTCTTGGGAGTTCACTCAATATTTTTGTACCCAAGAGATCCATTTTTATGGCATAGAGAAGTTTTGCCATCCAACGTGCTTTGTTTAATGCACCAGGTCTCCTGAATGAAAACCCTTCTAATTAAAATATTGAGTGAACTCCCAAAAGGTGCTATATTTGCAACTCATCAGCTACAGAAGATACGTCGTTTTGTGCAGTTTGTAGTCTTCAGCTATATCCCATGGTGGCTCACAGCTCCTGTACCCTCAACTGCGCCAAAAAATGATCAACTGTTCATCAATTCTCTCATCAACTATAAGGATATAGATGATGTGATCGCTACGGCAGCTATCAAGTGTTTTGGTAACCATATGTGGTATCTTACAGAGGAACTTGTACCACTAGCTCTTTTCAGCAACACAATACATGTTAACATGAAAAAGAAGATGGTGACCAAGATGTTGGAGCTTAAAGGAGATGGTCTATGTACAAAGAGGCATGGTACAGGGTTTGGAAAGCCAACTTTTCCTAAGATGCCAACAGAAGTAACACAAGATATTTCTAGATATGTTCGAATGGATTCTTGGTCTTTTTTCAGAATAATGAAGATAAACCAAGAATTCCTTTACAAACCTCTAACAGATTGGGACAGTGATGATGGGTACAAAAGAGCTAGGCTCATTGTAAATAGCATCAGTGTGGTAAATGATGCTGCAGAGAGGTGTCAAGCTCGGTTACGATTTTCTTGGAACAGCTGTCAAGGAAGAACACAACCAGAAAGTATTGCGGTAGTTGAAAACTCCAGACATATACACAACAAAATACAAGAAAGAGAAAATTATTTTCATCCTCATGGTACCTCACTCTTTAAATGGAACTAGTAGCAATGTTTAGGATTCTGGATATCCTGTTGTACTGATGAACTACTGTTTTGTATTATAACTGATGTACAGAATGTTTATGGTTAGCTGTTTAGACTACAAACTAGTACTAGATTATTTTGGAGGACATGTCATATAAATTTTCAGTTTTTTACATAATATTATGTATTAACATATATGTATAATAATGGTAACATTTATTTTTAATTAGTTGTGAAATGTCATACAATAACCAAATTATGACCAAATGCTCAAATTTGACTGTCACGATACCATGAAAACCACCAAAAAATTATGTTTTAGAGGATAACTTGTAAAATGAAGGTTCTAGACCTTAGAATATTAACATGTGACATATAAACTTGGCAATTCTGCCTTTTTTGGTACCAAAATCAAATCTCTATGGTCTTCCTGAGTCAAAATATGGTAAATCTGGGCTATTTTTGTCGCACGCGACATGCCCTAATAGTAAAGGGCCACCTGCTACCCCTAAAAATTGTCCAATCAACTCCAAACTTCACAATTTTGTTATTTAGGATGGACCTCACCACTAAAATAAAGGTAGGTTCAATTACATTAACTTTTAAAAATCATGGGGCATATGATGCACCCTAACGGTCAGCCACCCTTGCCATATCTTGTTACAATTTTATTGCGAAATAATCTAGTCGGCTCCCGTAGTCGGTAGTGCACGTCAGTCTGCCTTGACCGAGTTCTTCAGAGTGATATTCAAGAATGGCTGCGCGTATAGAGGGAAATGATTGTGCCTGTGACAGATAGTTGGAATACTAGATGATAGTTCACAAGAAAATTAAGGAACTGAAGAGATGTTGGTTTGTTTGATTTCTTTATTTATAGCATGAATTCCTCTCTACTAAAATCGAATTCTGCTCGGAATTCTGTGTTACTATAAAAGCCATAAAGCTGTGTGGTGTTACTCAGGATATATAAATCTTTAAAGCATTGATCAAATTGAAGAACAAGCATGAGATCAAACTGAGAGCCGCGACCTCTCTCTCTCTCTCTCATTACATTGTTTATAATTCTCATCGACTGAAACACGGCATTTTTATCATGGTCAACTTTGAAATATTATCTGCAAGATAAGAGACTTGTCAGTCGCGTGAATTAACACTCTCTTAATTAATCGTTTGACAGACTGTATAGAGCGACGATATTTACGAGTCTACTGATTTACTAACTCAGTTTACATCTTCTGGCTTCGTCAACTCCATTGTCTTTATTCTCGCTTTATCAAGGGAAAGACACTCAGTATAAAACGTAAAGGGACTACATTTCCTGACCTGGAGTTCTAAACAGTGATCTGACAAATGCTAGCTGATACCTATGAATAACTTTTATTTGAGTGTCAATGTATTTAGCTATATATACAGCTAATTGGGGACACTATTGATAAGTTTTAGACTAAAATAGGATTTATACTACGAGATCAAAATTTCTCTATTTTTACAATAATTTACCTATTAAAACTATTAAGAATATTTCTTAAAATACACCTATATACAATATGATAAATAAAAAAATAAATAGATCAATATAAATAAAATAACAATAAAAATTAAGTTGAACATAAAATACAATTTCTGCAGTTATTATCGAGTATGCTTTCTAAGTCCTGTTTTCTAATATTCCTTTTAAAAGATTCTAAACTAGGTTTCTCTTTATCTTCTTTGGTTAATTTAGACCATATATAAGGGCCATAATATCTTAAAGAATGTTTACCGTATTTAACTGTACTGTATCGCGGTATGTTAAAATCTGCATTTCGCAGTTTGTAATGATTAATATTTTTTATGAATATTTCATTTAAGTGAACAGGACTTAAATTGTTCTTAATTTTGTACATTAATATTGCTGTATCTTGAAGTCTTCCATTAATTAAACTTGGGAGATTAGCACGATTGAGTAGCTGCTGGTACGTAATAGTTGAGTCAGTTATATTATATACTGCTCTGAGGGCTCGCTCTTGAATTCGCTCTAACTTTCTTTTATCTGAAGCTCGACAAAAGTGCCACACTAAGTGACAATACGTAAGATGCGGTAAGATTGCAGACTTGTAAAGTTGTAGCTTTGCAGATGTTGGAATTAACTTCCGTAAACGTAATATCACCCCAACTTTTCTGCTACTTTTTCTACACACAGTAGTGACATGTTTATTAAAATCAAGAATTTCATCAAGGTTTACTCCCAGTACTTTAAGATCTTCTCTGTTGGGTATTTGGTAACCGTCAATACTAAGAGACACATCAATATCTTTATCATTTGTTCGATTTGGTTTTAACGTTATCGTTTGAAATTTTTCAGGATTAGCTCTTAAAAAGTTTTCTGTGTACCAATTTGATGCTGTTACCATATCATTAATTAAATCATCTTTTACTTTTTGAATTTCTATAAATTGTTAATATTAATATTACACTAGCGGGGTTGCTTTGATTATTCTTGAAAGTAAAAATTGGCTGGCATTAGACAGAATATACTCAATAGAATTCTAAGTAATGACCAAAGGATACCTAGCTGCTTGACTGGTTAGTTTATATGTCACACAAAACCCGTTAAACATACGATTCATATTGGATCAATTACTTCTAAACATTTTATTGAATAATTAGAAGATCTTGGCTTGAAAGAGAAAAGAAAATTTTTGATTTGTGTAAACTTTTTACAAAGATCTCGGTGAAAATCATGTACAAAACGATCCTACAATATTACTCTAGATCTCTCTCAAAATGCAGGAAATACGTTTACAGAGACTCTAATTTTCAAAATTTTCCGGGGGGCCGTGCCCCCGGACCCCCCTAGATTGTGGGCCACGGTCAGATAGTTAGGCTAGATCCGCCCCTGCTCGCTGTATAAAAACACCATCATTCCGGAAAAATTGTATACATACCAGGCCTATATACATTACATTCTGTAAATATTATTACATAATGTACTGAACTTTCTTAAAGATCTGCTATATATACATGTATGTATACAGGCCTGATATGTATAGATATTTTTTATATATTAAATAACATTGTGTTCCATGACAGCAGTATGATTATTAAAATTGATATGTGGATTATTTGTAGTTTATTATTGTGAACAATATATTGTAGTTGTAGTATTTTTTATTTTTTGCTAATTTGTTATAATGTGTTATTGTTTATCAGTATACAAATATTTATTATCCCTTTTGCCCCAGTTGTCCATTTCAACTGAGTCAGTGATGTAGGAAGCAAACTGAGTCAGTGATGTAGGAAGCAAGCTGATGGGGTGGGGGAAGTGTACACTTTCAAAAGTACCTTGTTTCAGGGCAGAGCTTCAAAATGACCCTTGAGGCACATGTCTTCTGATAAAGGGCTTTTTTGTTTCTAACCAAGTGGGTAGGGGTGGGGTGGGGGTGAGGTGGCATGTGCCCCTGTGTCCACCCCTTGGTTTGTACACCCATGAAGTGAATACAATAGTTTTAAGACATGAAAGAGAAACTCCATCTCACATCGTATTTTTTACAGGAAATGAAGAGATACAGTACAGATACCAGTGTTGGAAGAACTTACTTTGGTGGTGTTTTGGGAGTGCCCAGGCACGAGCACCAATCTGAACTGGATTTTTACAATGATAAATTGATGGATTCTCTTTTACTAACTAACATTCAAATAGTATGTAGTTTGAAGTTTTGCATGTTGTATAATTACATAAGGCAATGCATAATAATTGTGGACATAACTAATAAAATTTTAACACAAAAGTATTATCTTGCATATTATTATACAATTCAAATGCTGGGTCTCAAAGCCTAATTAAATGCCTGGATATTATTCATCCCTTTGCATGCCTTTGAGTGCTACTGGCTACTGCATGTACATACTATAAACAATGTATTAGGTAGACAAAGCAAACCAACAGTGGTAAATGAGTTAAAACTAGGTGAAAATAGCTTGACAAATGCCAAAGATATTGCAGAAGGCTTTAATGATTATTTTTCAAATATTGGCCCTAATCTAGCTAGCAAAATTGATACTTCAAATTTCAACTTTGAAACATATGTCGAGAATGCTAAATCAGAATTCACTGCATTGCAGCCAGTCACTGTCAGGAATGTCTACCATCTGTTGCATGGTCTTTCTAGCAATAAAGCCACAGGTGTTGATAAGATTTCTTGTAAAATTATTAAATTAGCTGCACCTGCAATATCAGATTCATTGACATACATTTTCAATCAGGCAATTACTTTATCCTTTTTCCCTGATGAATGGAAAATGGCTAGAGTAATACCTCTCTATAAAAATGGTCAACGAAACGTGCCAGGAAACTACAGACCAATTTCAGTTTTGCCAGCCATTAGCAAAATTATGGAACGAATTATGTATGATCAACTGTATAATTATTTAACCAAATTTGGACTTCTAAGTGATTGTCAATTTGGTTTTCGAAAATTTCACTCTACAGCTACAGCATTACTGGACTGTACAAATGACTGGTATATGAATTTAGACCGGAAAAAGTTTAACTTAGTAGTCTTAATTGACTTGAAAAAAGCATTTGATACTGTTGATCATCACATTCTATTGAGAAAACTAGAGCTCTATGGAGTAAAAGGGCAAGCTGTATCTTTTCTCAAATCTTATCTCTCAAATAGAAGCCAGAAATGCCAAATACAAGGATCTATTTCATCAGAGAAATTGATCAAATGTGGTGTACCACAAGGCTCTATTTTAGGGCCACTATTTTTTCTATTATATATTAATGATTTGCCTCAATGCCTATATAAAACAAAACTTAGCCTAAACGTAGCTAAGACTGAGTTTATGTTAATTGGTTCAAAACAACTCATTAAAAATATTTCAAATTTGCAACTAAATGTTAAAATTGAAAACGAATCAGTTGAACAAGTTTATGAATCCAAAACTCTTGGAGTGACAATTGACCAGCATTTATCTTGGAAGAGTAACACTGAGAATATTTGCAAGAAAATAACATCCGGAATCTCGGCTCTTCGACGTCTAAAAGAAGTTGCTGATAAGCAAACACTTCTGTCTGTTTATAATGCAATTGTTCGCCCATACTTCGATTACTGCTGTGAAGTATGGGATGCGTTCGGTGAAACACAATAAAAAAGACTCCAAAAACTCCAAAATAGAGCTGCTCGAATTATCATGAATATGAGCAATGACACAGATCACTCTGTTGCTCTGCAAGCATTGGGCTGGAGGCCACTTAAAGCAGAAAGGAAGAAAGCTAAAGCAAAACTCATGTACAAATTATTAAATAAAATGGGTCCTAATTAGTCACTCACTAATCTTTTCACATATAAAGGTGAGATGACAAACTACAAACTTCGGAACATTTCAAGTCGTCTTTGTTTACCGCAACCGCGTACTAATAATATGAAAAAAAGTTTTATGTATGATGGAGCATACCTTTGGAATTCTATTCCAAAAGAACTTAGAGAAAGCAAATCACTTTCTTCCTTTCGAAAGAAAATCGCTACTCACATTGATAGCTAATGCAATTATAGCTGTACCTGTAAATAGATTACTATACTAGTTAATTAATTAAGTTAGTTCATTTAATACTATATATCTTATATATTTTATGTAAATAGCTTTTAAATTCTGTATCTGTATACTTCTTTTGTACACGCCCCTTGTGGAAATCAGCTTCGGTTGACGGGGTCAGCGTGTTTAAATAAAGTTTTCTATCTATACTGATCAACAGTGAACTATGTCTAAGACAGACACCCTTGGGCTGGACATTGTCTGTCTTATAGTTCATTCACATGTCTACAATGTCTACCTTAATTAATACAGTAACTTTTCTGATGCCATCTCTAAATGTGCCAAAGTTGATGTTTTCTTGGCAGGGGGGGGGGGGGGGGTGCTTTACTGCAAAAATGTTGGACCAATGTTAAAATGTTAACAATGCCCCTCATTGAATATTACCTGTATCGGTGTCAATACAGTGGTGCTTTAGAAGTAACCAAGATCAATATTGAGACAAAACATTTTAATTTTATTCAAGTTCCTTATTTACATATATATTGAGGATACAGGAAATACACTTTATTTGATAAAATAGAAATATTTCACCAGTCCAGTTATATACCAAATTTATCAATAGATTCTGGAGGCAATCCAATAAATTATCTCGATTTTTAATTCACCTTAATTATAAAGAAAAATACAAGATTGTTATTGAATAATAAATTTTAAGCTAGCTTTATTCACAATTTTATAAAATTTGGGATACAAGTTACAGTAGGTATAAAAGGAAAGTTCAAGACTGTTTGTTAAACTGAAATCGGAGAGGAAAAAATACAACCAAGCAGTGGTGTAGCCAAGGGGGGGCGAGGGGGGGTAACTGCCCCCCCCCCCCAATGGTCTTCCAGGCCATTCCTGTGCAAAGTTTAAATCCGGGGAGAAACTTGTTGATGGGGGGGGGGGGGGTAATGATGTTACGTAGTGAAGCCTTCAAGGGAGAAGCAAGTTGACTCGTAATGATATTACTATATATTACTGTTTTATTTTCTATGGAAAATATAGCATTACAAGGTCCGCATACATACGACTTATCATAAATAATTCTCAATAAATTTTGATATGTGTACTACATTGTTTTGGTTTGGAGACAACAAAACTTTGCTATTTATGGCGATCAGTTATTTTTTTAAATCTCGCCTCAGACTGCGGGAAATGCAGTCTGAGAGATTCTAGAATTCAAAAAATTTCCGGGGGGCATGCCCCCGGACCCCCCTAGGATGGCTCGCGTCGAAATTTCGCTCCCCCAAAGACAGAACCCTGGCTACGCCACTGAAACCAAGGATGATAGTTGTATCTAATTGATCCAGATAATTGCTACACACAACAGTTATAGAAGTTTACAGTAATACTGCAGAATGCAAAACATTAAACCACGGAAAATGCATCCTAAGGTTATAGAATAGGAAAAATTTGAGAGGGAAATCATTAACCACTAAACAACAAATAATGTTGATTTCTCACCTCACGCTTTTCTCCAGTTGTAACGAATCACACGTTGCACAGCACAACCAAATCTTCTTTGTTGTAAACATCTAATTCGTTTCTGATTTGTTCCATTATTTGTAACATAAAATGCGTCGAATCCGAAGGAACTTGAGTAGTCCTTGAAAACTATCTTGAATGCCCATCCGCCATATTTGTCACGAATATACGCCAAATAAAGCACAATCTGATCATATTAATTGTCTATGATAACCACGAATTGTTCCCGTATTTTTCTGACCATCAGATTTAACAATTCTGGATCAACTGTGACGAGTTTTCAAAAGTTTTTGCGCATCTAGTCCACTGGGCAGAGTCCATTCCTCGTCGGCGGTAAGATGCAAATGAATCGATAATTTATCAATTTTAGCGTTAGGACCATGATGCTTTGCGGCAGCTGTCCAACCAGGTATGGCATTATAATTAATATTCCAAACTATTTGAGCGACGAGATTGAACTAAGTCCTGCAAAAACGTGCATTGAGAATTATTTTACCTTCCTTAAGTTATAGAGAAGCTTTGTGCTGTACAAAGATTTTAACTTTAAAGGAACGCCGTGAAAACTTATCTGATAATTTTTTTAAGAACAATCACAATAACCTAAAGTTTCAAGAATGTTTACCTGATAGAATTTAAGGTAAGGAATATTGGATACAGCAATCCAATCTGCTAAAGAAGAAACCCGGTCAGTTATGCCTTTTCTTAGTAACAAGAGCAAATAAGCATCTAGTGATCTCAAGTTAAAAATCGATGGTGAGCTATGTCATGATCAAGCTAAAATTGCTAATCATCTGTGCAACTATTTTGCCAATGGGGATATTGAAGAAGTTGACGACAGTATAACTGACACAACTTTTGAGACCCATCAAAGTGTCCAGAATATCAATGAGAATCAAAATAGTTGTGACAACTTTGAATTTCAAAAACTCCAAAGCAAAGATATAAAAGATGCATTAATGGCGATTAATACGAGGAAAAGTACTGGATGGGATAACGTTCCACTTAAGGCACTCAAAGCTGGTTCGAATGAATTATCACTGCCTCTGACTTGCCATAACTCATATATAAACCTTGAGAAACGGCCTGATACATGGAAAAAAGGAGAATGAACACCTGTCTTTAAAAAAGATGACATCAATGAAGATCAGAATTACAGGCCCATAACTGTTCAGACAACTATAAATAAAATTTTTGAGCAGTTACTTGCCAGGCAACTAACTTGTAGATTTGATGGAAAATTGAGTGTTAAATTGACTGCCTATACAGGAAGAAACATAGTTGTGAAGTGGATCAGGCAATCTAATAGCAAATTGGAAGATTGCATTGGGCAATCGAAAGATTGTTGGTATTCTATCTACCAACATGAACAAGGCATTTGATTCTCTATACCAACCCCCTAATCAAGGCTAAGCTAAAAGCCTATGGTATTGGCAGGAGCATGCAGTTTGAAATTAATTGATTCCTACTTCACTGATCGTTATTGTCGAGCTAGGATAGGATCTATAGTGAGTGACTGTCAGCCTGTAATAAGAGTATGTCCACAGGGATCTGCATTTGGACCTCTGCTCTGGAACATCTTTCAAAATTACCTAACTTACTGTGTTGATCCAAATCTCAATATGTATTCTGATGACCACAAATTCTACAGTGTTGGAAGTACAGTCTTACTAGTTTTACTAAAAGTATTACAAATGGCAGGCCTCTGCACATTATATAACAGAAGATTACAGGACATAGGAATACTTGTGCATAAGGTTAAGAATAATTTAGCTGCCAATTATATTTGTAACTTATTCCAAAGGTCTAAAACTAATTATCAATTACGAAATAATGCTTTCTTTTTACCTAGATTTAATACTGTTACCTTTGGAAAACATTAGTAGTGTTAAAAGGCCGATCCTGGGACATACCTTAATGGCCGCCATTTGTTTACTAAAATTTTGACTTCCAGATTCCTGGGACCCCCTCCTGGATTTTTGACTGCCGATCCTGGGACATGTTTTGAAAAGCTTACCCACCCCCTTCTAAAAAAAAGGTTCGCGACCCCCTCCTGGATTTTTTAAAGATGGCTGCCAAATTTTTGGGATTGGGGTTTGGGGAATTTTCGCTAAGATGGCTGCCGATCCTGGGACATGGTTTTTGGAATTTTTTGGAAATGTTTGGGGATTGGGGTTTTGGGAAGATTTAATTGACTTACTTGTTTTTAAAGATGGTTGACAAAATAAAATGCCAACATACAGAAAAAGAGGAGTAAGAGGCCAATTTTTCCAATCCAACGCTGGAAATACAAAAGGTATATGCAAAATTTGCAAATTTGAAACAAACACAGAAACGGCACTAAGATTGCATTTTAGGTTTGTCCATAAAAATGAGAAGGGAGTGTTTAATGCTAGTTTTAGATGTTTGAAATGTTCCAAAACTTTTAAAAACAAAAAAGAAGAAGAAATTCATTCTAAATCTCATGAAGTTAGAATCAAAGGTAACAAAAAATATTTTAAATAACCAAAAAAACTTTAAACATTTTCAAAATTTTGTATTCTTTTTGAATACAAATCTTTAACATAATTTACTTAGTTTTATAATGACCAATGGCCAAAGTTGATATTTTGTCTTCTAAAATAACCCTCTTGTCATCTGCAGAGTTTAGTGCGATCTTGTTAACACGAATGGTTTGTATTTTGTGGTTAGTGCTTCTAAAAGTGTTCATTCCCCTAATGACATCCTTGTCTGTTAATATGCAACTTTTGTAATGTTCAAAATTCAAATCCTTGTTGATGACAGCTTTTGCGATACCTTTACATTTTTTGGTTTCTGTTTGTTCCATTAGTCCTGTTAAAGGGTCCTTCTTTTTTGCCATTTTGATAGCATATGATTTTGATCTATTACCTGCAAATGCTGCTATAATTTCGGCACCTGTTTCGGACTTCATTTTACCAAGGATTTTCTTGTTTTCCTTTTTGATACCACTTGAATGGTCCTCTGGAAAGTTGGAGGTGTCAAACATTTTTGTAACATCATTCTTGATATCTACAAAGAAGTCATTGGTTTTAATTTCATAACATAAGGAATCTGTGTCCTCAAACAACAACTTTGACTTGTTACCATATTTTGGTTTGATGTAATTGTAATGAAAGTCATACATCAACACCTTACTTTTGTCCAATATTGCGGCACCCACAAATATTGGCTTGTTTAACTTAACCCTGGTTTTCTTCATATGAATGGCTGCCAAGTTTTCAGTAAATATTGTGTTGCCTTTGTAATTGGGTTTTTTTGCTAATTTTTCAAGTTGGTCGTCAAATGATACAAGTCTAATGTCAATCCGGTTTCTGACATTTTCCATGGTCTTGCCAAAAACAGAATTATTCATTAATTTATAGAAATCTTTTTCAAAGTCATTCTTGGCTGCAGTCCGTAATTTTGTATTTAACATTATATAATCTTTCATCCAAGCTTTTTCATTGAATGAAATTCCACGATGAAATTTTGTAAGTTTTAAACCATTTTTCAAAATCTGGTCCAAGGCTTCGTAATGTACCACATACTTAACCTTGTCATTTAAATTTGGTACTAACTTTTCAACCTTGTCAACAACCAGTTTTTCAGCAGCAAATGGTTTTTCATTATGCAAGTCATGGAGTTCTTTGGGGTATTCAAGATCCACTTCTAAAAAGCAACCCACACCCTCCATTGTCAAATATTTTTGCCAGTTTTTAAGCTCCTTTTCCGGAATCCATTTGAAACCACCAATTGGTAATGGTTGGGTCATTGGCACACCATAGAGGTTGTTCATATCCAAATATGGGATGAAAATGCTTTCTTTTTCAGGATTGTAGTCCTCCATGTAAACATTGTTGGCTTCTGCGTATCTGTGGGTTATGGTTGAAATCCCACCACGAATTCCTTTTTCGATCATAAGAAACATGTCAGGTTCTGTCAGTAGTTCCAACTTTTGGCCCGTTAGTTTCAGCAAAGCATCCCAAGCCAAACCAGGAGCTGTGTAGTACCACATTGGGTCAAGTTTGTATGTTTCTTTACACATCTTTCTAAAATTTTGAATGACGTCAGAAAGTCCCAACACGTCAGTTTTTTGATACAACTCCATGTAATCTTTTAGAGTCTTGCAACCAAATTTTTGCCAGACATTCTTGCCATGTTCATAATCTTCAATACTAACATTTTTAAGTGTTAACCTTGAATAAAATTTTTCATGTGGTGGAAATTCTGTACAGTCCAACTTTTTCAAACTGGTTAAAATTTCGTACGGAAATACACCCTTTCTTTTCAAAAGTTCCACATGATCTTTGGGGTGGTCTTTGAAACCATTCTCAGTGTAATAAAACTCGTTATTTGGTAGGTTTGATGTTAGAGTGGCTAATGAACTGGACATAAATTTCAAACTGTCCAAGAACCGTAATTCTAAAGACACCCATTTTTTAACCTGTCTACCAGTTTTTGGGTCAGTTTTCAAACCACCATCCATCCAAAGCTTCTTATTAACGCTAATGTACTCCTCTTCTGTTTTTGCAATACACCCAAGCTTGCCATCTGACAGTCCCAAATACTTTGCAATTAAATGACTATCATACCCAGAAAAGTTGTGGAATAGTACTGGAATATGTCTGGCACTTGACATTGCATAATTGCAGTCGTTATGGGCAGCACCCCTGTAGATACCATTTAAATGGTCATGGTCCCTGACTTTACTTTTTGGAGTTAATTTACTGGCTTTCCAAATACTTCTTGGGTCCAAATCTTTTGGATTTCTTTTTACAAACCCACCACCACAAACATAACAGTGGGTTGCGTTTTGAAAGTTGGTTTCATTTTCTGCTGTCATGATAATTTTTTTAGGATTCCTTAAATATGTGTGCCAAATCTTTTTTGCTTCCATTTCAAGCCTTTCAACAAACATTTTACCTATGTCCTCAAAGTCATATTTTTTGGTGTAACTAACATACTTACCTGGATAAATTTTTGAATCTGAACAAATAATGTTAAACCCATAGCTGATTGGCACATGTTCCTGGTAAGCTTGTGTATAACTTTTGGACTCATCAGTTTTTGGGAATGGTAGGGTTTTCAACATACACTCAAAATCTGCCACAATAATGAATGGAACATCCTGGGTTTTCTTTAAATCTTTGAAACCCCAACCCATGATGTTATCCTCTCCTTTTTCAGGATACTCTTGGATTTGTGCGTCATGGGACCTACAAATAACCTCATGTTGACTTAGAATATCTTCTGTTTCGAAAGGGTTGAGACAAAAGTTACAGAAGAACTTTTCGTGTTGATGGTTGTTATTTTGGGTTGTCAAAAGTTTACTTTTGTTCTTAACACAACTGAAATGGTCATTCCACCAAAACAAGTTAACCCTTTTGTCATGTTCAGACCTTGAAATTTGCATTTGACAAACTTTTTTGATCTCATCATCGTATGTTAGAACATTTACACCTATTTTGTTTAACTTTTCAAAATTTGAAATTTCTTTAATTTTGACTGGGAATGACAGTCCTCGCACATCATAATCCTCAACCATTAACTGGATTGACACAGGAATTCTTTCCAGTTTTTGAGCATTTGGATCTTTTTGTAATGTCTCAGCAATTGCAACTGCGTACAAGAAACACAAGTCATCTTTAACATTTTTGGGGTTGATGATTGCTTTTTTGCTTCTGATGAATTCGGGTAGTTGTTGGTACCTTTTACCATTTAGGGGCTTATACTTGGTTATTGAAATATGCAGCTTTTCAACAGATCTTATTGACCAACCCGAACCTTTTTTCTGATGTGATGCCAAATTTTCTAACATTTCCTGTTTTGATATTTTATACAACTCCGTAACATCTTCCTGGGTTGTCATGGCTTTCATGTTTGAAGTAAAGTAAAATAAGTCCACTTCTTCAAGGTTTTCAACATAATCATAATGGACAAGTTTACAAATAAGAGTTGTTTTGACTTTTTTGGAATTTTCAATCCCATTAATTAATCTTTCAACCCCTGCTGTTGTATGTTCCAGAAAGACTATTGGGTCTTTGTAATTTTGTCCCGATATTTCGTAAAGTTCTGATGATCCTTTTGAAAATGTTTTAATTAATATTGGTTCCGTTTGTCTAACTTTTTTGTTGACCCTTGTCCTTTTTCTAAAAATCTTTGTTAGTTTGTTACCAACAACTTGCCTAGTTTTTTTCAGTTTTTTGCCAACCCCCAACCATTTCTTGTCCCACCTAATTTTGTCTTGCCTTGCCTCTTCCTGTTTGATCTCTTTGGTCCATTTTTTCTGCTCCTTGTTGGCAAGTTTTTTGTCAAGTTTTTTGGATTTTAAATGATCTTTGAGTTGATCTTTTGTAACCTGTTTTGACTCCTTTGCCTTCTGTTTTTCCAGAAGTTTTTGGAGTCTTTCGGGTTTGAAGGGATTTAAATCCTTGTCCCTTTGCAGCTGCCTTTGTTTTCTAAGACGGGCAGCTTCCCGAATTTTTAATAATTTGGGATCAGTTGTAAACTTTGTCATATCCTTTATTACTATATGAATTTTTTTTATAAAATAAAAATGGATGATAATGTTGATATTGAAGCTGCTTTTGATTATTTTGAAAACCAAATTGTTAAACAAGTAAACAGAGTTTCATTTTTTGGTGTTTTTATGATTGGGGTCATTATTTTGAATGTTATTTTTGTATTATGGTGGCTTACATTTTAAAAAACTTCATAAAAAAATTACTACCCAACAATGGATAGTAATTTTGGATAAGGAAATGACAAAAGATTACCAAAGTTTAAAAAATCTTAGAAAACAGTCGGCTACTATTTATATATGTATATTTTTGAAAAATTTTACCGACTTACTGACCAAAATTTACCATTAAACATAACTTCCTTATTTTTTTTGATACAGTATGGGATGAAACTTGGGTTTTTGTGTAAATTTAGGGCTGCATTGTAAATACTTGGAAATACTATTGTGTTTCCAGCAGCAGAAGTTAGTGTAATTTTGACTGGTGTATTGATAGAATTTCTGTGGAACTTGTCATAAACTTCATTTTTGACTAATGGAATGTTGAGTTTCTCGCAGATGGTTTTTAAGTTTTGTTTGTGGGATCCTTTGACACCAAGTTTTGAACCAATTTGCCTTAATTCTTTAAGAGATGTTGGTGGAAAATTTCCTTCCCGTATTTCTTTAAGTCTTTTGTTTGCACTTGTTCTTAGCCCCATTCGAATTTTAAAAAGTTTTTTGAGTTCTTCTAGTTTTTTTTGACGATCGGTTTCAAGTTTTTCTTCTTCTTCTTTTTTTTGACGATCGGTTTCAAGTTTTTCTTCTTCTTCTTTTTTTTGACGATCGGTTTCAAGTTTTTCTTCTTCTTCTTTTTCTTGTAAATATTTTTTAATGTTTTCAAGTGTTGATGATGTTGTCATTTATTACATAGTGGTTTCTTTTAAAATTTCTTATTTTTGAAAAATAAGGAATTTTTTTTAAAATTTCAATAATAATGTTTATTTCTAACATCATTGTGCACCCAACAATCTTTCTCTTTTTGTACCCATTTTTCCCTAAGAAGTGTGTTACGTTTTGTCCTCCGCTGTTTCCGAATTTGTCGGTACCAATTTTGAATCCTTGTTAATATCATCATCATTTATTTTATTTGGTTTTAAAGATTCTAAAGATGTTGGTTTTTTACAACTTGGTACCTTTGTATAATTTTTTACTGTTTTGTTTGTCCACCCTATTTGTAAATTTCCTTCCATGGTTAGGTCATCTCTACCAAAACTTAGACCAAACTGGAATCCTTTTTTTGAAATATGATTTTTGTTAAGTTTTTCTTTTGGTTTTGATTTTGAGTTTCCCATTTTTATTTGCGTTTTACAGACCAATATTTCCCATTATATGGGATATGTTTTTTGTTACTAATGTAATAGTTAATATTTCTGTGTCCTTTTTTTCCTAATGCACGGGCTGCTGCCATCATGCTTGGGAATTCCACAATATCTCTTACAAATGGAACTACAGCAGTAAACAAAATTTTAACAGGATGGGTTTCAATGTTAGTATAACGTTTATGTGGTACAAATTTAAATCCAAGTTTATAGCAAAGTGTTGTGTTTGTGAGTTCGGTTGGAGCAGGAATCCCCAATTCAGAAGCTATTTTGAGTAATTTAGCTCTTGGAATTGGATTTTGAATGGTAATTGGGGATGTTTCTAGATTTAATCCACCAAGTCGCCCCTGCAAATGTTTTATATTATTTTCTAAAACTTTATTGTGGTATCTGCCTTGTATTGACATTGTGCGACATACATTCCAAAGTTTTCCATCATACTTAACTGATTTTTTGTTTCTAATGTGGTAATTAATAGCTTCTGCACTTTTTCTTTTAATAGCAGTAGTAGCAGCATTAATACTTGCAAAAATTATCTCATCTATACCATCAACTTCTTTAAATGTAATTGTAACCTGATCTAAATTACGTGGATTGGGCATACCTGGTTTTGGGTGGGGTTTAAATTGAATTCCATTTTTTTTAGACATTGTCATTCTTGTTAATGGTTCAATTGGTACCCCATTTTTGTGTGTTAAAGTTTGCAATTCTGCTCCTGTTAAATAACCTGGGTTTGATTCCGGTATGTAAAGTTCCTCCAAATTCTCACGCAACTCATCTTTTAAAAGTTTGACTTCAAATTCTAATATATCTTTGATTCCCATTTATTATTCTTTTAGAAACCATTCTTTTAAATTCAATTTTTTCATAACCAAACAAGATTATGAAAAGAACAAAATTTTAAGTAAAATTATTTCAACTGTCACTGGGATCAACAGAACTGCCACCACTGACATTTTCAGAAGAATTTTCATCACTTTGTACTGAAACATCTTTATTTAAACCCGGACCCTTGTTCCAAACATGTTTGGCAATAATGATACCACCCGTCAGCAAACCAATCATCGGAATATATGGTGAGATTTTTAGAACCAATGACCTAACATCATCGCAGAAAAGTTTGTTTGATGATAATTCAGCATCCAACTTTTCATCATCTTGCACCAATTCTAACTGTTCCATTAACTCAGAAAATTTTGTAACAAGAGTTTCTGTCAACAAGGATGTCGTTTTTTCAAGTTGTTCCCTATCATAATTTTGTTTAATTTTTTCAAGTTGACCCATTGATGCTTTTTTCAGATATGCTTCTGAATATTTGATCCTTTTTGCAAAGGATAGGCGGATCAAGTTTTCCCGAAGGTTCAAATCTTGCGATTCTTCTGGTTCTTCCATTTTTGCATATTCTGAATTCATTTATTATGATGTTATTTTTTATAATTTTTGTATTCTGTGTAAACAAAATATGTCAAACCTATTGCAAGAACCCACAAATTTTTCGCTAACCATGCCAATCCCTTTGCTCCCCATGATAATGCAGTTGCCAATATGCTAAGAATTGGTGCTATTATGGGCCAGGTAGCTTTTGCAAGTTTTGCCAATGCTTTTCCTAATGCTCCTGTTGCCTTTGCTGTCGTTACAACAGCAGCTTTTCCAGCTAGTGCAACAGTTGTAATAATCCCAGCTATGGAAATGGCAATTGCTGCTGAAACACCCATGTTTTGTTTAGCCCAATCTTTAAATTTTTCAAATCTGGTTATGACATGATCCTCCATCATTTGTTCTGTTTCTTTTTCCTTTGGTTTTTCATTATTTAACATCCTCATTTCTTCAGCTTTTACCTTGCACACATTTGACACACCTTTGTAAAATTCTTTTACAGTTGGGTTTTGTTCAGCATCACTTTTGTCTTTGTAAAGTTCTTGGTTGACTTCGGCAGCAACTTTGGTACCTTCTATGAATTCCCACCTGTCCCGCTCAGTTGGTTGCTGGCTAATTTGAACAGATTTGTCTTTTACTACGCCAAAAAGATTACTAAGATTGCTGTCAAATTCTTTTTCCTTTGCATTTGCAAACAAGGCATCCATCAATATTGTCGCTTCATCACCTAAATCCCTGGCAACCCCTTTTTGAACTGCTTCTGCGGCTTGTGGGGGTATGTTAAGATCCTCTTCTATTTTTCCAACTCCAGTTTTTGAATGTTCAGCACTTGCTTCCTTTAACAGACCCTTAAATTTTTTAACTTTCATTTCAACTTTTAAGCCTTTTCCTTTTGAATATTTAAATTCTCCGGTTTTAGCATCTCTAACCAAAATTAATATATTTTCAAACTTAAGTCCATCAACCTCAAATGTTTTTGGATCATGGAAAAATGTACTTCCTTTATACAAATTTTTGCTTGCTTTGCCATCAGCCCCAACTACTGTTTGACTTAAATTTTCATAAAAAAACTTTTTTAATATTTTTGTAGCATTAAGGCTTTCTCTTCTGGACACTTTTGCTATAAAGTCTTTTCTCCTTTTTTGAAATAAGTCATCCGGCTCACCTTCAAATTGAACAGGTTGGTTACGAAGTGTTTCTCTCATTTTTCTACTTTCATCTAAATCAACTAAACCATCAGCCCCATGAACTTCTTCAAATTCATTAAAAAGATTGTCAAGTTCATCAAAATATGATTGGTTAAAAGATTCTTCAAAAGTTCCACCAAAATTTGTTTCTGCTGTTCCTGTCTCTTCTGGTATGTCAGACATTCCAAGATTGTCTAATCCAATGTTATCAGCCATTATTTATTTAAAGATAACACCACATGACCCTAAATGTTGTCCAGGAAGATTGGACTGTTGGAAGGGTCATTTGTGTCAACCCAATTTTTACCAAAATATTTATGTCTGTTCCCCAACAACTTTAACCAACTCCTCACCATAAAATTTTCCCATAATGTCCTCCTCCTTATCCCGAATTCTATACATAACAGGAACTCCCCTAAAAACCGCTGACACAGTAAAAATTTCATCTGTAAAATTTGGGTCATAACCTTTTGCAAAATTTTTTCTGTATTTTTGGATTCTGACATGGTCCCCAATTTTGAATTTTGGGTTTACTTGGGATTCAAGAGGAGGGATCCCATACAGTGTAAGGAAAACTTTGGATTGGTTGGTATCATTGACATTCTTTGGTTTCATTTTAATAGTGCTGTGGATGGTGTTGTTGTAACTCCCCACAAATTTTTCAAGATTATTTAACCACTCTTTGTTCCCTTTAAAAGTAAAAAATTTCCACATTCTGGTTTTCAAAGTTCTGTTAAATCTTTCCACAAGTGCAGCCTTTCTGTGGGATCTGGATGAGAAATATTCTATGTTTAAAGATTTCAAAAGAGTTTTTACTCCAACATTGTAAAACTCCTTCCCCTCGTCAAACTGGACTGTTTCTGGATATTTGCCAAATCTTTTTTTAAATTCTTCCAACATTTTGCTAACACCTGGCACCATAGCAACAGTACTTTTTCTTTTAACAGGAACTGCGAAACCAAATCTTGACAAAATTTCAATACCTGTTAAGATCCACTTTTGGTCATTATTTTCAGAACCAAATTTTGCCATATCTACCAAGTCCATTTGCATTTGGTCAGCAAGATTTTTTACAAATGTTTTCTGGTATTTTTTTGGTTTTCTTATGGGTTTGTGCAATGTAAAAACTTTTTGGCTATGCAACCATTCTCTAACCAGTTTCCGAGTTATTGAAGGATTTTCTTTTACAGCAGCTTTGTAAAGTTTTTCCATGGATTGGTAACCTGTTACAGGATTGTAGTAAATATCTCGAAGCTCAAGATCAATAAGTAAAAGTTCATCTTCCATTTTATTTTGGGGAGTTGGCAAAGTTTTAAAAGATTTGCCAAAATAAACAATGACAGAATCTAAAAATTGGCCCGAAGAATGGGATGTCTTTGGAACAGTTCAAAAATTTTCCAAAGAACCAAAAGCATTTGTAAACATTAACACAATTACAATTTTTGTAAATGAAAAAGAGAATTTTATTGTAAACTTGATTCCTATCGATTTAACTTTTCAACAGCCAATGAAAACAAGAAATCCAAACATAAATGATTTTCTCACTATTCCATATTTTACAGCCATTGCTGCCTCTTATGTTGCAAGTTATTTGTGTGGTATTTCTAACAAGCATTTTCAAAATAATTTTAAAAGATTTCGGTCTTCTTTTTTGACAAGCATTGTTAATTATCATTATGTTTTTCAGGTAAGAAGATTCCTAAAACATCCTAACAAACTTAAAAGATTTTTAACACCTGAAACCATAAAAATTTTACAACACAACCCCAATGACGTTTGGGTAAAGAAAATAAGCAACTCAACACAAAATGTAAAAGAATTTACACAAGATATGAAAGATCTTGGATACGAAGTTAGATATGTAAATTTGACAAAAGAGAGTTACGGAAGAGTAAACACATATGAAGAATTGGTATCAGCTGGTTCCAGGTATCCAGATGATTTCAAACATTTTGTACCTAAAATTTCCAATGGGTTGACACTCCTCGGTCAGAAATTATTCCAACAATCTTTAGAATCTTTTGTGTATTGTGTTTTGGGAGCACAGGCAAAGACGAGATGGGTCATTGTTGGTGAGGGTGCTAAAAGTTTACAAACACAAGAGGTGTTCAAAAAGTTAATGGAAGATACAATAGCCCAGGATGATATTACTGTTTCCATTTCGAACATGAGACAAGCCATCAAATCCACAAATGTTGTTCTGAATTTTGCCATAAGTCCGGGTTTAATTTTGATCCCGTCGGATATGAGAATTTTAATTAATCCAATTAGTGGGTTCAACAATGTTTTAACACTTGCAACAACTGGGATGTCTCTTGGACTTAACAGGAATCTCAATATTGGCAAATCTTTGGGACCTGTTGGCAAAGATGTTGGTGAAACTTTTGTAAAACCTTCCACAAAAACTTCAAAATATAAGCCAGGAATCCTTACACCATCTGTAACATCTGAAAAAACTGATGACAGATTACCAGAAGTTTTTGGAGCTTCAATTGGTACTGTTTTCATACTATTTAAAGGGATAGCAAGATTAATATAAATAAAAGTAATGGCATTTCGAAAATTTAATATTTCAAACTTTCCAATCATTGAAACCCCCGAAGAAGAGGGGCCAAAAGATTTTAATGAAAGTCTTTTGGAACTTGAAACTCTTAAAAACAAAAGTAGTTGTTGTGAGGTACAAAAGGAAGAAATTGAAGGATTCATAATTTGTGGAAAATGTTGTATGGAGTTGGAACAGCTGCATGCTTCCAACCATAGAGTACCATCACCACTCCCACAAAAAAACTATGTCAAATTATTTTGGAAAATGTTCCCAAAGGAAGAGAAAATTGTTGGGTACGAAATCATGAAATTCTTTTTAAAAACAAAAGAACTTCTTAAAGGTTTGGGTTTGGTCTCAGACAAAAATTTCAGTGTTAGGTACATTATGTCCATTATTTTGGGAATTTGCAAAAGAGATGATCTTTTAAAAAAAATTAAGAAACCAACTCTTGCAGAACTAAGAACATTTGATGAGATTAGGTACATTTTAAACTTTTCTCCAAAAAACAATGCGTATATACCTTACCAAGTAGGATTCAAAGTTTTTGGGACTGCTCTCACTGTCGAAAATGTTTTGAAAATAGAGGAGATGAGTGGTTTCAGAAAGTGTAAAGAGTACACAAAAATTATTGAAGAAGGAAAGAATCTTTGAGAAACTTTTTAAAACTTATAACAAAATTTTTTGAAAACTTATAACACAAAAATGTTATAAATTTTTACTAAATATTTTTAATCCCTAAACAACAACAGCCAACAACCAACCAGCACCAGCTCCCAAAAGTGTTACAGTAATTGTCATATATTTTTCCATTTCATCACTTGGTTGGTAATAATCTTCAAGTTTTGGTTCAACTGGTTTTTCTTTCTGAATTTCGTGGAGTTGTTGAAAAGCTTTTGATGTTACTGCCATGTCATAGTTTGCATCCCTGATTTCGTCTTGGAGTTGTCTAACTTTATCCTTCCTTTTAATTTCATTTTCAAAGAATTTTTCTTTGTCTTTTTGAAGTCTTTCTGTTGCTAAATTATGTCTTTTAATTTCAGTTGCATAACCATGTTTGTTAAATGACTGGAACAAATATCCAGCACCTGCAAAGGCAACCGCGTTAAATAATCCTCCTGCTATCATTGATGCCATTTATTTAAAAAAGGAAGTTTGACTTTTGCAGTTCAAATTTTATTTTGTCAAGTTTTTGGGTTTGGAAACAACCAAGATTTCCATAATTTTTGTTCCTTAAAAAATGAACGTCATTGATGGCTCATTTGGTTCTCTTGACTCCCAATCTTTACAGTTTCTTTGGATCCACATTTTTCGGAATGTATCCCTTGTCCTGTGCCATTTTTACCACAAACAATCCTCCTGCAACTGCAAGACCAAGTTTTGCTGTTTCTTTGATACTTGCTGGGGCTGCTAAAGATTGTCCTGTTAATTTTTTAACAACCATACTTACTCCAACTGCACCAACAGTTATCAAAGCTGCTTCGTACAGTTCATTTAAAACCTCGTTCTTATTCATTTATTAATATATTAAAAAAATTATAACATTTTTTGAGGAAAGTAAAAATTTATAACATTTTTTTTGTTATAAGTTTTAATGAAAGTTTTAAAGGAAAGTTTTAGAAAATTTTCAAAATTTCAATTACTTTTACATAATTTTTTAAAGCTGATATCAAATTTTTTATAGACACCTTTAAGTTTGTCAAATTTTGGTCTTTGTCGTTTTTAAGAATTAATTCCAATCTTACCAAATAATTTAACAAATCTTTGCTAGAATTATATTTATCAACATCAATAACCATCTTTTATTATGGAGTCTCATAATTCTGTGGACATAGGAAAATCTCAAGAAGAATATCCCCAACATTGTGGTCAACTTTAAATTTAAGTTCGTTATAGACACCATTATCCAACATTGCCTCAGAATTAATATTTGCAAATTTTTCCACTGACCCTTTCAAAAGTTGTCTTGTTGTAATTGGAAGCACTGCAGCTGTTCTGTCCCGTTTTCCTGAAAATGATGTCCTAGTTCCATCAATCATTTCGCAAGATATACAGACAAATCTCATCCCAAGATTTATATTGACTGTTTTTGGACTGACAAGATTTGCTCCTCCCCTAATTACTGTTGTTTCTGGATATCCTAGCAAAGGACCAAGTTTCAACAGGGAAAGATTTCTTGTTGGGAATAATCTAATTTTACAACTATATGGAAGTAATTCTGACTTTATTTCGTTCTCCTTTAAAACCCTCATAATCATGCCAACAGTCCAATAACCATTGTCGAAACTAATTTTTTTGGTTCCATGCATAACAAAAGTTGGACTTGTTAAATTATTGTAATCCCAAAAAACTGTTGCATCCTTAACCATTAATTTTGTATCCTCAATGATCAAAGGATCTTCAAATTTTACTGTTGTTTCTCCGTTTTTCAACAATATTCTTAGGTTTCTCATTTATTGGGGTGGGGTTTAGGATTACACAAATGACCCTTTCAACAGTCCAATCTTTCTGGACATCATTTAGGGTTATGTGGTGTCGTCATCATTCATCTCAAAAGTTTATCAAATTTTTTCCAAATGGTTCGACAATTTTGTGGTCATAAGGGTGGATTAAATTAATCTCCAATTTTGAATATTTTTTTAATTTTAAAGTCTCTTTTATTCTCTTTTCTTCTTCTTTTGGTATATCCAAATAATCATCCAAAATAACTTGCATATCTTTTCTGTTTGGATTGTAAAAGGTAACCAGTTTTGAGATATTTTCTCGGTATGGTTTTGCAATACTTGTCAACTGTTGGGTTACAACTATTGTACTAATATTCATATGTCTGGCTCCAAAACCAAGTTTTACCAATTCGCTGGTTCTGTTTTTTACACTCTGTCCAGAAGCACAGTCATCCAGGATAATGAGACTTGGGGTTCCTTTACAATAATCCACAACATATTTTAAAAAATCTTCGGACTCATCTTGATCGCAAGGGATAACAAAGAATCTTGGATCATGTAAATGTTCCCATTCTAAATATGTTTTGTTCCATATGAAGGTGGGGCAAATTAGAACTATGTTTTCAAATTTTTTTTTATAATTTTCTTCTAAATTTTTTAAGAGGTAGTGGGTCTTCCCACAACTCGTCATTCCAACAATGATTATATTGAATGGTTTTGGGTCTTCAGTTTCCATTTATTTTAGGAAATTTACCAAGTCTTGCCAATATTTTTACCAAACTACTGTTCCCCCTATATTTTATCAAAAGTTACCAAGTCTTGCCAATATTTTTGGGTTTGGGATTACCAAATTTTTCAATCTTACAAACATTCTCAATAGTTGACACTCTGGAATGCTCCTCCCTGGACTTTCAAAAGACCATCTGACAGAATGAAAACATGACATCTAAGATCTGTTGCTGTTGCTTTCTTCTTAATTTCCAACATAATCCCAGATTGTGTGGTCATAAGTTTTGTACCATCTCCATAGACAGCATTGTCATTAATTGACCTCAAATCCACAACAAGTGCAAACTGGTTTTCTGTAAAGAATTCATCAGCTTGGATTGTTGGATAGTTGGTATGTCTGAAAAGTCGCTCAGCCTCTTCAAACAATCTTCGTTTTGGGATGCCTTGGGAGTAAATGCTGTTTGGGACTCCTTCAATGGTAATTTTGACTCTTTCAATGTTGGGGTACACAAATTCTTCAGATCCACTTCTTGTTGCTTTTGTAAACAACATTACAACTGCTTTCATACTCTTTCTTGGCAGATTAATGGTTTCATTAATTAATGTTGTGGCAGCAGCCCATGGTGTGGTTTTCATCAAAGTTACATGTTCAAAGGAAAGGGCTCTTCCTGCCTGGTAAGAGGTTTCAATCTCCTGGACCAAGGCAAAGTTGGTAATGGTTTCATATTCCAACTCGATGTTTTCCAGAGTGTAACCAGCCACAGATTGACTACTTTGTGCCTTCATAATATCGGTGGCTTTTGGCAGAGTGATGATATATTGTAAATCATTCGCCATACTGTGTGGAGCATAAAGTCCATGATCCTTTAAAATCTTGTCCAACTTGATCCTCTGTTTGGTACCATACACAGCAGCATATGTGTCAGAAGAAGCATCATCAGATTTTGAAATAAGTTTTCGTTGATTTTCTGTCGCGATACCATCTTCGATCATGTTGGCTCTCTCATGCTTGTCCAACCACAAATCTTTGTAAGTTCCCAAAAGACTCTCTCCTGTGTTGTCGTAAACCTTTTCTCCTGCAAATCTAACTTCCAAACGTTCTTGGAGTTGTCTTGCAAGATTGTTGTTAAACCAAGATTTTGTGTTCTTGTTCTTAAAGTCGAACAGGAGGAACATCTTGTCAGGAACTAATGTTGTCCCTGGTTTGAGTTTTGGAATGTGGATGTAAATAACTTCTCCTGCATTGGCAGAATTGGGGTTGAAAGTAATTACATTCCGGGCTCGTTCCCCAGTTATTGAACTTCGGTGTAACCGGTTAAAACCGGGTTCTAATTCAACTTCTCTCTCTGTATTCATTTATTAATATATTAAAAAAATTATATTTTGTAAGGTTTTGGCAACCCCAATCCCGAAAACTTTGTAAAACTTGGTAACACCAAACAGTAAAAAATTATAACATTTTTGTTATAAGTTTCAAAAAAAATTAATAATTATTAAAAAATTCATCTTCGGTTTCTTCTGGCATCAAAAGATCAAAATCTGCCCATAAATGATAACAATGGTTTTCATTATAGTTTTTGGAATCATATTTACTATACAGTAACCAAAGTTTGTATCCATCATAACTTCCTTTTGAAATTAAAAATATGAGTTTACCAATATTAAACCAGGTTTTACTTCTAAAAACACATTCTGTCGCATAACTGTTGACAATCATATTTATTGAATTTCTTTCCAATTGTGGAAAGAATTTCGTTTTAAATTTTTTGGTTATTTACCACCCCTAAAGATCATATTTCGAAAGATCCTTGAAAACTGTTTTTGACTTTTGAGGTTTGTCTTTGCTTTCTTCTGGCTCTTTTTTCCATTTGGAGTAGGTAATGTAAGTTGTAAGTATGGCAGCCACTGTACCAAGAATTGCACAAGTCGTGGAAATGTTTGGGGTTTGAAAAGATTCAGATTCCTCTGTTTCTTTTTCCTTTTCAATTCTGGCTTTTTTTCTTAATTTTGCTTCCTTACTTATTGCAGCAAGTTTTTTGCCTTGGGCAACTCTTTTGGGATTTTTAACACGGACAGGTGGAGGAGTTTTGGTAATTGTTTGCTCCTGTTTGATCTCCTGTTTTTGTTCTGGTTCTGGTTTTTGTTCTGGTTCCATTTATTAATTTGTTCAACAACTAGTTAAAATTTGTTCAAAACAACTAGTTGGAATTTGTCTGGAAGTTGCTTTCAACCAATGTCCATTTGGAAGAATTGTTGTTACAGTCAATGAAAAAGTAACTCTGGTTTGTTTTGGGAAAAATGTGTGGTTAATGAGCTTGTTTTGATCTGCAAAAACTTTACCACATCTGCATGCAAATTTTCCTCTGTCTGAATCTGTCCATTGAACAGCTTTGAAATGGGGTGTAAAAACAGGGGTTTCAGTGGTTTCATATTTAATCATTGACAACATTTTTATTTTATTTTGGGAATGGTTTAATCCTCCTCAATTTTTCTAACCAAATATTTTTTTAAAGTTATTGTTTGCTTTTTCCTTTTTTCTTTGGAAATTAGACTCGCATAATGTATTAGTGTCCCAATTGAAAAAGATGTCTCAACAGGATTTTCCCAAAATTTGTCGCACTCACTTTCATCATATTTTTCTGGACATTTTTGAGAAAAGAGGTGCCAAAGATTTTTGCCATAATCTTCTCCATGGGTTTCATTGTATAGTGCGAACCCAACAGACCTCCAAGATGTGTAATCTTCAGCAATGTCTTTTGGAATCTGTTCAATATATTTTTCTAACTCTTCCTCATCTTTTTGTTTGTGGTCATTAAAGTTAATAGTGGTTTTGGGTTTTTCTGTCTTTTTGGTTTCTGGTAAAAAAGATAGTTTGTTAACTTTTGTGTGTGGCTTTTGTCTAACGGATAGTAAAAATATTAATTCTTCATCCAAATAATAGTTAACCACCACCTTGTTCCTTTCCTCCTCAATGATGTAACTCAAAAGATATGGGTCTGACTCGGGACTCTTTTTGGAACCATACAAAAACCAGTTGCCAGCGATGACAGAATTGTCAAGTTGGATTTTGGTTTCCTTTTGCACAAGTTTATTTATGTAAAGCCTTTCCCTCTGTGTCAACCAAACATGTGGGAAATGTAGATGAAAACCATTTTTATAAGTTTTGTTATCTTTAAAATAACCAGGTTTTTCCAGAACAAAACAGTTTAAGTTTGTTTGGTCTACAAGAAGTTCTTTCAATATTTTTTGAAATAGTCTTGCCAATTTTAGGACTTGTTTTTCTGTGTATAGTGGTTTGGGTTCCTTAATTTTCTTACAAAGGTCAATATCAACAATGACGGGTCCAATGTCTGTTGTTCTTTCCAAAATATATTTGTTAAACTTTCCAAGACTTGTCAAATATTTGTAGGATTTTGTATATTTGTTTAGGAGATCCTCTTCATCTTTTACAGAATATGATCTCTTGTTGAAAATATCCATATGTGTAATATTAGTTTTGCTATAACTTTCATACAACAATGATGATAATGTATTTTGTTTAAACTTTGACATCTCTTTTATTACATCTTTTAACCTAATCTCATAAGATTAATTTCAACATCCCAAACATTGAAAAACAGGAATGTGTAGTCATCCCCAACAGAACCAGAATATGAGTGTAAAGTCATTTGGGTTCCTTTTTTAATAGTTGCAATTCCCTGACAAAAAATATGGTGGGGAAGATTTTCATTGTATGTTTTACCCATTGTTATGGTTTCCAAACCTGAAAGTTTGTTTGATCTATCTGTAACACTTCCATGGTAAAGGTTTGTTTTTAGGTCAAAAAAAGCTCTGTAGGAAGAAGCATACCAACCAGTTTGCTTAGATTGTTGATCAATTTTGTGGCCATCTGGTTGCAAAAGAAACCAATATGATACCAAATATTTTCCAGTGTCAAGGGTTGCTGTAAATGATAACAGAGTGCTAACGTTATTTGTGTTGTCCCATGCCCCTCCTTTATGATTTGTCTTTCCAGAATCTTTTTTGTATTTTACTAAGGAGTTGAAAGTTCCAGCAGGCCCAGTGACTCCTGTAACACCTCTCAAACCTCTGAGACCTCTCAAACCAGTTGATCCCTTGCCACCTGGGAGTCCTTGAAGACCTCTGTCACCCTTGTCACCCTTTACTCCTTGAGGTCCAATACCACCTCTGTCACCCATGTTACCCTTGTCACCTGTTAAACCTCTTTGTCCTTCCAAACCTTCGTCACCCTTGTCTCCCTTGTCCCCTTTAACACCTTGTGGTCCCTTTGGCCCTTGAGAACCGGTGTTACCGGTGGTTCCTTTGGCACCTTGTGGACCCTGAGATCCTTGTGGGCCTTGTGCACCTTGTGGTCCTTGTGGGCCAGTGGATCCTGTGTTACCTTTGTTACCCTTTGCACCATCATCACCAGGATCTCCCTTGTCTCCTTTTTGAGATGCTGTACCAGCCATACCTTTGTCACCTTTGTCACCCTTGTCTCCTTTTGGACCAGTCGCACCACTGGTACCATGGTCACCCTTGTCGCCTTTTTGACCTTGTGGTCCTGTTGCACCTGCAGTTCCAAAAGTACCCCTATCCCCTTTGTTTCCTTGGGGACCTCTAATTCCGGCATCCCCTTTGTCACCTTTAGAACCAATCAAACCTCGATCCCCCTTATCCCCTTTTGGTCCTGTGTTACCAGTGGAGCCTTGGTCACCTTTGGGTCCCACTTTATGAGCATCTGTACCAGCCATGCCTGTCAAACCTCTGTCACCCTTGTCACCCTTGTCACCTTTAGAACCCTTTGGTCCTGGGTCACCTTTTTGTGCAGCTGTTCCAGTTTGACCAGTCGCACCAGTAGCTCCTGTTGGTCCTGTGGATCCAGTTAAACCAGTGTCACCCTTTGATCCTTTTGGACCAGTCGCACCAGTAGTACCAGTCAAACCCTTGTCACCTTTGGCACCTGTGTTACCAGTGTTACCAGTGTTGCCTGTTGGTCCTGTGGATCCTGTTGGACCAGTGTTACCAGTCAAACCTTGGTCACCCTTTGTTCCTTTTGGACCAGTCGCACCAGTAGCACCAGTCAAACCTCTGTCACCCTTGTCGCCTTTTACACCTGTGTCACCTTGTGGACCAGGCTCACCGTCAGCACCACCACCTCCTCCATAAGAATAATCTGGGTCATCATATCCATAGTAATAACTCATTATTTATCTTGGTAAAGATTTTAAAGTTTTTACAAAAGTTTTTCAAATGAAGTTCCCATATTCTTTCATCATATCCTTATTAATTTTAACAATCTCGGCTGGAGTTAGTGGTCCATGGACAATTTTAATTCCATAAATTTTTCCTTTTAGTTCTTCGTCTGTGGTTGGTGCTGTGCCCAATCTTTTATTTACAAATACAGAACCAAATGGACTACCAATATCCGCAAGATCCGATTTAAATTCTGATCCTTGACATAGGACACCATTTAAATATATGGCACCTCCTGTTCCCAACCAATGACAAGAAACTATGTGTTTACTAAGAATGCTGTGCCCAACGTTAACATCTATAGTTTTTTTAGTACCATTTCTTAAACCACCAATAATTAGTTTGGAGTAAGAGTATGATTTGAAACTTAAAAATTTGTCATAATTACCATTATCATTTCCAATAAGATAACACCAAGTAGAAGATCTGGCAACAGAAGTGTCAACAACAGTACAGACAACAAAGACAGAAACATCATTAAACTGCATTTCGGTGTTACAGAAACACATATAATTGCCACCCTTGTTTTCAATGTAATCTTTACCTGGTCCAGTGGGATCAGAACCAAATGTTGGGGCATGGGGTTTGTCATCTTGCCACAAAACAGAGTTTCCTTGTCGAGCTTGAATTAGTCTTCTTTCGCCACCAACAGTTTCAAAGTGTTTGCCAGCTTTTGTTAAGTTAATATCAAAAACAGTTTTGTAATTTTTGGGTTTTTCAAGGTCTTGTAATTTCTTTTCAATTTTTTTAATTTTGTCTCCATAATCAGAATTGTCTTCTCCCAATGATCGTCTTGGTCTTCCATAACCATAGTAATAACTCATTATTTATTTTAGAAAAAATTATAACAAAATTTTGTTATAAGTTTTAAAGTTTTGTTTTTGTTCAGTAATTTTTAAAGTTCATCAATGCACTCCTCTATCAAAAGTTGGCGGTCGTCATTTTCAATAATCCCAAGTTCATCAGAAACTTCATCATCATCTTCAGAGTCCTCATCATCTTCAAAAACTTCAACTGCTTCTACTTCTCTTTCTCTTTCAGCACTTCCATTTTTAAAGTCTTCAACCATCTCAACTGCAATACCTGTTTTTAGATCTATCCCAATTAAAATTTCATGATCAATGCTTCCAAATTCAGGATGAACCTCAGTAGTAAGATAATGGAGTTCAGCCAGCACTTCAAGAATTTCTTCTAGTTCTGTTGATGAATGGAAGTCATCCATAATTTCATGAAACATTAAAGCAATTATTTTGTCTGAAACTGTTTTCATTTCAACAATGTTTGAATTTTCAACCAATATTTTGTATTGGTTTCTTAATTCTTCTAAATTTTCAATTCTTGAGTTCATTCTTGTTCTTTTAATTTTTTCCAAAAAAAAATAGTTCGATTCAAAAAACTGTGTCATAAACTCCTGTTCTAACCAACATTTGGGTTTTTGTTTCGCCTGGGTGTATATAGTTGCAAACTGTTCCCGGATGTGTACTTTTGTTATGGTATATAATATTTGGTGGTTTGCCTGGATATGTTGTAAAACCCACCCACATGCATTTTTCCCTGTCTGGACATAAGTTACTCCTTTTGTTATTCATCTTTATTTCTGTTTAAAACTTGGCAACCCCAATCCCAAAAAGTCCCAAAAACTTGGCAACCATCTTGGAAAAAATTTGGCAACCCCAACCCCAAAAAATTTGGCAGCCATCTTTAAAAAATCCAGGAGGGGGTCGCGAACCTTTTTTTTAGAAGGGGGTGGGTAAGCTTTTCAAAACATGTCCCAGGATCGGCAGTCAAAAATCCAGGAGGGGGTCCCAGGAATCTGGAAGTCAAAATTTTAGTAAACAAATGGCGGCCATTAAGGTATGTCCCAGGATCGGCCTTTTAACACTACTAACATTGTATAAGATACATGGGATCTAGGATTTGGGCTATTATGCCCAAAGAGGTTAGAAATCTACCTTGTATGTATACTTTTAAAAAGAAAATACGTAATTTAGATTTAGCTTCTAATTTGAATGATATAAAAATGTAATAGCTGCATTTTATGTAACTCTATTTTATGTAAAGTCTATTATTTAAGTATGTATTTATCATATTTATTTTACAGTGTCCCCATTTAGTGTTTTTTTAACTGCTATTTTAGTAACACACTTAAATAAAGGTTATTATTATTATTATTATTATTATTATTATTATTATTATTATTATTATTATTATTATTATTATTATTATTATTATTATTATTATTATTATTCAAAAATTGGACCGGACTTTCGCTACCTGTGGTAGCCCATCAACTATTGTTTCAGATAACGGCCCGGCCGCCATTTGACAGTGCCGACATTGCCAAGTTCATCACATGAAGGAAAATGGTATACACCATCGACGTACAACTCCCCTCTCTCCTCAAGCCAATTGAGAAGCTGAGAGTTTCACGAAACTTCTGCTGAAAGCAATTCAAACAGCTCAGATTAAACAATTCAGAAAAAAATAAAACTAAATGTTATGCATAGTTAAACAGCCTGACAATAAAAAACTGTTACCAAATAAATAGCAACAGTTGACAATGGCAACAATGACGTTTCAAAATGGCTGCCAATTACCCTTCAAACTAATTTAATTCGAAAAAAACTTTGGTGACCCCCATTTTTTTTTCATTAAAACTTTTCTTGAAGTAAGAGCAATCAATAGGCCGATTTAAAAAAAATTATGTAGAGTGAATTTTTTTAAAAATTAACAAACATGATTTTTCCGGAAAAAAAATTATTCGTTCTACAGAATTTTTTTTAAATCGGCCTATTGAAAAAAAAATGGGGGGTCACTGAAGATTTTTTCGAATTAAATTAGTTTGAAAGGTAATTGGCAGCCACTTTGAAACGTCATTGTTGTCGTAGCAACAACCGTTGCTATTTATTTGGTTGTCAGAATGTTTAACTATGCATAACATTTAGTTTTGTTCCTTTTCCGAATTGTTTATGCACGTGTTTTGAACTCTTAAACTTGTATTTTTCATTTTTCTAGAAACTGTATGGAGCCACCTTAAGCACGACATTTATGACCAGTGAACCACCCAAGACGTTACAACTGGAATTTCCCCTCTCCCAAATACAGATCACCTCTCGAAGAACAAACAGTCGTTAATTACAAAATACATATAGTAAAGAATGTGATTAGAGCTATACATTGGAGAAACAAGAGTAAGCTTCCAAACTAGGGAAAAGGAACATATGAGAAATGTGAAATCATGTAAAAAAGGATCCAATATAGCTAAGCACGCTTGGGACTATGACCATGACATGTCATAAACTTCGAAAACAGAAGAATTGTTGACAGAGTTAATTTTCAAATACGACGAACACTAGAATCATGGCACACAGAATTAACAAAATAAGCTGACAATAATCCAAAACCTCTTCCAGGACACTATATATGCTATTTTATTTAAGAAACAATAATGTATAAATGTTAATATTTAATATTTAACACTAAATATTTTATATATTCCTATAGTTGACAGTTTTTTTTATCTATTTATCTATTTATAATTAGAGACGGGGAGAGAGGGGAGAGAGGGGGAGAGAGGGGGAGAGAGGGGGAGAGAGGGGGAGAGAGGAGGAGAGAGGAGGAGAGAGGGAGAGAGAGGGAAGGAGAGGGAGGGAGAGTTTTCCTTTCCTTTCTAGCTTCTTTAACCCGTCGAAGCTTAAGGCTGTAGACTGACAGCCAAAAGCTCGTTACAAATTACAATATAAAATTTTTGATCAGAGAACGTTTTGTCTACGGTATTATTTAAGGAACAATGATTTTGTTGTAAGTTGAAACAATTTGTTGAAAAAAGTAGACTCCAGTTCTACTTGCTGCAACATGCTGTTTCAACTTGCAATAAAATCATTGTTGCACGACAATGCTTGAGCTAGCTAGGTACGTGGTAAATACGTGCAGCAAAAGCAACTTTCGTATTACTTCACCAGCAATCTCGAGCCCATAGTCACCCCCCTTTTCGGTCAGCGGGAGAGCGCGGGGGAGACTCTGGGGAAATTGGATTGAATTACCCCTGAAATGAGGGGTTCCGGTTGTTAAGCGCATGATCGTAGCCTCATCTGCTGTGCAGGATGTACGTTGTGTTCATTATATTTGTTTGAAGCACTGATCTATATAAGAGACTGGATAGAGCATCCGTTGTCTGAAATTGAAGTCGGAAGTGGTCGGAAGTTGGCAACAGCCAATGGTCCCACTTTCGCTATATTTTACTGTTGCACAATTATAGTTTTCGCATATTAAGGCATTTTTCTCCTTCGGGTTCGGACAAACTTTTTTATCACGAGGAAGAAAGGACACGTGAAGCATTTAGAGAGAAAAATTGTAGTTATTTAGCCCCAAAATGTGGGGGAAAACGGAATTTGCGAGTTCGATGGAGTGAACTCCCAAGTGTCATTGATGACAACTTTGAACAGACGAAGGCCGTTCTCATTCAGAATTTACTCACAATATGGAAATACTGCTAAAGGACCGAATGAATTCGGGAAATTTGATCAACTGAACAAGCTACACTACGAACAACTGCTGTGGTATTATTATATCATAAGCCAAAAGACCGGAATCAAACAATTAATTTAAGAATGCGATGTGCCCAACTGTATAGATCAGTGGATGTGCCTATAGTTGAACAATATATTTTCACTCACAGAAAACTCGGGGTAATGATTCAAATAAGTTATCCTGGCATTCACAGGATTAATCAGAATGAGTTTATTATTTTCTATGAGATAGGGTTATCTAATTTGGGCAATTGGGCCTACATTTGCCTACAACTAAAAACCTATATTAATTTTACAATATAATTAGTTTTGTGACTATACCTTTGCCAAGATGCTTTTTTTTAGCCAATTTACAAATGTTATCCGCCACATCGTTGTGAAGTTTAACATAATTATATATTAGCTTGATTTGTTTTGACTTTATATAAACATCAAACACTGGCCTTGTTGATCTACTTGTATAGTACAAGTACAGTATTAGTTCTGCCACAATTTTCATAACATACAGAAGTCAGAGAACAGATTAAAAATTTATCATTATATAGTACATTTATACAGAATCAAACTACACAAGACAAAATACACTCATGAATTGTAAACATTTTCGTTAATCAAATCATTGACAAAGTTTGAAAACTATAAATGACACAGTTCCATTATATTCTGTATTAAGTTGTCATGTTGCTTCACCTGTATTGTCCTTCATTCATTGTTGTTTCATTTTAAACTACCTACAACATAACATACAAATATCACATTCAATTTTACAGATACTCACAAACAATTTTTTCATCAAAATGACAGGGAGTAAAATAGCTCAGCTGTTAATAAGAAACAATGTTGACAACTTAATTTCTTAAATACATGACTTGGACACTGGGCATGGAGTTTAATAAAACAAACTGGCTCGTTCTTGTTATGATGCATGCTACAGTTTACTTCTATGGAAGCACTAAACATTGTAAGTATTACAAACTTATAGAGTATTAACATGCTCCTATGTTGCCAAAGAAATATGCTGCTTGCCGAAATCTACTCACAACTCTACAAGCCAATCTATCTTCTGTGCCATAATTTTACACGTCCTTCGGCTTTTTTAAAATGATCTACTCGATTGTGAACATTCCACAATTACAGTATTATCTCACATTTGTATCCTACAAATCAGTTTATTAACCACCGGCCGTTTACAATGTTGGGTTTCCCGTTTCCTTGGTAAATAACCCTTCGGGAGCTCTCCGTCCCCTTCGAAATTTCGTCAAAATATCAAGTTATTTACTTACGATTCAGTTTCCCTTCACGTTCTTAGGTCCTCCATAGTTCCATGATGTGTCCCGTTGCTTGAAATACCAAAATGGATTTGTGTTGTTCGTCTATTTCGTGATTATATGCGAAAACAACGAATTCACAACAGTAAAATATAGCAACTCACTCCTCATGGTGGGACCATCCAATATGGCGTCGCTTACAAATTAGGGCGTAACTTCCGGCTTCAATTTCTGAAGGCGCTCAGATAATAGATGCTCTATCCAGTCTCTTATATAGATCAGTGGTTTGAAGTCGCAAATACTATATTTGTGAGAACCCTGCATAAAATGCAGATCAAATGCACGTTAAAATTGTCGGGGAGAGACTGATACTGCTGGTGGTGGCACTTGAGATAAACGTTCTTGAAATCCAAGGTAAACTTACTAAACTATCAATTCACGACGCCAAGGCAAAATCGTACTCGATCAGACGATCACAAGCCTTTTAATACGAGTGCGAAGGCTGATTCCTTCTTTAATTGTCTTAAATATGCTTTTTCGTTGTTTAAATTGTTTTACATTTATACATCAAATATAACGGAATATCACAGAAAAAAAAAAATTCAACAGAGAGCTACGGGGATGCAAATGAGTTATATTATCCAAATGGTTTTTACAACTTCATGTGTAAACAGCGAATTTTAAAAGAAACGCTGGGAAAACTGTGACAAAGCAAAATTTACGAGCGATATTTATAAAGAAAACAGTTTAAAACGGTAGGAAAAACATACATAAACTTGTGAACACAGTATTTTGAATCACTAAATGAAACTATATATAAATATATATAAAAAATCATACCACGAGATTAAGATAGAAAAGCTCAGTGAAACCTTTTGACACTAAACTGTCTTTCTTCTGTTATCCAACCGCTATACTCAACAAAACCGCTACAAGTCTTTTACCTTTTAGTCAAACATTTTCCACATCGGCCAACCTCATCAACTCATGTCCTTGAAACTTGAAATTACAAATGGCTTACTGACAAGCATTTTCGTCTTCAAACTCGAGGACCACACTTTCAATTTTCATGCAGTCAGCCAAATATTGAAGCGACTTTCCACTGAAGCGAACAGCCAAAAACGAGCAAGCGACGAAGAAGAACGACGAAGAATCTTTATCAACTAAACTTTAAAAACACTTGGACTGCATTTTGACTTCCCTTCGTAACTAGATCTTCGAGTTTTGAATGTTTTTTTATGACAAAAAAGGTTCCAAGCAGAAGCTTCCCTGTAAGACTGTATGTCGGCAGTTGTTTACTCTCGAACGATAAACTTTGGACTTTTGAATATCACGTGAACGTCATCTCGATTTACGCAACTTAATTCAATTATGTTAATTTATCTAATTTAATATGTAACAAAAAAATAAATATGTTATTTACCGTTTTGGTCGGTCCGTATAGAAAAATATTTGCCCTCGGTCTCAAAAATGTCCCTCGGCCTGCGGCCTCGGGCCTTTTTTAAGACCTCGGGCAAATATTTTTCTATACGGACCTCCCAGCCGGTAAATAACATATATATCTCATAAAAGAACACATACTGGAGAGAAACCATATAACTGTGATATTTGTCAGAAGGCATTCTCCCACTTATCTGGCTTAGTAGATCATAAAAGTACCCATACTGGAGAAAAATCTTTTAAATGTGATGTCTGTGACAAAGCATTTTCCGAATCAAGTGGCTTACGGCAACACCATTTGAGAACTCATACAAAAGAAAAACCTTTCAAATGTGATTTCTGCAAAGGGACATTTGGTCTTGAAATATTTGATCAACATCTATTCACCCATGAGCTGGAAGCCACAGAACCAACTGGGATGGACTACATATGTTTCCAATGTGATGCCAGATTTGACTTAGTCAGCAATTTAGTAAGTCGTGTGACCAATGTTCATTAAAGAGGTACTGGCTAGTTTGGTTGTAGTAAGTATATACCATTGAACTCCAAGTAAACTGGAATGCTAACTCCATACAGTAAATCAGGCCCTATGAATGGATGAAGCCAAAAATCTTTAAATGTTAAAGAGGGAGGGAGAGGGATTTAATTTCAGAGTCAGAGTTTTACTTTCCTTTCTTCTTTAACCCGTCAAAAGCTGTAGACTGACAGCCAAAAGCTCATTACAAATTACAATATAAAATTTTTGATCAGAGAACATTTTGTCTGAACAGTTTTTCTGAGTTTTGAGCTGAAATACTTAATGCTGAACGTTGGGCTGTATATGAAACTGAAGCTATTGAAAAATGCTATTTGGTATAGAAACTTCAAGACTTTAGCTAAAAGGGAAATAATTAAAAAATATAAAAACAACTGCCATTTTGTTTCCCGAATGTTACAAAATGGCAGTTTTTATATTTTTTAATCTCAGTTTAATCTTAATTTAAAACTCAGAAGAACTACAACAAGTTTCTTAGTGTTATTTCCCAGCGAAATATGGTCGAACATTTACTACATTTTAAAAAGTTTAAAATAATGGGCAAACTTATACTATACATAAAATTGAAGCCAATGCTATTTCTAAAAACATACGTATAAAACAATGTATTTCAATCCATTGTTTTGGAGTAATTTGTTATCGTCCCAAACAAAATATATGGCAGGATGAAAATTAAGTAACTTGAAGCACGGGAGCTACCTGCAAAGGGACTGGCACTGGCTTCAAAATCCCCCCGAGTTATCATTCCAATCTTCTTATAGTTCAATGGTATATACTTGCTGAAATATTTTAAAACTAGAAGTTACTTTTGTATAAGTGAAGCAGTACTGCTTCAGCTTCACTTGCAGCCCTGGGTTTTATCAATTGTATGAAGTTAACTTATCCTTCTTTAAGAGTTTTCCTTGATGTCATGATTGACTTATGTTGGAGTCATTTCCAGCTGCAATTATCCTCTTTCTGGGTGAACCCCCTGAATTTGACTTGGGTTGAATTCAACATAGGTAGGGATTTGACAAGGACCATCCGGTATTTGACCCTCAACAAGAAATTGTTCAGTGGTGCTTGCTGAAAGATTTTACCATCTCTTCTATTCTGCCAAAGTCTACATGTGGAATCACCAGATTGTGAAAGCGAATCATCAATGCTATTGTATAAACTGCTCAAATACATGTACATGTAGTTGTTAAAAGGTAATAAAGTTGGAACTTTTTTTTTCATTTTCCCCCACATCACCAGCCCTGCTTACACTGAAGTTGGATAAACTAAAAGAGAGAAAAAGGTGGAATTAATTCATGCTAGTTAATTTTTCTTGTGTTTTCAAATAAAATATTCCAGATAAAACGACAAATTTGATGCTAGGTTCTCTTGTTGACACTCTCTGAGAGCCCATGCAACCATGCCCAGTTGGCGTGGGCGGTTGAGTGCCACAGGTAGGCCAAGGTAGCCCAGTGCCTACCCTGGAATTTTCTGTGCCTAACAAAAAAAGAATGTCTGCCTTCCTAAAAATAGGTGTTTAATACCCTTACTTACTGTACATGTTGGAAGAGGAAAAAAGATGCCATTGTGCACCACCTGCAGTTATTGGAATGAGACACGAGAGTTGAGACACGTTACGCTTGTAAAACCCAATGTGAGTTTGTAGCTTAAAATGCTCTCAACAATTGAAACTTAACAGATAGTAAGTAAGCTCGTTAAATTAGAAAACCTTGACATGCTTGGTTCGGGTTCTTGTTTTGCTTATACCTAACTCATATCTGTGCCTCCCTTCTCAGACCAACTCAGATAACATATCATTAAACCTATAGAGGCAGAATATTTACACATACTGTACATACTGTATTTTGTTCACGTTGAAATTATAATAGAGTTCAAATAAATTAAGTATACTATAAGGGATAATTAATAAGGGTTAATTAATTAGGGTTAATAATTAATAAAGATTAATTAAGTATAGGTTAGTTACCGAACCCGAGGTAAATAACTGACGTAGTTACTGAGGTTGAGGTAACTATAGTTCAAGATCACCGAGGTTGCCCAAGAAAACTGAGATACTGAGTTTGTTTTCACAGAGGTTGTCTAAAAAACACTTCAGTCGCGATGATAAATCCTTTATCACATTTGTGATCATTGAATAAAGCTTATTTTCCCAACCACGCATAAATCAAGTTAATTGCCCCGGGCTAATATTTAAGAAATAGAAAATGGCCGCCCATGTTTATATAGCCTGATGCAAACACGAGAGTGAGTTGGGAGAATTCGAAAATTTATACACTGCCGAAGGTGTTTTTGCATGAAATCAAAACCTTTTTCACGACAGCAACGCTAATATAAACAACTGACCCACCTTTTGACTTCATAAAGGTACCTTTTAATCTTTTTTGTTAATCTGCTTAACACATCATCATTACGCATGGCGGAAGTATTAGTTGCCTATGCCGCAAGTTTGTTGTTTCAAACATTTCGCTGTAATTTTGTCTCTTGTACAGTGCTTGGCTATATAATAAAACAGTTATACCATTCGCTCTCGTTGTATACGAACTAATAGCCATATGAGCTCATATACAACTCGAGCTCATGGTATAACTGTTAATTAGCCCGGGGGTAATTAACTTGATTTATGCGTGGTTGGGAGTAACTATTATAAATAAACAACCGCGGTACATCAAAGAAAACCGAGGTGATCGTGAACTAATAAGGGTTAATTCAAGTTTAATTATAGGGAATGGATAACCTCTGGCGTCCTTTCCACAACCATAGTTATGTAGTTGTAATACTTTCATTGTGAATAAAGTTTATGTTTAAGTGTAATAAAATATTTATCATTGGTCGTGAAGCTTTAACGTTCACTCAGGTAACCATCTTATCTCATCACTCTTCTGAAATGAAATCATTTCTTTTTTATTTAACTTACCAAAAAAGAAACTTCAAGCGTTAGAAATGATAATACTTAGTATGTGATAAACCGGTTTTATAAGTGGTGATCACACTCTTTTCCGTACATACATGTACGGCATGGAAGTATGGCAGATACAGGAGAAGTTTCTGGCAAAAACGAAAACATTGTTTTATGCATTTCTGGATTTGGAGAAAGCATTTGATAGGGTACCAAGAGAAGTAGTTAGGTGCGCATTGAGGAAGCTGGGTGTTGATGAATGGCTAGTGAAAGGCAAGCGGTGATGACGATGTATGAAAAACCAAAGACAATGGTGAAAACGAAGCATGGAAACAGGGAAGAGTTTGAGGTGAAGGTTGGAGTACATACTGTAATTCAGGGGGTCAGTCCTGAGCCCATTATTGGTCGTGATTGTGATGGAGGCACTGACGCAAGAGGTCAGAGAGGGGCTGTCATGAGACCTGTTGTATGCGGATGATTTTGTTTAGATGGCTGAAAGCATGGAGGAACTGAAGGCAAAGATATTGAAGTGGAAGGAGTGCATGGAGGCAAAGGTGAATATTGGCAAAACTAAGGTGATGGTGTCTTGAAAGAATTGTGGTGATGTTGATAGGACAGGGAAGTGGCCATGCACTGTATGTGTGAAAGGTGTTGGGAGTAATTCAATTCGATGTACAGAGTGCAGCGGATGGGCCCAAAAGAGATGCTCAGGTGTGTAGGATTCGTTGGCTATAGTTGAATATTCTTTTGTATGCAAAGTGTGTAAGAGAGCAGGTCATGGAGAGGATAGTGGCATAGATGAAAACTTGGATTTGGGAAATTGGGTGAATTTGGAAAATGTAGGAAAGTTTTGTTATCCGTGGGGACGGAGGAAAGTTTTGTTATCAATGGGGGCGGAGCTGGTGCAAATTCGGCATCTGTGGCAAGGGTGCGTTGTGCATGGAAGAAGTATAAAGAGCAAGATTGGAGAGAACAGAGATGATGAGACGATGGATGTGTGGTGTACCATAGTGGGATAGAGTGCCGAGTTGAGAGAAAGAATGGGGATTGAGTTGGTGACTGATATCGTGAGGCGGAACCGGTTGAGATGCCTGGGGAATATATAACGGAAATATGATGGTAACTGGGTGAAAAAAAAAGTATGTCATAAAACGTCGTTATAGAAAAAAGTTTAAATAGAAGGTCCTCTTGAAATTTATATGTATATCAGTATATATATATATATATAGTTCAATCTACAGACACGGTGTTTCGCTGTACAACAGCTCATCAGTGTAGCTTGGAACAATCTGAATGAATTTCATCAATTACTTATACACATGCGATTGTCGGTGACAACCGCATGTGGGACAGCATCGGTGAAGTACATTCATGCAGATAGCGTGAAGTGCGCATGGGCCCAGAGTGCTCAAACTTCCACAAGGGTAGTGAGAGTCAACAACACCGAAGTTGCCGTGGGTACCTATTAGCGATAATGCAACGCACACTACCCTTGTGGAAGTTTGAGCACTCTGGGCCCATGCGCACTTCACGCTATCTGAATGAATTTCACCGATGCTGTCCCACATGCGGTTGTCACCGACGATCGCATGTGTATAAGTAATTGATGAAATTCATTCAGATTGTTCCAAGCTACACTGATGAGCTGTTGCACAGCGAAACACCGTGTCTGTAGATTGAACTATATATTTATATGTATATCAGTATATATATATATATATATATATATATACAATACCATGGTCGCTATGTGTGTTTTCATTGGTTGTTGGCCATGATCTATTAAAGGACAGACACATGGACACGTCAGATCACGTCAGCTGACTAGCTTTTTTCCTTCTTAGTGCCCCAAAATCCGGCAAGACTTTTAAATTTTTGTATTATATAAAACAAATAGATTCCACTTTGCCGTTGTCTGTTCAGTTATAGATGCACAGAAGACGTCAGGTGAATAGTGCTTTTCTGCACGCAATCTGATCACCTGCGGGCAAAACAAAATGGCGGCCAGTTTAGCTTTGTTTACCGAAGCAGGAGATTTTGTTGATAAACAAGGCTGATGTAGTAGAATAACGATAAAAGTCAACAAAATTAAGTTGAAGAGTGTCCACTTATACAATTCTTACAATTTTCTAGCCATTAATATATTCAAAAGACAAATATCGAGTACGCCAAGTTGCTAGCGTCCGTGTCTCGTATGAAAATACCGAAAAATATAAGAATATTGTTAAACTCGATCATTATGTCATTTATGAGGTATATGCTAAAACAATTATTCACCTCAGTGTCGGTGAATAGTGTAGATATTCACTTCGCCGCTTCGGGGGTCGATATATATATATATATATATATATATTTATATTGTATTATGCATTTGTGGATCTGGAGAAAGCATTTGATGCGTCAGCGCCCCCATCACAACCACGAACAATAATCGGCTCAGAACTGACCCCTGATGTACCCCAACCTTTACCTCAAACTCCTCACTGTTTCCATACTTCGTTTTCACCATTGTTCTCGCTTTCTCATACATTATCATCACTGCTATCACCAACCATTCTTCAACCCCCCAGCTTCCTCAACGCCCACCTAACCATGCACCTCTCGGTATCCTAAGAAATTAGGGAGGGCCGTGGGAGCTGTTGTATGCCGACGATTTGGTTTTGATGGCTGAGATCATTGAGGAACTTAAGGAGAAACTGCTGCGATGGAAAGAAGACATGGAGGCGAAAGGGTTGAAAGTGAACACTGGTAAAACAAAGGTGAAGGTGTCAGGGAAGAATTGTGGTGATCTTGAAAGGCTGGGGAAGTTGCAATGTACTGTATGTGGAAAGGGTACTGGGAATAATTCTATTCGATGTACGGGTTGCAGTGGATGGGTACACAAGCGGTGCTCAGGTGTGAAGGGCTCGCCGGCTAGAGTTGAGGATACGTTTGTATGCAAGGTGTGTGAAAGAGCAGGTGATGGGGAGGATAGTGATGTAGATGAGAGCAGGGATTTGGGAAATGGGGTACATTTAGAGAATGTTAGAAAGTTTTGTTACTTGGGGGATATGCTGATTGGGGGGTGGAGGAGCGAATTCGGCATCTGTGGCGAGGGTGCGTTGTGCATGGGGGAAGTTTAAAGAGTTGTCTGGTTTCTTGACAAGGAAGAAAATGTCATTAAAGCTAATGGGGAAGCTGTATGTGCTATGGTGTATGGAAGTGAGACATGGGCCATGACTGCAGAGCAGAGGGGGAGATTGGAGCGGACAGAGATGAGGCTGGTGCGATGGGTGTGTGGTGTATCGCAAAAGGATAGAGTGCCGAGTGTGGAGCTGAGGGAAAGAATGTGGATTGAGTTGGTGTCTGATGTCAAAAAGCGGAACCGCTTGAGATGGTTGGGACGTGTGCTGCGGAAAGACGATGGTGACTGGGTGAAGAAGAGCATGTCGCTCGAGGTGGAAGGTTTAAGAGGACGAGGAAGGCCGAGGATGACATGGAGTCAGCTCGTGGAAAATGATATGAGAGAGTGTGGGCTCCGGAGAGAGAGAAAATAAACAATATAGAGAGATAGAGTGTAGAGAGATAGATACACAGTGTAGATAGATATAGAAATATATATATATATATATATATATATATATATATAGAGGTATAGATATAGATAGATATAGATAGATATAGCGATAGATACAGATAGATACAGATATATATATATATATATATATATATATATATATATATATATATATATATATATATATATATATATATATATATATATATATATAGACAGATATAGATAGATATAGATAGATAGATATAGATACATGTAGATACATGTAGATACATGTAGATACATGTAGATACATGTAGATACATGTAGATACAGATAGATACAGATAGCAACAGATAGATATACAGACAGATACAAACAGATATAGCCCAGATATAGACAGATATATAGACAGATATAGACAGATAGAGACAGATAGAGACAGATAGAGACAGATAGAGACAGATAGAGACAGATAGAGATAGATAGAGATAGATAGATCATAGCCACTGGAAAGGGAGAGGGCTGTGAAACTCCGCTCCAAAACAATAGAACTTCCGGTTTGATGTTAAAAATTTCACGCCTGAGCGTCACGTGATCTTGAACCGGCATGGCCCATGTATGCTTTCATATGGCTTACATTAGATTATAACCTTGTTCTTCGTTAAACGGCACGATGTCGGTTATGGTGACTTCTAAAAATCCACAAGAAACATGATATTTACAAGTCCAAAGGAGTACCCTTGTATTTCGTTAACAAAATTCGGTAGGAATTCGGTTTTTGACGACCTACGAACTTAAGACAGCGACAGTGCTGTATAGTGTATACTGTAGTCCGTCATTTTTATGACAAATTTTATATTTTACATTGATTCTGCGTTAATTTTAGATATTAGTTTATTCAATAATATGATTGTGTGCACATAGAAATCACCTCAAAAAGATCGGATTGGTTTTAACAGGACCGTGAGAGTTTTTAAGTCGCGCATTTCTCAAATAAGACGTAAACAAATATATATGGTGGTGCATCGTTGTGTAGATGATCGCCGTTCGGTTTCATGATGGACTTTATCGTGACATTAAAGTGATCATCCCTTGAACATTACACAATCGTATCAAGCGCTAACTCATGCATGGCTCACTCAAATAATTCACACTCTGGCATTGTGAGCAAATTAGCCGTTGCGCGAACTATTTTCTCCCCGCCGGACTAATTATTGTAACAAACATTTATAAGATTCTCAGCTACAAAAATCTGGGAAAATATTCCCAGTGATTTAAAAACCCTTTCTGTTTCAATGTAAAAAATATTAAGTCACCAAGGTTGATCTGAATTTCATTCTCGTATTATACAATGTCTATTTTCTTACTTCGACACGATCTTAATATTTCATCCTCTGCTGATCCCCAACTTATTAATATGTCAAGGCAGTGATTAAACTTGAAAGCTTTATACTTTAATTACACTCTCACATATGTATATTCTTTCATAAAATATTTTGTTTTATATTTAACTCTGATTTATTTATGTATCACTATGTAAACTTTTTATTTTTCATTGTAAGTATTAAAAATAAATCGCCGCATGTCTACAAATTATTAATAAAAGAAACCCAAGGAACAACGCAGTCGAAAAGCATTTGTCGTCTCCGTGCCATTATTAAATCGGAGTTTTGCACTTTTGTTGTCAGATGGCAATGTTTCTTAATACTTTAGTTATTCTAATAAACTGATACGCATACAACAATTGCTAGTCCTCACCGTTGTTTATGAAACGCAATACACCAGACATTTAGTGCATTTAATATTCAATGAAGGCAACTCAACTTACGACATATAATTTAGCACAACCATTCATATTAAGACAAAAGCGAATTTTAGTTTTAGTTGTACTGTTGGCAAAACAGTATTGTATCATTATGTTGTTACCTCGGCTCTCACCGTGTTCGGTCCGACCATTGATCGTTTATTCGAATTTACTGCACTTTATTAACTATTCTTTGCAAAGGGAGTTTTCATGAGGGACCATCTATGCATATAATGTCCAAATGAAGTGGAATTTATATCGAAACCAGGTACGCGCCTCGCTGCTCTAATGTAAAATCTTGCTTTTTAGTGCTCAATCATGCAGGTTCAACGTCACGTGATCTTGAATTTGGCGAACAATAACATAAATCTCAGTCACGCCCACTTTCACAGCCCTCTCCCTTTCCAGTGGCTATGGATAGATATATATAGATATAGATAGATATAGATAGATATAGATAGATATATATAGATATAGATAGATATAGATAGATATAGATAGATATAGATAGATATAGATAGATATAGATAGATAGATATAGATAGATAGATATAGACAGATATAGATACATGTAGATACATGTAGATATAGATAGATATAGACAGATATAGATACATGTAGATACATGTAGATATAGATAGATATAGATAGATATAGAGAGATATATATATATATATATATATATATATATATATATTGTGGAAGTTTGAGCACTCTGGGCCCATGCGCACTTCACACTATCTGAGTGTACTTCACCGATGCTGTCCCACATGCGGTTGTCACCGACGATCACATGTGTATAAGTAATGGATGAAATTCATTCAGATTGTTCCAAGCTACACTGATGAGCTGTTGTACAGCGAAACACCGTGTCTGTAGATTGAACTATATATATATATATATATATATATAAACCAACAATCATTTTACGGCCGTTTTCCCCGCTTACCCGGGGGTTGGCCGGCGGCTCCCCACACTAGTTTCCTCCACTTCTCTCTCTCCGGAGCATCCTCCCTTTTCAACCCACACTCTCATATCCCTTTCCACCACCTGAGTCCATGTCGTCCTCCGCCTTCCTCGTCCTCTTGTATACCTTCCACCTCGAGCGACATGCTCTTCTTCACCCAGTCACCATCGTCTAATCCCCATTCTTTCTCTAAGCTCCGCACTCGGCACTCTATCCTTTAGCGATTACACCAGACATCCATCGCACCATCCTCATCTCTGTCCGCTCCAATCTCCCCCTCTGCTCTGCAGTCATGGCCCATGTCTCACTTCCATACACCATAGCACTCCTCACACACGTCACATACAGCTTCCCCTTTAGCTTTAATGACACTTTCTTCCTTGTCAAGATCCCAGATAACTCTTTAAATTTCCCCACGCACAACGCACCCTCGCCACAGATGCCCAATTCGCTCCTCCACCCCCATTCAGCATATCCCCCAGGTAACAAAATTTCTAACATTCTCTAAATGTATCCCATTTCCCAGATCCATGCTATCATCTACATCACTATCCTCCCCATCACCTGCTCTTTCACACACCTTGCATACAAACGTATCCTCAACTCTAGCCAGCGAGCCCTTCACACCTGAGCACCGCTTGTGTACCCATCCACTGCAACCCGTACATCGAATAGAATTATTCCCAGTACCCTTTCCACATGCAGTACATGGCAACTTCCCCAGCCTTTCAACATCACCACAATTCTTCCCTGAAACCATCACCTTTGTTTTACCAGAGTTCACTTTCAACCCTTTCGCCTCCACGCACTCTTTCCACCGCAGCACTTTCTCCTTAAGTTCCTCAATGCTTTGAGCCATCAAAACTAAATCGTCGGCATACAACAGCTCCCACGGCAGACCCTCTTTAGTTTCTTGCGTCAGCGCCTCCATCACAACCACGAACAATAATGGGCTCAAAACCGACCCCTGATGTACCCCAACCTTCACCTCAAACTCTTCACTGTTTCCATGCTTCGTTTTCACCATTGTTCTCGCTTTTTCATACATGGCATAAATCCAAACTGCATGCCATCAATGTCTACTTTCTCTCTCAACCTTTTCTCCAGAACCCTCTCCAATACCTTCATCCCATGTTCTAACAGCTTTATTGCCCGATGTGCCCCACACTCCAATGGATCACCTTTCCCCTTATATATGGGTAAAATGGTACTCAGCTCCCAGTCCCTTGGTATCTTTTCCTCGTCCACCACCATATTACAAATCTCCGTCATCTTCTTCACCCCTACCCGACCAGCTGCACGGATAATCTCACACACCAGTTCCGTCGGTGCCTTCCCACTTTTCATCTGGGACCGCTCGTAGGTGGCCGTGGCCGCTTAATGGAGGAGGCCGTTTAATAGAGGGGTGATCTATAGTAAATTACAGGGAATATTTTTGGGGTTTTGACAAGTGGCCGTTTAATGGAGGGTGGCCGCTTAATAGAGGGCCGCTTAATAGAGGTTGGACTGTGTATATATATATTCATCATCATCAGTCGACCGTAGACGAAACTGTAACATTTTCAACTCGTTGTTTCCAGAGGTTTCTTTCCATCATTAGATCAGATCTTTTATTTCTCTGTCTGATTGAAGTCCAGTGTGTTCCTTACGTGATGTCCAGAAAAGAAGGTTTGTGACAGGCTGGTCACTTGCTCTGGCATAGTGGCCAGCAAATCGCATGCGCCGCTGACGGATGGTGGAGGAACGTTTAGGAAGGTTGTCATAAAGATATGATCCCTCCAACTGATGTTAAGAACTCTCCTGAGAAGTCTGGTGTAGCATCCATCAACTTTAAGTTCCATTTGTCTACTGATGGTCCATGTCTTGGAACCGTAAAGGAGGATACTTTCGACACAAGCTCTAAAGAATTTTGAGGTGTCTGCTAATTTAGGATGTCCAGATGAGATAGAGTTTGTTGCATGCTTCCCATGCCTGTTAAGTTTGCCAACTTCTGTACATACTTTGACAAGAGAGTCGTACTTATTCTGTAGAGTTATTTTTTACCTCGACTGTGTATTAATTTTGAAGATCATTTGATGATGTTAACGATTTAAAATTTATAGACCTAAATGGGATAGAACTTTTCTTTTTTGCACGTAGTTTTACTACGTAGTGCACGTAGTGCAACCTTTACTGAAAGTACCTTATGGTCAGATTGAAGTGATGCGAAGGTTGTGGATTATGCTTCGGCGTTTCATATAGACTTAATCCATCTCTTTCTATAAACAAGAATGTAGTCCACTTGTCCTTTACTACCCTTTCGATATTGGCATGTCCATGCAGAGCTTCCTACTAGGGGCTTTTGGAAATAGGTGTTACAAGCCACGAGATCAAAAGATTCCATGTAGTCGGCAAGGTATTCTCCATTACGGTTAGTTTGTTTAGATAACTATGCCGGCATCTGTCTCTACCCAATTGAGCATTAAAGTCACCACAAATGAGAAATCCATTATGTGCTGGAACCGAGGTTAGATGCTTCGTAGATGTCCGTGTAGAATTATTCGACCTCTCACTCAGGAGCTTGATCATGAGTGACAAACGAGTATGGTATAGTTGCTGGGTTATACCTGAAAAAGATTCATCAAGGGTATTGATTGTAATTTTCTCAATCGACACTATTCAGTAGGGTATTTCTCATGATGATTCCTATTTGCATTAGAGTTGTTTTTGTACGCTGATGAGGTGACGAGTGTGTAATTATCAGTAGGTTGCTGATAAATTTTTGTATAAATTCTTATTTTGTATAAATTATGTAGTCTTTTGGGTACATGCATTGAAAGTGCTCACTGATAGAGATGAGCTGCATTTAAGCAGAGGGTTGGATTTCTTAATTGGATCCGCATTCACCTTTCCTTTCGGGTTTGGGGTGGAGGCTTCATAGGTCAGATTGCTCTGACATGTTGTCCCCCTTCGAAATCCTTGATCGTCAGGGGCTTGAACCCTGGTGCTTCGAGTTTGTATTGTCATATAGTTTATTCGTTGCTGGAGGTAGACAGATGGGCGCAACTCCTAACTGAATAGTGTTTTTCAGTTGACACTATCAACCCTATTTTGACCATAGACAGTGGGATTTTGTTTAGGACTTCCAAACGCCCTCTATATGACTAGCTTGGGCAAGGATCGCCATTTCCTTGACGTAGATAGGTCACTGCTTACCCTTTTATGGCTGGTGGGAAGGGGGAAGCCAAGGTGTATTTTACCTGCTCACAGTTCCGAAACCCAGTGCTGGTTTTCCGTACTGTGCCCACTCCTATATATATATATATATATATATATATATATATATATATATATATATATATATATTCCTATATATTTGTTATATATAGTTGGAAATTTTGAACTATTTTTCACTCGCGGCAAGTACTCGCAGTAAATAAGCCAATCAAAACAAGTTTTGTCAACATTTCAAACTCATTAACAATTCATGAGGAAAACTGCACAAAGGAAATTATTATCGTGTCGATGGTTAATTTGCATGGATATTGAAGGAAGAAATTACACTAAATTAATCGAACTTTCACCTCGATTTTCTCTTAAAATACCGATTTGTTTGAGATGCTATATCAAACACACAGAAGAGTGCTTCATCAGGATAGCCAAACACCTTGAAGTTTGTTGGAAAACTCGGCTATCGCTTCATCAGTCTTGAAATCCCGCGAGTTATCGCAACGAGCTGCGTTTGGTGAAATACAGTGGAAACCGCGCGAGTACTCGCAGCGAGCTGCGGGTTGCTTCGTGCGAGGACTGGAAATCCGCCTTAAGGCTGTTTCCCATACGTCCGCTTTGTCCGCCCGGGCGGAGCGGGCTTCGAAAGTTGGAAATATTTCAATTAATATTTCCAAAGAAATATTTCAAAATTAAACAATACACGCTCGTCTGCGCGGGCAAAGCGGACGTAATGGGAAACAGCCTTTAAGCCAATTTATTATATGTCACGGATTACTTCCGGTAAAATCACGCGCTGTGATTGGTTGGTGACGTGACGAGATTTCTCCGTAATGCCCGCGGGCATTATGAAAATTGTTAATGCCCTACGATTAGAAACAAACAAAAAATCCTAATAAGAAACTTTTATATATTGCCGCAAAACGACGAAAATAAATGAAAGAAATGACGATGAACATTATAAGAGTAAATTCTAGTATCCAGACGAGAAAGAAACAGCAGAAAATGAGGCTAGTTCGGTATTTTGACGAAGTAAAAGGAAGCGAAGACCAAGAAATACAAGATTGCCATATAGTAAGCTACTTAATAACCTCGACCGTTCGGTCTTTACGGTAAAATATCAAACCTCGGTCTTGAATGTATTAACCTCGCTATCGCTCGGTAAATACAGCAAGACCTCGGTTTAATATTTTACCGTAAAGACCTCACTATCAGTTATTATGTATTTATTACAAGAATGCAGGTAAACGTAATGAACCAACAAATTATCGCCCCATTTCTGTTATTCCTGTGGTGGCTTGAAAGAATTGTCTATGATCAACTGCATATCACTAGTAACTTACTTTCAAGTTATCAATCGGGTTTTCACTCACTATACATTCAACCCTCACTGCACTACTCGAAACAACTGATTCTTGGTCAATGAATATTGATCGCAGCCTTTTTTAATGCAGTAGTTTTTCTTGACCTCAAGAAGGCCTTTGACACGGTTGACCACAGCATTTTATTGGCAAAACTGAAATATTACGGAATTGATGGCACTATACTCATAATTGGTTTGCTTCCTAATTAAATGACTGTACTCATGTCATGTTTCATTAACTGCAGATTATCCAGCAAAAAAGTTGTTAAATGCGGAATCCCCTAAGGCACTATATTCTTGGTGCACTTCTATTTTTATTATGTATTAATGATCTTCCGAATGGTCTTTCTTACTTACATCCAAGAATGTACGCTGATGATACTAGTTTGACCTACTCCAGTCATGACATGAGCGAAATCAATGAACACATGAATATTGACTTGGAGAAAGTGAACCTCAACGAGTGGTTGTCAGCTAATAAACTTACGCTAAATATGACTAACAAGACAGAATTTATAATAATTGGATCAAGACAGAAATTATACAACTTGCAAGGTCCTCCGATCCTAATTTCACAATTGATCAGACGCCCATCAAATAAGTCTGTACAACTAAATCCTTAGGAGTTTATTTGGACCAAAATCTCAAATGGCATAATCATATCGATAATATATCCAAGAAAATTGATTCTGGGATAAGTGCCATTAAACGAATTAGCTTCTATGTTCCGTATGCGACTCTATTGGGCATATATAATTCTCTTGTTCAACCACCTGCACTTCGATTATTGTAGTGCTGTGTGGGATGGCTGTGTAAAAAAGGCTTTGCTGAGAACTACAAAAGTTACAAAATCGAGCTACTCGTATTGTAACTTTTTCGACTTATATGATACAAGGAAGTAAATTGTCGTGGTTTTCGCGGGGTTTGAGGACATCACGTCCGTGAAGTCAAGTCATCGACGCCAAACCTCAAGCTTTGCCGTACGTGTTGAAGGTCAAGAACGTCTCAAGGTAAGTGTAATTTCTGGACCAAATTTTACATCTTTTGCAGTAAAACGTTTATAGATAGTGTTCTCAAATGCATATTATACCGAATCTTTAGAAACAAATCGATGTCAACTATTTTTACGGCAGATATAGCTTCGGTTAATAAACCGATGTTTTTCAGTAGACGTCTTCTGTTTTTAGTTCCTCCAAAAGCGTTTTCACACATATATTTCATTTAAAAGCTGGTGTAGTTGGCCGTTTTACTCGTTTATCCGTCTTTACTGCTTGTGTAACGCTTGTTAGCAAGACCAAGACCTTTTGAAATGAAATTGTGTTCACAAGATCATGCATTTTGTTTGAGATATCACTTCGATAATTTAAATTTCAGAATTTCCCACAGCGAATGTCATTATTTTTACAAACAAGTTTCAGGCAGTTGTGTTTTGTAAAGTTTATAGTTTACCAAAAATTTTGAAGCATTTTACCCGTAGAAATAATCTAGAAGAGTATTAAAAACTATTTTTCTGGGCATGCAGTTTTGTTTGCTTAGAAGCGTCGAGTCCTTTTGAGCAAAGCAAAACGACAGCTATACAAGTTTTCAAAGTTATCATGTTGCATAAGCTCATGCAGAAGCTGTCGGAAATTTTGGGGTTTTAGTAAATCACAGGTTACATTGTCTTGAAAGAATCTCTGATTTTAAGATGTCCAATAACAATTGCATTTCACAATTGTCTAATCGATAAAATGCAGTCCGTATATATATTCTATTTTTTACAAGCACAATCAAACTTTATTTTTTAGTGTCCAAATGCTTCTCCGGCCTCGAGCATTTCATAAGGAAATATCACTAGTTATAGTTTATCCTGATTCATTAAAAACTGCCTCGAGCTCTCAATAGTTTCTGAATTTTAACTTCATTTTAATACACTTCAGTTGTTTTACTTGATATCCTATTAAAGTTCGTGCACATTCTAAATTACACTTTCCGATGGTGTTCCATTAGTGTAGCTTGTAATATATTTTTTGTATGTTTATAATAACAGCTAATACAACAAAGAAAAATCTAAAAGAAGTGGATGGAAACAGCTAGAGTAAGCTATAAAAGGCTGGACTACATGAGTAAACAACTGTGACAAGTATCAAGTCAAGCCCAATGACTTTTATCAGTTTTATGTGGGCAAAATCAAGATTATGGCACTGCAAGTGATAATATATTGGACATTATTTTCTGTACTCTTTTAACTGTCATATAGTCTGTTGTTCAAAAATTGTATTACTGTATTATTCAAATAAACATTTATTGTAACTTATCAAATTCATTAATAATTCATAAGGAGAATTCGAAAGAAATTAATGTTTAATCAGGTGTTTGTAAATACTGTTAAAACATTGATTAATAAAACATGAATGTTTTATCAAAGTTATTAGACACTAGCGGCTCAAATTCAGTTTTTTCTGAGTTAAAATGATCTTATCTAACGTTTCTTACAACTCTTAAACAAAGTATTCATCATGTACACTTAGAATTTGATATTAAAGTATAAGTTAAAATATTCGAGTCCGATCTTTATGGGCTGATGGGCATATACAATGGCTCGCCTTTGGCTCGCCATTGTAAATGCCCATAAAGATCGGTCGCTCATATTTTAACTACTACATAAAAATCCAGTTTTATACTCTTTCAGGATTATACGCTTTGTGGGCATCATGAAGTAAACTATTTTTGTTGTACTTTTTTGGTTTTCTAATTAATTTATTCCACTTCTGAAACTGTTTTATACCTCTTTATTAGCTAGGCGGAAAGATTTTGCTTACATACTTGTTTGCACAGATGATTATTGGTTTGTTTAAAAAGTAAAAACAACTATAGCCTTTAGACGTTTTTGCCGTCAAGAACGCGAGTTGCTTAACGTAAAGACGCGACGCCACGAACGCCGCTTTAGATCCAGTCTACTCGCGGACATCTGACGTCCGTGTTGTCAAAAACGCCGCTTGCTTAAGCTCCCTAATGTGGCATCTTCACGTGCGTCCGTGATCCCTGTACGGCACACAGGCCACCGCCCTGGGACTATGCAAATGGTAACGTTATTCTGCATTTTTGTATATATTTTTTACTGTTCTCAAAGGAATTGAGAACAATCAGTTCATTACTTGAAACAATACAAAAACGCTTGGAAACGTTACCGTGAGCACAACGCTCGAAACGTTAGGCCTGTTCCAAACGCCGCTCTTCTTATGTGCCGAACCTAATGATAATGACCTAAATCCTTTGTTTATGCTGATTTGCATTAGGTTCGGCGCATGAGAAGAGCGGCGTTTGGAACGGGCCTTAGATTCCTACGTTTTCTGTTTCGGCAGTATATCTGACCTTACTTAATTATTATTCAAAAGTCACCACCTCGAAAACGCATTTGAAAGTGGAGACTATTGAGAACTGAAACTTTCGAAAAGCTATACGTCGTCGTGCGGACGGACGAAAATGGAGACTTTTGGAGACGGCGTTGCTTTGACTGGTTAATATTTGATGGCAGGAAATTACGCCGAGCTTACAAAATTAATCAATCAGACGCATAAACAACATGAACTGGCAGGCAACTCGTAGATATTTTGCTTTCGGAAAGCTTTTAATAAATATCTTTGTTGGAAAAAGGAAATGAAAACAAGTTTATCTAAGCGATACTCGTCTGTGTGAGCATCTTTATATTTCGTAAATACTTTTATAAACAATCACAAACGAAAATTGGACAGGAGCGCTGTGAACCAACGACGATTTCAATCGCTTTCGGCGTTGCCGTGTGGATAGACTAATACGATACAAAAAACAATCGATCGTGTGGACGTAAATATTATGAGGCATTTTTAGTTTAAGACGGGGGGATTTGAAAAGGCATATGTGTGGACGTAGCCATAGTCTGCAATACTGTCAAAAATGGGCCGAGAGAACCAGATAAAAATTGGACCATTGCTAGGAAGGTGTGATCCACTTTTTTAGGCAGGCGCCCCCGGAAAATTTTGAAAATTAAAAACCGCATTTCCCGCGTTTTGAGAGTGATTTAAAGTTACTAAGTTTGTTCGAAGAGGATTTTTTGGATCCTCTTCGGACTAGCGATCTCTAATATATGGTCTATATCATAACGAAAAGTCGAATTAATTAATTTCTTGACTGACAAACTTCGTGCACGTTTTGTAAAGGGAATGACTTCTACTATAGCAACAAATAAACAATTTAATACTGCATAATTAGTTCGACAGCATAACACAACCAATCAAAATTTATAATGCACGTAAACGTAGAAATATAAACGTGTGCAAAGCGTGATAAAATAATTCAATAAATAATTTTTCAAACCTTTTCGAGCCTTCGCAGGTCGCTCAAGACGGGTGGCCGTGTAAAAAAGATTTTGTAGAAGACTTAAACCTACCACGAACCGCGCAGGGGCCTAGAACTTTGCGTCACTTTTTGCCCCAGAAATGATTGGACGTTATCGTTCCAGTTACCACATTTTAACTTACATTGGGTTCACTGGCTGAAGTCCGGGCAAGGATAAAGTTGGTACGGATACGAATCAGTTAACCGAGCCGTACTAAAAATCAAGTGTAGTGTAAATGGGCCTAATATGTGGAGGAACGAATGGATCAACTCCAGTGCTGTTTCTCGCTGAAATACCCATCCATGTGAAAAGTCTAGTTTCTACCACCTTCCTTCCTTGCATTACTCCCACACTCCATTTCTCTCTCCATTCCTACCTAACCACTTGTCTTTTGACAATCCATGGTGATACAGTGACTATAGATATATCAACTGGGAGCTTTGTCGACGCTTTCTTTCTTTCCCTCCCTCCCTCCTTTCCGCCTTCCTGCCTTCGAATTCCTTTCCTCCTTTCTATTACCATTCCACCAGACTAGTTCCTAAGTTCCTAGTCCTCTTTTCTCTCGATAACTTATTTGGTGACGTCACAGAATAGAGCGGAAAATGATTCATCTCAGTTATCCTGCTGGAGCTCGGATTCTTGTCAAAATTAGAAAAATAAAAAATATGAACGAGGACACTGCAGGTTTAAACAAACTTCTTAAGAGCAGCAAACGAGTAGGTTTCTTTATTTTATATTACGTTAAAAGCTAGTTACATACAAGGGTATTGCTTTATTATAACAGTATACTGCGTAGGAAGTGATTGTGTTGAAATTATGAAATACATTTATACAAATCGAAATATGCTACTTTCACGTTTCGGCAGTAGGCCAACCTTGCTATATATATATATATATATATATATATATATATATATATGATGTTATAAAGAATAGTGCCGACCGAGGTGAGTGTTATCTGCCTTGGTTTTCCTGGGCACGGCCGGCTGGTGCCTGTGTAATATGGGGCGCCAGTTTGGGGGCCAAGCTAAACATTTTACTCCAGACCTCTCACAACTTCGGTCTGTCATTCGACGTTAAAAAAGAGAGGCCTGGGAACCAGGCTGCCATTCAACATTTTCTCTTTACCCGCGTATTTCTCAACATGTCGTCTCACTTAGAATTCAGGATTATCAGTGTCTACAATTCAGGATTATCCTGAAGCCTAGGGGACTTTTCTGTCCCATATGCCGGATGTTAAACTAAAAAGCATATATAACAAAAAAAACATTGGTGGAACTTTCTTCCCGGGGGCGTTGTGGTTAGGTTTATGGCCACCGGCAGGGGTTGTGGTTAGATTTAGGGTTACCGGGGGGTTGTGGTTAGGTGTAGGGTCGGGTTTAGCGGTGGTGGTCGAGGTTGGGGGTTAGGATTTAATTTCTTTAATATTCAGGATTATCCTGAATTCTAGACCATTTCACAGTTCAGGACAATCCTGAATTCTAGATGAGAGGATATGCTGTATTTCTCTCTCCCTTTCAGATTTCCCATTATATTTTATATTTTCATCTCTAGTAATTTTCCTTTTCGCTATTCACCTCTACACTCGAAATAAAACGAATTATTATTCGATTTATTTTTATCTTCCTTTTAATTGGTTGAGGGACCGCTACGTCACCTGCAAATAACTGCCTACAAATAACAGTTTGCTCATGCGCATTAGCGGGAAATGTTGTTTTGCAGCAAATAATATTTAGCTCATGCGCGTTACACTTATAAACTTCGGTAAACGTAAATCGCTCGTTCAGCCAAGCTGCCAAGAAATGAGTGGGCATAATCACAGGTAAACAATGTCAAGTAAAAAACAAATCGAATAATAAAACAATTATTGAACTCGATTTTCACAAAATATCGTGATTTGTCAGTGCCTCTGCCTTCGGCATCGACAAATAACTGGTTGCTCGCCACTGACAAATCACGATATTTTTCTCAACCTCGTCCAATAATTGTTAAATATCTGACGTGAATTGCACTACGCAACAATTCAGTGCAACCAAAATAAATACGACAACACATATTTACATCAAATACATGCTAACACTGACCAATGTTATTACTATTACAATTATTATTAACATCGCAACGAACTTCAATTTTGAAGAACTCCACTCCGTTCCACAACCAAATTAATTTCTTCTTCAGTTAAAAGCTCTGCATGTTTAAGTCCAATAATTAACTGTTCCCTCGCATTACCAATGAAATTGTTTCTAAGAAACGCAGGAAAACCGCCATGCTTGTCGCTCATTGTGTATAGTGGGCAGCGAATAATTCCTAGAGTCTGGTGGAAAAAAACAAGAAAAAACGAGATAGTAGTTTAGCCGGTTAATCGTCGTAAAAATGTTCCTAAAGTGCATATGAAACGAAAATGAAGTTTGTCTTATTTGAAAGAACACACACACATATACACACACATATACATATTTATTATATGGAGAAGAGTATTTTACTAGCAACTAAAACACTCGTAGAATCCATATTTCACTACATCCGGGAACCGATCGAGTGGCGTATTTCTCATATGTAACTCTCGCGAGTGACATATCGACAAGTCAAAATTTACGCCTTTTTCCGTAAGTTTCGAATCTAGTAAATTTGAGCCAGTAACTTCTCTTTAATTCAGTTTTTCGCGTAAAATGACGTGTTCGAATAAGCTCTTGTATTTTTCATTTGTCTTTTCTAAAAGTTTTAGGTCAAGCGGTTGTAGTTTTTGCATTAAATCCAGTTTATCAACATCACTTCCACGTATAATTTCATTGCCCATATAATAAATAGAACATTACACGGTTGCTCAAAGATATGGATTTTATGTTCTCGTGGCAAGAGCAATATCTCACTCGTTCGCTACGCTCACTCGTGAGATATTCCCTCCCAAAATATTTGAAAAAGAAAAATTCGGGCACTTTCTGCTGGGAATTTCGGGCAATTTCGATGTTTATTGCTGTGAAATGTTCAAGCAAAATTCATACGTTAAACTAAGACTGAAATATACGACTTAAAAATCAATATTTAACCCTAAATTTGGGCTGCTACGCCTATGGCAAAGATATATAACTTTTTCGATAACTCATTATGCACATGTGACGTCAAAATGTTTGATTTGAATACCACACAAACTAAAATATCTCAAGAACTAAGGAAAAGAAAGGAAACGAAAAAGCAAGGAAAGGAAAAACTAAGCAAGGAAACGAAAAACTGCAAAATATGTTACTCTACCATTTTAAGTGTTCTTTCAAATAAGGCAAACAGATGATTAACAGATGTTTGGTAGAGGTTCGTCAAGCTCAATACTCGGACAATCAGTGTTTCTGAGCTCTAGACTGGCCAGGATCAAACCTTCTGCAGATCAAACCTGCATTATAATATGACCAAGTCGGGTTTCTTTGATGTACCGCAGTTTATATAGACCTTTTTAATAAGTATAGAATACGTAATTTTCACCCTATCCACGTCAAATTCTTTCAATTTTGTTTATTGTCTTAGCTTTTGTATATTTTCAATATAATTCAAAAGGCTGAAAATGACTTCAAGTGCGGAAAATGACGTACTCTGGCACTCTGCACTTATTAAACTGGGTCTACACATGTTATAAACCTCCCAACCTTATATAAACAATAGAACCCAGGTCACAAGCTCTTTTCCTATTGAATTCTTTAGAAAACCACCTTGCTTATGTTATAAATAACTTCGCCCTTGGGATTATATATCGCTAATAAACTTCGGGTGAGGTGCTTAAGGGGCTGATTACATGAGCCGCGGCCTAGCCCGGCTAATCGGGCTGACTCGTGTCACGAAATTCTTTCCTCGGCCACAAGAGGAGAATTTTAGGGTTCGTTTACATCTAAACTAAACCAATTCTTCTTTGTAAATTTAGTTTGTGAGTTTCAAAACCACAGTGAGATCCTAATCAATCGCGTGAGCCCGGTTAACCGGGCCGGGTCATATAATCAGCCACTTAGTATGTATTACAGCGGTCATTTAATAGACTAACTATTGAGCAATAGAGCCAAGGTTGTAAATTCATAGTCATGTGTGCTCCTAAAGGTGAAGTAATACGAGCAACAAATTGCTGCAACATTGTTGCGTTGCAACTTGAGAAGCGTTGTTGCACGTATTACCACCCACCTCAAACATCGTCACACAACAAAATTTCGTTGTTGCAAGTTGAAACAGCATGTTGCAGCAAGTAGAACTGGCGTCTACCATTTTCCAACACATTTTTCCAACTTGCAACAAAATTTTGTTGTGTGACAATGCTTAAGGTGGGTGGTATGGTTAATTTTTGCGCAACCTCGTACCCAGGCTTTTCGCTCCGCCTTCGCGGACTCGTCGAGCGAAAACCCTGGCATGGGAAACACCGCTGCCAAACGTTTTGCGCATGCGCGACGTCCGAGCTCGTCCTCAGAAAAAGAGCAGGAAAACACTGAAATATTTGGACTGGTCCGAGAGTCCGACACAAAAGTTAAAATTATAAGTATACTACCGAAAAGATAAGGTAGATAATTTGTGCATGGCTTCTTTGTCAATATTGTAACATATTCTGAATTTACCCCTTCGTAATTTTCTTTACCCTTTTTTTTAAACACAAATGAATAGTCGAGTCTTACTTAGTCTTCGCTGTCTCGTTGTTGTCGCCACGGCTTCTCTTGGTATTTATTCTAGAGAATTCACGCATGCGCAAACGTTTGGCAGCGGTGTTAGCATGGGATGGTCACGTGTCTCCCAGTATCTGGATATACTAAGGGGGGTGGGTCGTTTACACGTTCGTGTTTTGTTTTTATCATGTCTGGATTCCGCTATCGATCAATCGAAGAGATACGGTCGCTGTATTGCCACAGGATATGGGAAATCGCTGATTTACCAACTGTTTCCTTCCCTGCTCACTGAGAGATATTTATACCTGCAGAGGCAATCATGTCGAAGCTCGTCAATCATTCTTTCTTCTGTTGTGCTCGTCGTTTCGCCGCTGAACTCGCTCATTGATGATCAGCTCAGGAAAATAAATGAGTGTAATGAAGTAACAGCTGCCGTTCTTAAGGTTATTAATCGAGAAGAGTCAGTAACTGGCGACCTAAGCTATATTTTTGCAGTGAGTTACATCGCAAATCTTGAGACACAAGCGGCAGCACGAACGTGGAATTCCCTCACTGTAGAACTTTTTCGGTGTATTAATAAACTGTTTCGACATCAAGCCAGGTTAAATGATACGAAATGATATGATCTCGTGTCGCGCCGAAACTATACCACAAGACAATACGTACTTACCATCCCCTCCCTAATAACGGTATTTTAAAACCTCCCAGATTCTGGGAGGCACGTGACCAGCCCATACCAGGGTTTTCGCTCGACGAGTTCGCGAGGGCGGGAGCGAAAAGCCTGGGCACGAGGTTTATTTTTGCGCTCGGTTCATTCCTAATCTTGCGACCATAGCACAACCCCTCCGTGAGTTAACCAAGACTAAAGCTCAATGGAAATGGACGACCACCGAACAACAAGCGCTAGATAACATCAAAGAGCAACTAACCAGTGAGACTACGATGGCCTAAGCGACACAGAGCTCCTCGTAGATGCCAGCCCTGTCGGCCTTGGTGCAATGCTTGTTCAAACACCACGAAATCAGAATAAACTTCCTCGAGTTGTAAGCTATGCCAGCCAAGCACTTACACCTGTTGAAGCAAGAGACTGTCAGATAGAACGACAGGCCCTATAGCCATTGTATGGGCGTGCACCAAATTTCATCTCTATCTTCATGGAACGTCATTCCGTGCATGTCATCACCGACCACAAGCCTCTAGAGCGTTTATTCAACGATCCAGGTAGCAAACCACCCAGAATGATCCAGGTAGCAAACCACCCAGAATGATCCAGGTAGCAAACCACCCAGAATGATCCAGGTAGCAAACCAGAATGCTTTGCCAGTATTCTCGGGTTTCGGCTAAAATGGATGACTCAAAGGGACCCGTCCAGTCCTTTCGCGTTTTTTTTCCAAATATGTCGACAAATATGTTTTCCCAAAAAGCTAGGGGGTAAATCAGATTTCTGATTAGGGTTTGGGTTTACTGTTGCGGTTAGGGTATTGAAAAGATTGCTCAAATCTTGAAACTCACAACGACAACAAATTTGGAAAAAACAAATTTGACGATATATTTTGGAAAAGCCGCGAAAGGACTGGACGGGTCCTTTTGAGTCATTCCTTTTAGCCGAAGCCCTAAAATACTGGCAAAGCATTCTGGTAGTTGTAGTCACCCAACGCCATATCACGTCATCGTGCAAATGGCTTATAGACAATATTCAGAGTTCAGACCTATATATATATATATATATATATATATATAGTTCAATCTACAGACACGGTGTTTCGCTGTACAACAGCTCATCAGTGTAGCTTGGAACAATCTGAATGAATTTCATCAATTACTTATACACATGCGATCGTCGGTGGCAACCGCATGTGGGACAGCATCGGTGAAATACATTCAGATAGCGTGAAGTGCGCATGGGCCCAGAGTGCTCAAACTTCCACAAGGGTAGTGAGCGTTGCATATATATATATATATATATCTGCCAAGTGAGGCTTCAATTATTGCGCGGTCGATGACTAGCAGATACCATGCACTCCTGTTGATATATCGAGCTCACTGTCTGATGTAGTTTATTTAAGGATTAAAGCACTCTTGGTTCGTGTTTTATCGGGATTTACATCCACGAGTTCACTAACAACGAAGGAGAAATTAAATACTGCTCGAGGCGAAGCCGAGTTTAGTATTTAATTTCGAGTTCCTTGTTAGTGAACCCGTGGATGTAAATCCCGATAAAACACGAACGAAGAGTGCTTCAAACACTTCAATCTGAGTACATGCACTAAATATTCAATCTGAGTACATACACTGGATATGAAATTTACGCTTGCGAAATGAGTGACAATCTGATAATTTACAAGCTATACTTTCTTAAATTTCCTCGCTTAACTCATTCCTGTCCGAGGACTTCCCCAGAGGTGAATAAAATCGTCTGGCGTTGGCCAGAATAAAATACCAATTAAAGACCGACTCGGACAGGAAAGAGTTAAGAACGAGTTTCCCATAGAAATATCTTTTAATCTTTTGAGATTACAAATTTAATCTTTTGTATCCCTCGGTCTATTCACAATTTCAAAAATTTTGTAACTGTGCATTATTAGCCATGTGTTGTAACATTTACTGCACGAGTAATAACGCGTGGAGAGCGTTGTCGTGACATAACAGTGTATCACGTGGTGCAAATTATCCAATCAGAAAATACATCAGTGTTGGAAAATTGAATATTAATAACAAGACGCCTGGTAGTGGTCAGGCGTTCACTCGGGCTACAGGCTACTGCAAAATCACAGTGCTATAGTACGACAGTACGTGAAGGATGAGATTCTTGTATCGTGCTGGGCATGTTTTCCCGTGGTGTGGTGTTACGTCTATTGCTTGCTGGTCTATACACATTCCTCATTCTCGATCTGGCGAGTTAATTCAACCTGGGTAAGTACTCTATTTACTGGTAATTCTTCTTCTCAGTTTCCCCGTATTAGACGGGTGACTTTGCAGATCTCGGGTTGGAGGAGGTTCCGTTGGTTCGGGGGTCGTGTGCCGTGCCGGCAGTTGTTGCATCGTGGCTCGTCGTAGTCAGCTGGGTAGTCAACCTCGTTCCTGCCACGGAGGCACGATGCCCCGGGGAACGAGGATGCAGGTTAGCGACTGACTCAATCCATTCCGATCTGTATTCCGCTAAAGTATGTTATAGGTCGCGGTAGCGTACGTGTGAGCCTATGTATCGCCGTTACTGTTAGATCTAGCTATGTTACTACCTTAGCTTGGGGGAGCTGCGAAGGTTCAACACCCAGCGATTAGTTAATTACTTTTAAATTAGCTCTTGATAAGTCGAAGATTAAAAAGAAAAACAACGGGAAAATATCTACCTCTAATCCATATTGCGCTCCATCGTGCGCTTCTTTTTCGATCTTAGTAAATAAATCCATGTTGACCTTCTTACAGTAAAAATGAAGACACAAAGGCTTATCAGGACAAATATGAGAGGCTACGTGATGCGTTTCATTGATTTCCAGTCCCCTAGCTCCCGGTCCAAGTTCTTCCACTAACTCTCGTTGTAAGCCCTGTTCAATAGACTCACCAGGTTCGATCCAACCACCGGGAAAACCGACTGTCCCGTCAAAGCGTAGCTGCAACTTTTGGGAAAAATAATACTGATGTAAATTTACACCCAAAATGTACTTCAAATACTATAGTCGAGGAGGAGAAGCGAGAAAACGTCGACCACGTAGCACCTCCACTACACAATAGTTTTGGACTCCAGATTATAATAGGCTGATACCCATAGCACATTGTTAGGTCAGTCGTACTCAGAAATTGTGGGGTCAGTGGCCTGCTACATAGATGGGGTGGGTGGTCCTTACATTGACAGACTTAAAGTGCACATGAAACGAAAATTAAGTTTGTCTTATTTGAAAGAACACTTAAAATGATAACATAAATGAGTAACATCTTTTGCAGTTTTTCGTTTCCTTGCTTTGTTGTTGAGATATTTCAGTTTGTTTGAAATGTAAATTAAACGACTTGACGTCACATGTGCATAATGAGTTATCAGAGAAGGTTATATATCTTTGCTATTATCAAACCAAACTTAATTCGAAGGAAGTATGTGCGTGTGTTTCTCTCACAACGCCAAACATGTAGAATTTTCAAGTGATTATGTTTGATAATAGCAAAGATATATAACCTTCTCTGATAACTCATTATGCACATGTGACGTCAAGTTGTTTCATTTACATTTCAAACAAACTGAAATATCTCAACAACGAAGCAAGGAAACGAAAAACTGCAAAAGATGTTACAATATCATTTTAAGTGTTCTTTCAAATAAGACAAACTTAATTTTCGTTTCATGTGCACTTTCAGTCTTTCAATGTAAGGACCACCCACCCCCTCTATGTAGCAGGCCACTGACCCCACAATTTGTGAGTACGACTGACCTAGCAATGTTCTATGGGTATCACCCTATTATAATCTGGAGTCATAAATATTGTGTAGTGGGGGTGCTACGTGGTCGGCGTTTTCTCGCTTCTCCTCCTCGACTACTATGCATGTACCGTGTTTACTCCAATAGAAGCCGTGGGCGCTTATTTAAAAAAAAGCTCTAAAGGAAGACATTTATTAGAGAGAGGCGTTTATTAAAGAAAATGCCTTTATAGTTTAAAGTGCATATAAAAAAACCCACTTAAAATAACACAATGAAAGTCACAAAGTAACATGTTTTGTAGTTTTTTGTTTCGTTGCTTCGTTTTTGAGATATTTCAGTTTGTTTGATATGTAAATGTCACATGTTGTGACGTACACGTGCATAATGACTTACCAGAGAAAGTTATATCTTTGCTATTATCAAACCAAACTTAATAGGGCTCCGTCGTGATGACGTCAATATTTATGTTTGTCCGCTTTCAGCCATAATTCTTGCAGCCCTAACAATAAATAATGGGGCTCATTTGCATAAATAGCTAAAATTTATTTTAGCATTTTAAAGGAAGCATGTGCGTGTGTTCCTCACACTACACCAAACAAGTAGAATTTGAAGTGGTTTTGTTTGATAATAGCAAAGATATATAACCTTCTCCGATAACTCATTATGCACGCAAAACATGTGACATTTACTTCTCAACATCATTAAGGGGAGGCCGGGTTAACCCAAAGCAGAGGCTCACAACCAGCTATCTTTAGGAGGTCTATTACTGAAACACTTTACAAAAAATAGGCACGCCCAGGCGTGCATTGGGCGTACATGTATCTACTGCGTTTAATGCCTATAGCTACTATGGTAAAAACAATGATGCAACTGTATACTTGTAACAATCTTGTATTCATAGCTGAACAAGATTCTTGACAAAATTGATGGAATTGTATAGTTGTAACAACCTTGTATTCAGATCTAGAGCTGAACAAGATTTTTGACAAAATTGTCTACTGTATGCTCACAGGCCATGCTGTGTTTTAACTTTGATAAAGAACTCAGTCAACTCAGACTCTGAGTAAAGCCAGCAAGGCACAGAAGGCTAAGTGCTAACAACTCAGGTGCATGGTCACCCATTCAAATATTAACTCAATCCAAATGGGCTTTACTCCGGTCCTCAGTGGTGAGAGGCAGTGCACTAATAGCTTGACTATTAAAGCTATGGTACTAAAAGCTATAGTCATAAAGTATGGTAGTAAAGCTTTAAGTAGGTCAACAAAATTAACATAACTATATAACAACTCACAAAATTTGACTTGATTGACTAATTTAAGACAGTATTTAAATATTTCCGTTACAACAATTTGTCAAACAATAATGCAATCTAGTTAGAAGGTAAATAAAATCGCTTGAGATAACAAGCATCTCGAGTATTACTGCTGTAAAATTTAATAGTGAATGAAAAAGATGTCCAGCAAATTATGTCATCAAAATTATAAGAGCAACCATACATTGATTGTTCTTCAAGACATATGCATACATGCAGAAAAAGGTACAATAAATGTTTGCACATTCATAACACAGATTTTGCATGACATTGACAGCTGCAGCATACAATTTTACTCCATTAATACTGTATATAGACTTGCCAGTTACTGACATTTGACTATTTGTCATCTACATCGACAATATGTTATTTAATAGCATATTTCGCTCGACTACCATAGGTTTTGGGCATTGTTGCTTGACCATGAAGCTAACTTTGTTTTCTTAGAAGAAGGTCATCCATTTCTATTCGGCAACGCACAGTCTTGTCACTTTACGAAGCTCGACCAGACATGTTGGCCATATAAATTGCCTCGTCTGAATATGAAATCGTCCACGCAACGACTCGATTAATTTGCTTTCAAAAACTTTTATCATTATTCCAACAACGTCTAGTACATCACAATTAAGAATCGACTACGATTCATACTTAAAATACTTACTAAATTTGTAAAAACTTCCTCTTGTTGAATATCCCGCTCCTTGTCAAATATCTCGCTCCATGCGACCAGGCTGTCAACAATGAAATACTTGCTGTACAGTAGTTATTTTGGCTTCGGTCGTGAGTCAATCGTTTTATTCTGTGTTTTGATTGGCTCCGAAGGCATTCTTTTTTTCTCATGTTTTACAAACACTCGAGAACAATGAAAATTACTCGGTTAACTTAAAATTACTCGGATTTTTCTTCACCCAAAATCCTTAGAACATGCTATATAGATCTTAGTTAGAATGATCTGTCCTGTGGTCTGACATGCATGGAATGCATGCCTTAGGCTGCCTTAATATGCCTTCGACAGTTGGCAACATTGATCTGTGTCCTTCTCAATTCAGCCACTGGCTGCAAGCACGGTTAACCGTGCTGCAAGTAAGGATGATTAGCCCCCAGTCCTTTCCTTAGTACCCAGCGCATTGAGCCGGTCTCATTTGCCAACACATTCAGCCTCATTTGCCTTCCATCTGCCTTTCACAGTTTCACCCTGCATTATACTGTAATGTCCCTGGGTTAAAACACTTAAAGGCAAACCACAGTAGTTCTGTGTATTCACCAAGTTCGTTTATAATTCTTGTTGCTATTATAATTAATATTTACAATCAGCAAAATTGTCTATAGAGTAATGTTTTGCATTTTAATTTAAATATGGAGTTGGCTCATTAGACACCATGTTTTTCCTCAGAGCCATATATGAGATATATGAACCACATTCCAAGTATTCTTTTTTGTGAGTCACACAAATAAACCTGAATGTCACACACATGCAGTAGTGCCAGTATGTGATGTCACAGACTTACATGTCTAATGAATGACATGCACAAAAGGTTTATTGATGGAAAACAAAATAATTAAGGATGGGCAAAGGACCTTGTACTGTATATACATTTCTCAAATTCATTAATAATTCATGAACCGAAAACAAAGGAAATCAGACTGGAGGTTTTGATATTGGAGGAAGAAATTACATAAATTAAGCCAACTTTCGCCTCGATTTTCTCTTAAAATACTGATTTGTGTGAGAAGCTATATCATACACTCGGAAGAGTGTTTCATCAGGATTCCAAACACCTCGAAATTTGTTCAAAAACCTCGGCTTTGCCTCGGTTTTCAACAAAAGTCTCGGTGTTTGGAAATCCTGATGAAACACTCCTCCTCGTGTATGATATATAACGTACAGTACATGCAATATTTTAGAAATTTTGCAAACAGTACAGTACACTTATTTAATACATATGCTATAACAGGTACTATAATTAGAGAAATAATAATTTAGCACTGATAATAGTAAACTAATTTAATACCAATAATAATACAGTATATGACATATACTGTATTAAGGTGTTTGCATAATTTATATATTATATCCCTTACGAAAAAAGTCTATAGGTGTCTACAAGCAACCTAGCTATAGAAAATGTTTCAATCACCTATAGAAACCCCAAAAGCCTTAGTATGGAGATCTATAGGTAATAGCCCATGACATGTTAAATATTATGTTTGGTATGTGGTTGGTGTGACAACATCATCCAAAGTGATACAGTACTAATTTTGTTCTAATTCCTGATTCAGCCAGTTGGTGTCAAAATACTTGAATCTTTCAGCAAATAATAATTTTTTTACAAATAATGAAATTTTTTGTGCAGGGCTTCAAAATCATGTGGGCAGTGGACATTATTCTATGACTTTCATTCCCCTGGCCTAAATTATAGGTCAGCCTTAGGATCACATTAACCGAGGAAGACCTAGAAACTAGGCTAGGTTGTCAGCCTAGATAGACTTTTTCTGTAATATACTGTAATAGCCTGTGAATGATTATAAGCATGACCGGTGACTCACCAATCTTATCAGAGTGTGCGTATATGCGTAAAAGGCAACCTATTTGATAATTACAAATACAATCATTATCAATGGAATGTAATTCGTTTATCAATTAAATACCACAGTTTATTATATAAAATAGAGTGTTTTGTTGATTTTTCCACCACTAATAAAAGTGATAATCTCACATGTGCGATTATTTATGATAATCGCACATGTGACGATTATCGCTGAATCAGCATTATAGTTTAATGCAATTTTTACAAGGCAATAGGACAATTTTTTTATATAATAAACAGAACAATACATGGATGCTTGGAAATATGAAATTTATTTCTCGTGTTGAACAGGATATGTCACTCGTTCGCTTCACTCACTCGTGAGATATCCTGGTCAACACTCGAAATAAATTTCATATTTCCGCACATCCATGTATTATTCTCTATATAATATTCGATAATCTAGATACCAATCGATTATAATCACAAAAAGATTAATCTTTGAAAATCAATTGTTTATTGATTATCAATACTAATCAATTAATTGATATCAAGTGTTATTGATAGTTATTGATTGATATTTAACAATTATTCGCCAAAGGCAAGGTGAATGACTGTATTGGTGAATAATAACCGAGATGAAGTTGAGGTTATTATTTAACAATATTCACTGAGCCTGAGGTAAATAATTGTTTTAGTATAAGTGCACATTTTTGTACTTTTAGGAACAACATTTTCTTTGAAATTGTTAATTTCCTCATCTGTTGCATTGACAAATTGGCTGGTGGCCATTTTGAATAAACACTGCAAGTGATTATTGATAGTCCAAAGTAGATCAACCAATCAGCGTGTGCGATTCTCTATAATCACCTGTGTATTTATACTAATGATTGTTATTGATTGTTTTTGATTGATATTGATTTCATCGGTGATATCGGTCCTTCTGGCCACATATAAATTATGCAATTTAAATTATATGTTTGCAGTGCCGGATTTAGGACAGGGTGGACTGGGTGGTCGGCCAGGCCCCCCCCACAAAATAATGTTTAAGGGGGGGCCTCCACAAAAATGTCTTGAAAGTTGAAAAAATAGGTGTTGAAATGAAAAAAATCACGAGAGCCCAAAATATGAGTCAAAAACAAGACAAAAGATATATGGATGATATATAGGGTCACTTCTAAAAGTGTATACTATGATGATTATGACAGATTGATGGATGGAGTTGAAAAGTTGTTATTGTAAACCTGAATTGTACTGACACTGTAATAGCCAATATGGACATCTGATCTGTACATGTATAAATATAATTTATATGTTCAACTTCCTCAGTTCTGGTCTCAGTTGCTTGTCCTACTCATAGTATACTCAACCTCTATCATGTTTTGATGTTTATAGTTTAATTAGTTATATGACTGTGTAACTTTATAGCATACATTCAGAAATAGAATTGATATATTGTGCTGGTCAGTGACTGCCCAGGGGCCTCCACAGTCCTAATTATCCGGCGCTGTATGTTTGTTTTTGACTTACCATGACAGCATGGCGAACAGGATAGCGACCAAAAAGTTTGCGTTCTTCTACATAAGAACTATGCAACATAGCATGGGCAGCATGACGGTACCCACCGTGAAGAGACAAAGCATTAGCTCGAGTTATCACTCGATAACCAACGCCTGCAGAGCCAGCCATCATCGTACTACCGGCTCTCTCCTTAAGAGACTGGATAGAGCATCTGTCGTCTGAAATTGAAGTCGGAAGTGGTCCAATCTCGTCCCCAGAGCCAAATTGCCCCGGCCGCGCGGGCCAATATAATGGCTCTGGGCCACTGATCTCAAATATATACTCATAGTATGGGGCGCCAAATGTAAAAAAATTGTTTAGGACAAAAATGTGTTGATTTTACCATTATTTAGCTATATAATACATTATTGGTAAACAATGTTTCTATCTGAGATAAACAATCTATAGATTATTTATAAATAATCTATGAATTGTTTACAAACAATCCCTGGATGGTTTAGTGGAAAAGTATTATTTACTAAATAATCCAGGGATTGTTTATAAATAATCTAGGGATGGTTTAGTAAACCATGGATTATTTGCTAAATAATCCCCGGATTGTTTATAAATAATCTAGGGATGGTTTAATAAACCATAGTTTGTCTATTAAACAATCCATGGATTGTTTATAAATAATCCAGGGATTGTTTAATAAACCATGAGTTTTTGTTAAATAATCCAAGGATTATTTGCGCGTGCCAAATGTAAAAAAAAGATGGCTGCCCGCCAACTGTAAAAAAAAGATGGCATACAGGAAGGAGCCTGGGTACAGCGTACTGCGTGCCGGGGGGGGGAGTAAACAGCAATTGTAAACAGCACATTTGGACATCGAATACGTTGTATCTCAATTAACCGTGGTTGTATTAATTGGTTCGCATTGATTTATTTGGTTTCTTCTCGTCAGTTCTTGTTATAATTACGACAGAAAACAAGAAATATGTGAGGTGATTGATTTCGATTTGCTTGGATATATAAAAGCTCGACGATGGCGGGTCAAGCCGAAAGTGTACCTGACTGCCATGATAACGTGAATATTTCTGCAGATCATGATACAAGAAGGTAAACATAATTTTAAACTTTATGTGACTTACGACTAAGGTTATTGGAAAACAGAAGTATCAGTGGAAATGGAATGTTACCCTCTTTTCGGAGTAAAAATGTGCAAATATTGTAAATTCGTATTAATGGTGATGATCATTTTGATAGATTCCCCCTCAGGGCAACAATGATTCTGATTATTCCAATAACGTTGATACTGTATGATTCGAACTTGGTTCTAGGGAAGGGACTCAAAGGATATCATTGTCTCATTTGTCTGAGTAACTGTGATTTGTAAGGGTTGCATAGTTTAGAGGTTTTCTTCACACTGGGTTTTTGTGAGTTTGATAACTTGTTATTCTCTATTGGTTTTAGGAAAGGAAGACCAACAGCTGCTGTTACAACAACTCAAGTCAAGGAGATGTTTGAATTGGGTTTTACAGTATCTCAGATGGCTGCACGATTAGGCGTTACTCGACCCACGATATATAAGGTTTTAGCTGATGCAGATATTGATCATTCAAACAGGTTTAGTAGTCTGACAAATTCTGAACTAGATGAAATTATATCTGATATTAAAGCAGCCCACCCTAATGCTGGTGAAGTAAACATAATGGGCCACCTCCGCGCAAGGAAACTCTGTGTGCAAAGGAGCAAGGTGAGGGCATCTATACACCGTGTAGATCCACAAGGCCCATCCTCACGAAGCTCAAGAACTTTCCGTGCCAGAGTTTACGAGACACCTTGTCCTAATTATGTGTGGCATATAGATGGAAATCACAAGTTGGTTAAGTGGGGATTTGTAACCCATCTTGCAATCGATGGTTATACCAGGTTAATCACTTTTGGGGAAACATCCGACAACAACAAGGCTGCCACGGTTTTACAAAAATTTAACAGAGCAGTTGACAAATATGGCAGGCCATTACGTGTCAGGACTGACCATGGTGGCGAAAATGTCCAAATTTGGCAAAATATGGTTCAGCACTGTGGCCTCAGTAGTGTTATAGCTGGTCCATCTGTCCGAAATCAACGTGTCGAGCGCTTGAATGGTGATGTTAACATACAAGTTAATCGATTTTATGCTGAAATTTTCAGAGAATTGGAATTTGAGGAAAGGCTAAACATCACAAATCCATGTGACAAATTTTGCCTACATTACATTTACCTGCCAAGGATAAACAAGACCTTGACAGATTTTGTCAATGCTCATAACTGCCACAGTATATCTACTGAAGGTTCAGCAACACCACAGCAACTTATGTTTGCATATCGTCACCTGACTGAACTCCACCATTCAATCGCACACTCAACACCATATCCTATGGTCTCAGTCCAAGAACTTCTGGGGAACCCAAGTGCACTTCCTTTTGTCGAAGTCCCATCTACTGTTTGTCCACTTCCTGATGATATAATGGCCCAATTGAGAGAAGTTGTTAACCCTTTGGCATTGTCACATGAAAAAGGAAAAGATCTATATATGGAAACTGTTAAATTTGTGGGTGATTATCTCTCAAATGGCCAAATTAATTAATTTGCAATGAAGGGGTAGAATGAAATTGTTGCAACTTTGATACATTTTCAACAAAATGGAAAATAAGAAATAAAAAGGTGCACATAGTTGATTTTTAGGATACTTACATTTTTACAGTATAATGTAATTAAATAAAAATATTATAGTTTATTATAGTTTAAAGGACATTGGCAACAGAAAAGAAGTACTGTTACCATTGATTGAAAAACTGTACAGGACTTAAATAGCCAAAATATAGTAGTTTAAGGGTGTGTTCAATCAACCCTATAGGAATACAGTATTTGGAAAACAGAATTTCCATTTGATTGAATGGATACTGTATTTGTAATACACAGAATAGACAGAATTTATTTCAAATGTTCTGCTACCATGAGCAGAATATTCCAGAATATATTCTTATTCTGGAATAGGGTCAATCAAAGACACCCCAAACTTGTGAAAATTCTCATAATGCCCGGGCATTAGAAGTGTAAGGGTTCTTATGCCAATTTACCTAGGACACTGACCACGGTAACTTTAGCTGGAAATGCAAAGAAATTATGTTTGTTCTCAGTGTTATTTTTGTAATTGCTATAATTACAACCCAAAACTAGGTAATACATGTACATGACCCAATGATAGGTTAACATGACAATGAGAAATACAACATGATGTCATGGTCATATTCAAAATAGTGGAATTTTTACATGGTTTATTCAGCTTATAAAATGTACATTGAGCATTCTCATACCACCAAACTACTATATTCCAACTAACTACTGTAAGTCGTCTATGTGTCCTTAAACCACATAAAGATTATTTTAGAATAGTGACAACTTATTTTAGCTCTTTTTTTAACTCTTTTTAGCTAAAGAGTCTTTTTGCATTATGCAAACTTGCACAAGTGTAATGGTGGTACTATAACAAGAATTTTTTTTTTAAATCTGTTATCCATGGTAATGTATGTGATGTGCCAATAAAATATTTAGATTCCATAGCACAGTATTCAAACTATCAAACAGAAAGTGAATGGTTTGTTTAGAATATTATAGTATTTAAGGTGAGATTCAGTCATCCAGAATTGATGAAAAAAGCTAGCAAGATTTTGATTTGTGTATGTGCATGTGGAGTAACTGTATGTAACTATCATTGTGTTCTTTTCATATTTGATTCTTTTAACACAGCATATATTAAAAAAATGCACATTAATTACTTGTTTTTCTTTATTTTATAGGTTTCTCTATGGATTTGTTGTTTAAATTATTTTTTTAATTTGAATAATTTAAGGAATTTTGGGTCAATGCCTTGATCCAGTGATTACAAAAACATTGTAATTCAGTTTCAAATTAATTTATTAACATAAATGAAATGAAATAATACTTTGCTTCATCAATATAAAGTCCTCCAATTTTGTTGGTTTTAGACTAAATATTTCATCATATTTCATTTAGAACTTACACTAGCTTGCCTATATATATATATATATATATATATATATATATATATATATTAAACTTTTACAAAACAGCAACAGTATAGTTAGTCTGCATTTTTCACAAACTCTAGAACATTGGAAAATATTCAAAAACGTGATGCACCATTGGGACCATCTCGAAGAAATTCATGACCCAAAGCATTTCCACATTTGCCACAAAATACCTTGAAATGTTTTAGAAAATAAACATTAATAACATTATGCATCAATTAGGGGAGGGGGGGGGGGGGGGGGTGAGTTAGTTATTATTGAACTTACTTTCATTGCAGTAGCGTCGCTGCTTTGTTGTGGTTCTGTTTCAATTTCTTTCCTTACACTATCATCATGAATTGTTTCAGTAAATGCTGGCCATGGTGTGTTGTGGGCGTATTTACTTTTGGCATTAAATAATTCATTGCCACATTTTACACATTTGTAAACACCTAGAGTTATAGTAAGAATAGATTGTGAGAAATGACTACTGAAGAAATTAATATTGCAGGTGTACTTTTCCACAGCTAGCATCTCTAGTTGTACCATGGTTGGTAGTGACTTATAGTGTAATAATTATTTGCACACCTTGTCGAGGGAAACCATTTTTTGCACCCTTTGGATTGATTTATGTAGCACCCCCCCCCCCCCCCCCCCCCTCCCCTTCCCCAGGCCTAAGGGGTATTCAGTCTTTTGGCCTTAAGAATATCTTCCTTCCCGGCTTCCCCCTTGCTTGGTATCTGGATAAATTGAGGTACAAGACCCCTTCCTTCTGGATCTTATCCATAGAGGGTAAGAGGGCCTGGTCACTATATTAAATGCCCCTTAATAAAGTATTCCAAACTACGTAAAGTCTAGCTCTAGTTTATATACTGATATATGTACCGATTTCAAAATGATCTTTGTATTTTTCACTCCCATTCCACGAGCAATAAGACATTATTAAACTACAGCAATTATAACTACGAGATGAAAGCAGTTTTTCTGTAAGGTCAAAACAAAATCTTCGTTTGCACATGACGTCACAGCGATCGAAAAAGGCGGAAGTCAATCTCGTCCCCAGAGCCAAATTGCCCCGGCCGCGCGGGCCAATATAATGGCTCTCATTCTCGTCCCCAGAGCCTCTCCCGTGCTGGCGCGCTGAAAAGGCTCTGGGGGAATCCATATATCATCGCGATCTGATTGGTTGTTCAAATTCAAAGGCCTATATAACGATGGAGCTTAGTGAATGTTTATAAATAAACAGTATTTGAGACACGAAAACTGACAACGAAGCACAATTCTAATCATAGTTCTAATCCGAATAATTTAATCGAACATTTTTCAAAGCAATCAACCCGTTTTCCATTATATAATTAAATCAAACACAGAAGACAGACAGCAATTTGAAATCGATAGGCGATAGACGATATTAGACAGCAGTCACAGCACACTGCTGGCTGTTCGTGCATGGTACATATTAATAAGAATCTCATTGAAATATACACGTCAAATATAAACGAACGGTGCAACATATTAAAGAGAACTACCTTCACTAAAAGAAGCCGTAAATACGAAGAAATTCCGACGCGGCTCTAGTATTGCCAAGCTCTGAAGCGAACGCGTAAATTTTAATGCCTTTTGCCCCGCCGAATAAACGCGGCGATGAGCTACACTCAGCAGGGACCTTCTTTGAACGGAATATACCACAATCAGAATTGTTCCAAAGTCAAACGAGTCAATACGAGACAGCCAAACCGCCAGAATCGAAAACGAAAGGAAAATTATATTGCAAACAACTGCCGATGATCTCGTGTCCAACTCCCAAACCGCGAACTTAAACGCATGCGCTTTAGAAAGAACACCAAAGAATCTTGGTGTTCCGGTTTGGATTCCCCACTGACCTATATATATAACTGGACTGCGGGTGCTGGCCAAAAATGTGTCCCCATTTTCACTTTCAAAATGGCGGCATTTATGGGTCCTTCTGCTAATGGTAGCGACCACTGACGTGTACTTATCGTAGCAAAAAAGAATATTTATGTAAATACAAAGCGATTAACTTACTATATTAATAAATCGTTCCTATGCGAGGGCTTCCCCAGAGGTGAATAAAATCGTCTGGCGTTACTGCGTTAGCCAGAACAAAATACTAAAGAATAAAGACCAATAAATTCGGACAGGAAAGAGTTTAAGCATGCGTCAAGAGGCCTGCTGGATTACTTGTCTGACGAAATAGGAATATCGCCTCCCATGTAAACAGCCCCTAAGAAGAACTCGGTATGCCTCGCTTCTTTACGATTTTCTCGTGATCTTCAGCGGTTCTTTATAGAGCTGGCGACTTCACAAAACGAAATGTTTGTAGATTTCCATGACCATGTGTATTGACAGTCTTGTTTATTTTAATGCCATGTGTTCGTGCGGTACCGCCGGCCGGCACGTCTTTAATTCAGACTGCTAGAAAGCTACAACAGTAATTGTCTAGGATTATTATTATTGTAGTTCAGAACTACAATAAGACTCTTATCATGAAAACATACCGGGCCGCTCAACAAATATTTTGTTTACACAAACTCGAGACCAGGACGATATTATGCTGACTTGGCAAAAATTCTGACCGAAAATTCGACAACGTTTGCCTAGTCCGTCTACTCCGAACGTTTTCTCAAGAAATAATCCACTGTGGAAGTTATAAAATATATTGGCAGAAAGATAATTCACCTTACTATAATATACGTGCAGTTTATCCGACCAAATAGCTTAGTTTCCCTAAAAAAAGCGAAATACCAAACATGTCCAAATCATAATAGCAGCCGCTATTTTGAAATTTTTTCCCGTATGTATTATAATGTCTTCTCCGAATCTTTTCTCGAGAAATAAACCACTGTAGAAGCTATCAAATATACTGGAAGAAAGATAATTCATCTGGCTACAACATACGTACAGTTTATCCGACTAAATAGCTTAGTTTTCTTAAAAAAAGCGAAATACCGAACATGTCCAACACGAACTAGAGATTCTTAGGTATCGGTCAGCGACCTTCACCATTAGCAAAAGGACCCATAAATGCCGCCATTTTGAAAGTGAAAATGGGGACACTTTTCCTAACTCAAAGGTAATAGGAGCACGCAGTCCAGTTATATATATAGGTCAGTGGGATTCCCCCAGAGCCTTTTCAGCGCGCCAGCACGGGAGAGGCTCTGGGGACGAGAATGATTTCAGACACCCAAAAATTGGGTGTCCCGTGACCTGCGCAGTAGTTATTTCGTACCTAGGCTCTCTAGAATCTATATACGCGGTTGAAATATTCTCTTTTGGAGAAGTCTATTTCTTACTTAGGTTTTCAGAATATTGGCGAAAATATTACTTTAATTCATTATGACAGACGGTAGAGGACACGACAATTGCTCGCTAGATGCCGCCATTGATTTTTCTGTGGAAAAAATTGGGAAAAGCGGCTTAAAAATGAAGCCTCAGCAGAGGACGATATTCAGTACGTGAACTGGCATAATACAAATTTTGTATTTGTATTCCCAAGATGTGCTTGCAGCCAACTTGCTTTGCTAAATCCTTTAATTTTTCAACTATCCTATTGCCTTTCGTGTACAATTTTCTGAAAGGGGAGAGTCAACGCAGGTGTTCCTTTAATAATATGGTGATACCACTGCGTATGATCTGCTGTTGAAGTCTCAACTAATTTTTGCCCATCCAGAAGTATTTGTCGACAATATGAAGGTATGCTTTTCTCATAAATGCTTGTTTTTGAATTACCGTGGTAGTGTGGTTAGATATGTTAAAGTGAGTTAATTGTCTGGCCTAGTAGTAGGTGTTGTGCATAATTGGCATTTTAAATCTGGTCCAAAGTTCAGTTCATAGTTAATTCCAGTGTGAGATACCATGCATAATGATCAAATAATTTATTGTACCTAACCCTCGCAATTAATCATCCAATCAAATGTCTACATTAGCATCACATCCCAGCCCAATATTTTACGATGATATAATTTGGGCAGCAACCTTTGGACAGGGACAAGGTATATGGTATTTACCCGAATTGCACAATTATTTGTTGGATATAATAAGAATACCTATTGGATTCACCTGATATGGAAAATATTTAAGTCTCAAATTTTAATATTAACAGGCTCGACCTGCGATCTTGCCCAATATTGAATTTTTGACTTAAATATGTTGCCATGTTGGGCTTAGATGAATCCAATAAGTTATATTATCCGCTTACTGACATACAATTAAAATTTATTGGTTTTCTAAAATAATATAAATTAAAAACCAAGCCAAAATATATGTATGGTTCTAATTTTAGTATATATTTGTTTATTTAAACTCATTTGATTTGATGTGTATTTACATGTATATTATTTTGGTCTTTTAGGAAAGATTTTCACCATGCTTATTGGAAACTGGGCTTGCTTACTACAAGATTTCCTGATTCATCTAAATTGGCTTTAACTGCAACAGCAACCCAAACCAGAGAAAAGGAGAGTGCGAGTCTTTAGGGCTTACTAATTATCAATGCAAACATTATTGAAGTAAACCCAGAGCAGTGAAAACACAGGAGAAGACAAGCCACACCAGATCCTAACGTTTGTTGCTGATGAACTTAGACAGAAGAAAATAAATGCACCAAAGACATTAGTGTATGGTACAATGGAATGGATGTTATGGTGCATACTTGGAACAGATGGATGATGACATTAAGACATTTGACATGTGACATCATCCAACAGTATATTATTATTAGACTATAATAGCTCGATGTGTGGAACATTGCAGAGTTGTTTCTAGTATAACAAGAAATTTAGAATTTTGAGAGAAAGAACTTCTAGGATAACATATTATACAGTGTATGTAAACAAAATAGATTTTCTCTAAGATGGATATGTATCTACAATGGACAGAGTGAGTCCTTAAGATTTCTGCTGACAGAGTTCACGCTTATATATTCACTGTAGTTCACAATGTTTGTAAGACATAAAGACAAATCTTAAAGATATGAAAGTATATTTGACCAAAGTGTTGTATCTGTTAATAAAACTGACTGAACATTTTAACAGTAGAGTACACATAATACCAGGTTATTAGACTCAACAATAAATCATTGCCACAATACTATCGGTGACCCAACACAGAACTACTGGGCAGTGGCAGCACTATGTGGGTGTGGGCCCCGGTGTGAGAAAAAAATTTGGGCCCCCCTCCCATAAAGTGATGACATATGTAGGGGTTCCAGGGGGAATCTCCACTGGAAAATTTTTGAATTTAGGGTCTCTGAAATTTCCTGCATTTTGAGAGCACTTTTGAGTAAAATCTGAGTGACAACCTGTGCAGTCTGTTAATAGTTTGGGGTTTGGATGGGCCGATGGGCCCCAGTGTGGTGCACAGTTTGCACACCCGTAGTGCCACCACTGCTACTAGGAACCACCTACTAGTTTGGTGGTAAAGACTGCTGATGAGAACTTGGACCATGAAATATTAATGACTCAAACAGTAACAGTACTATGCCAACACACCACTAGCTTTTTTAAGTCATTTAGTGTTTATTATAATTACAGGCATTGGTAATTTTACACAGTAACACACCTGAAAAAACATTTTCATGGGATACATTTCCACTAATTAATTTGACATGAGCAGGGGTGGTGGAAGTGTGCCCCATGCGGGGGTGACAAACTGTTTTCACCCCCACAACATTTTTAACTAACTTAACCTAATATATTATAACAATGGGATTGAAATGAAAGCAAAGAAACTACCATGCAGGTATATGCATGATATCCATATACCTATTAGACATGTCCAATAGGCCATTTTCAAAACCACATACTGTAATGTATGGTTCATACATATATTATTCTGGAAGGACAACATATTATAATGCCATCTATATTGGGGGGAAAATGCTTCAGGATTTGAGTAAACAACAGCTGTATGGGCAAAGCATGATAAACTGATCCTACATCACTTTCTCAATGAGATTGATGCCATATTAAACATTTTGTCCTTCCAGCATAATAATACGTATGAACCATATCATGTGATTTTGAAAATGGCCTATTAAAAAGGCTCAAACAGTCTGACAAAACTTTGAACTGATGCAAGTATATGTTTGTTCACTTAAGTTAGGACAAAAAAGGTTTATCTAGGTGCTTTATTAGTGCATTCCTACCCAGACTGCAAATGAGCCTGAAAATGGTTTGCAGGAAGTCTAAAAATTCAAGCATGCCCGCATACCCCCCAGAGAGGCTACCACAAACAGCATCTTGCCTCCACACTCAAAAACATCTTCTGCAGTCCCCGTCTAAAACAGGACGGTGTAATTTGGCAACTAATGCTTAACCCATTTGGATATATAAACCATGTAAAATAATACACTTTTCTAATTAACTTTAGACCACTATATAGATTATCACATTATAATTTTAAGAAAGCAATGCCTTCTGCCAGGCAATACTGCCAATTAAGGAATAGTAATTTTACACATATAAAAGTTTAATATAAACAGTGTCATATTGATAAAATAATATATTTTTGTTAAAATCAGAAGATACATAACATATTATATAAAGTCATATACATGTACCTTTAAACCGGTAAACTCAGATAATTATGAATTGATCTATTAAAGTTATTATTCAAATAGTCATGACAATATTCCCACGGAAACTTTATTGAAATCACTCCCAATGATATTTATTTTTGTACATACAAGCATGTGAATGTGAAATCTGTATATTTCGCCACGAGCAGTTCGCCAGTTCGGTGCCTTATCTGTCATACCCAAACGTTCTTTTTCTTGGATGGAAACACGAATTCGGAATTCCAAACATATTACAAAGGTAAAAAAGTATTTCTTGTCTCTTGTCGCACATTTTGTCAGATTTTAGTCCCAAATAAACATGTATTCTACTTCACTCCTTCTCACGAAAACAACAGCAAGACATGAAGACCGTGCTGGGAGCATGGGTGTGAAATTATCTGCGCAGCGCAGTAGGCGTCGAACGTTTAGCCAATCAGAGTCAAGTTTCAAATTGATTGTCCCAGAGCCTCTTTTCCGCTCGCGTGCGAGGGGTTTGGCTCTGGGAACGAGATTGGAAGTGGTCGGAAGTCGCAACCACTGACCGATATATAATGGACCGCGCACGTCACTGGGAGAATTGAAGCCAGCGGTCCATTATATATAGGTCAGTGGTCGCAACTCGCAACAGCCGCCATGTTGGATGGCCCTATTTTCACGTGCACTATATTTTTAATAATGTTGCACAATTATAGTTTTCGTATATTAAGGCATTTTTCTCCTTCGGGTTCGGACAAACTTTTTTATCACGAGGAAGAAAGGACACGTGAAGCATTTGGAGAGAAAACTTGTAGTTGTTTAGCCCCAAAATGTTGGGAAAAACGGAATTTGCGAGTTCGATGGAGCGAATTGAACTCCCAGTGTCAGTGATGACAACTTTGAACAGACGAAGGCCGTTTTCATTCAGAATTTACTCAGAATATGGAAATACTGCTAAAGGACCAAATGAATGAATGCAAATGTTATCCGCCACGTCGTTGTGGAGTTTAACATATATATTAGCTTGATTTGTTTTGACTAGCTTTATAACATCAAACACTGCATGGCCTTGTTGATCGCAGTTTAGTTCTGCCACAATTTTCATAACATACAGAAGCCAGAGAACAGATTAAATTTTTAAAATTTATCATTATATAGTACATTTATACAAAATCAAACTACACAAGACAAAATACCCTCATGAATTGTAAAAAATTTCTTTAATGAAATCACTGACTGGGAAGTGAGAGGCGCCTTCAATTGAGGGAGGGTGGGTGCGTGGGGAAACAATGTTAGCCCCCAGCTTGACGTAAAATATTTGTACACGTACCTCTCTCGAAAAACCCTGAACCTGCGGTACTTGCTCCTAAAACGCCAAACTGTCCTGATGTGCTTACTCTTGTCTATTATATAGTCTTCGTTACGCATGGTTGCACTTAAAATAGTAATCTATTTTAAGCCTGGTTTCCATATAGTCGTAAGAGCCGGCGGCATGTGTGCGCAAGGGGCGATGGTCCAATCATGGACAGTGTTGAATTAGCCAGCAATAAAAAGCTGTATGCGATTGGACCATTGCCCCAGGGGCGCTGGAGCCACAGGGACAGCGGGGGCATGCAGCTGCCCCCCTTGCTGCAGACCATGCAGAAGCAGCAAACTAATTTTGCCTTAGGTTAGCTGTGTCCAACCTCGTTCTCAGGGCGTTTTTGAGATTTGGAGGGTGGGATAAAGCCCTGGCATCGGCTAGTCACAGCACCCAAAAATACTGCGTGTAATAAATTAGCAATTTAGTTTAGTATGCAAAATCATTCTAAGTAATGCAGCCTCGTGGGAGAAGTTCATTGTAATGGCAGTCCTATTCAGTCCCGTTGGCGGTCCCGTTGAAGCTTTTTGATTCATAACTGGCACAAAACTATATGAATAAAGATGTTTCACGAGGAATGTTTAAGAAAAGCAAGCAACCATTGAAAATGCCGAATCCAACAGCCGATGCCAGAACCTTTTCCCACCTTACCAATTTCAAAAAGGCCCTTGGGCACAAGACACAGCTCAACCTCGTTCTGACTTTTTTCACTTGGCAGGTGTTTTCTTAAATGTAAGTAGGGATGTAGCATACATTGTCAATCATTGTATTATACCGTTATGCTTTTTGGTTATTCTATGCTATAGAGCAAAATTGGCGAACATTTCCCACGTGCAAAAATTAATGCTGATAAAAAGTGCCCTTTTTATATGGCTGCCCCCGCCGCCTTAAGTAGCTTCCGGCGCCCCTGCTGATTGCGCCCAAAGCGCCTGGTTTCCATATAGCCGTAAGAGCCGGCGGCATGGCTGCGGCAAGGGCAACCTCGTACCCAGGGCATTTTGCCTCCACGTCGGGAGGTCGGCGAAAATGGCCCTGGCATCGGCTGGTCACGTGACACCCAGAATTTTGGGGTGTTATGACGAGAAAATTTATGCGGCTTTTGTGTTTTGCTCTTTGTATAATACGTATGCATGAATAATAAATAGAAATATTCGACGCTTTGTCGAGTCACTCATGTGAAGCCTTCACCAGAAAAGCAACTGGGCTAGCATTATTCATCATGATACTCCCACGATTATCCAGAAGACATGTAAATGTCATGAACAAACATACATCTAATGTTGTTCTTGACTATAACCAAAGCTATCGTTTCCATTCTTTGAGTAAACTTTGCAGAGTGGATCCCATTGCAATTCAAATTTCCTGAATAAATTATACTCTATCTGAATTAATCGGGTTCTTAAACCGGCCAATCAGATTATAGAATCGACCAGCCGATGCCAGGGCCATTTTCGCCGACATCCCGACGTGGAGGCAAAATGACCTGGGGACGAGGTTGCGGCAAGTGGCGAGATGGTCCAATCATAGACAGTGTTGAATTAGCCAGCAATAAAAAGCTGTATACAATTGGACCATTGCCCCTTGCCGCAGCCATGCCGCCGGCTCTTACGGCTATATCAGGAAACCAGGATTAAAGCGCAACCTCGCTTCACAAAGACCTACAGACAATAGAGTTATGGGCAAGGTGCGAGTCCTGCGACAACAGCGCCCAACGCTTACTGGTCAGCTCTGTCCTTCATGTTATTACATATTTCCGTATCTACCCAAAACCTAAACCTTACCCGAAACTACCCGAAACTTAAACCTTCTCCACTTCCTGTTATTAAATATTCCCGTATCTACCCGAAACTTAAACCTTCTCCACTTCCTGTTATTAAATATTCCCGCATGTGTTATTAAATATTCCCGCATCTACCCGAAACGTAAACCTTCTCCACTTCCTGTTATTAAATATTCCCGTATCTACCCAAAACTTAAACCTTCTCCACTTTCAGTTATTATACTGTATATAATACAGGGGCGGATCTAGCGTAAGCGTTAGTCAAATAAGTCAGACGACTAAGGTAAAAAAAATAGCGATTGCAAAAAAAAGTCCGGTTAAAAACGACGTAATAGCAGCGAGAACAATTGCGGAAAATGTAATTCGTCACCAGGACCATTTGCGGGAAGGCGCGCGGACGTTTTATACCTCCTGGTGGCACTGATTAGGTTTGCCGAATTTGGCAGCCATTTTGACTTATTTACCCCGTTTTAGCCACTCTGATTGGTCAAAACAAGGTAAATTCTGAGCACTGATTGGTTTGCCGTATCTGGCAGCCATTTTGACTTATTTGACCCGATTTAGCCATTCTCATTGGTTGAACACGGCTTGCTCCAAATCTCGACTGATTTACCTCAAATTGAGCAATCTGATTGGCTATGTAGAACCTTGACTAACTTGCCAGCCACCAAGTGTGCGATCTGTTTGCCTCGATCATGGCTTCTACAAGCATATTTGATCGCGCGCGATCAGCTTTAAAAAGCAACAACAAGGTGTTATTGCGACAAATATATGCATCGATTTCATTGAAAGCGTCATGGTTTGTCGAGTTCTCGGTAACTAAAGAAGAATATTTTCTCAAGACTGCTTTACCTAATATAAAAACCTCAACACGTGAAGCCGTGAAGGGCATTCTCTCGCTCAAAAAGTCCAAGGCAAGTTTAATTTAAAATGTTTTCATATATTCATTATGATTGGTGTTTATGAAGCTGTCCGACACAATAGTGCTGTATTGCTTTCAATTCTTGAGGTCATAACTGGTCTCGGAGCGCGAAAATGTTTATGAATTTATCAGCTATTTATATCGTTGCGCTTTCGAAAGGCAGCTTGAGATACGTGAAATATCTGACAACACGATTCATAATTCCCGTGTTTATGGTCGTTCTACGATATAAAAGATTGCTAGATTTGTTAAATTTATTCAGGGTTTTGGTTTCAATTTCAAAATACGTCTGGCTGCGAGCATGCAAGTTAGGGTTTTCCCTGTATTTGTGTAAAATCTGTGTCCTCATTTGAACTCGGTAAACAGTCGTAATTTATAAGTTTTAGAGTAGGTAATGAGAACCACATGGGTGTTAAAGTAGCGTGATAGCAGATATAAGGAAGTATAAATCGTCGACGGAGATATTTGATTTTATACTAACAAAGCGCAAATGAATATTAGCTCATTAGCCTGTGGCTATATATGTTGCGTATCAAATGACGCGAACCAAGGCTGTTAGACATGCAGTATAAAATTACTTAAAGAATTATAAATAAGGTTTCAGAAACAGAATGATGCGTATACGTAATAACGTAGCAATGTGCATCATACTTTGGGACACAAGGCGCCATTAAAAACATGTTTTAAGACTTTTAAAATTGTGCTCAAAATTGCTGTCAGAGTGCGGGAAACGCCGTTTCAGAGACCCAAATTTTAAAAATTTCCCAGGGGGGCGCATGCCCTAAAAATGTGGACTTCAACAAATTTGACTAAGGTATAAATATTCCTAGATCCGCCCCTGATATATATATATATATATATATATATATATATATATATAATACGAATCTACCCGAATCTACCCGAAACTTAACCTTTCTCCACCGATCTAAACACTGGCCATAAAGGCAGGCCTGAATCCGACAATCAGATTTTCACCCCGAAACTCTGAATCAACCCCTTCTATCAATGCGTCGAAGCAAAATAGTTAAAGCTTTGCACCCAACTCCTTGAGGTATGCGGTGAGGCGGCGGTGGACAGAGGGGGCCCAGAAAAGGAGAGTTTATTTATTATTATTATTATTTAAGATTATTTATACACGGTAACCTATTCAACCTTAAATATAATTGTTTTTCAAAGGGCCGTGTCAAACAATAATAAATAAAACTGATAATAATTAAATGTATCTACACTATCCTAATTAACAATATATTACATGCCCGACTATAAATTTATCTAAGGCTAATTACATATGTTAAGTTCTAAAATCTACTATTTCCATAAGAATGTTACAATATTAAAAAGAACTATTAACAATTTAAAAGAGTGCTCAATCAAGTTACAAAATATCATGAAAGCCTATAATTTATTTCTTCTAAAGGTTGGGCGTTCCAGGTCACAGCAGCTCGATAACCAAAACTTCTTTTCATTGCATTTCATGATTAGGTTTTGGTAGCAAAAGCATGTTGTTATTACCTCTCAGGCAATAGCAATCTCGTTTTGCTATTGAGAACAAGTGAGATAAATTATCTAAATTTGTTTTATATTACCAACCACTATATTTTGAACAAGGGACAGTAACTGCTCGTCCCTTCGTGAATGTAACTCTTTCCACCCAAGTTTTAGTCAAGTGTTTGTTGCCGACATATCATAACTGTCACCAGTTACTATTCTGCCGGCTTTGTTTTGAAGCTTTTGTAATTGGTCTTTTAGTTTGTTTGAGCAATTATCCCAAACTAAAGAACAATAATCAAAATGTCGCAACACCAGCGTATTATATAACAGTTTTAGGCTTTCAATGTTTTTAACTCGTCTCATCATTCCTATTGCTTTCGAGAGCTTTTTACATGTTGCGTCGATGTGACTTTTCCAAGAAATGTTTTTGTCGACCAAAACACCTAGCGTTTTGGTCTCCATCACACGAGAAATATTTTGTGAGCCAATCGAGATTTGAGCAGCCCGTTGATATGAGTTAATCTTTGCCGGGATCCAATAATCATACACTCTGTCTTGCTGACATTCAAAGAAAACTTATTTGCCAACAACCAGTGATGTAACTTATATCTAACTGGTTGTTTAATTTAATTTGAATGTCTTCTATCGAAGAACCAGAAGTTGTTACGTTAATGTCGTCAGCAAACAAGGCAGGAATAGAATTGCGCAAACAATTTGGTAGGTCGTTTATATAAAGTATGAAAAGTAATGGACCAAGGTTATACCCCTTAGATATGAAATGAACCAACGTGAACAATTTCCTTTAATACAATACAACTCTAACTTTCTTATCAGAATTGTATGGTCAACAGTATCAAAAGCCTTTTTTAAGTCGGGAAAAAGAACAGTCCATTTATTAGGCCTTGATCAATGTTAACTAGCCAAGTGTTAGTTGTACTTAATAAGATCATAGTTATTCTAAACATGGTTTGGAAACCCGGCAAACTTCAAAGCGGTCAACAATCAAGCTACGATTCATGTTGAAAGGTACACGAAGGTGCACAAATCCTTTGTTTTAGGTTTATTAATATTTAAACAGTACGGTTGAGCGATTCAACCCAAACGTTGCTATTGGATGATTGCTTCATTATACAGAAAACACAATATGTTCAGTAACCGTGAAAGTGCACACATTTCCATAAACCTGAACAAAAACATAAAACAATGACTTTTGTTGAGCTTCCAAACCATGTTTCTATTAACTATGATAAGATGTACAAGTCGATTTGCCTTTTCTAAAACCCGACTGGAAATGAGTCAATAGTTTATTTTTATCTAAATAGGTGTACACTTGTTGACAGATAAAACCGAAATAGGTCGATAATTGCCACATTCCTCTTTGTCTCCAGATTTAAATATTGGCGAGACTCGTGCATTTTTTCAATCATTCGGAAAGACACCTTGACTTAACGATACGTTAAAAATTGTTGTGAGGAATGGTACGGTTGCCTCAGCTGAGTCTTTTAAGGGCGTTCTTAGACTTTATTCCCTGAAGTGTATCCAAAACAACTTTGCAGGTTATAGCAGTAAAATAAAATTCACATTCTGCGGGCTTCATAAAATCATGAAATATTAGCATTGGTATTTTCATTGTTAATAGAAACATGGTTTGGAAGCTCAACAAAAGTCATTGTTTTATGTTTTTGTTCAGGTTTATGGAAATTTGTGCACTTTCACGGTTACTGAACATATTGTGTTTTCTGTATAATGAAGCAATCATCCAATAGCAACGTTTGGATTCAATCACTCAACCGTAGTGTTTAAATATTAATAAACCTAAAACAAAAGATTTGTGCACCTTCATGTACCTTTCAACATGAATCGTAGCTTGATTGTTAACCGTTTTGAAGTTTGCCGGGTTTCCAAACCATGTATATTTTCTATTAACTATGATATTTTCCAAGTCATTTGAAAGACTAGGACCAATCTCAGTAAAATATTATGTAAGCACTCAGCAATGTCCTTTTTCTTTTGTCAGTCTGTTACTTGTATTACCCTGTTTAATTGAGGAAATTATAGTTGTTTTAGAACACCGGCCAATACGCCCAGTAATTAAAGTAATGTTTTTCTACATCTCTCTGGGATTTCCTTTGTTTAAATCGATGCTTTGAAAGCAAAAATTTTTTTTTTCGCCTTGTTAATTAAGCTATTTACCCGATTACGTTGCTTTTTTTTTTGGCGACGGGACCTTACGGCGAATTTGGACGGAAAAGATAGCCAGCGGAGAAATGGATGTCAGCAACGCTGCAATATGTGTCGTTACATGGACGATTTCATGCAATTTATATGGCCAACATGTCTGATCGAGCTTCGTAAACCAACAAGACGTGGAGACGTTGAGAGCGTGAACTGGCATTATTATAAAGTCTATATACAGTATTAATGGAGTAAAATTGTATGCTGCAGTTGTCAATGCCATGCAAAATCTGTGTCATGAATGTGCAAACATTTATTCTACCTTTTACTGCATGTATGCACATGTCTTGAAGAACAGTTAATGTAGACATTGCTGGACATCTTTTTCATTCACTATTAAATATTACTGCAGTAATACTCGAGATGCTTGTTATCTCAAGCTATTTCCTTTACCTTTTAACTAGATTGCATTATTGCGGTTTGACAAATTGTTGTAATGAAGATATTTAAATATACTTTATGACTATAATAAGAGCACTGCCTCTCGCCACTGAGGACCAGAGTAAAGCATAATTGGATTGAGTTAGTATTTGAATGGGTGACCACCTGTCTAGGCTTGGAACTCATATGACTAGAGTTGTTTTAATAGTGCTGAACCGGTCTCAGCTAAACTGAGCTGAGCTGACTGGCCTCAGCTGAGCTGAGCTGAGCTGACATCAGGTGAGCTGTCAGCTGAGTTGGTCTCAGGTGAGCTCAGCTGAACTGAGTTGAGCTTTGCTGAGCTGACCTCAGCTGAGCAGAGCTGGTCTCAGCTGAGTTGAGCTGGTCTCAGTTGAGCTGAACTGCATGAGCAATGGATGTTTTAGCTAGGTATTCTGATTGGTGGAAACAAGGCGGGCGGCAGGCTAACTCGCGGGCATTTGTTTTTGGGCTCAAATTATATTAAATATAAGTGATACCAGAATTGCGGCCGGCTGTTAAAAACAACTTCAAATGTGAGGAAAGCTGGCGAAATACCCGTAAAAACGTCGGAAGAATATGTGATAATGATGGGTCGTGTCGTCTCTGTGCCCTGGCTGCCATACAACGAAGGCCATGGGACGGCAATTTAGAGTGTTTTCTAAATCGGGTGAACGAAAGACTTTCAAAAAGTATTTTGGCTGCGAAAGGAAAGTACAACACATGGCAGAATTTACGTGTTTGGCCATTGAGAAGCAGGCTTTTTTCAAACAAGAATTCTCGACTAAACGAAGCCTAAATGTTTTTCAAAACGCTGAATTGAATCCACCGAAAACTCACGAAAACAAGGCGACACGGCCAGACAACGGCAATCCAGTTTCTTGCGACTGATTTGGAACAACGGTGAAGCAAGTTATAAATAATAAGCATTTACAGATATTTATTAAAAGTGTATTTATTTTAATAATTCGACAATGTATTTGGAAATGAATGTTTTGATTGTTTTCAGTTTGGGTCAGTCAAGCTGAACTAAATATTCAGAAAAAATTGAGCCTGACTAGGCGCGATAAACTTAGTGAAGACTGGGTCCGAGTCAAGAATGAGTCAAAATATGGCTCATTTCTTGCAGCCTGTGCCAGGCAGTGAGAAGGACCCATAAATGCCGCCATTTTGAAAGTGAAAATGGGGACACATTTTTGGGCAGCACCCGCAGTCAAGTTATATTTATAACATAGCTTTGATATAGCAACGTTTTTGATTTGCTGTCGTGCGTGCTCCATAACTCGACGGAGCACGGTAAAAAAGCGCGGGGAAAAATTTCAAAACAAAACTGAGTTTTAAATGGCCTTTTATATTATCGAAATACCGAGTCATTTAATTTTATTGAGTAATAAAGAACAACGACCCAGAAGACATAAACTGGGTCCGGGTAACCGAGTTTAGACTGTCCTTTTGGTTGGATTTTAGTGAACAAAAAAGACTTGGCTACGAAAGTAGAAAAACACAACAACCAAAACGATTCGCCGGCTTGTGAAAGGATTTAATGCTATGTTATAAAAGAAATGGCTCATGGTTTAGCGTGCTCCATCGAGTTATGGATGCACGCGAGAAATTGAGTATATCTCTTGAGATTTTTGAGTATCTTAAGCCCTAATCAAACGAGAACGCAAGTCATCGCAATTTGGCAGTCACGCTATATCAGCCAGCCGCTCTGAATAGCCAGTTTCCCGAAAATATCATGTACCGTGACAAAGTTAAAACTTGTTTAAAACCTCATGAAACTTTTATTTTGTTAATTTGGGGAGTTCGACGACCGCCACAGAAATTCTGACTGCCAACATGCGATGACTTTCGTTCTCGTTTGATTAGAGCTTTAAATATAGGTCAGTGGTGCCAGGCCATTTGTCAACCTCGTACAGAGAAGACCCTGGGTACGAGGTTGGTCATTTGTTCCCGCCATTTTGTTTTTGGCCGCCATCTTGGCCCAGCCCCTGCCTCCTCCGCAGGCCCTCGTTGCATCATGGACAGGTCACACTTTTCAGAGGGCCTGTCAGATCCTGTAAACAAAATGGGGACTGATCCCATTATGCACAGCGAGACTAGGCCCTAGAGGCGATAGTTTTGAGAGGCCTGCAATTTTTTTCCGGCCGCTGTTCGACAAACGTCCAGGAAATTCGGTCTAAACTTTCTTACAGATCATGACAATGAAGAAACCAATATGTTTTAGAATTACCGATCTCCTGCCAATAATATTTTTAGCGACAAAAGACCAGTGCAAAAGACCCATACAATTTTTTTGAGATTTTTCCGAACAATCTCCGATCTTCCAATCGGATTCGGATCGACACCCACACGATCGTGCACGAAGGCACATGAGCTGTGACGTCATAGTGAAAGCCATTTATAGCCAAGTTTTAGTTTTGTTGACGATCAAGGAAGGATGTTAGTCTTCGCACATTCGAGAGAATTCAGAGAAAGATAAGTGTATGTAGTTAAAGTTACATGTATCTTTAAATCTATCGTGTATTGGCTATAGTTATTAGAACTACGAAGAAGCTAGCCTTGTTTGTTCTGCGATATAAAACGAGAATATATATATTTACACGTATTATAAACGTCCTTTGGGCCTTCGCGAAGCTGGGAGTATCAATTTAATGGAGATTAGCCGCGTTTGTTGCGATCCATTTTAAGGTTACATGTACGTATTTCACCGTCTTGAACGTAAGGTAAGGTCTTGAAAGTTTCACAATATTAAACAGACGTGTTGACATACGTTCTCTTTTCTGTAAAGATGCGCGACATTTGTTCGTATATATATATTTGTTTTGTTACGTTTGATTGCTAGGGGTCTTTGAAATGTTTAATAGCTCTTGGCGAATGAGTATTGGTTTTTGCAGTGTTCTCTTGAGAGTATATTCGTGCCAAGTGACTGCACTCTGTTTCCCTTTCTGTTTGTATAATATTTAAAATCGCCCTGCAGATGCTTCAGCTGTTAATAAACGGACAGCCAGAAAGCATATTTTCAAGCAGATATTCTAATTTTTGGCTCGTGTTAATAATATTATATACCTTAATTGTTTCTCGTTTCGCAATATAAAATGTAAGAGTTTATTAAAGTTTACGTGACGATAGGCGATAGCCGGAAATGTGAGCCGTCCTAACTCGCTCTCACTCGGCGAAAGGGACGCTTGAGCCTTGAAATTGGGGAAAAAACAACCCAATTAAGTTCGCCGAGTGAGAGCGAGTTGCATTAGAATGGCTGACAATTCAGGCTAGCCTATAAACCTTCCGAAAGATTGAGTTGAGAAAGCTAGTCGGTTAGTAAAGTTTGGTGATATACTGGTATTTTTACTTATTTGTGGTATTTAGTTGATACTGGTATATGGTGGTTTATTATACCCTGGCAATTAATTGTCCAATCAAATGTCTACATTGGCCCAATATTTTATGATGTACGACAACTACATACAATCAAGCCTTGAATTTCATCGAGGACATGTCCTCCAATAATCGTCATTTGGCCGCCGATAGGGATTTTTCCCCCATAATATGTAGGACACTTTTGTCTGCCGATGGAGTTTTGAGTTTTTAAATTTTTCTGATCAATCGATCGAACATATATGATCGTAAGAAAATGTTTGGCAATAGAATATCCCAGCCAATGATTGAATTATCAGCGTGTAAATGTTTTGAGTGATCATGGTGATCGTAGCAATTATATGGAAACCAGGCTTAAGTGGAAACATTACCTGTCAAAACATGTTCTATTTCAATGTCAAACATAAAAGTTAACTTTTGAATATGTTTTGATGGTGATGTTTCCATTTAGGTGCAAATGACAGTATTGTGTAGCAACCTTTGGACAGGTGCACAAGGTATATTTACTTGCCAATTGCACAATTATTTGTTCAATATAAGAAAACACCTATTGACTGATATGGAAAATATTTAAGTCTCAAATTTTAATATTAGGCTTGACCTTTCATCTCACCCAATATTGAACTTTCTCCATCAGGGCATGAGATTTGCGGTATCCCGGGGATACCAGATTTTAAGTTTGGATGCTGGGCATCATAAGCTCAGTATCCCGTGGGGATACCATGAAAATTGGGATGGTGAACAATTGTTGAGCAGCTATCCCAATTAATTGTTGTCGTTCTTCGCATCTTATCTGCGAATGGTGGTGGAAAATTCGACGAACTGTAATCTTGTTCTCAGTTCGTGCCAAGATTAAATGAGAGGCATACATGAAGTAGCAACAGCAACAAGGAGCCATTGCTGGACAAAATAATCGCAGGCTCTAGGAATGAGATTAAAATATTCTGTGTATTTTTTTTGATCTCGTGTTTTCATTGTTATGGTCACACTACATAGTCCTGAATTTGATGGATTTTGACAATGCCATGGACACTTTACAATACAATTATGTTCAAGACGTAAATAAACTAAAGTATTAACACTCTTATCGATGTGTTATTGTACAGCTAGGCATACACTAGTGTAGTATGAATAATGTTGTCTGGCCAGACTGGAAAGTTTGTAAAATGCACAACGGAGATTCGTATATTTCTTATATGCGGGCAATTGTCAGCCTGAAGCTGCGCAACGGAGATCTCTGTTGCGCGGTACAAACTTTCCAGTCTATTGTTGTGTTAAAAAAAAGTTAACCTTGTTTGGATACTGCTTATTGGAATATCTACTATCCAAATTTGGATACGAATTTTCAAGGAAGGATACCAGATTTTAAGTGCCAGTATCCCACTGGATATTGCTGAAAATTTCAAATCTCATGCCCTGTTCTCCATAGAGTGGAGAGAGGTGTTGAGCAGTGATGGATCCAGCTTGACCTGGTAGGGGGGGTGCTGCAGAGGCGGATCTAGAATTTTTTTAACCTTAGTCGAACCATTCCTAGGGGGGAACGGGGGTATTCCTAGGGGGAAAATTTTTGAAATTTGGACCTCTGAAATGGGATTTCCTGCATAATTCTGACGGTACTTTGAAGAAAGATTTAAAAGTTTTAAATCGTGTTTTCAATAGCGCATTTTATCAAACCTTGGAAGGTGTCAAATAAATTTAGGGATAAAGTGGATGTTTTATTATGGATTTTATTAGGGATATCACAAGGAAGCTATACATTAGAAATGTCGCATCAAACTGCAGCAAGGCACTAATTGAGTAATTGGCACCCCCCCTGCACCCCCTTGGCCAAGGGCCAGGGGGTGCGCACCCCCCACACCCCCTGTAAATCCATCACTGGTGTTGAGATGACCCAACCCCCCTTGAGGGGACAAATGGGATGATGATGATGATGACTTAAATAATGGGGATTAAAACCAACGAGCAAGGTTCAATTGATTTTTATGGCATGTCTTGTCATCAGAACTTTGAGCTATGCTCTACAGGCACATTTCATGAATATAGACTCAGCTCAGGGCTCTATGGTACACTGTTTTTGTCATGTTGACAACTTGGTTGATGTGTCTCACATTGTGATTTACTTGTGATGGTCTTTGCAAAATTTGACTGGTATGCTGAAAAAGTATTAAGTTGGGGCTGGAATGCAAAACAAGTGTTTTTAACCTATTCCTGCTTGAGCCAGCCAAAAACAGCCCAGGCTTTATTTTTTGACCACAACAATCTCAAGCTCATGATTAATAATTCATGGCATATATAATCAGCCAATTACAATAGTTCATTCAATCACCTGATTGAAGTAAAAGATACTCCAGTAAAACATGCTAAAACCATATACCACCCAAACTATTAGACCAGTGTTCATCTAATTCTTAAGATCTCAATTATCTATGCAAAATAAACAATAGCTGCTGTATGAATAAATTTTACACACAATCATCATAAAATTTCATTTTATTTTATTTTAATTGCATTTTTCAATTGAAATCGCTCGATTGAGATGCTATATCAACAACTCGTTTACTGTGTTCCATCATTGTTTTCTCATGTTTGGATGCCCTGATGAAACACTCAGCCGGCACTGGGTCATCCCAATCCCCAGTGCCGGCTATGCAGGCTACTCATTGTTGATAACACTCATTATTGATTATTATAAATATTACATCCAGAATGGAAAGTTTGTATCACGCTTTTCCATGAAAGTTTTCTTTGGTCACGCAAAATTGCACTGGCTGCCCAATTTTGGAAAAATTGTCTTTGATTTGGCAAAAAATGCATGAAAAATCGGTTGTAACCATATTGTTTGTGGCCACCTTGGAAACCAGTTTTCACGAGATTTCTACACACTGTAGTTACTGTGTGTTTTCACTTGAAATGAAGAAAAACAAGCCAGTACATGTATATACTGTATATTAAAACGATCACAGCAGTTTAGTTGGAATACATTTACAACCTACATGTAACTTCTTCCACTTGAGGACTTGTTTTAATATGAGCTGGGCTGACATGGCTCAGATCAGTGAACTACTGTTGATATTCTCTCTGAAGATGGCCTGAGTATACACAGGCCAAAAGCTCAGAAATTAAATATATCAAAAAAGATATTGATCAATTTTGTTTTAAATAGGGGAAACAAAATAAAATAAAATAGGGCTTGCCTTTTGTCAGGAATTCAACATGTATAATAATTATTCGGCTGAACTTGTGCTGAGCAAAAATAATTCTATGGCCTATCTTTTGGTTTAATTGTATTTTAATTAAATGTACTTATAATTAATGCGTACATTGTACCAGACCATCTACACATTTTTAGAGTCATGATTCTATTTTATTTTATTCTTATAGATTCACGTTTTAATGGTATATTTCCATATGATGGATTTATTTGTAATTTTATGGACCCTTTGTGTCTTTCTTTTACAAATTGGTTTGACCAAAGCTGATATTACAGTGGTAAGAATTTCATGAATATTTGTACTGACTATTAAGACATGTATTTAAAGGGTATTGATAATAAAAATTAAGTTTGTCTCATTTGAAAGAACTCGTCAAATGTTATAAGAAGACCTTTTAAAATTTTTCTGTATCTGTTTTGGTTTTGGAAATATTTCAACCAAAGACAGCGTGCTGTCCACCATTTTGTTGTAATATTGGGTCTAATTAACTAGGAAATTGGTGACATCATAACCAGGGTAAACCTGATGAAACTACTCTGTGGGTGACCAAATTTCCACGGAAGGCTTTTTAAATGTTGTGGGTCAATTTAAAATGGAAATAGCGCAACAAAATCGAGTTTCTAGCTCATAATGTCACTTTACCCTGGTTATGATGTCACATGCATATCGAAAATAATTCCAAGATGGTGGACAGCAGGCTGTCTTTGGTCGAAATATTTCCAAAACCAAAACAGATACAGAAAAATTGTAAAAGGTCTTCTTATACCGTTTGACGAGTTCTTTCAAATGAGAAAAACTTAATTTTTATTGCCTGTACCCTTTAACTAGAAGGCACTCACAGACTACATGTATATATGTGTACTAGTGTACTTCCAGCAGCAGGTTATTATGGGATGTTTACAGGGAAACAAGATACTCTGCTAACTAGGCCAGTTCACTTGAGATGTACACATGCATGAATAAAATGTTTGATTGCACTCATACATTATGTAAAAATAATTATTGTTCTTCCCCCCTGGTCCATGACCACTCTGTTCTGTAAACAATGGAACTGACAAGTCCATTGTTTTCTGTATTCAGCTTGGCTGATTTAGGCCTGCGCTAAACGTCGCACAATAGATGAATTTAATTCAGATGAATTTAATTCAGACAAATTTAATTGTTTGAATTTTATTCGACGAAACTGCGACGTATACAGTAACTCGATTAAATTCGACGCACAAATTTAATTCGTCTGGGCAATTAAATTCATCTGAATCAGACAGATAATGCGACGATAATGCGTATTCGAGTTACACGACGAATTATCGTCAATGTCGAATTAAATGTTTCTCTTCTGTCTGTGACTATTCGGCGTCATGTTTTCAAGAAGTCGTTTTCAGGCTCCACGAGTCCAAGTAAAACAATTAAATTCGACTGAAATTCGACGTTTAACTCGACGTCGCATTTACGTCGCATTACCGACGAAATTGATTTGAATTAAATTCGTCTGAATTAAATTCGTCTATTGTGCGACGTTTAGCACAGGCCTTACATTTCACTGTTTAAAGCCCTAATCAAACGAGAACGCAAGTCATTGCAAGTTGACAGTCACGCTATCTCAGGCAGGCGCTCTGAATAATTTCCCGAAAATATTATGAACCGTGACAAAGTTAAAACTTGTTTAAAAGACTCATGAAACCTTTATTTTGTTAATTTGGGTGTTCAAACGACCGCCACAGAAATTTGTGACTGCAACTTGCGATGACTTGCGTTCTCGTTTGATTAGGGCTTAATGAAGGGCTGTGCTCGAAACGTGGGTTTTCTGTTACCAAAAACCTTGGCAGTTTACCACATTTTTCACTTTGCTCTATGCCCAGTGGCGTAGCGTGACCATTCTGAGCGGGGGGGGGGGGGTGTACCTCTATTGCGCTTCCTCAATTACCGACCAACTCATTTTTATGTCCAATTTACCGAACAATTTCCGATCAATTTACCGACAAATCACGTTTTTCTCTGCAATATCTCTGTTTTACCGACAAGTTTTCCAAAAAGTGGGGGGGGGGGGGGGGGGGGGGGGTGTGTCACCCCCCCCCCCCCGCACGCTACGCCCCTGTCTATGCCTCTATCTAAAACACTGCTTATGCAGCACTCTACTTTTTACACTGACTGATGATTACTGTAGCTGTGTATGTGTGCCCCAACTTGTCCGGTTGTCCCTCAGAACTACAGTATAACAAACAGTTAAAGCCAATGAGATAGCTGTGCATCTCCAATTGTGTAGTGTGTACCAGTAAGTTTTTACTAATGGAATGATTGTTTCCTTAAAATATGAAAATTGCTGACTGTAGTTTCAAATTTATCTGTAGAAATATCGGAATTATACTCGTGGCCCATTCAGTGACAAAGAAGGTGAATTTGGTTATTCATACATGGGTACTTTTCAAGTAAGTTGATTAAAGTGCACTTATGTACACTCGCACTGCATCTTTATTTTTTTTGTAAGTTATATCCTTTACTGTCATTTCTTAAAGTGAAGTAATACCAGTAACAAATTGCTGCAAGATTGTTGCGTTGCAAGTTAAAAAGCGTTGTTGCACATTATTGTAAAGGACTGGGTGGCTAATCATGGCATAATATGACATTACTAGTAAATAAGAATGCTGCTACCATGTTAGTGGAAAGTCATTTACATTTAGATACTGGGGCAATCATTGCTACTGCTGCTGAGAACGAGATTTCAGCTATGGTTCATTACATTGAGTACAGAGTATATGGCAGTAAAGTACTGGGTGGCTAATCATCCTTACTTGCAGCCAGCGGCTGAATTGCGAAGGACGCAGATCAACGTGGCCGTGTCGAGGCATATCAAAGGCGCTCGAAGCAGCCGTCAACGACACAGTTCAGACCACGGATCACAGCTAAGATGTTAGGTGTTGATTTTATGGAGGGAGGAAAACGGGAGAACCCGGCGAAAAACCCTCGAAGCACAGGAGAGATCAACTACAACTCTACTCACATGCGTCCAAGCCCGACAACGGGGTCATTCCCAAGCGGTCACCCATCCAAGTACTAACCCCATCTAACCGGGCTTAACTTTTTGGTGAGAGGCAACGCGCTAACAGCACACGCCACCCGTGCTCCCCTCACTGATAAAACAATGATTTTGCAGCATGTTGCAGCAAGTACTGTAGGACTGGACTCAAAAATCATTGTTGCATAACAATGTTTAAGGTGGGTGGTAATACGTGCAACAACGCTTTTCAACTTGCATGCAACGCAGCAAAGTTGCATTGAACGTTGAAGAAAAATGTTGCCCATATTACCTCACCTTTACGTAATGTTTCATAAACGAGTGGGAGTGTTTTACTAGGGGTTACAAATAGAGGTGAGCCGATCATCGGCAAAACATCGGCAGAGCCGATTAACGGCTAGTTTTTCTCACAATCGGCCATCGGCCGATTGTCTTTCACCATCGGATCGGCTGTCTCGTGACTCTCGTCCTCGTATTTCTGCTCTCTCGTCCTCGTTTATCATAGCCTGTGTACAGCCGCAACCCTCGCGTCAAAATCGGGGAGCGAGCGTCTGTGGTACGACGTATCGTGTACTTCAATTATTTACCTTGTTTGGCATTTTTGCGCGGCTTGTTGAGTTGTTGATACAAAAATATTTTAAATAAAGGAAACACTGCTGACTACTTCACTGTTTTCTGTTTGTTTTGTTGCGCTCAAAATACGAGAATTGGCTTGATGACTTCCTCTCATTGCGAAACTTGAGATGAGTAAAACGACAAAACGGGAGCACTGAGCATCAGGTTAGCAAACATCGGTTTTGCCGATTAATCGGCCGATGGTGGGGAAATATCGGCTCTTAACAATCGGTATCGGCGATCCGTTTTTTTTAACATCGGCTCACCTCTAGTTACAAACACGAGAGGACAGTGAAAATCATGAGGTTGTAAGCCGAGTGATTTTTATTGTTTTCGAATGTTTTACAAACACAAGAGAACATTGAAAATTACTAGGTAATAGGCCAAGTGATTTTTGTTGTTCTTGAGTAGGGATGAGCCGATTACGAAAATTGCCGATTACTGAGGCCGATTATTTGTAGGCCGATTATCTCAACTAATCGGCCGATTAATCGGCATCTGCCGATTATTGTAAGTAGCAAGACAAAATGAGTAAATGACCAACAGTGAAGTTGTAAATAGTACTAAATACGTTTTTATTAATTACAATACAAACCAAGCAACTCAAAAATACTTAAACCAACTTAAGATCAATAATCAAAGTTTAATTTCGGTATATTATGGTGTAGAAACAAAAGATTGTCTGCTTTGTGCGGAGCTAGTCTGCTCCGCGTCTCGGTGGAAATGTTCCCAGCCTCACTGAACACGCGCTCTGAGTATACGCTTGAACTTGGTGGACTGAGATACTTCAATGCGATGTTGAAGATATTCGGATACACTTGTTTGTTGGAAAGCCACCAGGTATATGGACACGATTGCAATGGTTGCAAAGGAAGGGCGAGAAATGCGTTGACCTCTTCTTCAAGTTTTCGGCTGCCACTAGGAATGTTGTCGTCGGATGCAACTATCTCTTCGAAACAGGACCATAGATCTTTATGTGGTTCGTCCCTGCGCTTCGCTTTCTCCGTTGACGTGCTTTCCGTGACCGTGTCTGACTCTGAGGATCCTTGGAAAAGATCAAGCTCGTTTACCAGCATAGTACGACCGTCCATCTTTACAAAACTTTGTCTTAAATCTCGGATCAATCGTCGTAGCCAATACGAAACACTTGTCGACAAAAGCTGTTCGGAATCTTGTTTCTAAAGCACTACTCAGCTCATCCCGCATTGTACCTACTCCAGCTGTGTTCTCGCGGTCATCTCTGCTCAAGAATTTCGTCAGCACGGTGATGGCAGGAATCACTTCAGAAATACACGAGTTGTTTTTGCTCATCAGTTTAGTATACTCTTCAAAGGGCTGGAGCAAGCGAAGGACCTTCTCCATCAGTGACCACTCGTTCGACGATAGCGTTGCAATTGGTGTCTCGGTGGAATAAAGTACGACTGCTCTCTTATTCTCCAATAGCCTGTCCAACAAGTAGTAGGTGGAGTTCCATCTGCCAAAAAATGAAAAAATAAAAACATTCACATAGATATAAGATATTAGTAGGCGAGGTAAATAAAAGTTAAAACCGGAAAGATAGTTATTAATTATTGCAATGCGCTGCGCACTTATTATAGTTGCATTGAAATAAAACCCTTCGAACGTGTAAATAATTTAACTGACCTTGTTGCCACGTCCTGAATCAACTTTTTCTTTGGAAGGCCAATATCATCCTGTATTTCTGCAAGCCTGCTACACCCGAGTGCAGAGTGATGAAAGTGAGTCACAATTCGTCTAGCCCTTGCAATCATGTCGTTGACACTTCGTTGTGAGAAGATGGCATCTTTGATCGCCAACTGCAGTGTGTGAATGACGCATGGACTGCGCATTAATCCGGCCAACTCTACGGCATTCGATATGTTGCCCGCGTTGTCAGTAACAATGATGTGGCATCTTGAAAGATCGATATTCCATTTTAACAACACATTCTTAAACTTTTCTGCAATTCGCTCGCCGGTGTGGCTACCAGGGAAGAAACTCGATTGCAGTACGATCGACTTGCGCGGAACCTTTATTTCATGTTCATCGATCCAGTGGGCTGTTAGGCTAATAAATGCATCATTCGTATGAGAACAAGTCCAAATGTCTGACGTGAAAGAAAAATGCTTTGCCTTCTCTAACATTTTGGCAACAGCTGCTTCGGCTCGTTTGACCAAATTTGGAATTACTTTTTCGCTGAAGTGGTGCCGACTAGGTAATTGGTATCGCGGGGCTACGTGTTTTATAAGACGCATAAAACCCAAGTCCTCTGCAATTAAGAATGGTTGGTTGTCGAGAACCATCATTTCACCGATTAGGTTTGTGATATGTTGGGCTTGAGGACTGTTCATATCCCACGCTCGACCAGCTTCAATACTTTGTTGCAAGGACATCTGAGTTTTTAGTTTCTTTCTCATTGTTACTGTGGTTGATTCGGTTGATTCCATGTCTTGTTGCGTCCTTTTAGTTTTTTCATCTGCTGACAGTGCAAGAAATTCCTTGGGATGCTTACGGAGGTGATTGCGGAGGTTTGTTGTGGTGAACTGTTTACAATTTTTTCCTCCTCTGCTTATCACAATTCGGGACCCTTCTTCCTGGCAAACCTTACACATTGCTTTCGTGTTGTCATCTTCCAAAATCTTAAAATATCTCCAAACCTCGCTTTTTAAAGTGTGCGCCATTATACTAACTTGTTTTCTGGGCAAATAAGTCCAAGCAATGTTTTTCCAATTTCCAGTTCTTTTTATCACGTATCGGGATTCGTCTTAGCCAATTAGGAAACGTAATAGGCTCTGTGTTTGTAAATAGTTTTGATGACTCAACGCATAGGAACGCGTTGGTGTTTTTAATGGCTTCCCGAAAGAAGCCATTTGAGACAAGGCGTCACAAATGATGACAAGATGCGGGGGTTTTTTCGAGACAAGATGCGATTTTTGAAACAAACTGTCTGGAATTTTTTTTTTAAACTTTTTTCTTCAGTTGCTCGAAGTAAATTTCTTTTTTTCTTAGGTGTTAGGAGATGAGTAAGGCCTGTTTCAACTTTAAAACGTCGAATTTTGCATGTGTCGAATTCAATTCACATTTCATTCGATAACATTACACGGCGACGTCTCAAAAATTTTCTCTTTCTATACTCCTATCCCCGAGCCGTGCACAAGCCGAATTGAATTCGACACATGCAAAATTCGACTTTTGAAACAACGTCGAACTTCGCTCGCATTATGCTTACGACTTACGTTAACATTACTTAACATTACGCTCGAGCGTAATAACAATGTCGCACTTGTTTCAGACGTCGCATTTTGCATGTGTTGAATTCGACACATGCAAAATTCGACGTTTGAAACAGGCCTAAATTACTAAATTTAAAGATCGGTTTACACTATTAACGTTTCTGTGTTAAAGTTTCTTACTTTCTGTATGATTTGATCAAATTATTCGACAGTTTAAAAACCTTTTAACGTTAGCAACTTGGCCGATTATTTTGCCGATTATCAAACAATAATCGGCCGATTACCGATTATTTAAAAATGGCGGATTAATCGGCTTTGCGATTATTTTCCGATTAATCGGCTCATCCCTATTCTTGAGTGTTTGTAACCCCTGGTAATTGGTAAAACACGATACACGAGTTTATGAAATACGTGTAGCTTCTCAATCATCAATTATAGTAGAGGGACTTGGTGATATTGGTGCATATTAGATTAGACAATGTTTTCACATAATTAAGAAATGTGGTAATAAACGGTTCTTTGATTTGGGCCGTTTATTATCTGATTTCTTAATAGTTCGTGCGACCTTTACCAGGTTTCAAAACTCATACACATGACCAAATATTTTTCTCTGATTGGCTAATTAGCTCATGAATTATTAATGAATATATTATGAATTGTTTGAGAAAAATTGTTACAATATTTATATAAACATAACAGACTTCAGAAGTTCAATTTGTTGCTGATACTTGATACTGTATCATGATGTACAATGAAAAGGCATGCAATGGATCTTTAGTTTTAGGATGGAATCAGCCTTGGTATTAAACTCGCAAAGTCTTGTTATCAAGGATGGTATATAGCATCGTAACTGATACTTTACGTTGGATTTCATGAACATTGACGTTCATGCATGCCTGGTTGTTTGAAACATGTAATCGCGTGTGCACGCCTTGCGATGCACCTTGGGTTACCAAGTCTTGTTGAATCATGAGTCACCTTTAATTATTAGCATTTAGTGGACATTTCTACCATTTACCCTAATTATACATGCAATTTATTTCCATTCTACTATGTCTATCGATATGAGTTTCTTGACACAGTCAATTGCAATTTGCAACACACTCTTTGTTTAATTTTTGTAACTAGGGGGCTTTATATGTGGCAAACCCTCGAAATGGTTGTGGACCCATTGAGCAACCTGGAGCAAGTATTAACAGCCAATTGTTTGTGTTGATTGATGTTGGTGGATGCAGTAATTATGAAAAGGTAAATTTATGCTGTGTTTGTTGTTTTTTTCCCAATATGGCTAGCGCTACGCTTTTAAATATTCAGGTCAGAGAAAGCTCTTGGGCTATCACGTGGTTAAGCGATGAAGGGTACTTATTATATGGCACAAGTTACTTCCGTTGAAATCGTGTGTTCTCATTGGCCGAGGGCCCGAGACGTGTCACGTGCCGGTCGGCTATTTTCCGTAACGACCGCGGTCATTACGGATTTTGCCAGCCAATGTTGTTTGCAACTAAACAACGAAAGAAAACCGGGAAAATTTTGTGAATTCAACAACCTTAGGACTAAAATATATATTAATGGGATGATGAGCAATCTGGAAGTGAGTTTTAGGATTCCAAAAGCGATGACAACAAGAGCAACAACATTGAAAACGATGAGTTTATGTCACGCGCTTGAGGTCACACTAAACTGACAAAAGTACGTATCATGACAAGGTACTGTATAAATGTAAGGTATGTTGTTTCAAAATCTAATATAATAAACTTCTTATTAACCTCGTCCGCTTGGTCATTACGGAAAAATATCAGACCTCGGTCTTTACGTACAGTCCTCGCCCTACGGACTCGGTCCGTACTGTCAAGACCTCGATCTGATATTTTTCCGTAATGACCGCACTCTCGGTTTATAAGAAGTTATTATTATATGGCACAAGTTACTTCCGTTGATATCGTGTATTCCCATTGGCTGAGACACGTCACGAGCTGGTCGATTATTTTCCGTCTCAGCCATTTTGTTTACAAAAGATACAACGAAAGAAAACCGGAAAAAAAATTATGAATTCAGCAACCTAAGCACTAAATCCTGTATGAGTCGGACGATGAGCAATCTGGAAGTGAGTTTTAGGTTTCCAAAAGCGATAACAACAAGAACTACGTAGTTTCCTACCGCACGAAGTATAGTATAGGAAAGTACTTTCATTTCGTCAAGTGGCAGTATTCCCAGGAGGAGGGCGTGTCAGAAACAAGTGTATAAAAGAAGTCGTTTTCCAGATGAAGCATCTCGGTCAGTCATTAGGCAGCTAAAATTTGAACATTGAAACTAGGAATCACAACGTTTTGATTTACTATTTGCTGAGCGGGCAGTGAGCTGGTTATCTTGGTCCCGCCCAGATTTCCTGGCCACCTCGGTGGAAGGTTTTTTCTGGCCTCCCTGATACCAGCTATGGCGCAGATCGGAGTGGCGCATTGACTAGGACTGAAGCGAATTAACACTAATTGTGAACTTTCAGCAATCCTGATAGTCGAAAGGACATTTCTTGCTACTCAATTTATAACTAACGATTGTAAATACGATTCGGAATTATCGATAGTTACAATAAAGAGCTGTCGTCTACTACACTGGACCACAGCAAGGTTTCCCCAACGGTTGTTGTCGTGTCGTCTATTGCGTCCAATAGCAATAAAAATAATATTGAAAACGATGAGTCTATGTCCGATGCTCGAAGTTTCCACGCTATACGTATATACAAGGTAATGTAGGGGAATAGGTGCGAGATTGCAGGGGGCCTGGGTACGAGAACCTCTCTTGAGCGGACACCTCTATTAAAGGGCATATGACTCGAAAATTAAGTTTGTCTTATTGAAAAGAACATTTAAAATGATAAAATAACATCGTTTGCAGTTTTTGGTTTCCTTGCTTCGTTTTTGAGATATTCCAGCGCTTGTTTGATATGCAAATGACACAACTTTTTACGTCACATGTGCATAATGAGTTATCAGAAAAGGTTACATATCTTTGTTATTATGAAAACATGGGAAGACTCAAAGGAAGATTGTGCGTGTTTCTACCCACAACACCAAACATGTAGAATTCCAAGTGATTTCGTTTCACGATAGCAAAGATATGTAACCTTCCCTCGGTAACTCATAATACTCATTATGCACGTGTGACGTAAAAAGTTGTGTCATTTGCATATCAAACAAACTGGAATATCTCAAAAACGAAGCAAGGAAACCAAAAACTGCAAAAGATGTTATTTTATCATTTTAAATGTTCTTTTCAATAAGACAAACTTAATTTTCGAGTCATATGCCCTTTAAGCGGACACTAACCAATTCCCCGAGGGTGTCCGCTTAATACAGGTTTGACTGTATTAGTATATGTATTTACAGCTATGAACTAGAATGAAGACCGACAATAGAGGAGCGCGATTTTCTGGCTACTAATTAAATGCTACAAACAAACAAACAAACAAACAAACAACGAATCCACCATCCAGCTACCCAATCAAAGATGCTTATAGACGCGTTGGATTTAAGAAATCAAACAACAAGTTCACTAAGCACTCACTTTATCTCTCCTTGTTATATAATTGTGGTTATAGCGTTTATTAGTCAGTCTTCCAACTATTCACTTATTTACATCAACTCCCAACCTGCTGATGAGACCATGCATCAGGTCGAAACGTGCGTCTAGGGTTGTGTCCTAAGATCCTGATTGCACTATTCTATACGTTACAAATCTTTTATTCTTTAATCCTTCTGATGTTTCAGGGTTCAAAATAGCGGCCGGCTATAGCCGGCATTTTCACGCCGCTAGCCGGCTAGTGTATACGTTTTATAACGTAGCGTAACATCTTACAACGTGGCGTAATGTTACAGAACGTAGAAAACGTCTCACAACAAAGTGTGACGTCTTATAACGTAGCGTAATGTAACGTCTTTAAACATAGTTTATTAACGTCTTACAACACAGCGTGATGTTGTATAACATAGCTTTAATAACGTGTTATAACGTAGCCTAACGTCTTAAAACGTAGTGTAACTTCCAATGTAGTGTAACGTCTCACAGCCTAGCGCGACGTCTACAGTAAATGAGATTCGTTTTTCAATACGAGCTTATTAACTAAAACAATTCCTGGGTGGGCCTCTCATGGACTCACATTGCAGGCAAATAGCCTGTATATCAAAATAGCCGGTACCATAAATGTATATGAAGACAGCCTACAAAAATATCTAAATCCAAAATATTTATTTTGAACCCTGTGTTTTTACATGGTCCTTAAGCAACATTTTTACACTGCATGTCCAACAGCCTGGTCCGCGTCGCCTTTCATATGCAACATAGCCGGAGGCTACTTGCGCTCTTTATTCAAAATCCCTTCTAACCTCTCCCTCGTTCATCTACTTTACACGACTAAAACTCCAATGTGGTTCTCATTAACTACACTTAAACCTATAAAAAAAAGTGTTAAAAAAAGTGTATAGTGCATTCTAGGTTTACTGTTCATTTCTGTTAGGAACTCTCCTTATTGACTTAATCTTCTCCTATTTACCCTGGCTAGTCATTGTAATAATGTTATAATTGTTCAAACATTAGCAGACGCTTTCCAAATTCGGAAAGGAAAGTTTTCCATCGCTGAAAAATACACCAGCTAGCCGTTTGGTTAAGAGCTGAAAATTTAGGAACTGAGTACACTAAAGCTGAGCGAAAAAGTGCCAAGGGTTCCGTTTTCATCTCGCTCCGTTTAGAAATCGTTTTATATAAAATTTATAAAATTATGTGTGAATGGTAGAGTAACCCTGCTTCTATCAATGGCAACGAATATCCATAAAAGAAACAGTAATGACAGCGAGTGTTTACCAAAATAAAACAGTTGTGAAAGGTATAAATAGTACTGATTATTGAATGGAAATGTCTGCGGCGTCTCACGGTGTTCGCTCGAAAATATTTTCAGAAATATTATGACAGAGGCATCTGAAAGCAAAGTGTCTCACGGTTTTCGCTTATAAAATCAAATTCAGGAACTTCCTAATTAAGATATATTCCAAACTCTTGCATGGAGGTTTATAAAACTTAATTGAATGGTATGGAAGCCGAGGAGGCTCACTCAGCATTTTCATTTGACCAAATCGCAAAAGCAAAACGCCGTTTAGACATTTCTTTTGATGATCTTTTCAGCTTTGTTTGAAAATTAGAATTGAAATTATTATTTTTACTTACTAAACCTTCTTGATTGACAGATTATGCGCGCTGAGCGAATCACATTCAGCGTAATCAATAATTAAAATCCCGTTCGTCAGCGAACGGGTTTTTCAAAACTAAAGAGCTCAGCTGCAGGCGTTACTTTCAAGCATTCTCCCCAGTCCCCTCATCCAGTCTCCCAAACGGCCACATATAACGCCTGCTACGCAGGCTATGCGCTGAGTAAAACAGACCATAGAACAGACTCGCTCTATAAAATGCGCTCCTCAGAGACTCGAGGTGCTCGCTTGCGCACGTCTATACTAAGGCCCCAGTTACACGATACCGGATTACTCTCGTGCCGGATTCCTTTTCATACCGGTTAGGCGTTCTAGTTACACGAGAACGTGGCAATCCAGTGCGTGCCATCGTGGAAAAATCACTCCGCTTTGGAGGTGATATGAAAAGTAATCCGACACGTTCCGGTCGCCGTATAACAAATCCGGCACGAGAGTAATCCGGTACGAGAGTAATCCGGTATCGTGTAACTGGGGCCTAAGACTGCGTTCACACGAGTCCGCGGTATAGAAAATAAACGGTAAAATGTGGTTACGTTCACACCAATCCGTCATACTGCTGATTCAGGTTGAGTGTTTAATGACATCACGTCCGTGTGATCGTTGCAACAAATGATCATGAACAGATATGTTGTCAAGCACAAAATCGTGCGTTGCGCATGCCAGGTTACTGACTTGTGTTTTGTAACTTATTTTCGCCTAGTATTTCTTACTTTTAAGATTACAGTATTGACTGACTATCACAAGCTATCTATTTTAAAATAATTTGTTAATAAATATAAATAATATTAGACGCGTTCCCTTCCAATAATTTTGAATTAACGGTATTGTAAACAGACTAAGATGTGGCGTGTAAACGAACACGGTCGGTTATTGAAAATGGGAAACCTATGTCTTACGATCTGAAGACGGGCGACGGTTGATCATAAACAAAATTATTGCTGATGGTGGTAATCCAGCGACAGGCATTTAATTTCCTGGCAAGTATACTGATAATATATATGTTATTTACCAAACTGGAGGTCCGTACTGGAAAAATATTGCCCAAGGTCTTGACTGTACGGAACGAGGCCGCAGGCCGAGTTCCGTGCAGTCCAGACCGAGGGCAATATTTTTCAAGTACGGACCGACAAAGTTTGGTAAATAACTTATTTATTTTTCCCACATTAAAACAAAATAATTGTTACAAGTCAACTTCTCTGAAAGACTTCTCTGAAAAACTGTGAGAGACGAAGGCTCGTAAACGTCGTCATTTTTCTTGCGAGCGTTAACGAAAAATTTGGCGGCGAGGAGGATGTTTAATTCCTTGAATTTCTCGTACTTCATTTATAGACAAAAAGTACCTGGTAATGACATTTATATCGTATTCCGTTTTCTTCTTTGTGTTTTCCGGTCGTTGACTCTCAATATAATTTTGGATGTCAATATCGCTGCCATTGTAACACCCGTTTTCGTTCGCGTTTGGGTTTGAATAGACTAAATTTCCAGCACTTGTGCTTGGGACGTCGTCTTGGGGATAATAAAATTCGCTCTAGCTATGCTCACTATCGTCGGAGTACATTTTTCACCACTTTTTTGGTTTGAAAACTGTATTTCACCCCCATATTAGTTTTGGCGGGAAAAACGAGAGGTCCGTACTTGTGTGATACGGACCTCGTATTTAGCCATTCAGAAGCCGACATTTTTGTTACGGACCTGCAGTTACGGACCTGAGAAAAATAAATAATAATATTAATAATATTCTTTTAACAGTAAAATCCATCATACGACAAAGACAATAACTCATTGTTACCAATAAATAACGGCGTGACTTTGCTTTTGGAATAATTTTTGCAGTCAAACTGGATTTCAATAAGATTATTCATATTTTGCCACAATTGTGAACCGTTGCGAACGACAATCAATGAATGAAACGCGAACGATGGATACAGTGAAGAAGTGATTTTCCCACAACCACGCCTTATACCATCCTAGCAACAAGTCATTTGACACTTGACAACAGATCTGTTCATTTGTTGCAACGACCATACGCACGTGACGTCATTAAACACTCCACCTGAATCCGCAGTATTCGACGAAACTGCGACGTATTCGACACACGAATTAAATTCGTCTCGGCAATTAATTTCGTCTGAATCAGACGGACAATGCGACGACATTTAATTTAATTTAATTTATAATGCGTATTCGAGTTAGACGACGAATTATCGTCACGTCGGATTAAATGTTCTGTCTTCTGTCTGACAATTCAGCGCCATGTTTTCAAGGAATAGTTTTTAGGCCCCACGCGTCCAAGTAAAAACAATTAAATTCGACTGAAGTTCGACGTTTAACTCGACGTCGCACATACGTCGCATTACAGACGAAGTTAATCCGAATTAAATTTGTCTGAATTAAATTCGTCTATTACGCGACCTTTAGCGTATGCCTACCTAAACTTCCTCTCTCGAATTAGCGCCCTTCTAAAGGATGTTTTCCACTAGGCGATATTTTTCGAGGGAAGCGACTTTTTGCTTTGTATTGGCTGATTAGTTTCACCTGAGAGCTTGCGAGACAAAAGAAAATGTCGCCAAGTGGAAATCCAGCCTTATAAGGTCTAAACATTTAATTTGAATATAAAAAATCTAAAAACGCCCAGGGCGCTAATTCGGGCATTAGAATAATCATTTTCAAACTACTTTCCAAACATAATTCATTTTTCGTTGCATAGACAGTGTACATGGTTTGTATAAATTATGACTAAACATTACTTTGACCATAGCCAATATGGTCTGGAAACATAGGCGTACCAGGCAGGGGGGGGGGGGAGATTGCCCCCCCCCCCAAACGTTTTAAAAATGAAAATTTCAGGCACTTTTTGAAAGAAATTTCGGGTAAATTCGGGTAATATTGCTGTTAAATATTCATGAAAAAATTATATTTTGAACTGTTTTAATATATTTTCGACAAATGTTTTGCCCCCCCCCCCCCCCCCCAAACGTAACTGGTCAGGTACGCCCATGTCTGGAAACTCGGCAAACTTCAAAGCGCCTATAATGAGCTGGGATGTTATGTTGAACCGTGTCTTACACCGGGCACATCCCTTGTTTTAGGTTTATTAATATTTAAATAGTACGATTGGGTGATTGAACTGAAACGTTGCTATTGGATAATTGTTCATTATACTAAATTATACAATAACGTGACTTCTATGTGCATTTTCATTGGTTGTTGACCGTGATCTATTAAAGGACACACGCACAGCTGGCGTCAAATCACGTCAGATCGCGTCAGTAGACTGGTTTTTCGTTTTTCATGCCCCAGAAATTCTTCAATAAACCACTTGACGTTTTTATTGTATAAAACAAATAGATTACATTTTCCAGTGCGTGTGTACTGTAATAGATCACAGAAGACGTCACAGCGTGTAAAGAACAACAGTCACGCCACTCGACTTCGTCTCGTGTCGTACTTTTTTGTACATGTAGAACAAAGACTTTAGCTGAGTTTCCAGACCATATCTTGAACGACTATATTATGCTTTTACAGATCGGGTGTGGTGGCGTGCATCATTATGATGTACCCTGTACATGTATCTAATCTTTACAATTTTTTCCCCTTTATATTCTTGTAGTTGTCCTCCGCAAGAGATGCAGGATATAGTATTGCAATCGTCAGGAGTTTGCATTCCAACAATCTGGAAACTATGAAAGGTTGGTAAATTGGTATATTACCATGGATAGTAAAAAGACTGGATAGGAAACTTGATGGCGTGAGCATAACAACCTACTGTATTCAAAGTTTAGGATTAATACAGCTTAAGGTGGCTCCATACAGTTTCTTGAAAAATGGAAAATACAAGTTTGAGAGTCCCAAACACGTGATTAAACAATTCGAAAAAAGAATAAAACTAAATTTTATGCATAGTTAAACAGTCTGACAATAAAAAACTGCTACCAAATAAATAGCAACAGTTGTTGCTATGGCAACAATGACGTTTCAAAATGGCTGCCAATTACCCTTCAACTTGGGGGTCACCAAAGTTTTTTTCGAATTAAATTAGTTTGAAGGGTAATTGGCAGCCATTTTGAAATGAAAAAAACTATGCTTAAAATATCATTAATAATTCATGAAAACACAAAAGAAATCAATACCGTAGCAGTGGTTGTAAATCGGATACAGCATCGTCCTGATTTACATAAACTTTAGCTTCGAATTTCTCGGCTAAAACAGACCGTATCCCCAAAATAGTTGGTGAACTTGATTACTTAGATGCATTTGTATTTTAAGAAAGATACAGCATTCGCAGCCGAGCTGTATCTGATTTACTACGGCTCGCTTGCAGCTCGCCTTGTAAATCAGATACAGCTCGGCTGCTCATGCTGTATCTATTACATAACATTTAGTTTTATTCTTTTTCCGTATTGTTTATGTACGTGGTTTGGACTCTCAAACTTCTATTTTCCATTTTTCAAGAAACTGTATGGAGCCACCTTAAAATGAAAATCGAACTGCCTGTAAATACGACAAAGCCACAATACGATAAAATTCCCATCTATTCTTATTCATTTTAAAAGAAAATATCAATGTTTACTAGTTAAAATATGCATCACAAATTCCAAGCAAAACAAAGTACTATTTAGTTGCATATTTAAAACCGCTCCTGAAAGAGCTACATAGACAAAGTCGAACATGCGAAGCTCAATCGTGGTAGTAGAAGGTCCGAGGATTCCTGATAAACTAATAGCGTAACGTTTTAATATACTTTCGCTTGTCGTTGACAATTAAATTGACTGCATGCCAAGATAATTTCGTTCTTATATACGTTTGATCATATTTCTTTTTATTTATACCGCAGGTTCACGTATTGATATACTTGGTTTGTACGTCGGAAAGGTGAGTATACAAACTCTTCTCATTTGCATTTAAGGCTAACCCTGCTCCCAGAAGTTCTTCGCCGCCTGTTTCCTTCCCGAAATGCTGAAAGCGGCGACTGCGAGAGAACAGGGAGTTTACGATCTACGACGGCAACCTCGACGACGCGGCCATTCAAACAAAATAATTCTTCCTTTAAAAGAAAGAAAATGAATAATTTGCAGTCCCAAGAGAAATCTTTAAGTCGTCCTCGTTATGTTTACAACACCATTGACTGCATTTTCACGTCTTCATGACGACGTTAAGTCATGGTCCGACGAAGGCTGTTGCTTATGAATGCCTTCAACACTTTCAATGCAATCATTTTACGAGTTGTCGAACGTTTTAAAAGTCATAAAATAAGCTTTGAGTGCAAACAGGGAAGTTATTCAACCGTGTTTTCTTTTAAATACCAAAATTTATATCGCGTTGTCCACTGCCGTCGTCGTTGTAGTTCGTAAACTCCCTAATCTCTGGACGAAGACGCCACCAATCTCGCTTCCATGTTGCAGTAATCTAATAGACCTTTCCGCATGACGTGAATGGATCATGTGATGTTTCTTTTTGACAAATCGGATTGGCTAATGTCCAAAGTTGTCCGAAGTTTTGGATGTCCGAATTTTTGCGAGAGCCAATCAAATCTTTCAACGCGTTATCCACGCACGCACTTCCTGCCGGAAACGGGGTCTTCGACTAGAGGTTCCCTCGTCGCTTTCAGCATTTTGGAGTAATTTAATCAATTATAAACAAGAAAAAAATTGAGGAAGATGAAACCACGGCACAATCCGCTGACTATTTTTCTACTTTAAAGGGTATTGGCAATACAAATTAAGTTTACCTCACTTGAAAGAACTCGTCAACTGGTATAAGAAGACCTTTTACAATTTTTCCGTATCTGTTTTGGTTTTGGAAATATTTCGACCAAACTCGGCGTGCTGTCCGCCATCTTGGAATTATTTTCGATATGCAAAAAAATTATGCATGTGACGACATAAGCAGGGTAAAGTGAAATTTTTATCTTGCCAACCTTATGACATTATGAGCTAGAAACTCGATTTTTTGTTGCGCTATTTCCATTTTAAATTGACCCACAGCATTTAAAAAGCCTTCCGTTGAAATTTGGGCACCCACGGAGTAGTTTCATCAGGTTTACCCTGCTTGTGACGTCACCAATTTCCTAGTTAATTAGACCCAATATTACAACAAGATGGCGGACAGCACGCTGTCTTTGGTCGAAATATTTCAAAACACAAAGATACAGAAAAATTACAAAATGTCTTCTTATACCATTTGGCGAGTTCTTTCAAATGAGACAAACTTAATTTTTATTGCCAATACCCTTTAAATCAGAAATTGGGCTAAAGAGATTGACGACTCGGTCGCAAAAGTTATAAGTTTCTTGCTTGTCGTGGGAAATTGATAAAATACAGCTAAGCAAGCCAATGCCGGTAAGCCATTTGTACGATGACGTGGGTGACTACAACTACCAGAATGCTTTGCTAGTATTCTAGGGTTTCGGCTAAAAGGAATGACTCAAAAGGACCCATCCAGTCCTTTCGCGGCTTTTCCAAAATATGTCGTCAAATTTGTTTTTCCAAATTTGTCGTCGAACGTCAGTGATTCTCAAGATTTTAGCAAATTTTTCGATACCCTAACCAAACCCTAACCCTAATCAGAAATCTGGTTTACCCTCTAGCTTTTTGGGAAACGTATTTGTAGACATATTTTGGAAAAACCGCGAAATGACTGAACGGGTCGCTTTGAGTCATCCAGTTTAGCCGAAACCCAATCTCGTTCCCAGAGCCCACGTTCCCCACCCGGGAAACACTCAATAAAAGATCGGAAATCATTTCGACATGCAGGCATAAAAATAAATTTAATATCAACAATCTAAGCTAAGCAATGATCAAAACAAGGAAAGGAATTTGAGGAATCCACCGCCCACACGCCCACCTTTCGACCAAAACCATTTGAGGAATGCATTCATTCCTTTTGCCCAAAACCATTTAAGCGGCCCACGAATCGAAACTACTCAGTCGCCAATCTCGTTCCCAGAGCCCACGTTCCCCACGGGAAACGAGGGACTCTGGGATAATCCGTTTCAAATCACAGGATTCTTGTTATTCCGGTTGAGGTACGCATGCGTAAATATCCGAGATGAATCTGGATAGTATGTTCTCCTCGTTTGACTTTTCCCCAAACAAGTCAATGGGGTTGCTGGCGAAGCTCGAATTACAGCATCTACACACATACGGTGAAGATACCGATCGTGACAACGTCTTCACTGGAGTCTTGTCGTCCAACATCTTTGTTATTTTGGTTTTATTAATTCTACTTCCGGTCACTTCAGACCAACTCATGTTCACTATTCAGCCAATGACGTAACGATTTGAAACGGATTATCCCAGAGTCCCTCGTTTCCCGGGTGGGGAACGTGGGCTCTGGGAACGAGATTGGCCGAAACCCTGATAGTTGTATAGTCATCCAACGCCATCTCACGTCATCGTGCAAATGGCCTATTGCACTGTTTCCCTCTGCAAAGAGATTCAAATATTGAGGTTTTTAAACACCACATGAGCACGATTAAAGTGTCTACGACACGAAAATTAAGTTTGCCTTATTTGAAAGAACACTTGGAGTAACTGATAGAGTAACATATTTTGCAGTTTTTCGTTTCCTTGCTTCGTTCTTGAGATACTTCCGTTTGTTAGATATGCAAATTAAACATTTAGACGTCACACGTGCATAATGAGTTATCGAAAAACGTTATATATCTTTACTCAGGGTTCAAAATAAATATTTTGGATTTAGATATTTTTGTAGGCTGTCTTGCATATGTACATTTATGGTACCGGCTATTTTGATATACAGGCTATTTTCCTGCTATGTGAGTCCATGAGAGGCCCACCCAGGAATTGTTTTAGTTAATAAGCTCGTATTCAAAAAATAATCTCATTTACTGTAGACATCGCGCTAGGCTGTGAGACGTTACACTACATTGGAAGTTACACTACGTTTTAAGACGTTACGCTACGTTATAACACGTTATTAAAGCTATGTTATACAACATCACGCTGTGTTTTAAGACGTTAATAAGCTATGTTTAAAGACGTTACATTACGCTACGTTATAAGACGTCACACTTTGTTGTAAAACGTTTTCTACGTTCTATAACATTACGCCACGTTGTAAGATGTTACGCTACGTTATAAAACGTATACACTAGCCAGCTAGCGGCGTGAAAATGCCGGCTATAGCCGGCAGCCGGCCGCTATTTTGAACCCTGTAAAATTACTATTATCAAATATAACCGCTTGAAGATCTACATGTTTAGTATTCTGGGCGAAACACACGCACATGCTTCCTTCTAATTATTTTGGTTTGATAATAACAAAGATATATAACTTTTTTCAATAACTCATTATGCATGCTTTTAACGTTAAAATGTTTAATTTGAATATCAAACAAACTGGAGTATCTCAAGAACGAAGCAAGGAAACGAAAAACTTCAAAAGATGTTACTCTATCATTTTAAGTGTTCCTTCAAATAAGACTTAATTTTCGTTTCATAGGCACTTTAAGTGAATTGTATTTTTTGGCAAGTGCATTTTGCGTGAAGTGTTTGGTATATAACAATTTGTTTTTGGCCACCTTGTTGTAAATTTTTTTTGTTTCTTTAGTACGCCGGAAAAGTTTTAGCAGAGTACAACCATACAACGGGGTATGTTGAATTAGTGAACTGTCAGAAATGTAGTCCGTTATCTTAGTGTGTAGTTTTTAGTCTTAATACTAGAAATACATGAATGCAACAACCCCTCGCCCGCTTTTATTAAATGCTTTTTTGAAACACCAACCACTCACCCACCCTGATTAAAATAAGCACACCTGATATACAGCCAATATATAAAAACAAATTATATTAAATCCTTGGGATAATTATAGAATTTATGGATAGGATGACAAAACTGATTTAAATCATTTAATGAAAGTTGAACATATCAAAGCAAATTTTAGATTTCGTTATTAAATTCTGGTTGTAAAAATTATATTGTTTTTAGGAGGTTTCAAAAGGGATTATTCTTAGCCAGCTTTAATAAAAGTCAACAGCTCAAAAATTATATTTATAATAGAGTCCGAGATAAAAAACAATTCAGTAGAATCGGATTCTTGAAAGAAGTATTAAACAGACAACGTTTCAGTCGAAAATTTGGAAATACAACCAAAAAAATCGCCAAAGCCCATGAGTATTTTATGATAATATAAAGTGCATGCAATGCCAATGAAAAACATCACGTCTACATAAGCTTACAAAGGTAGTGTTTTAAGTGCTTTAGTTAAGCTGATTTATGGTTTGGACGAGCAAAGGGAAAAAGCATAAAAACGTGAAGCTGTATATTGTTTAGGTTAAGCGAAAACTTGAAAACAACAAGAATCCTACCGTTAACTTTAAAATGATTTGACCACGGAGTGACTACAACTGAACACTGGAAATCAGATCGAGTTTTGGTTTACCATACGGCGTTTGGTTTCTTGATATATGTTTCTTGATATATTTTTCTCTTCAAGATGAATTAAACGGGTTGTTTGTATCCTTCTTTTCTTCGTCCTTCTTTTCTTCGTGCTCCATTTCGTTTCGTTTAAATAAACGAAAGCAAAATACTATTTGTTTGAGAGTTTATACTTTATAGTTTTCTTCGTCGCTGGTCACCAGTATCCAACAATTCTCACCGCGTGACACCCTACCAAGGACTAAATATATAAATATTCAAATCACTCAAAATCCCTTCCTTGCTTTTTCTACACGCGTGTAAAATGACTCCACGCGTGTCGAGATTAGCACCCTCACCGGGCTCGGGGATTATATGCAACATAAATAGGAAATCCTAACTGTATCTACTCTACTACATTCTTCTTCTTTCTTCTTTGGCAATCCCTCGTGAACGAGTATGATAGCCTCATCAAGACACCATCCTCATCTTTTTCTTCTCCAGTTGTGCATTCTTTTGTGGCTTACCAAGCCAATCCTGGACGCACAAGATTTCCCGCAGGAATCACAGACCGAGACTGCTGTAGGCGGGACACCTCGGGCAAGATCAGCCGCTCGATCTTTCCTGCGCTGACGCTTTTCTTCTTGATCCATTCTACGATTAGACTCGAACGTTTCAACGCCCGAGTGACATCTCTGTCTCCACTGGGAGCGATCTTGGGCGAGGCCTTATAGTGGGGGTATTACTACTCATGTCAATACAAAGACGTTTCATTTTATAAAAAGTCTAAAAAAGTTATATTTTACTTTTCTTCAAATGGACAGGCTTGCGTTGGCTTAACTTCGTAAGGGTCTATATAGCACACTTCTTAAGGTTAGCCTTGAGGAGGTCCTTATAGCGTTTCAACTGGCCCCCGAATAGAAAATCTGTTTTGGGGGACGAGAGTCATTCATACGGGCAACATGCCCAGCCCATCGCAACTGACAACGTATAAGAGGGCTTCGATGCTGGTTGTGTTTGCTTCCTCAAGGACACGAGTGTTAGTCTGACGATCCTCCCAGGAGATCTTAAGAATTCTTCTCAGACACCGCTGATGATACTTCTCCAGGCCCTTGAGATGGCGTCGATAAGTCGTCCACGCTTCAGCTCCATACAGCATAGTAGGTATGACGACAGCTTTGTAGACCAACAGCTTCGTGTTCTGTGTTAGATCTCGCTCTTCGAAGACACGCTCTCGGAGCCTTCCAAAAGACATGCTGGCACATCCCAGATGGCGTTGAACATCCTCATCGATGGTCGCCTTCTTGTTCAACACACAGCCGATGGGGAAGTGCTGCACGTTCTCGAGCGTTTTGCCATATATCTTGATTGCAGGGGGTGGGTCTTGTTTGTGTGTGTGGGGGGAGGGGGGGGGGGGAGTTGGGGTAGGCTGGTAGAGTACTTTCGTCTTCTTGGTGTTTACTTGAAGGCCTAACCTTCCGTATGCCTCGGTAAACGCGTCTTCTGTAAGAGCGCCAGCTTTTGCGTCATCTGCGTACTGAAGCTCCCTGACAACAACTGACGTGGTCTTGGTTTTTGCCTTCAAACGTGTGAGGTTGAACACGTTCCCGTCGGTACGATATTTGATAGGGATCCCTTGAGGTGGTTCGCCAGGAGCTGAATGGAGGACGGCAGCGAGATAGATGGAAAAGAGTGTTGAGGCAAAATACATAATACTGCCACTTTGTGGATATACTGTGGATATAATCGTCATTATTCTTATTCTTATTCTTATTATTCTTATTATTATTATTATTGTTATTATTGTTATTATTATTAAATTCCTTGGGGACCCACTACCATGTATTTTTATTATACATGCAGTTAGTAATACTATGACTTGAAGGAAATTAGTGATTAAATTCCCCGAAAGCCGAGAGACTCGAAATTTTCCGACATGTCATTGCATTAGTTTGTCATTCTTTTGGGAATTAGAATGTGTAATAAAAATATATACTTCAGAGATATAGTTGAAGAGATTTATTTAACTCTGATGGATTTTGTGAAGGACACGGTTTAAGGACATGCTCCGAGGGTTTTTCGCCGGGTTCTACGGTTTTCCTCCCTCTGTAAAATCAACACCTAGGGCTTAGCTGGGATCCGTGGTCTGAACTGTGTCGTATGGCGGCTGCTTAAAGCGCCTTTGATATGCCTCGACACGGCCACATTGAAAAATCCTTAGGAGTAATTTGATTGTAAAGATACACGTTTGATGTATTCTAATTAAAGTCCTTTACCTTTATATTAAAGTAATGGGTTTAATCAAGCTTAATTTCTCTTGTGCGTAGTTAAATTAAATGTTTTTTTTATGCTCGCTCATGCATCTTGATGAGTTTAAAATTGCTTTGCATACAGTATTTACTTATGTAAAACTAACAAAAGATGAAGAGTGAGAACAAAAGTCAACTATGGTATTACTCGAGAAATACTGTAGGACAGTTGAAACATCAGTTGAGGCCGTCGAAACATCAGTCACTACCACCACAAACAGTCTTTCTCAAGACTACTCTAACCTAGATGAGCAACTTTCTCAAACATGTTAGTTGAATTTATACTATGTGCGGTCGTTTGTTTCATCTTACACTCACAGTACTCAAATAAATACATGTAGCTTGTGATACAAACTGATGATGACGTCATAAATCTTGGTATGCTTTTTGACTGCACCTCTTTATAAAACTTGTTCGAAAGAAATTTTTGTTCAAAAAATGAAATTGGTCATTTTGTTTTATTCATATATTTTATTTAACGTATTTTAATTTTGTTATTTTATATTTTATTTTAATGTTTTATTTTATTTTATATTTTTTATTTTTTTTATTATTATTTTATTTGTATTTTATTTTATATTTTATTCTAATTTTTTATTTTATACTTTTTGACTCACGGATACTCCGTAGGAGTATTGGGAGTATATGCTATCACTCGACTTTTGCATATAATCCTCCAGCCTGCTTTGCGCGCTCTCTTCTAAAACCAGATAAACCGGTTTAGTCCACCTGCGGTATCTACTACAATCTACTACAGTACTTCGAAAGCAAGGAGGTGAGTTTGTTGATTTCTTTTCATGTGTTTTGCCGTTTAATAGCATATTACTACAATCTGAGAATAATTCATTGGGACACTAAAGCATCAATTAGCTTCCTTCTTGCTTATTTCACTATCGTGGGATAAATAACGTTGCTTTACCCCTCCCCACCCCCCACCAATCGATGTTGATTTCCAGGGGATACTTCTGAGGCCTAGAAAACAAAACTTCTGTCGCAACGTTGATCGGGGGGGGAGGGGTGGGCACATTTTAAAGTTAAATCGCGTGCGCACATAAGTCACTTGACATACGCTGTGTCCCAATGTAATTATTCCACGATTGTCTGAAAATATTCAATATCAATGAATTGAAATTACGCACTGCCAAAATAATAAATAACGGATAAAAAGCAAACGGTGGAACTAAAATTACACGGCAGAATTATAAACGAATTATTTCAACATTTCAATGAACGAGCTTTCGCTGTTGCGAAGACCGCAACAATTGATCAAACGATCGCACGTCTACCTAACCGAATTGACTGTGTGATGAAAGGGAGTTAAACAAAATACTAAACCCACACTCATAGGTTGTCAGTGGTCTACTTTTACTATCCGTGTCCACTTCAGTTGTTCTAAATAAGCACAAAACAGTAGAAACTTGCGTTTTATTTGGCCCGCGTATTAAATGACAACCTAACAAGATAAGCGTAAAGACTGCATTTATAATTAGCTGTGCTATTATAATGGCTCCTGCACAGTACTCCATGCCTTTACTGCGTATTTCCCGCATAAACACGTTCTAAATAACAACTGTCTCTATCACGCTTATGATACAGATAAAGTTCTATATGCTGGTAACATTGAGGTAGCAAAATACCTAACTTAAACCGTATTTTTAACAGTACTCCATCTACAGCATAAATAATATTATAATTAGATTATCTTTTAACTTATTACCACGAATTTGGTGGAGTACTGTTATTTATCTGAGTAAAAGGGTCTGGACAGCAATAATTCAGCGCTTACAGTGAAGATTAAGTAAATATCTATCACTTCAACAAAAAAACTGTCTAAAGAAGACTCAGTTCTTTCGAATATAGACCTATTTTAGTGGAGTACTGTAGTGGAGTACTGTGCCGGTCAACCGATACGAATCGGAAACAATCGGAAAATTATTTCACTGACACTAATAGTCATCCCATAGTCGTTAATAGTAACCCTGACCTTCATTGAGTGTGTAATCAATAAAAATGTGACCCTGGTATTAATATTTATGACTTGCGCTTATTTCAGACAATCTGAGAATAATTCATTGGGACACTAAAGCATCAATTAGCTTCCTTCTTGCTTATTTCACTATCGTGAGATAAATAACGTTGCTTTACCCCTCCCCACCCCCCACCCCCCACCAATCAATGTTGATTTCCAGGGGATACTTCTGAGGCCTAGAAAACAAAACTTCTGTCGCAACGTTGAGCGGGGGGGGGGGGGGGGGGGAAGGGGTGGGCACATTTTAAAGTTAAATCGCGTGCGCACATAAGTCACTTGACATACGCTGTGTCCCAATGTAATTATTCCACGATTGTAGCTCCATCAGTGTATTGATGTTTACTGTTTCTGCAGTTTAACCGTTTGTTTGATGATGAACTTGTAGTTCACTTGTTGTTTCACCGTTTCTGCGGTTTACACGAGTCTGCTGTCGATCATTCGTTCTATTGCAAATATTTGTTCATGCTTCATTTCATTACCACACATTGGTACTTCTGTAGATAATTATTTAACAGCATCTAAAATGAAGATAAATGATCCATTACCCATTGATAACCATTCGATTTACATTCAGAATAGTAATAACGTGCATTTTGATGTAGTGCAAGATGTTTCCCAAGAGCTCATTCCAAACATAACCTCTAAAACAAAACCTGTACATGATTTCACCAGTAAACTTTCCATAGTAAAAGCAAAAAGAGACTTTCCTATGTCAACATTGGAAGCTAGGCTCCTTTTGAAAAATCTGAAGCCTCTTGATGTTGGTGGCAATGGTGATTGCTTTTTTAAAGCCGTTTCTCACCAATTATATCACAATCATAATTATCATCTAAATGTAAGGAAAGCAGGTGTTGATTATATCCAAGCTCATCCAGAACAGTTTATTGACAGTGTTATTGATAAGTCTTGGGCAAACTATATTAAGGATATGTCAGCTCAAGGCACTTGGTGTGATGCTCTTATGGTACAGGCCGTTGCTGATGCTTTGAATTGTATAATTACTATTACTGAGTCAGCTGTCAATTTCAATGAGACAACTGTTGTTCATCCTCAATATCATAAAAAAATATCCCAAATTATACATCTAGCTCATTTGAATGAATTTCATTATGTCTCAACTGTAAGTGTATTGGGAAAAAAAAAAAACACTCGCGGTTCGAACTACACTATTTCTTTACATTGTCAAACAAATGCGTTTTCTAGTGGTTTTAGCTGTGCTTGCTTGCGTATCCGTGAGTCGTCTCATTGAGACCTTTGATTATATTTTTATTATTATTTTATTTTTTCAATTTTCAATTTTCTATTATTTATACTTAGGTGATTATAGAAAATCTCGCGCGCTGATTGGCCGAGCTACTTCGGACTAATTCTCGATAATCACCTACAGCGTTTATTCGAAATGGCCGCCAGCCAATTCGTCAATGCGACAGACGAGGAAATTAAAAGAATTATATATATAGTATATATATATATATATATGTACTATTTAAAACACGTTCTGCGAGTGTTTTGAATGGCTTAAAAAACGATCACCATTTGGTAAGTTCGTTGGCGTAGTAATTTTGAAAAATAACGTTGTCTAAGGCGAGAAAATCAAAGCTAAAGTTTATGTAAATCAGGAGAAAATTTTATCAGATATAAAACCACGATACGGTTATGATTTTTCTTTGTGTTTTCCTCATGAATTATTAATGAGTTTTTTAAATATATATATATATATATATATATGTAATATTTATAAACCGCGCAGGAGGGCTTTATCGGATATAAAAACACGAGGCTATCGCCTCGTGTTTTATATCCGATAAAGCCCGTACTGCAAGGTTTTTAAATGGCTTCTTAAAAGAATCACTTCATACGTTCATTGGCGTAGTAATTTTGAAAATTAACCTTATCTCAGCCGTTAAAAACCAGCGAGAAACTTAGAGCGAGTCTATATCACATATATAGATCCGATACGCTCATGATTTTTCTTTGTGTTTTCCTCATGAATTATTAATGAATTTTAGAAATATATTTATATATGGCGAGGTGGATATCTTCACTATTCACCGACACTGAGGTGAATAATTGTTTTAGCATATACCTCATAAATGAAATAACAAGTTTAACATTCTTATATATTTTCGGTATTTTCATACAAGCTGTGTCCAGACACCGCCGCTAGCAACTTGCGTACTCGATATTTGTCAACAAAACAGTTTTTAAAACTTTTGAATATATTGATGGCTAGAAAATTTTAAAGAACCATACCTGTGGATACACTTCTACTTAATTCAGCCTTGTTTATCAACAAAATCTCCTGCTGGCTGCTTCAGTAAACAAAGCCAAACTGGCCGCCATTTTGTTTTGCCCGCAGGTGAATAGTGCCATAGAGATCATAAAAATACTAGAGGGGGCATTGGCGGGAAAATTTGGTAACCACATGGCAGCCGCCATTACTTATGATATTTCAGTCAATTGGCTGGCAAATGTACTAGACCCAGTCCTTTGCCAACCAACGCGCCTAATGTTTGCCTCCAAAAAAATCCAAGATGGCGGCGTTCAATTGGTTACCCGCGGTTGACTGAAATTAAGATAGGATGCCCCCTCTAGTATTTATATGATCTCTATGAATAGTGCAGGATATCCCGAGCTAGAGGAACCAATCAGATTGCTGGAAAAGCACTATTCACCTGCATATATATATATATATATATATATACCTGTGCTATATTGCACCTAGAAATAAGGAGGACTCTGGGTACGGTACGTCGAACCGTCACATTGGTTTTTAAGTAGATTTGTGTTCTTATTTCAGGGCGACTATCAGCGTCCACGTCGAGTTTAACATCAACTTTGAGATCTATCTGATACCATTAGTAATCATCATTGGAATCTGCTTTATTTTAATGATTTTGTTTTTGGTAAGTTTAATCAAGTTAACTGATTTTGATCAACATCTGTAGTCCTCCTTAACAAGATGCCCGTGTAACAACGGACAGAGATAGTATGGAACTTTAGGGTTGACTACGGGTGCATGCAGGGATGGGGAAAGTATTGGACCGCGAAACTGTTAGGCCCTGAAAATTAGAAATTTAAGAGCTTATTTACCAGGGGGGTAAAAGAGAGCAACTTTAAAAAAGGAGAAAAATACTGAAAATGTAAAAATTAAGATAAAAGGAGAAATGGGAAAAAAGAAAAACGTACAATTGGTGACTTACATTAAAGTGCCTATGAAACGAAAATTAAGTTTGTCTTATTTGAAAGAACACTTAAAATGATAGAGTAACATCTTTTGCAGTTTTTCGTTTCCTTGCTTCGTTTTTGAGATATTTCAGTTTGTTTGATATGTAAATTTGACTTATAAGATAACTTTACGTCACAGTTTGCATAATGAGTTATCGCAAAGTGTTCTATATCTTTGTTATTATTGAACAAAAGCACTTGGCGAATTAGGAACCATGTGCGAGTGTTTCTCCTACAACAGAGTCTGTAAATTTTAGTATTTTTGTTTGGCGATAACAGAGATATATAATCTTTTGCGATAAGTCATTATGCAAAGAGTGACGTAAAGCTATCTTATAAGTTAAATTTACATATCAAACAAACTGAAATATCTCAAAAACGAAGCAAGGAAACCAAAAACTGTAAAATATGTTACTCTATCATTTTAAGAATTCTTCTAAATAAGACAAACACAATTTTCGTTTCATAGGCACTTTAAAGGTTTACAGTGCCTATCACCCCAAATACGATATTACTCATATTGATTATATGTAAAGTGTGTAGTTGAATGTCAAAATATTTTTTGATCTGAGCTTTTATTTATTATGATATTGAAGTTTGTATTTCCTAAATGGTAATGAGGATCACTTCAAAGTAGGCATTGTGTGTTTATTTATTCCTTTCATGACCCAACGTTTCGAGACTTCGATCTAATGTCATCAGGAGTGATGTCTTTATTTCAGGAATTGATGGCGAAAGCAACTGAATCTCTTGCGCATGTCTCATGTGGCACGCAAATGACGAATGTCGTAATCTGTTTTTGGTATCATGATCAATCGAGATTTTATTTATTTATTTAATCATATTTCAACACGGTAGTCTTGTCAGCGATCACAATAACAATAAAAATAAAATGCTGTTTTTCAAAGGGCCGTGTAACTATACCCTGCGAGCAGAGCCTTCTTTTCCCTATTTCTTCGCTGAAAGAGCGGAGGAAAAGTAGGTTCTGCTGTATTCGTGTTTGGCTTCGTCCAAGATTTAGGACGAAGTAACCTATTGATTGTTAATAGATTGTTCCATGCTAATTTGATGATATGAGATGATATGGTCTGGATATGGTCTGATATGAGATAATATGAGAGATACGGTCTGGAGACCAGGAAAACTTCAAAGCGCCTATCATCAGCCGTGGTTGCTTATTAATATTAAAATTACACAGTTGAGCGATTAAATCCAAACGCTGCTATTGGACGATTGCTTCACATTATGTCGGTATACCCCTCTCCTTCGAGTTTTAAGCACGGTTCAGAAAAACATAAATTGTCGTCGCTGTGCACAGACTTACATAAAAGTGAACAAGAAATATAAAACAAAGACTTTCGCGAATTTCCAGATCATGTTTTGATTTACTGTATATGTTGCTATCGAATATATAAAGCAGTTTAACCATCTGTCAGGTGACACTTCATATCGTGGTATTTCAAGGAGGGAAACTGACATATTTTCTTTTGTTCTTTTTTCTTTGTATAGGCGGTTAAATATTGGCGAACGAGAATTCAAGAACGACGCAGTCGCCTAACTCCGGCGAATTTGAAAAAGATACCCACTAAAAAATATAAAGAAGGTACATGGGTTGCTGCATTATTGCCGTCAGTATCTCTCGCCCTTTTTCCTTTTTTGCTTCTTCATTTTTCAACCTTTAGAATTCCCTGTTGAAATATATATATATATATATATATATATATATATATATATATATATATATATATATATATATATATATATATAAACATCAAGAACGCTATATTCTAAATCAACTCAGTCTGCATTGCGCAGTTTTACTGGCTGAAAAGACAAAACATAATTGCAGTGTCTGGCTACCATCAGCAACTGTGGACAGCTGTTTCGCTCTCTTGGAGCTCTTCAGCACAGTGTAGCTGATGGTAAGCCAGCACATCAAAAAGGTATATATACTCATCACAGTGAAATACTTGATGTGGGATATACCACACTGCATAAATTATAAACCATCAAGAACGCGATAGTCTAAATCAACTCAGTCTGCATGTGCTGGCTTGACTGTGATGAGTATATATATATATATATATATATATAGTTCAATCTACAGACACGGTGTTTCGCTGTACAACAGCTCATCAGTGTAGCTTGGAACAATCTGGATGAATTTCACCAATTACTTATACACATGCGATCGTCGGTGACAACCGCATGTGGGACAGCATCGGTGATATATATATTTATTTTTTTATTAGTCGTGAGCGGGCGGAATCCTAGGTAATGCTGCAATTTGATTGGCTGCGTGAGCGGGCAGTTTTTTACGATATCTGACCACGGTCACGGAATCCTAAATTTAATTTTAAAATTCATTTAAAATTGACCGATTTTCATAACTATTTCGCTTGCCACAGAAAAAATAAATTCAACAGAGAGCTACGGGGATACAAATGAGTTTTATTATCCAAATGGTTTTGACAACTTCATGTGTAAACAGCGAATTTAAAAAAAAACGCTGGGAAAACTGAAAGCAAAATTTACGAGTTGACATTTATAAAGAAAACAGTTTAAAACGGTAGGAAAAACATACATAAACTTGTGAACAAAGTATTTTGAATCACTAAATGAAACTATATATAAATATATATAAAAAATCATACCACGAGATTAAGATAGAAAAGCCCAGTGAAACCTTTCGACACTAAACTGTCTTTCTTCTGTTATCCAACCGCTATACTCAACAAAACCACTACATGCTTTAAGTCTTTTACCTTTTAACCAAACATTTTCCACATGCCAACCTCATCGTCTCATGTCCTTGAAACTTGAAATTACAAATGGCTTACTGACAAGCATTTTCGTCTTCAAACTTGAGGACCACACTTTCAATTTTCATGCAGTCAGCCAAATATTGAAAGCGACTTTCCATGCAAGCGAACAGCCAAAAACGAGCAAGCGACGAAGAAGAATGACGAAGATCTTTATCAACTAAACTTTAAAAACACTTGGACTGCATTTTGACTTCCCTTCGTAACTAGATCTTCGAGTTTTGAATGTTTTTTTATGACAAAAAAGGTTCCAAGTTTCCCTGTAAGACTGCATGTCGGCAGTTGTTTACTCTCGAACGATAAACTTTGGACTTTTGAATATCACGTGAATGTCATCTCGATTACGCAACTTTATTCAATTATGTTAATTTCTCTAATTATGTAACAAAAAAATAAATATGTTATTTACCGTTTTGGTCGGTCCGTATAGAAAAATATTTGCCCTCGGTCTCAAAAATGTCCCTCGGCCTGCGGCCTCGGGCCTTTTTTAAGACCTTGGGCAAATATTTTTCTATACGGACCTCCCAGCCAGTAAATAACATATATATATATATATATATATATATATATATAAAGTATAAAGTATAGTTTTACCTTAAAGTCTTCGCTACCAGAGGTTTCACCCTAAACGGGATCATCAGGCGACTGAAAAATATCGGTTAGTGGGCTGCTTAAATGCGTTAGTTGGGGCGTGAGTGTGGGCGTCGAAACTATTTCTGATCTTTTGCTTACTAAACAAAAGATCAGAAATAGTTTCGACGTGTCGGCACAAAAATAGATTTCGGATCAACAACCTAAACAATCAAAGGAATGCGCGCAACGTTTCGACGCCCACACCCACGCTCCAAATGAATCCGCCGGACGTTTCGACGCCCACACCCACGCCCCAACTAACGCATTTAAGCAGCCCACTAACCGATATTTTTCAGTCGCCTGATGATCCCGTTTAGGGTGAAACCTCTGGTAGCGAAGACTTTAAGGTAAAACTATACTTTATACTTTATATTTTGCTCTATCTATATATGGTATTGAGCACTCTCTAACATTTCGTGAACCATAACTCACTTATATATATATATATAATATATATTCAAACAAACAAAGTGTTGTTCGCGAAATGTCGAAAAGTGCTCAATACCGTAAAGATAGAGCGAATATACTATAAGTGGGCTTACCTCAAATGTTGATAGTCGCTACTGTCAGTTTCACGCTGGGCGATCTTCAGGCGGCTGGGCGATCAGAGCCGCCTGAAGATCGCCCAGCGTGAAAACTGACAGTAGCGACCATCAACATTTGAGGTAAGCCCACTTATAGTATATATATATATATATATTGTTTAATAAAATGAACGTTGCTACTCCGAGTTTCACGCGTTAAGCGATTATCAAGCAACTGAAAAAGTTTCACTTTAGTTTATATATATATATATAAGTTCAGAAACACGAGATATGCCTGAACATCACGAGGCGATAGCCGAGTGTTCCATCAGCTCTGTGAGTCGTATTGTACTTCCCAAGCACTGTAAACAGCTTTATACTGACTTTGTGACAACGTATTCTTATTTCTTTACGGAAATAATGTTTTGAATAGTAAATAAAGAGATAAAAACAGGGTTACAGAAGCTCAACTGGCTCAGGAACGTTAAGTGCTCTAGCGCCACCAACAACTCGTTGGTCATTGCGTAAGTACGCTCAGTAGCCAATCAGAATGTTTGTTGCACCAAACCTGTTTTCAAAACTGGTTTGACACGTCCAAGATCATGGACGGCGGCTACATCAAACAAAGTGTCGGATATTTGCAGATGTCTCTTTCCTGTAGAGCGACCTCTGCCAGCAGGGAAACAAAGGGTTTCCCTATACTGTATATATTGACGAGTAGAATCGTCTGATCTTCGACACTAAAAGGATTAATCCTTGACTTGATTTTCATTCTTAGGTGATGAGTACGACTTGTGTGCAATATGCCTTGACGATTACAAAGTAGGCGACAAACTACGGATTCTTCCATGTGGCCACGGTAAGTTGAAAGTATGCAATAATATACCGTATTTGAGTAAGCACCCATAAGCGCTCACCCTTCAGAAAAAAAATTAAATGAACGTCCCCTTGCATGAATAAGCGCTTCCCTTCAATAAACGGCCGCGCGCCCTCATGCTCGGACCTCACTATTCCTATTTCCAGGCTATTCCAGGGAATACAAAGCCAGGTAATAGCCAACGAAATGTTGATACAATCGTCACTTTTACAAAGCTAAACTATATTCTACTTATTTAGCGAGGGTGCGTTCATTACGGAGAAACATCAGACCGAGCTCTTGACAGTACGGACCGAGCTCGTAGAGAGAGGTTCGTACATAAAAGACCGAGGTCTGATATTTTCCGTAATGTCAAAGCAGTCGAGGATAATAAGAAGTTTATTATATGACTTTTTGAAACAACACACATTACCTTACATGCATGCGTATAGTTAGGCTCAGATTCCAGGCGTTGGTTATCGGTGCGGCCGCGATCCCTCGCCATACCAACGGCTGGGCGCATCGGCTTCATCTTTGTTTAAATCGACCAATCATATGTCAGCCCCCCAAATTTTGGGGGACATAGATTTCACTCGTAAATTATATACTTCGGTAAGTACGATTAGCATAACTTCGATATAATTTTATCACAAAATTTTGACGTTTGTTGGCAATCGGTCATTCTCTGGCTTTCCTTGGAAAGAAAATATCACTCCACAAAGAGCACACAAACTGTTAATTTAAATCGCAGTGTAGATTCCGTAAGATGCATGCAAGCTGATATATATTCATGCAGGGGAGTTAGATTACTTTACGTTTCAGAATCGCATTAGAATAAGTGTAAAATCTTCGGTATTCGACAGTTCACACAAGTGATTGATTATCACACTATCACAGTCGAATTCATGAATAAAATATGAATAAAGTATTAACGGCAAAAATTGTTAGTGGAAAACCCTCTTTTTACCTGGATACTACAATCACGAGTTTAGCGTAACACGCGGCTAGTTTTGTGATAAAATTTAGCTGCTTCTCAAAGTAAATTGGCAGCGAGCCGCTGTTGGGAAAGAAAAACTGTTGATTATCTCATTTGAAATCTGAATTGACCGTGGAACCCCTTGAATGTGATTGGCCAACGGCCCACTGCATGTTATAAATAGAAGAGTGCAGCAAAACATTCTCGCCAGCAAATGTCAAACCTTTATGAATTGTGATAAAATCACGCGTTCAACTGACAATAAATTATACATCGTAGTTTATCAGGTGCTTTACGCCTTGAAGAGAAGTGCTATAACGTCTGAAAGAAGTTTTTCGCTTTGAATCTTTTCCACTCGTCGAAGACAAACGAGAGTCGGAAATCAGAATATCAAGATCGTCACTCTATTGACGTAATCTTCACCCGATACTTGTCTTGCTCAGTTTTATTGACAAAATGTGTGCACTGTACATGCATCCCCAGGCAGTTTTCAGTCAATAAAGAAGAGAGACGGTCCTTAGTGTTATTTGCAAAATTATAAATTATTTAAATATTAACCTAATCCGCCCAGCCTTTGGAAGGGCGAGGGATCGCGGGCGCACCGAGACCCAACGGCTGGAACTGAGCCTAGCGTGTAGTGTGAGCTGGAGCGTGTGACATAGACTCATCGTTTTCAATGTTCTTGTTATCGCTTTCGGAATCCTAAAACTCACTCACTTCCAGATTGCTCAACGTCCGACTCGCACATGATTTATTCCTTAGGTTATTGAATTCACAACATTTTGCAGTTTTCTTTCGTTGCCCCTTGTGTAAACAAAATGGCTGAAAAAAACGACCGGCGCGTGACGCGTCTCAGCCATATAATAACTCTTTTGAATCTTTGTTTTATTGCCGCGCTCTCCATAATTAGTACAAAGTATTTTGTTAAAAATAAATGTTTAGTTGAAAAGAGGATATTTAATAAGCGCCTTTCCTCCCCCCCCCCCCCTCCTCTTTTGTCTAAAATATAAAATAAAACCTGGTTTTCATATAATCGCCACGGTCGCTCAAAAATTAGCTCGGCTATCGCAACGATCAACAATCATGTCGCTGTTTCCATATGATCGCTAAGGCGGCCATGGTTGACAGCAGCCATTGATTTAATGGTCCGCTGGGATGCATACTGATCGCCAAGATCGCTGACATTGCAAAACCACCGTTTCCATATAAAACGCAATGATCGCCACTCTATTGATCGCCAATGATTCTATCTCGGCGATCGCGATCACAGCGATCGTTGCGTCAGTGGTTTCCATATAATCGCTACGATCGCCAAGTTCATTTTTGAGCGATCGTAGCGATTATATGGAAACCAGGTTTTAGCGCTTATTCAAGGAGATAGGTACACCAGGGGTTCTTAATTAATTTTCTACGAGGGCCAGAGACAAAACATCGGTTGGACTTTGGAGCAAAGGGCCAGGATGCATGAATTGACTATGACATTTAAAGCCTTAAAGGGTGTAACTCCAGAATATTTAACACAGTTATTCAACACTTGTAACAAGAATAATTACCAGCTACGAAGCAACAACTTAAAATTCTATTTGCCCAAGCCCAGAACAAATTTTCTTAAAAAAAGTTTTTTCCTATCGAGGTGCTGCGTCTTGGAACAGAAACCAATAGACAAACTGCAGATGCAGATGATTAACTCTACAGAATTGTCTATGAATATTACTCGAAAAATACCTGCAACCAGCAGTAATAGGCCGAGGTTGTTTACGATATCTATACATCATGAAAACACTTTACTAACGTAATCAACATTTTGTTAAAGTGCTTATGAAACGAAAACTAAGTTTGTCTTATTTGAAAGTACTTTTGAAATGACAAAGTAACATCTTTTGCTGTTTTTTGTTTCCTTGCTTCGTTTTTGAGATATTTCAGTTTGTTTTATATGTGAAACTAACCAGTTACATCACAACGTGCATAATGACTTACTGAGAAAGGTTATATATCTTTGCTATTATCAAACGGAATCACTTCAAGGCAATTATATATGTGTAACACCCCTTACAACAACAATAATATACATTTTCAACTGATCCCGTTTGGTAATAGCAAAGATATACAACCTTTCCCAGTAAGTCATTATGCACGTTATGATGTCACTGGTTAGTTTCACATATATAAAACAAACTGAACATCTCAACGAATATCTCAACAACGAAGCAAGGAAACAAAAAACAGCAAAAGATGCTTACTTTGTCATTTCAAAAGTACTTTCAAATAAGACAAACTTTATTTTCGTTTCATAATCACTTTAAGAGGAGAGATGAATATGCTAGCGCGGATATGAGAATTGAGTGTAAATGTTCTTGGAGCTATTTTAATCAGAAAAAGTTTCTGAGTTCCCAAGTGGGACTCGAACCCACAACTTTCTGATCGCCGGTGAGACGCTCTAACCATTGAGCTACTGGGACTCATATGATTTGAACATAGGTTGAGTTCAATGTATGACATTATATACTGCTATGATATGTGTTAATGTCATAATAATTTTTCTGAGTAAATTATAGCTCGAAGAACATTTACACTCAATCTTCATATCCGAGCTAGCATATTCATCTCTTCTCTTAACAACATGCATTACGACATTAAAGGCTAGTTTCCACTCAGGAAAATTTCCACAGGATAGGAACGGACAGGGACGTTTTCTTTGTCTTGTGAGCTTTCGGTCGGAACTAATGACTTTAACACAAAGGAAACTTTCCTGTCCGTTCCTATCCTGGGGAAGATTTTACTGAGTGGAAATTAGCCTTAACATATATCATCATACTTGCACATAGCAGTATATAATGTCATATACATCGAACTCAACCTACGTTCAAATCATCTGAGTCCCAGTAGCTCAATGGTTAGAGCATCTCACCGGCCATCATAAGGTTGTGGGTTCGAGTCCCGCTTGGGAACTCAGAAAAGTGTTTTTGTAGTAAAATGAGCTCGAAGAACATTTACACTCAGTAATCAACATTTGTTTGATCATTTACTTGTGTAGCATACCACTGCAAGTGTGTCGACCCCTGGCTCACGAACGGCAAGAAGACGTGTCCAGTTTGCAAGCAAGCGGTCGAAAAAGTCGATTCAAAGAAAAGGGACGACGCCACGAGCCATACGGATGCCACAGAAACAACGCCCCTTCTCAACGACAACCTTCCATCCACTAGTCACCAGACCATGGAAGATACGTCGACGGCAGAACTCGTGTAATTTTGGCGTTCATGTGAAAATTAGGACGGAATGATTTATGAGTTGGACGCAAGTACTAAGTAACACTTTCATTGCCGACGTTCTACTATTATTCTTGATTATTTGACTTTTAATTCATTGATATCTTAGGTGTTTCTAGATCGGTTTTGAAGTTACAGCATGGATTGTAAATAGACAGGATAGGAAACTAATAGTCACGTGGGGCATTTTGAGCCCTTTGATTGGTCAAATCGCATTTCACTCAGTTTGCAAATTGTTGAAACCTGTAGTTGCAAATTGTGATGTCACAAATGGCGTGAGTATGCTTGTTTTACTGAGGTTTTTAAATGAACGTTTCTTCAAATTCTTCATATTCTCACATTCGGATGACTATATGTTTACATTTCAAATTATTTTATCGCTTTACAAACCCGCCTAAGCCACAATCGAGTGTTCGAGGCAACCTTTATTGATCTTTGTTTTGATGTTTTCTGTTTTGCTGTTTTGCGTCGCAAAAAAGACTTTGTTTTGCTTGGAATTTGCGTTGCATTTGTTTTTACGTAAACTTTGATATTTTCTTTTAAAATGAGTAATAATAGACGGGCATTGTATCGTATTGTGCAGTTCGATTTTAAGCTGTATTAATCCTAAACTTTAAATATAGTAGGGGCTTTTTAAACTTGTTAATTTCAACCAGGTTGTCATGCTCACGCCATCAGGTTTCCTATCCAGTCTTTTTTACTATCCATGGTTACAGTACCAAACCAGGATGATTTGGTTTTGATATAAAGGTATAGAGCGTTTTCATCTGACGTCACGGCGGCCATATATTGGTGTACCAAAACAATGAAATGGCGGCCATATTGGTGTACGGTATGGGAATTAGCTCTTTCTTATTCAAATATTTCGTATTGTTTCACTACCCCCATGGGGCCACCGATCACGTGAGTGAAAACGCTCTATACGTCTGCTTGCATTAAGTTTGTTGCTGAAGTGACGAAAATGACTTTTATGAAAATGACTAATAATGAAATGAATACTCGATATACGGTTCCGATTTGAGCTTGGGTACATCTATGATCTATATAATTAATCAGTATAATGACAGCGTACAACGGTCCACAAATGAAAGACGAAGCCTTCATGTGGAGGCTTTTTGGGGGTAATACCGCTGATCTCTAAAAGAAAACTGGATCGAGTAAGTCATTGTTGATTTGGCCTCTTGCGTCAATCGTTTGACTGGTCTAAGGAGTCACGCATTCTTTAGTAGACGACCAGACTTGCTCCAGTTTTATTTACATCAATGGAAACGCTCAAATGTGTTTTTCCTTTAATTTCAAGTGTAACCTACACTAACAATATAATATCTTATGTCATTCTCTAACTCTTACATTTATAAACTTTGTGGTATCCGGTAAATAACTATCCGGTTAAATCCGGCATCTCGTATTGTAGTATATCCGTTACATTCCTATTATTTATACAGTATTATTACTGAATCTACGAACCGTTTTGCATCTGCAACACCTCTTAAAACATTCTCCCCAGATTATACATGCAGTATATTGATTCACAACAACCATATTTAACAACTCACTAACTTAAACCCAGAATGTAAGATTAGTTGAGTTAGTTTTCTAAGTTGTAAAAATATAATACAACAGACCTTGCCGCATGAAGTGAACGGATTACGTGATCATCTTTTTCGACAAATCTAAATTGGCTAATTAACAATTAGACAACGAGCCTGAGTTGTTGTTGTTGCCGTGTTGACTATCGCTTATAGACCACGAGCACAAGTTGTCTAATTGTTTTAGTATAAAGTAACTAGTTGGACAATCGGCAAAAGTAGCAAAAGTGAGTAGCCAGCCAATCAGAATGCAGCATTCATAATAGTCCACTGGTTGGTTTTTACTAATGCCCAATGTTCGGAGTTTTGCGAGAACCAATCAAATCTTTAAACGCGTTGTGCACGCACTTCGTGCATGCAGAAAGGTCTTGGTCCAGTGGTCCGAAACACCGTTTTACCTTAGAAACATCACAGTTCGCAACGTGTAACAGTTTCTCGTTTGAAAAATACATGTAGGTAAAAATTACGCGTATCCAAGCTCAAATTGTTTCAACTTAAGCAAACTTAATTTATATTACCAATACCCTTTAAAGTGTTTATAAAACAAATATTAAGCCTGTCTTATTTGAAAGAACACTTAAAATGACTGGAAGTAACATCTTCTGCAGTTTTTGGTTTTCTGCCATCGCTTCTGAGGTATTTCAGTTTGTTTGATATGTAAATGTCACATGTTGTGACGTACACGTGCATAACGACTTATAGGAGAAGGATACATATCGTTACTATTATCAAACAAGAATATAATTCGAAGGAAGCATGTGGATGTGTTTTTCACACAACAGTAAACATGTCGAATTTCATGTGATTTCGTTTGATAATAGCATAGTTAATAGAACATATACATGGTTTGGAAGCTCTACTGTCTTTCAACATGAAGCATGGTCATGTCGAACTGACAATGGAGTTCCTTATATGGAAGTAAATTATATGGACACATGACGATGAAGCACCACATACATACATACATTCATATATACTTTATTTCTACACGCTAGGGGCGTGCATTAATTTGCCTACATAAAACATGGAACGTATATAACTATATAATATGATTACAGCAAGCAACGGCGACATAAGTCCATCAGTTGCTGCAATCATATTACCCGATATTATAAATATTAAATATTAAGTTTACGAAGACAAAAATAAACTCTAATAGATAACTGCAAGATTTACAACGTTAATATAAAGATTATTTAAATACATCTAATAAAAGTAAATGAATTGAATCTATATTTTGGAGTGACTCAACTTCATCTCATAACTGGTCTGATGAGCCTCTTAAAAGAATTTAACGACTCAGCTTGTTTCGATGTAAAAGAATTTAACGACTCAGCTTGTGACGATGAAGCAACTCGCTAATTAAACCCGAGCGTTGCTATTGGATGACTGCTTCATTATACAGAAAATACAATACCGTGAAATTGCACAAATTTCCATAAACTTGAACAAAAACATAGAACGATCACTTTGGACGAGTTTCCAAACCATGTATATGTTCTATTAACTATGATAATAGCAAAGATATAACCTCCGATAAATCATTATGCAGATGTGCCTGAAGATGTTTAAAATTTGCATATCAAACAAACTGAAATATCTCAACAACGAAGCAAGAAAATGAAAAACTGCAAAATATGTTACTTTGTCATTTTAAGTGTTCTTTCAAACAAGACAAACTTTAATTTTCGTGTCATATACACCCTAACAAAAACAGTAGGTCTCACCATAATATAATAGCGAGGTTCAGATCACACTTCCACTACCGCTACTGCTACCGTAAATGTGGTTAAGCTGATATAAATGTTCATTTTTTCGTTCTGTAGTCGTAGTTGGTTTTAATCCTAGTATCGTAAAACGCTTTCTTTTTGTACTAGGTTTGAGACCTGCGACCATTACTGAACGTAAAAACAATATTTGACATGCTTAATTATGTTTACGGTAGAGGTAGTGGAAGTGTGATCTGAACCTCGCTAATAGAATACCATGTAAAGTGATCTTAACTCTTATAAAATTGATTATAGTATACATATATAATCGAAGTTTATTGTCTAAGGGCCTGTTTACAAGGAGGTAGGGTTATCCTAGCAGCCTGGGTTTACAAGCAAAATTTGACAGGTGGGGGTCACCCTGCTACCCGGGTCAACTTTATTAGACCTGGTTACCAAGCACTAATAACAAGCAGGCGGGTAGGCGAGTTATCCCTACCAAACTAGGCTTCTACAGATTGTGCTCGGCAACTTTTTGCGTTTGGAGCAACTTTTTATAGGACCAGCAACTTCAAGCAATTAATTTTAGGAAATTTGTAGTTAAAACTAGTGAAGAACGTGTTTTTCTTGTTTTTTCCGAATGATTCGGGCCGAATCCCGATTACCGACTCCCGAGTCCCGATTCCCGACAGTAAACGACTGAGCCAGCCATCCACCATTCCAGCGGATATTCCACCTAGCTAAGTTACTTGAGCAACCATTTTGAAGTTCATAACTATGGCAGAACAAGACGATCAGGAATTTGTACCTGTAAATGATCCCATCACCAAACGCGTTTACAAGGACAAAACATAAACCGGCTACTCAGCACAGTAGCGTCCTTGTAAACACGACAAACAAGACATATATACGAGAGCTACGGTAACCCGGGTGCTAGGGTAACCCGACTGCTAGGGTGACCCTACCCCCTTGTAAACAGGGGCCTAACTTCGTTCATATATACTCCTGATTCTTACTGCTTTCGCTTTGTCAATGACAACCTTACTGTAACCAGGCGCGTTTCTTTCTCTCCCTAAACTTCAATTTGAGATTTATTTTGAAGACAAATAAGAGTAGACAAATATAGTAGAAAATTAGGATAAATAACAATACTTGGAATTCTAACTATTGATTTTAGTTTCAGACGAGGAACATCAATCTTAAACCATAGTTAATAGAAACTAAACATGGTTCAAAAGCGGTTAACAATTGAACTATACGATTCATGTTGAAAGCCACCTGAAGGTGCACAAATCCTTTGTTTTAGCTTCATCAATATTTAACCAGTACGGTTGAGCGATTGAACCCAAATGTTGCTATTAGATGATTACTTTATTATTAATACAGAAAACACAATATAATATGTTCAGTAACCATGAAAGTGCACAAATTGCCATAAATCTGAACAAAAACATAAAACAATGACTTTTGTCCAGCATCCAAACCATGTTTATTTTCTATTAACTATGCTTAAGTTCAACTGATTTAATATCAAAGGGAAAATACATACGGATAAATTAGAAATTTTTGGTTTCGAATCTCCTTAAAAATATGTGTATTTTGAAAAACCATCCATATATATATTTCTCAAACTCATTAATAATTCATGAGGAAAATTCAAAAGAAATCAATATTTAATCAGTATTTAGAAATCGGCGGAAGATTACGGTCAAATTTAGCAAACGTTGAGGTCGATTTTCTCTTAAAATATCGATTCGTTTGAGAAGTTATATCCAACACTCGTCAGTGTTCAAACTCGGCTTCGCCTCGTATTTTCAACCTGCTTGGCTGTATTTAGAAATCGGAGGAAGAACACTGACTCGTGTTGGATATGTTACATACAAGTCGTAAGTGTTTTTTGTTTTTTTGTCTAATTGCATGCTAAATACAGCAAAGCTGGTAAAAATTATCGGCTTTTGTATTTTCAACCGGCCTGGATTGCATGCATGATGTATTTTAAAATGGTATTAAAACACTCATGGCTCTGATGTATGCGATCGAGTGGATTGACTAACGAATGTACTCGACTATTTGTGCAAAGCTATATGGTCCACTGATCTCAGTGATATAGTCCAGTAGTTTCGTAAGTCGTCTACTCAATCTAATGCCTCAGGATGAGAAAAATCACAGCAAAGGTCAACACAGGTAAACGGGTCTTATTATATATCTTGTTGTATATTAATAGCTTATTGTTTGTTTTTTTCCGGAACTCCGGATTTGATACGTTCACTGATTATATGTTTGGACGCTTATATCTACTGCATGCAGTCCTTTCATATTTGTAATTTGTAAATATAATTTTCTATAGTTGGCGTGTATTTAACATTAAAGGAAACTATAATAAACGTATACCTGCACTTCGCAGTATTGGGGGTTACATGTATTTATGGAAAAGTAAAGTGCTGCTTGGGTAGTGTTATATATATATATATTAAGTACTTATTAACCTCACAAGCTCGGTCCGTACGGGAAAATATTTTGCTTTCGATCTTTTGAGTACACACCGAGCCCGAAGGGCGAGGTCTGTACTCAAAAGATCTCAAGCAAAATATTTTCCCGTACGGACCGAGCTTGTGAGGTTAATAAGGAATTTATTATATGTCTCCACAACAACGGGAAATAATTTAGAGAAAACATTATCGTCTACAGTACGTCTTCCTGCACGTCAGCGCAAGCGGAGGCTGAGCGGTCTCATAGTCGCGATTCGATATAATTGACAACAAAACAACCAAAAGGGAAAACATTTTGAAAAGAATATAATTTTTAAGAATATAATTTATTTTATTTTTTTTATAATTTTTAAGAATATAATTTTTTTTTTATTTTTTTTTTTATTTAATTTTTTTTTAATTTTTAATTTTTATAATTTTTAATTTTTTTTGTATGTTGTTTTTGTGCGGGTCCGTACACCGAGTCCGTACGGTAAAGTACGGACTCGCACGTTAGCCAATCAGCGTTCAATACGCCAGTTCGGACTCGCAAGACATATAATAAATATATATATACAAAGTATGAAGTATAGTTTTACCTTAAAGTCTTCGCTACCAGAGGTTTCACCCTAAACGGGATCATCAGGCGACTGAAAAATATCGGTTAGTGGGCTGCTTAAATGCGTTAGTTGGGGCGTGGGTGTGGGCGTCGAAACGTCCGGCGCATTCATTTGGAGCGTGGGTGTGGGCGTCGAAACGTTGCGCGCATTCCTTTGATTGTTTAGGTTGATGATCCGAAATCTATTTTTGTGCCGACACGTCGAAACTATTTCTGATCTTTTGTTTAGTAAGAGTTGTTTGTCTGCCTTCATGATGAAAAGTTTTTCGTCCAAACATAAATTGCATCTTTTTTATCCTCCCGTGTAAGAAATTGAGTGTTTTAGTATAGACCAGGTTATGTCGAAACTTTGGGTTTTTTCTTTTAGATTCCAAATGTATTTCGAAAGTTCCGTCTCATTTGAATACTTTTTATTCTGGAAAGATTTAGTATGGTTACGATATCGCTCTTTAAATGTACTTGCTGTCATGCCAATGTATTGCTTAGTGATGTTCGTGTTGCTTATGGAAATAGATGCCTTGTATAGGGGGCAATTGTCCTTAATCCTGCAATTGCAACTGCTTGTAACTATGCTTAGTGGCTTGCTTTTCCTGATTGTGCGTGAATTATGTTTCGTGATAATAGACTAGACGTTGTTCATGCAACTATAGCTAATCTTGACTGTGTTTCTGTTAAAAAGTTTGTGAAGCTTGTGTCCTGGTGGAAAGTGCTTGTCAATAAGGCTAAGAAAGTTGCGTCCTATGTTTGTTTTGACATTTTTGTTAAATGGAGGGTTAAACCAGATGATATTGCGGTGTCTATTTCTGCGTGTTTGCTGTGCTTCTTGTGTGTAGTTTAGCTCATGGTTGAAATTGCTGCGCCTTAATGCATCTTGGTAAATTGGTGCGGTTTCATGGAATGTCCGCTCGTCAGACGAGAGGAGGGAAATGCGCTTGTTGATTGATGTAGGTAGCTGTCTTAAAATGCTTGGTGGGTGGTTTGATTGCTTGTTTATGTATAATGGATCGTCATTGGGCTTTCGAAAAGGTTTGTATTTTCCATTGCTTAGGTCGAAAGTAACGTCTAAAAAGTTTACTGAAATTAAATTTGCTTCTGCCGTGATTTTTAAGCCAAACTGTTCGAAACTTTTGTGAAGATCTTTTCTTGTTTTGTCTGCCAATCGTGCGGTCTTATTTTTTAGTACTGCCAATCCGTCGTCTCTATATAGGCCAATATTTTGGTTGTCGTCTCTATATAGGCCAATATTTGGTAGCGAAGACTTTAAGGTAAAACTATACTTCATACTTTGTATTTTGCTCTATCTATATATGGTATTGAGCACTCTCTAACATTTCGTGAACCAAAACTCACTTATATATATATTTATATATATTTATACATCAAGCTAAATGTTTTGCACGTTTTCATTGGTCGAGAGCCAAGATCTATTACTGGACAGATGCACGGATTTCGTCACAACTTGTTCTGATTGCTGTGAACCAATGAAAATCGCCACTCCAATGTCATGAACCAATCATATTGCTTGTTTTGTTAGATCATGGATCACGTCAGATGGCGTGCTTCATCTTTTTCAATGCCCCGGAAGTTCGGCGGGAAATTCAATAAATCTTATCAAAAGTTGTTTTTTTAAACTTTTTTATTGTATAAAACAAATAGATTCCATTTTTGCGTTGTCTGTTCAGTTATAGATGCACAGAGGACGTCACAACGTGATCAGCGACCCACTCGACTACGTCTCGTGGGGCCATTTTGTTCTTACCACGTTGTGACGTCATCTATGCATCTATAACTGAACAGACAACGGCAAAATGTCATCTATTTGTTAAATATATATATAGCATGAGCTGCTGCTGTTAAATACGATGCGATTCTTCTTGCAACTTGCAAAAAATTTACCCATTGAAAAAAACTCGCCTATGTAGTTGCCTATGTAGCAGTCAGAGATCGTCAAGTAGATCAATAACCACACAATAATAAGAAAGGGGTGTTTATCCAAACAGAATAGCAAAAGTTACAATGTAGATGATCTCTACACAAAACCCGCGATATCTTGTCGCGCTGTCTTCAATCTCACTTCGCTTAGTTAATACCCGCGTGGGCGCGACTGGCGAGTGTTATGCTATAGTGTCCAATTACTACGATGATGCAATCGTAATTAGGTTAATACCACTACACTAGAGGGGACCGGAGGGGTGTTACACGCGCGCAGACGCATTTTCCTCGAATATGTCATCAATTAAGCTGATCCGCCATGTTGTTTGTTCCTAATTCATTTCTACTTGGACAGCCTCTTAATGTTTTATTGTAGTTAACACATGAATGCAGTTCAACAAAGTATTGTCGTGAATTTATACATTCCTTCCACTTCACAGTAGCCTTTTGCAATGTTTGTATAAAATAATTTTGCTTATCTGGGTAGCAATGGATTAGGAGCGTTTGGCCCAGTCTCGAGTGCGCGCTCTATCCTGAAGTTCTCACATCTGATTGGCTAGCGCTGAAAACAATTGCGTTGCAAGTTGTAGAAAGGGTGTTACACGTTCTGCAACTTGCAATCTATGTTGCAAGTTGGCAAGTTGCAGCATAAAGTAGAAGCCCATCCAACGTTTTTGCAACTTGCAACACTACAAGATACGGTGCTTGGGCACGGGCCACTTGTTCGCATTCACGGCGCCCTCTGATAAGCGTTCACACAGAAAGCTTTTCATGGCTTTTGTAGCTATTTTGTGGCTTTGAGGCTTCGAATTACAAGGAATATTGAGTAAAAAGCGTGGGCACCTCTTTGGGCACTCCGGCACTATGAAAACATGTTCACATTAGTGCCCGGGTACTACCTCAACGCACCGTGCCCGGTTTTGATCCTAAGGGAGCTGAAGTTGAGGGGTTAGTATACAGTGGGTATCAAAAAAATTCGAACCCTTAGAAAATGAATTAGCATTCTTTTCAATCAACCTATTGTAGTAGTTTGAAAGCCCTAAAAGCGCTGCGTTATAAATTAATCAGCACATAAGTTAAACAAAGCGAAAAAGCTTTTAAATACTTTCACCATGCATACACTTCAAGTTATCTTAATTTCCCAGGTGTATAAGACCGTTTAGTATAATTTCATAGTGGAAAAGAGGCTTTCCAGCTTTCTGATTGGTCCGCTCAGCGGTGAATCTGAGGTGATAGTCACCGCCTAGCGCGGTGACTATTGCGTCACAAAAAATTGTTCTTCAAAAGTAGTTTTGGAAAAGAGACTGGTACTTATTCAACATTGCACTGACTTTACTCGTTTCAGTCTCCCCCTCGGAGTTGTCATTTTGAAGTATGAGATTTTAGAATTTGTTGGTCCATTGAACTGTTGATTATTTTTTTTCAAAATGGAGTCTGTAGTTTTTGAGACAAACAAAAGAGCATAATACTGAAAACATTTATCACTGAGATGTTGTACATATCAAATATCGTGAAAACAAAACTTTATAAAGGTAAGGAAGTATATTTTCTATAATTCTTCGTATTTTTTGTATGTTTTGGCTAGGTTTTGGTCGTAGCGATGTGGCGAAAACTTCGTCATGAGTGAGAACATAAGATTGAACATGAATTAAGTGCAAAAAAGCCATAACACAGGATCCAAAACAACAGAATAAAAGTCTTTTTAGCATATATTTGAATGTATGTACAAGTTCAATTCCAAAGTAGGATATTGTTTACTCTTTTTTTAAAATTATTTACTGACAAAGACTGTGGCTTGCTAACATCGTCTGTGAATAAACAGAATCACCACTGTTAAAATGAAAGCAGTTGTTTAAAAGTTTTTGTTTCAACGTGATTGGTTTTTTATCAACCTCTGAAATTATACTAAAACAATTAGTCACCTCAGTCTCGGTGACTATCGGTGTATTTACCGATAGTCACCTCGACTTCGGTGACTAATTGTTAAGTGTTTTACGCATCTGTGGGTTCAGCGAAGTGCTTAGGCCTTTCAAACTACTACAATAGGTTGTTTGAAAAGAATGCTAATTCATTTTCTAAGGGTTCGAATTTTTTTGGTACACACTGTAGAACTCTTTCATATTCGTAAAATCGAGAATAGCGTCCTTTCTGCTTGATAAACGAGCCACTTGTTTCAGATTACAGTGCGAACAGAGGATTTTGGCATCAAAACCATTGCTTTTAGGGTTAAAGTCACCAGTAATGACAAAACTTGAATCGGGACTTTCAGTCGTGAGTTGGTCATAAGATTAATTTGAGTTGGGCACCGTGAAAAAGTCGCGTTTACACTAGTTCCCGCAGGGATTATTTTAACGTGCAGTGATAACCAATTTGTGCAGTGATAAATGAGATTTTTGCAGTGATAAGCGCAATTTTGTGCAGTGATAAATTTTTATTTAAAATTTAAGAATGGGTGTTATTCGTGAAAGGATTGCATCAGAAATTATGTTCAAAGGCATAGGAAATACTACATTCCAACATAATTATACTATTTAATATCAATATTTAAATTAGCAAATACACAAATAAGACGACAAGTTAAAGGACCCTGGTCCACTATCTTCTGATAACGTTAAGCGTACCGTAAACTAACAGCCTTATGCCCTTAATTTCAACTTTCAAGATACATGAGTATAGCTACTATAGCAGGCCCCACCGCCCTAATATACAAAACGCTAGTGTTCTTACTATTTAGCCAGACTACCCAACGGTGCCAACAAGCCAACCCCACATAACATGCTTGAGGCTTCTCTCAGGTCGATGCGTCTGTTTCTTTGTGCTACTGTTTGACCATTGTTATTTTGAAAATGCGAATGTATGCTGTGCGAAAGGGAGTAAATCATTAAAAATTGGGAAAAGGAGGGCCGCTTATGTATACTTTGACAGTATGACTAGTTGATTACTGACGAGCTACGGAGCTACTCAGTGCTCCATCGCTGTTGGTGCTCCAACAGCCCTTGGTGCAGTGATTTAAAAATTCCTTAAAATAATACCTGAGTGCCCGTGCCCGGGCACCTAATCTGAACAGGGGGCTATAGATCAAAGTAAAAAAGCGGTATGCGGAGAATAGTTTTGATATCGAAATACTGACGTCTCGACATTCATGAGAGTAAAATGTGAATATTAGTTAAGCGGTTAGGTTTAATGTAAAGTTTAGTCTTATAGATTTTAAATTAAAGGCCGTTTTCCATTACGTGCGCTTTGCCCGCGCAGGCTAATTTGAAAGTTGAAATTTTTAATTTCAACTTCAAAAGCGAACTGAACAATGTACGCTCCGCCCGCACCGGCAAAGCGGACGTATAGTGGAAAACAGGTTTATGCACATTATCGTCGCTGTACATCGCAACAGAGTTTGACCTACGATGCGCAGGCAGGCTTATGCGTTGCGGGCTCTAAGGACGTCCATAATTGGCAGTCTAAGACCGTCTATGACCGTTTAGTGAAGTATATCGTCGCGTACTCGTGATGACAGAACACAAAAATCACGGTTTCAAATAGACCACGCCCATATTTCGGTGGTTGATATATAGAGAAATGGCAAGGTCAAATTGTTACCCTTCCCTGCTATATTGCATCTAAACGCTGATTGGTTTAAATGATTCCTACACCACTGACTGACATTTTGGTTAGCAAAAATGGCGCGCTGTAAGTTTGAAAAGTCCGTATCTCAGATTCTCAGGAAGGTGAATAACATTACGGACTTTGAGAAAAGTAAAGGGCAGCCCATAGGCGTAGCACCCCAATTCTGTTTTTGTTTGGGTTTTATTTTTGTTGTTTTGTTGGGGTTTGTTTTTTCTTTGGGGGGGGGGGGGGGGGGCAGATATTTTTGCGTTAAATATTGGTTTTAATTTTAAAAAGTCGTATTTTATACATAACAAAGCCCTACCAGAAAGTGCCCGAATTTTCCATTTTCGAATTTTCCTTTTTCCTACGGCTACGGGTCAGCCACCCATATTTCGGGAGCTAAAGCTCTGATTGATCGAAGTGCTTTACTGAGTGATACATTCCGTTCCGAGAGGCGTTAGTGTGTAAGAGACGTAACTCTTTTAGTACCAAGCACATACTTTAGTATTTTACTCTGGCTAACGCCAGACTATTTTACTCGTCAATAGGGAAACCCCTGGTACCCTAATGGTTAATTGAGATAGGTTTTAACCCTTTCACGCCCAGAGGCCTTCCAATAAAAGGGAACTGAAAGACAAGGTTGAAAAGGTTAAGAAGACATATAAAAAATAGTTATTGTCAAATCAGTATTAACTTATAAGATGATGAATTACACAATTGTGTAAAAAAAGTTCTCTATATGAACTACTCCACTCAGTCTTAATACTATCTTGATAATACCTATATTCGCAACATAACCACGGGGAGCCTCGGCTCCGATCCCCGTTATGAGGTATAAAACGACAGACGAGCAACTGAAATGATTAAATGCATATTCATATATTTAAATGAGTATTCATATATGACGTCCTTTAACCTTCAGAATTTTGTAAAATCTTCCCCAGAATGCAGGAAATGGCATTTCAGAGACTCTAGATTTCCAACATTTCCGGGGAAGTATGCTTCCGGAATCCCCTAAAAATTGGTCGGTCCTCACGGTTAAAATCAAGCTTACAACACACATTTCGTAGGAGATTACCAGTAAAGAGACTTTTTTTTAATTTAGATAAGCATTTGGAGTAGTAAAAAGCATGTTCTTTTTCAAAAACAACCAACTAAGTAATTTAGTTTCACTGCCGAAGGTGTTTCAGTTTCATTTTTGCATGAAATCAAAACCTTTTTCACGACAGCAACGCTAATATAAACAACTGACCCACCTTTTGACTTCATAAAGGTACCTTTTAATCTTTTTTGTTGATCTGCTTAACACATTTTTGCCTCTCGAGCAACATTACTCATTTATACAACATTTCGAAGCTGTTTACCGAACAGCTTAGCGAGAAACATAATGTGAATGCATCATTACGCATGGCCGGAAGTTTGTTGTTTCAAACATTTCGCTGTAATTATGCCTCTTGTACAGTGCTTGGCTATATAATAAAACAGTTATACCATTCTCTCTCGTTGTATACGAACTAATAGCCAACTCGGCGAAGCGCCTCGTTGGCTATGAGCTCATATGCAACTCGAGCTCATGGTATAACTGTTAAATATCATAACGCTACTGAAGGACAACTTCCTACGTTTAACCTAACTATTACATCACTTCCTTTTTTTTAAAGATTTTTTTCTTCTACTATTTAATGGTTGTCCATATCTTTCCGGTCTTCTTTTGCTTCTACTTGATTTACGAACTGTCGGTTCATTCACATCAGCATCATTGTCGTTTTGGTTAGTGTTGTTATGTTCGTTATCATGTCCTGTATTAATTGTTGGGTAGTCTTCATCGTCATCTGTGTTCTTTTGTATTTGTTTAAAGTGTGACACGTTTCTCGTAATAGTATGTCCGTTCTTGTTTCGGGCTATGACTCGTGAGTTATATCTGTGTGTCACTGTGTATGGCACCTCACTGAAATTGGGCGTTAGTTTGTTTTGTTTTTGTTGTCTTACGAGAACACAGTCACCGACTTTGATGTTACTCTTCTTTGCATTTCTTCTGTTATCTGCGTATTGCTTATTGTACTGCTGCTTCGATGCTTCACTTTCACGAGCTTGCTTGTGTCGGTTGACTATGTTGCGCTAATGCGCTTGTGTAAGACAGGTAGTTTTACCTTTAATAGTTCTGTTAAATAGCAGTTCAGCGGATGGTAAACCCGTTGAAGTGTGCGGTGTTGTGCGATATTGTAGTAAGAATCTGCTTAGTTCCTGTTGCCAGGGACGACCTTCAATATTTGCTGCTTTCAACGTTTTGCCAAGTGGTTGCATGAATCTCTCAGCTTCTGCATTTCCTTGCGGCCATCTTGGTGTTGCAAATTCTGGCTTGATTCCGAGTGCCTTTAGATATCGATAGTATTCATTACCACTAAATGGACGTCCATTGTCACTCTTTACTACAGTTGGTATGCCATGAGTTGCAAAGATTTTATCCAGTTTTGGTATTACTGTGCATGGATGCTTTGGTCAACTTAACAATTTCTACTTCAGGAAATCTTGAATACCTGTCAATTACTACCAACAGATATTCACCTGAAGGGAGTGGTCCATAGAAGTCAATATGCACAATCTCCCAGGCAGGGGCGGATTTAGCATACATCAGACCAGTCACGCGACTGACGTAAAAAATCACAAGAATAATTGCGCAATAAGACAATATTTTAATCTCAAGAGTCTTCTAGAAAATGTTATGGTGCGACTGCTTTGGCTTGGCCTTCAGTGATCACAGAGATTGGGTTTTATCTTAGTTTGCGAGTCAGCAAACACCGGGCAGAGATGACAGGTGGTCAGCGTTTGCTTTGAGAGTTTTGCTGGATCTGCACCATGGCAACCACTTTTTTGCTGGATTTGCCTCAAACCTGATTGGCTCTCGCGTTGATTTCAAGCGTTTTGCTGGATCTGCACCATGGCAACCACTTTTTGCTGCATTTGCCTCAAACCTGATTGGCTCTCGCGTTGATTTCAAGCGTTTTGCTGGATCTGCACCATGGCTTGCTGAAAATTGGATTGCTGAGTCAGCTGAGATACTGAGTAATTAGATTTATATTCATCGTCATCGAAGCTTCTCACTTCTCACAGCTGTGTTTCAGTCATGAGTTCTGTAAGCGTTTTCGAATGGGTTTTAGCTGCTTACACAGTCATCGATTTGTTTCAACCGAGTAACATTTAATAGACGCGATTGGAAGCATTTCGAGCTTCTCAATTTTGGCGCGGAGTCATTTATCCCCCCACTGCTGTGAGGTAAGAGTAAGACTGGTAAGTGAAGGTCGTCTTCTTTCATTTCAAATCTACAAACAGTCTAGTGTCGAATATATGTGTTTTGTCCAGTCTCAGTATCGTATTATTTATCATTTTGCGTCCTAGTGAAGTCTGAGTTCAGAGTTCAGACATATATTTAGTCAGCAGGCGGCATTAGCATATTTCACGCTTGCCGGGAGCTTTTATATGAATTTGAAACTCAAAGGATCAATTGATCCTTAAGCCCAGGTTTAGTTCAACGTTAAATTGGATCTTTCTTTTCATGATTTTTAAATGAATACTGTTTTCAAAGTATTGTTAGTCTCGCTATCTTGCTTTGAGGAGATATATTTTAACGGCGTGTTCGTGAAATATGATCTCAGGTAATCAGGTTGTCGGTAGATGACATATAATTTATTAAATTAATCTTTGAGACAATGAATAATTGCATGGGTGTTCGCTCCTGTCTCGTTTAGCTAACTAATATTATAGTTAGCTTTGTAAATATATAATTCTGTATAATTTTCTCAATAAAGTTTAAGAAACATCCAATTTGGACAAAATATTTTGCAATAATGATAAAATGTGCCATTAAAAATATGTTTTAAAAGTTTCAAAATTTTGCTCGAATGTGCTGTCAGATAGCGGGAAATGCCATTTTAGAGACCCCAATTTCAAAAAATTTCCGGGGGGGACATGCCCCCGCACCCCCCTAGATCTGTGGACCATAAGTTTGACTGACATTTTCAAAATCCTAAATCCGCCCCTGCTCCCAGGGTCCCTTTGGCATGTTCGTCATTACAAGAGGTTCAGGTGATTTTTGCTTCTCCACTGCCTGACATGGTATACATTGATCAATGGTGTTCTTGACCAGTTTGTCAATGTTCGGAAACCAGACCTTTTCTCGTAGTAAGGCTTTCGTTTTGGTAAGACCTGGGCGAGTCTCATGTGTAATGTCAATTGCTCTTTGTTGAAGTGATTCAGGTATCACTATTCTCGATCCACGAAGAACAATACCATTTGATGTAACTGTTAGTTCATCTTTTACAGCTTTATATGTTTTGACTATATCATATTCCCATTTGTTCAACTTTATGGCAGCTCTTAGTCCTTTTAAAGTCTTATCTGAGTCTGTAGCTGTTTTTATTTCCTCTAAAGTCATTGTTTTAGGTACACTGTTCTGGGCTACAAAGTTGATGTTCCTCGGTCATGTTCTGTTGCTAGCTTAAAACTTGTTCGCGTAGGGTGTCTTGACAAATAATCGGCTGGATTGTTAGCTCCAGGCTTGTAAATCACTTTAAATAGGTATGGTTGAAGACGTAATACCCAGCGTTCTATTCTTGCTGAAGGCGTTGACTTGCGACTACCATAAATTACCTTCAGTGGCTTGTGATCGATTACTAGGGTGAATTCATTTCCATAAACGTACAGGTGAAAATGTTCTACTCCCCATATTATAGCAAGTGCTTCCTTTTCTGTCCGTGAGTATCGCTTTTCAACTTCTGTTAGAGCTCTGCTTGCATAGGCTACTACTTTTTCGTCTTCCATCCCCTTTGATTTCTGTGAGAGTATTGCTGAAACTCCTACTGGGCTAGCATCAACAGTAATATATGTTTCTTTCTGTTTGTCGAAATAGGCCATACATGGTGCTGATGAGAGGGCTTTAGTTATCTGAATAAATGCTCGTTGATGGATGTCTTCCCACTCGAATTTCGCATTCTTATTGGTCAGGTCGCGCAAAGGGCTGTTATAGTTGCAAAGTTAGCAGTGCACTTACTGCTAATATTATATCTCAACTGTAAATTGTCCAGTCAGAGAGCTTGATTTGTACCACGTGACCAGTTAATTTATCGTAGAATTACCCGCCACAGCGGAGTATTCGAGTTCGTGTACCACGCGTGAATGTCACGCACGATTCACGAAGCTGTCAACAATGGCGGAGTTTGGCGAGACAAGAAAACGTTTCGCCTGAACATTCAGATGTTGACAAGAATATTGTTAGGTTACAAGAAAATAAGGATTTAATTCAGGGAATACAAAGAAAGCAACAAACAATGCATCCAGAAGCCTTGAGACGACAGCAGAATGGAAACAGGCAATGAAAAGCGGACAAAAGTTAAGCTAAGCGAACTTTATTAACATTATTTCAGCTTTTCTTGGAAAGATTAATATGTTTCGGTATAATATATAATTTATAGACCTTTCGCTCGTGGAATTCGATGAAATATTACCCCTCGGGGTAATATTTTATCGAATTCCCCTCGCTCCGATCCAGGTCTATATAAATGCTAATAGTTCGCCATTCCAGAAGGCTTCGCACCTCGTGTACGCTGGTTGGTATTGGTGCATCTTGCAAATCTTTGACGCGTTTTGGATCAGGTTTACTTCCTTCTTCTGAGAATATCTGACCAAAAAAATCGAGAGTGTTCCGTAGAAAACTGCATTTCGACAGACTTAGACGTAAACATTTGTTGGAAAGGTGTTGTAGACACTTGACTAAATTTATATCATGCTCCTCGCGTGTTTTACCGTATACAAGAATATCGTCTGCGATGTTCTTAACTCCGGAAAATCTCGGCGGCGGCATTCGTTCCGTATAGTTAAGGCGTTTGTAGCGGAAAAGACCAATGTGTGTACTAAAAGTTGTTATGTACCGACTTTCCTCGTCCATCTCTAGTTGATGATACGCCTGCGAAAGATCTAGCTTTGAATAATATTTTGCACCGTTTAACTCGAAGCTGATATCCTCGACGGTAGGGATCGGGTGACGTACTCTCTTCATAGCCTCGTTGGCAAGTCTCATGTCAACGCAAATTCTGATCGTTTCGTGTCGGTTATTCCACTCGCTAATATAAACATTTCGAAGTCCTCTATCCAATTCTGCCATCGAGTTGCCAAGCTTGCTCCAACTTCTGAATCTGGGTTGAATTCTGGTACTGGCTGAATTGATACAGACTGTTTATTAACATGTATGTTCGCTGGTTCAGCTTGCTCTTGCGCCATTCTCCTCGCCAATATAATATTATCTTTTGTTTCATACGCTTTTAATAATAATAATAATCATAATATCAACACTCGTCGCCTATTCTGCCTCAGACAGTCTATTAGTCTATTTTTGTTTCCTGTTCTCATAGATATATATATATATATATATATATATATATATATATATATATATATATATATATATATATATATATATCCTCGACCACGTGGTAGCTACCATGGATTGTACCCGATCACGTTCTTGTTAATACCTAACTATTACACCCCACGTTTGAAAATCCTGGCTACGTCCCAGAAATAAATAGCTACTTCAGTCACCACAGCACATTTATTAATTTCAAAATCTAATCATTGGTCCATACATTTTCTATATACCATATTTAAACTGTAAATTAAAACTTGAGCATACCCAAAACGTCATTAGTTCACTCTCGGCCTTTCAAGAAACTGCATCTTGCATGGCTGGGATAATACCCTTACGAAAAGCAATGGACAAAAGTTCTTCGGAATTCTCTGTCTCAGGATATTCCCGTACTGCCCACTTTAAGTACAGAGCAAATTCGTTCCAATCCACTTGTCCGTCTTCATCCATATCGATGGCTTTCAAGGCAAGCTTTGTAGGCTCACATCTGTAACAGCCAAAGTACGGTGCCATGAAACCATTATAGAAGGAATCGAACTCAAGCTGATCATCCTTCTGTACTTTCTCTCTTAAATCCCACTTATCCCACTCCTCTCGGATCTCAGCAATCAAACGTCTGGCGTGGACGCTCTTTGGTTCTTCCTCTGCAATCACATCGGACATCTTCTTTGTAAGCTTTCCGTCGGCACGATCAAAAAGGACAGCAAGACCAACTTTACTCATGTACTCTTCCTTTCTGTTCTCGTGAAGATCTTCTAGCATCACCTTAAGCATTTTTTGGGCTCTTTCTGTGGTAAACTGTGGATCATCACCAAATATGCACTTGAGCCTATCGACGATCATCTGTGGTGTAGACAAAGTGGTCATTCTCTGGACGGGTTTCTCCCCAAAGAACTCTGCCATGCAGCCGTCTTTCTGATCCGGCATAGAGATTCCGTTGCTTCCCATACTTCCCATGCCACCCATACTAAAGACAATGTCTAGAGCTCTTTCACCGTATATCGGTTGCTTGGGATGCGGATCCTTTCCAGTGGTCAACCTGGTGATGTTCTGCGCGGCTCTACGCAGCTCGTGACAGTTGTATTGCTTGAGGACGCGCTTGTTTCCCATACGTATCATATTCATCAAGGTGACGGTTGAACACGCGTGACCCATGGCTGCTCCTTCTTCGCACAGACTGGCCCAGATGCCGGTTGCTCCATTTATAATACACTCCAACTGCGTCATATTTGCCAGTCCCCACTGCTCGTGCACATGTACCAACAAGTGCCCGTTTTTGAAGCCGCAATCGTCCATCTTCTTGCGCACAGCGGCTGTCCAAGCACCCAGTTCCTCGGGGAGGTATATTCCTCGTGGTTCCTCGTACATCAACCCAAAGGGACGCTCGTTTGGTGGCAGCGAAGATAGGTATTGAATTACTTTGAAGATGCGCTTTTTATTTATTTGCATAGCCTCTGGGAGATCGCGTATGTTGAAGAATATGCGGGCATCTTTTGACAGATTCTCGCGGACCCATTTCATCCTCTGCGAAAACAGATCACAGATTTTTTCAACATCGAACTTCTCGTAGTCGATGCCCGGGTATACGATGTCTGCCTCGATGATAGGATTGCAAACACCCAACTCTTTCATCTTGACCAAACCGACTGGAATGGTTTCGGTATCTGGCACCTTATCTTTGTCAATGGATTCAAGAAGCTCACTAAAAGCGTAAAACTTACTAAAATCCTCTCCTTTCTCGGCCAACTGGCGACAAAATGTATCGCCCACGCGTGTCATATGAGAGAACGCCGCAACAATGATGTGTTGGAATCCAATCTTTTTAATCTAAACAAATATGTAATATTTGTAACTTACTGGAATAATTATTGTGGGATAGCAAACTCGGGCCTATAGTCTCCTTCGCAGACGTTCTTATGGCTCGTCAGGCCATGAGGCCAAAAATAATGATATTAGTGCTACTCCGAGTGACGAATCATGCCAGGAAATGAAATTGAAACGAAATTGAAACGAAATTGGAACGAAATTGAAACGAAATTGAAACGAAATTGAAATGAAATTGAAATATGGAATTGAAATAAATTTGAAATGAAATTGAAATGAAAGTGAAACGAAATTAGAATGAAATTGCAATGAAATTGCAACGAAATTAAAACGAAATTAGAATGAAATTTCTAATGAAATTGAAATGAAATTGAAGTAAAATTGAAGTAAAATTGAAGTGAAATTGAAGTGAAATTAAAGTGAAATTAAAGTGAAGTGAAATTGAAATGAAATTAAGTTAAACAATATGATAAAAACCAGGGATTGTGGAAAAATCGTTGAGTCGTTAAACCGAAAATTATTAGCATGTTTTGTCGCGAATCTTATAAGGAAATATAGCAAGAACTGCATGTAACTGGGCGCAGCAGCGGAGATAAGAACCTTGGTACGAGGTTGGGGTTAATTACTTATACAAAACAAATCAGGTGAGGCATTTACAAAAATGCGCTTAAAAACAGGCGGAGTTGTTGTGCCAACGGTTACGTATTTATAGTTTACTGATATAATATTTTCTTAACCAAAAACTAACTTTAACCGAATTACTTGTTCGAGTATTGTTTTACGTAAACGTAGATAAAGTAATTTCGTTCCATGACACAATGTATGACCTATTTCTCTCACCTCTTCATAGATTTTCCATTTGTTTTCTATCGTGTGTCCTCTTAGTTGTCCAACGGTGCTCTCGCGAAGTGAGTTATCGAGAATGAATAGCTCCTTATCACGAAGCGCTTCTCGCTTTGCCTTTTGTCTTTCAAGCTGCTTGCGGATACGATTGCTCTTTTTGTGGAACATGTCTGATGCCAGAAACTAAAAAACAATGTTTGCGGGTTAGCAAATACACTGTAACCTGTGGTGTGTGGATCATGCTAGTTTGGGAAAGATGGTCCTTAACGAAAGGCATTGATCGACAGTAAAGTTCTTAGCACAAAAAATGTACAAAATGCATATAAAAGGGCGATTTTCCTTATAAACTTGTTTTATGGGCAGGACTGGAGTGTCATTATATAAAGATTAAATCTAGAATCGAATTGGTCAGTGCCTTATTTGTCGGTGCCTTAAGTAACTAGATTTGAACAAGTTCGTTGCTGTTGGGGAAGAGTACGGCGTGGTATCACATAAATTGTGTTATATTCAGAGGCCGCGGAACCGGGGGGCACTGGGGGCAGATGCCCCCCCCCCCCCACACACACACACACACTTTTTTCAAAACTGGAAAATGTGCCCTTTTTCTGAAATAAAAATGCCTTTTTTATAAATATGGCATGTGGCGGTTAAGGTATACTGCGGCATATTGCCTATACTGGGAAGAATTAATGTACCCCTTTCGTAGATGTATGACATTGCTATTTGCTGTAGAAAAGAGTGACTGCCGTCGCCCGAGGGGTAACGTAAAATAGTTATTTATAAAATATGATATAATGTAAGTTTCCAACACATTGGCGCTACTTGAAGTATTCTATTTCTAAAATAAATTCCGCTGACCAAGAAATTATGTAGTTACAACCGTACAACGTTTTAAATTATACAATTATTTTGAAAATAACCTAAGTGCCCCTTTTTGACAGTACCGCGGGTTTGTTTGTCGACGCTCCAGGATATGATCTCAATACCGAAGAAGTTAGATTCGGCAAGGTCAACCAACTGAATCGTGCAACTTTTGGGAAGTTTCATTTATTTCCTTCGTGAGTTCGTGCGAGAAGAAGAGGAGACGAGTTTGTGGAACGATCGACCAGTAGTGGTACAGTACGAGTACTGATCCTTTTGTGTTAAAACCGTTCATTATTTTTAATGAAATTCTTACAAGAACTTTAATAGGGTAGTTAGTAGTTACTGAACGAGTCGTAGAATATGATAATTTTAGTGTATTTGGCTCGATCTTTATACGATCTATATACGATCTACTGCTACGAGCCACTGCTATTCTGCTACGAGCATAAGGAGAAAAGCTATTTCTAATCGGACTATTTTATTGGCTGAAAGCCAACACGTGCTCGCTCCGCCCTCGCGTATCTTCGGAGAGTATTCGGCTCGTTCGTCGGGGGCTCATATTATCAGCGGTTTTGTCGAACTCGGCGACTCGCACAAAACGTCAACAACGTAGGTAAGTAAAATTTAGTTTATTTTGATTTGTGCGGCGTTGCAGATTTTCGTTGCAAGTTTTTGATCCAAGTTTTTATCAAAAACTTGCAATGCTTCAGCAACGCATTCATTCATCGGCGTCGAGTGGGTATGTTATCACTGATCTCTATAAAAGGACTGGATAGAGCATCTATTGTTCAGGAATTGATGCCGGAAGTGAGCAGTGGCGGCCATCTTACTAGGACCCACTTGGGTCCTAAACAATATGGCGTACATAGGAGTGGAAAGCAGTTTAACGACGTTTTTCGCCAAATTCGGGAAGTTTGCGAAGATTTACCACCGAATTAAGGTTCGTAATCTTATTTTATGTAATAGTTAAGTGTTTTCAACTCTTTATTCCTTTTACAAAGGCTTTTTTTTGCGAAAGATACCTGCCTATGCGTTTGCTTCACGAATCTCGGTATTAACAAAATAGTCGGTAAACAAATGTCTTCCAAGTCCGCATGTGTACTTGTTTCTCTCTTTATTTTGTAGTATAAACGCCGTATTATTAAAAGGTTTACTGTGATGGCTTTCCTTTAAGTTTTGATTGATTTATTGCCGATTATTAAATCCAAATGGGAATTCAAATTTGGAAAAGGTTTAGCATATTAAAACCTTATACATGCAATTTATATAACTTAGTAAAAAACTTTAACGTGAACGCATAAATTCAGTGAGATATGAATTATAACTTGTCTTTTTGAATTAGTATTTTAATTTGGACCCTTGATTTTACTAACTGGTCAATGACTCATTGACTATAAATGGGTGCCACACTCCCATGGACCCATAAATTAGATGCTTGAGTTTATAATACACTGTCTATAATCTGCTAAGTTAATGTCAAGACTTGGTATTAGTATTGTTTCTAATTTTTAAATAACCAAAGATAAGTTTGTGCTCCTTCAAATGGTTCAGTGGTTCACATGGTTTTCTAATGTAGTATTTTCAGTTTGACTCTTTCAATCACCACAGGCAGCATGTGTATTTGTCAGTTTGCTACCCTTGCTTAAGTTATCTAGTTCAATAGTTCAGCATATCTCACTAGTCACCAAAACTTGCTGCAAGTGATCTTTGCTCTATCATCTTAGTAAGACTGTAATCTTTAGTTTATTACCTTTACAGGTTGTGCACATACATGTAATTGGTGTGGCTTTAGTATCAGCTTTTAATACATGTATTTTATTTTGTAGTCCAGTGGCTCAGGTGTTAATCTGGATACAGATTGTCACCCTATGTAACATTTGCTCTGTTATTGTAATAGTTATTGCTGTTCAATGATTAGAGAGATTTCAATACTGTATGCATGTATATATTAAAAGCTTCTATATGTGGAGTTGCATTTCTATAATTTTAAGTAAATATTTATAAATATTTAGTTTTTTACCACAATTAGCATTACTTGTCTTCCAAAGAACACTATAGTAACTGACTTTTTAACTGGGTTTTTACCACAAAGGTTGGCTGTGGTTTCCTTCTCAAGATGGCAAACCCAAATTTTGCTGTACTGAGTCCATCATTGCAATGCATTTGATAAGGGCAAACGTCACCAAAACATAGAGTTTATATTGACAAGAGAATTCTATGATGGGATTATGAGAAGCCCTGAACATCAAGATGTGTCATTGAAAGTAGCTTCAACCAAAACAAGGGAAGTAATAATGTATTTTCAAATACAGAAATATTAAAAATAGATTATGCAAATGCTCTTGCTGTATTGTTGTGAATATTTATTTGCAGGTGGCTATATATATATATTATATTTCATTTATGTAATAATACTTGCAGATACTGTTAGAGTTTTAGTTGGCATCCCAGACACTCTGCGGAAATGGTAATATCAACAGGTGCATTTACTTGTAAAAAATGTAAAGTTTAGCTGGTTTTCATTGAAAAGCCGACCATTTAAAGCAAAAATTATGATTCAACTTTAGTGGTATAACTCAAAAAGACAAGTCATACTTTATAATATCTCACTATTATTTATGCCTCCATGAAGGCCTTTATTGTATAAATTGCATTGCAAGCTAATTTATGTCTATAGACCCATGTGAGTACAAAACCATAAAAAAACAATACACTTCTGATGGCAACAAGGTTGCCTAAAGAAACATATTAAAGGTGGCAAATGGATATAAGGTTTTTATAGAACTTTTCCAAATTTGAATTCTCATTTGGATTACTCGGCAATAAATCAATCAAAACTTAAAGGAAACCCATCACAGTAAACCTTTTAATAATACGGCGTTTATACTACAAAATGAAGAGAGAAACAAGTACACAAGCGGACTTGGAAGACATTTGTTTACCGACTATTTTGTTAATACCGTGATTCGTGAAGCCAATACATAGGCAGATATCTTTCGCAAAAAAAAAGCCTTTGTAAAAGGAATAAAGAGTTGAAAACACTTAACTATTACATAAAATAAGATTACGAACCTTAATTCGGTGGTAAATCGTAGCAAACTTCTCGAATTTGGCGAAAAACGTCGTTAAACTGCTTTCCACTCCTATGTACGCCATATTATTTAGGACCCAAGTGGGTCCTAGTAAGATGGCCGCCACTGCTCACTTCCGGCATCAAAACCAGGGCGCGAGAAACAATAGATGCGCTATCCAGTCCTTTTATAGAGATCAGTGGTATGTTATGCACACCAATTTATCTCGCAATGCCGTTGGGACACAAATTGGCGACATATTAAAATCGGTGTGTGTAACCGTAGCTTTAGTCATTGGACTAATTTTCGTAAAATTCTCCACGAAGCAATCAAGACTGGGGACTGTATCTATCGCTTTCTATATCTCTTTATTACATGAAAGTCTTACAGATCAATACTTCAGATCGCACGCATATCATTCGTCTCAATCGGTCTGTCTGTAACAATCGGTTGCGATCTCTGATTCCAATCTAACGGTTTTACATTTTTTTTCTTATTTTATAATGTTACTCTCTGATACACCCTACTCTACTAACTAATCCCTTTACAATGTCCCCTTTCATGCAATTTGGCATGCGTGTCGTACATATAGCTATTTTTACAATATATTAGACTACTTAATAAAACTATGTACATGAAGGTCTAATCCCTTCTTCCTGAACTTAATACAATTTAAATAAATCCCCTTAATATAAATTGACAACATGCAATAACAAATCAATTAACACAATTACTAGTTCAACTAAACATAACTAAATACAAATATTTTAACACTAATCTTTATAAAAGTGATCGAACTGTCGAGATTCTGAGAGCTGAACGATGAAGGGTTCGCCTACGTTCTTATGGCTCGCTATAAACACTCCCCAACTAACGTCTGCTGAAACGAGCCACACATTCCATTTCCTTTGTGTACATGGACCAATGAAATTACACCATTGTCGTGCTAAATAAAGCCGTCCTGGGCTGTGTTGTTATCTTGTTTAGTCGAAAGCTAATATTTTGAAAAGTTTAGCCTAGAACTTCACAAAATTTACGAAGAATATTGTTTTGACTATGCTCTTGCTTCCTATGCAAACAAATAAGCGTGAAAGTCAGTGCAGAGCGTAAGAGAAATTTAAGATTGTAAACAAAATCTCAAAGCTGTGTTTAGTGTCCGAAGCGACTGCCCGAATTAGTTTACATGAAAGCTAACATTTCGCTTACTATAGCTCAGAGCTTTACAAAATTTACGAAGAATATTGTTTTGACTATGTTCTTGCTTCCTATGCAAACTAATAAGCGTGAAAGTCAGTGCAGAGCGTATAAACAGCGTAAGAGAAATTTAAGATTGTAAACAAAAGCTCAAAGCTAATAAGGTGTTTATTAGTGTCTGAAGCGACTGCCCGAATTAGTTTACTTGAAAGCTAATATTTTGCTTACTATAGCTAAGAGCTTTACAAAATTTATGAAGAATGGTATTATGAATATGTTCTTGCTGGTCGTGTAAATAAATCTGTGCGAAAAGCTACAAGTGTCGGCGAAATGTATCTAGCGGATAATAATTTTTTTACCGGGATGTCTGGCCATCTCGATGACACTACTCAGCTGCATAATATATATTCCAGGCAGTGACGCTTTTAACTTTATTTCATGTACATGTATTCATTTCACGATTCACAGTTACAACATCATCTTATTGATTCTATTTACCTAAATAAACTAAACTATAAGCAATAGTCTTCGAAATATTGGTTAAAACGGTCGGAATCGGGATTAAGGGAATGGAATGTGTGGCTCGTTTCAGCAGACCTTGGTTGGGGAATAAACGTGAGCCATACTACTCAAATCAGTAGGGCGAGACATGGATGATTTTTTTATCGCTTCCGAAATGTCAGTTTTATTAACCGCGGATCAATAGTAAAGCAATCACGAGGTGTATTCTCATGTCCCACGTGATAAACATCCAATTGTTAACTCGTAAACGAGCTATCACGTGTTACATAAGAATACACCTCGTGATTGCTTTGAAATTGATCTGCGAACTGTCGCTTCGGAAGCGATAAAAACATCGTCCATGTCTCGCTCTACTGATTTGAGTATATTAAGAAGGTCTGCGAAGGAGACTAGCGTGGCATGGCGCTGTGAATTTGATACCGTTTGGTGTCAGAAACAGATAAAACAGAAACAGATAAAATCTTGCCAGTTCAATCAGTCATATAGATTACTTGGCTATAATAGAAATAGGAACTTTTCTTGCCTTCCCTTTTATCGATAATCGATAAAATAAATTTAATAGTTTATGTTTATATTCATAACTTCACAGCGTGTTAAGTATTCTAATCAGGATTATAACATTCCGCAAATATTGAGATTACATTCACAAAATAACATGCAGGTGCATGCTTAAACCTTAAACCTTAATATTAAATCCCAGTTCTAACTCTAACCCTAGCTCTAATAAACCTAAAAATGTGAGGAGAAAGATTAAAGCAAAAGAAGAAGAAAATTATATGAAGTTACAAAAGCGATATGACCGGAACCCAACGGCTCGTATAACATCAAATTTCTCCACGATCCTTCATGTATAGGTATAGGGTCTCTTAGACTTTAAAAACGCGTAACGGTTGTTGCGCAGTCTGAACGGACTTGGCACTGCTACATTATATTGCCATGATCGTACTTTGATCAGAGCTTGATGTGATGTGATGTGATGTCATGTGATGTGATGTGATGTATTTGACATTCGTTATGTTTTTAAACAGACCAGACGGTAGACCGTAGACACGAGGCCCGACAGAACTAACGCATGAGTTGTACCTGTTTATGGCCTACGCTAAATGTCGCACAATAGACGAACTTAATTCGAATTAACTTCATCAGTAAATCGACGTAAATTCGACGTCGAGTTCAGTCGAATTTATATGTTTTTACTTGGACGCGTTGAGCCTGAAAACGATTTCTCGAAACATCATAACATGGCGGCTGGCGCCGAATTGTCACAGACAGAAGAGAAAGATTTAATTCGACGAGACGATAATTCGTCATGTAACTCGAACACGCATCGATCTTCGCATTTATATACGTCTGACGAATTTAATTGCCCAGACGAATTTAATTCATGTGTCGAATTTAATCGAGTTATACGTCGCAGTTTCGTCGAATAAAATTCAAACAATTAAATTCGTCTGAATTAAATTTGTCTATTGTGCAACGTTTAGCGCAGGCCTATTATGAATTGTATGTTCAATTTGGTGTCCTCGTGAACGCTGGTAATATCGTAGGTCCGTATGATCGATAGGCCCTGAAAGATGCAGAAACCACTCAGACCAGACTATATAGTGTCCTGTTATAGCATGCATGTGCTCTGAAATCCAACTAGACTTTAACTAGGGTCTACTATTAGTAAACTTACCGTCAGGTCCGTCAATTGTATAAAGATTAAACTTGTCGTTTCCTTGTTTGTTCTTATTGAAATCTAAAGATTTAGAAAATCAGATCCTGTCTGTTTATTTGAACGAGTGGTAAATAGGTGTTGGCGTCCAGCTTAGCTACACAAAAAGAACAACGGAAGTTTGTGATTACTCGAGACGTCAGAACATGCAGGAAGAGATTGGTCAGGCGTTTTAGTAAAACACCGAACAGCGGAACACCGGAACAGCGGAACACCGGAACAGTGGAATAGCAAAAAAATGGAACAAGTATAATAGTAAGAGTTTGAGTGACAACCTCGTACCCAGGGTCTTATCTCCGCTCCCCCGCCCCCGCCCACCGCTTCGAAAAGACCCTGGTCCAGGCTGGTCACGTGCTGCCCAAAATATGGGCAGTACAAAATAAATTTAGTGTGGGTAGGGTGGTACAAAAAACTTTCTCGACTTACCGACCAGAGTAGTGTTTATACAAAACGCAAAACATCAGGCCAGATGAAATGTCATGACTCACGAAAGGTGCACAACGGCTTGGAGAAACAATCCGAAACGAGATATAATTTAATAAGAATGCCAAAGTCTCAAAGATCAATATTTTGCTGGCTTTGTAGCGCTGGCGACATGTGTTATTGATGGGAGAATATTCGTCTTAAGCATTCGAATCGCGAGGCCAGGTTTTTAACTGGACGTATTCACTTAAATATAACGGCAGCTTTCAGTCTTTCACGTGTAGTATTCAACAACGTACAGGTGAAACAGTGAAACACATACGTATTTTATTGTTTATATTGAGAGTTTGAAACAGTCTTCCATTTCATTATCCACTGCAGGAGCGGATCTAAGCTTGTTGAAAGGGGGGTGTCCTAGGGCGAAGCCGAGCCTTCTAGGGGGTCCCCCCGGAAATTTTTGAGTTCTTGGGTCTCTGAAATGGCATTTCCAGCGATTTGAGAGCCATTTGAGGGCACGTTTGAGCACTCCGCAGTATAGAAAAAAGGTTGTATTTTGGGTTACATGTACTTACAGTATAAAATATTTATGTAAACACTTTAAAAAAAAAATTTTAAATGCAACTTCACGGTCAACTAGAGCTGTTAGACCTGCAATAATTATATTTAGCGTCTTTTAATAATTTTTTCTAGACCAAAGAGGGGGTTGGCTAGCCACCCAATCCACCACCCCTAAATCCGCCCCTGCACTGCGAGCTTTACTGTGCTGCGTTGTTTTGACCAGTTCTCATGCGGGCAAAATTATCGTCAGTCATCCACGAACATGATAAGTGATAAATATATTTGATATAAAATGCCAATTTTCAAGTTGCCAGTTCAATCAGTCATATAGATTACTATAATAGAAATAGGAACTTTTCTTGCCTTCCCTTTTATCGATAATCGATAAAATAAATTTAATAGTTTATGTTTATATTCATAACTTCACAGCGTGTTAAGTATTCTAATCAGGATTATAACATTCCGCAAATATTGAGATTACATTCACAAAATAACATGCAGGTGCATGCTTAAACCTTAAACCTTAATATTAAATCCCAGTTCTAACTCTAACCCTAGCTCTAATAAACCTAAAAATGTGAGGAGAAAGATTAAAGCAAAAGAAGAAGAAAATTATATGAAGTTACAAAAGCGATATGACCGGAACCCAACGGCTCGTATAACATCAAATTTCTCCACGATCCTTCATGTATAGGTATAGGGTCTCTTAGACTTTAAAAACGCGTAACGGTTGTTGCGCAGTCTGAATGGACTTGGCACTGCTACATTATATTGCCATGATCGTACTTTGATCAGAGCTTGATGTGATGTGATGTGATGTATTTGACATTTGTTATGTTTTTAAACAGACCAGACGGTAGACCGTAGACACGAGGCCCGACAGAACTAACGCATGAGTTGTACTTGTTCATGGCCTACGCTAAACGTCGCACAATTGACGAACTTAATTCGAATTAACTTCATCAGTAATGCGACGTAAATTGGACGTCGAGTTCAGTCGAATTTATATGTTTTTACTTGGACGCGTTGAGCCTGAAAACGATTTCTCGAAACATCATAACATGGCGGCTGGCGCCGAATTGTCACAGACAGAAGAGAAAGATTTAATTCGACGAGACGATAATTCGTCATGTAACTCGAACACGCATCGATCTTCGCATTTATATACGTCTGACGAATTTAATTGCCCAGACGAATTTAATTCATGTGTCGAATTTAATCGAGTTATACGTCGCAGTTTCGTCGAATAAAATTCAAACAATTAAATTCGTCTGAATTAAATTCGTCTATTGTGCAACGTTTAGCGCAGGCCTATTATGAATTGTATGTTCAATTTGGTGTCCTCGTGAACGCTGGTAATATCGTAGGTCCGTATGATCGATAGGCCCTGAAAGCTGCAGAAACCACTCAGACCAGACTATATAGTGTCCTGTTATAGCATGCATGTGCTCTGAAATCCAACTAGACTTTAACTACAATCCTGGACAAAATTGTTGGGCCACTTTGCCGATTTTGACGATTTTCGCATAGTGTCCCAAGCACTTTTGGCCAGGATTGTCTGAAAATGACGAATTAAACAAAATCGAAGAAAAAAACAATTTGGCGGCGGCGATTCTGCGCAGTTTGCTCGAAAATGACATAAATACGCTCCCACATGCATGACCAACAAATTGTTTGTGGGGTATAGAAGGTTTGGTGAATATGTAAATTAAATAGAGCTCTCGTGCGGGTGGTACCGGTGCGGGTGGGAACTCTGCAGAGACTCTGCTCCAGTGATCCCTTCCCCATTGAGGGGGTAAGGGGGAGCAGAGATGGGGGCTCTTTTATTAAACTGTATATATTTTGCAATGTTACAAAGTTAAAAAGCTGTGTTTTATTGAAAAAATCGTAAACTCGTCATTTTCAGACAATCCTGGACAAAATTGTTGGGCCACTTTGCCGATTTTGACGATTTTCGCATAGTGTCCCAAGCACTTTTGGCCAGGATTGTCTGAAAATGACGAATTAAACAAAATCGAAGAAAAAAACAATTTGGCGGCGGCGATTCTGCGCAGTTTGCTCGAAAATGACATAAATACGCTCCCACATGCATGACCAACAAATTGTTTGTGGGGTATAGAAGGTTTGGTGAATATGTAAATTAAATAGAGCTCTCGTGCGGGTGGTACCGGTGCGGGTGGGAACTCTGCAGAGACTCTGCTCCAGTGATCCCTTCCCCATTGAGGGGGTAAGGGGGAGCAGAGATGGGGGCTCTTTTATTAAACTGTATATATTTTGCAATGTTACAAAGTTAAAAAGCTGTGTTTTATTGAAAAATCGTAAACTCGTCATTTTCAGACAATCCTGGACAAAATTGTTGGGCCACTTTGCCGATTTTGACGATTTTCGCATAGTGTCCCAAGCACTTTTGGCCAGGATTGTCTGAAAATGACGAATTAAACAAAATCGAAGAAAAAAACAATTTGGCGGCGGCGATTCTGCGCAGTTTGCTCGAAAATGACATAAATACGCTCCCACATGCATGACCAACAAATTGTTTGTGGGGTATAGAAGGTTTGGTGAATATGTAAATTAAATAGAGCTCTCGTGCGGGTGGTACCGGTGCGGGTGGGAACTCTGCAGAGACTCTGCTCCAGTGATCCCTTCCCCATTGAGGGGGTAAGGGGGAGCAGAGATGGGGGCTCTTTTATTAAACTGTATATATTTTGCAATGTTACAAAGTTAAAAAGCTGTGTTTTATTGAAAAATCGTAAACTCGTCATTTTCAGACAATCCTGGACAAAATTGTTGGGCCACTTTGCCGATTTTGACGATTTTCGCATAGTGTCCCAAGCACTTTTGGCCAGGATTGTCTGAAAATGACGAATTAAACAAAATCGAAGAAAAAAACAATTTGGCGGCGGCGATTCTGCGCAGTTTGCTCGAAAATGACATAAATACGCTCCCACATGCATGACCAACAAATTGTTTGTGGGGTATAGAAGGTTTGGTGAATATGTAAATTAAATAGAGCTCTCGTGCGGGTGGTACCGGTGCGGGTGGGAACTCTGCAGAGACTCTGCTCCAGTGATCCCTTCCCCATTGAGGGGGTAAGGGGGAGCAGAGATGGAGGCTCTTTTATTAAACTGTATATATTTTGCAATGTTACAAAGTTAAAAAGCTGTGTTTTATTGAAAAATCGTAAACTCGTCATTTTCAGACAATCCTGGACAAAATTGTTGGGCCACTTTGCCGATTTTGACGATTTTCGCATAGTGTCCCAAGCACTTTTGGCCAGGATTGTCTGAAAATGACGAATTAAACAAAATCGAAGAAAAAAACAATTTGGCGGCGGCGATTCTGCGCAGTTTGCTCGAAAATGACATAAATACGCTCCCACATGCATGACCAACAAATTGTTTGTGGGGTATAGAAGGTTTGGTGAATATGTAAATTAAATAGAGCTCTCGTGCGGGTGGTACCGGTGCGGGTGGGAACTCTGCAGAGACTCTGCTCCAGTGATCCCTTCCCCATTGAGGGGGTAAGGGGGAGCAGAGATGGGGGCTCTTTTATTAAACTGTATATATTTTGCAATGTTACAAAGTTAAAAAGCTGTGTTTTATTGAAAAATCGTAAACTCGTCATTTTCAGACAATCCTGGACAAAATTGTTGGGCCACTTTGCCGATTTTGACGATTTTCGCATAGTGTCCCAAGCACTTTTGGCCAGGATTGTAGGGTCTACTACTAGTAAACTTACCGTCAGGTCCGTCAATTGTATAAAGATTAAACTGGTCGTTTCCTTGTTTGTTCTTATTGAAATCTAAAGATTTAGAAAATCAGATCCTGTCTTTTTATTTGAACGACTGGTAAATAGGTGTTGGCGACCCAGACTGGAAAGTTTGTAAAATGCGCAACGGGAATCAAATTTCGGCCGCCATTTTGCGCGGGCATCTCGTGAAAATTGCGCGGGCTCGCGCGGGAAAATAAGTCGTTTCCAGGGCGGTCGCCAATAAAATGGCGGCTACAATCGAATTTTCATGCAGTTTTCGCCGAATCTGCGTTAAAAGTCCGCGATCACAGGCAATTTTTCGAAAAATTGCGCGGCCACTACATTTTTTACGAAAATTGCGCCGCCGCGGGAAATTGTCGTGAAAAATCGCGCAACGGAAATATCCGTTGCGCGATACAAACTTTCCAGTCTGGTTGGCGACCAGCTTAGCTACACAAAAAGAACAACGGAAGTTTGTGATTACTCGAGACGTCAGAACATGCATGCAGGAAGAGATTGGTCAGGCGTTTTAGTAAAACACCGAACAGCGGAACACCGGAACAGCGGAACACCGGAACAGTGGAACAGCAAAAAAATGGAACAAGTATAATAATAAGAGTTTGAGTGACAACCTCGTACCCAGGGTCTTATCTCGGCTCCCCCGCCCCCGCCCACCGCTGCGAAAAGACCCTCAAAATAAATTTAGTGTGGGTAGGGTGGTACAAAGCTTTCTCGACTTACCGACCGGAGTAGTGTTTATACAAAACGCAAAACATCTGGCCAGATGAAATGTCACGACTCACGAAAGGTGCACAACGGCTTGGAGAAACAATCCGAAACGAGATATAATTTAATAAGAATGCCAAAGTCTCAAAGATCAATATTTTGCTGGCTTTGTAGCGCTGGCGACATGTGTTATTGATGGGAGAATATTCGTCTTAAGCATTCGAATCGCGAGGCTTTTAACTGGACGTATTCACTTAAATATAACGGCAGCTTTCACGTGTGGTATTCAACAACGTACAGGTGAAACACATACGTATTTTATTGTTTATATTGAGAGTTTGAAACAGTCTTCCATTTCATTATCCACTGTGAGCTTTACTGTGCTGCGTTGTTTTGACCAGTTCTCATGCGGACAAAATTATCGTCAGTCATCCACGAACATGATAAGTGATAAATATATTTGATATAAAATGCCAATTTTCAAGTTCATTTTAAAAAAGGTTAGTCGATATCCGTACCTATTATATTTTAAACAATTGGCGAGGAACTATAATTTAATATGACGTGTTATTAGTCCGAAAAGCGGCGGGTATTTAGGTTGTTGCGTTTAAAACGATCAAAACTAAAAGATACGTAACAAGTTAACTTGAACGGGGGTTTCTTTATCGGACAAGAAGTTTGTGACAGCAAAGAAGCAGAAAAATCGATAAGACTCGCCCGCTTTCTTGAAGTCTACTGAAAATACTATTTCTTTAAGTAAACAACACAGCGCATTCAGAAATACAGACATGACAACAAAGGTTCAACATTTCACCTTTGCCTTATTAAATGTGTCTAGTGTCTTGCTATAGCATTATCAGGGCCGTAGCGAGGGGGGGTATTGGGGGGTGCAGCACCCCCCCCCAACTTTTACAAAATAGCAATATTCGGAAAACTCACAGGTCTATTCGGAAAATTGGCACCTTTTTCTTTAAGACTATTTTGAAAGATTTGTCAAAATCTACTGATTAAATGAAAAATAAACGTACTGGTATGTGGTAACAGAAAACTTGTCGGTCGAATTTAATACAATAATACTTACACATTAATTACGTTGTCTAAAGTCTCCATTCTCGTTCCCAGTGCCCGCCACACAAACGTGGGCTCTGGGAATGTGAATATTGCTACTTGCAAGGCTCCCACGGGTCCCGTCGTCACACGACCTGACCTTTTGTGCAATTGTTTTAGAATTTATTATATGGATAAAATGTAGTACCGTTACTACAGTAAGTAACTGCATGGTAATAAAATAGTTGTTGTTGTTGTTGTTGTTGTTGTCTCTGTCATTTTGGCAGTTGGCAAAGTTTTGTGATTATTAAATACATGAATATTTATTGAAGGAAAACTTCACACAATCTCTTGCTGACCCATGTGTGTATACTCGTAATATTCATGCAAATCAATGCGTCATAATAATTATTTGGGTTAACGATCTTATCATTTCTGCCAGTAAAACAATTTTACTGCAAAGTGTGAAAGATTCTTTAAGTAAACGATTTGAAATGAAAGACCTAGGAATACTGTCATGGTTTTTAGGTACAGAATTCAAATGTTTGGAAGGTGTGATAGAAATGAACCAAAGGCAATATATTGAAAAGTTATTGCAAAGGTTCAGGATGGCAGATTGCAAACCAAAGGTAACTCCATCTATCCTATATAGGATTGGATAAATTCATTGACATGGAGTCACCCGAGTTGAATGATCCGACCTTAAATTGTATATATAGGGAAATTGTTGGAAGCTTAATATATGTTATGACAGGTACTAGACCTGATCTATGCTACATCGTTACAAAGCTTTCACAAAACATGTCCAAACCCACTATAGCCCATCTGAACGCAGCAAAACATGTCCTAAGGTACTTGAAAGGGACAGTAGAACAAAACTTAGGTTTTAGAAAATCAGAAATTCCTTTAAGACTTATCGGATACTGTGATTCAGATTGGGGAGGTGATATACGTGACAGGCGTAGTATATCTGGTTACGGTTTTCATTTGTCAGAAAATGGTCCTTTGGTATCATGGAGAAGTCGAAAACAGCCAACTGTGGCGTTGTCGACATGCGAGGCAGAGTACATAGCGATTACGGACGCAGCACAGGAAGCAAAATTCTTGAGACAGATATGTATAGATATGAAGATAGTTGATGAAGGCAGCAGCGTACTAGTTAATGTAGACAACCAAGGTGCGATAAACTTAGCTAAAAATCCTATGTACCACAAGAGGTCGAAACATATAGATATAAAATACCATTTTATTAGAAGTGAGGTACAAAAAGGTAGTATACAATTGAAATATATTGTAACTGATAAGAATGTAGCAGATATATTCACTAAGCCAGTGAGTAAAGTCAAGTTGGGAAAATTTAGAAAATTTATTTCAGGTTAATAAGTATATAACATACGAGCAAGTGGGGGTGTTAAGTAATGCTCTTAACTGTATAAACATTGTTGTTTAATATAAGAATGTGACTTTAAGATTAGTTATGACTGGATATTATTATGTATTATTATGACTATGTAACAAACTTCCTGTTACCATATATGGAAACATATCAAGGTTAATCTGACCAATCATGATGTAACGAAGGAATGTAAAAGACACGCATTCAATGTAAATAATTCTAATTCTTGTTATGCTTCAGTGTGCTTGTCATGTTTTATAACTAGAAAACGATGACGACAACAACGAATTCAACAATTATAAACTACAATCAGTGACAAAATAACGTGGGACACTGTTAAAAATCGCATATTTTATACTTAACGATGAATAATCGCTATTGCTGACTGAAAGGTCATATATAAGGTTAGGCCAAACATTGCATGGAGTGAACTCAAAAAATGGCAGATAACTTAAGTTTTTAATACAATATCCATTGGCGTTATACTGGTTTTAAATTGAAAACAATGCTCTATACTTCGTACCAAATGAAGATGCCAGACTTCGAACTGTTTGATCGACCTGCCACAGTGCCACTGCTATTGTAAAAAATAAAGTGCGAAAACTAACCTGCTTTAAAATTCCAAAGCGATAAATCGAAGATAGAATTTTCAGCTAGCCAAGACAATGTTTTAGGCATGAAATCTCCAATATGAGTAATCTTCAATTGATGTCTCCATTTTTAAACAAATAATTATTGACCAGTAAGTGTTTGCAATGATAATCGACAATCAGGTAGAAACATTTCAGTCTTTATTAATAACAACTAGATTAGCCGGCGTAATAACAAAATAACAAAAAGAACATCCCCTCCCGTATTAAATTTTTTGCTCGGTGCAACGTCAGCAAATCGTCAGCAGCTCCTACCAGGGTCTTTTCTCCAGCGGGCGCAGAGAAAAACCCTGGGTACGAGGTTGCCCAACATGCCGATTGATAAACCCAGCTAAAGGCCAATCAGGAAAACTTAGTAAAACTATTCTTGACAAAATAAATTCAGATTTAAGACAAATCACACAGGTAAACCAATGGAGAAACACGCAAATAGTAATTGAATGGTTTAAAAACATCAGCGAAAAAAACAAACACACTTTTATTTCATTTGATATTGTCGACTTTTACCCATCAATTTCGGAAGACCTTTTAGACCGAGCTCTATCATGGGCCGCAAATCAGTTGACAAAAATAAACACGCAAGACCTTTCCATTGTTAAACACGCACGAAAATCACTACTTTTCAACCGAGAAAAAACATGTATGAAAAAGGACAGCCAAAACTTATTTGATGTAACAATGGGCAGCTATGACGGCGCCGAGGTATGCGAATTGGTCGGCCTTTTCATACTTAGCAACCTTAAAAACAAGTTTGGCAAAGAAAACATTGGCCTTTATAGAGATGACGGATTAGCTATTTTAAAGAACAAAACCAGCAGATTGGCAGACAAAGCAAGAAAAGACCTACATAAAATTTTCGAAGAATTTGGACTTAAAATCACAGCCCAAGCAAATATACATGTAACAAAATTTCTAGATGCAACATTTGACTTACAAAATGGAACATACAAACCCTATAGGAAGCCCAATGACGATCCGCTTTATGTTAACAAGCATTCAAACCACCCACCTAGTATTTTAAAACAACTCCCAACATCCATAAATAAGCGCATTTCACTCCTTTCATCAAACTACACAACATTCCAGGAGTCTTCACCCACATACCAAAACGCATTACACCACAGCAATTTTAACCAACAATTAGTATACACGCAAGCCAATGAGGAAACAAGCCAACCACGTAGGAAGCGACAAGTAGAAACATAATTTGGTTTAACCCACCATACAGCAAGAACGTTAGAACACACATATATAGGACGATGTTTCTTAAACTTAATTGATAAACATTTCCCACCACACAACAAGCTACACAAGATTTTCAACAGAAACACAGGCTGGCAGACAAAACCGTCGTAAGAATTGCCATGAAACAGTAACATACAGAAACTATAAACATTTCTGCCAAGAAGAGTTTCTAAAAGATCTACACGCTGAGTGATTACTAGATGTTTACGATGTTACTGATAAGATTTATGTTTGGGAGTCTCTGTTCATTAGCATAGTGGATCAACACGCGCTCCTATTGTCTCTCGTTGGGTCAAAAATAAAAAACTAAATGAGTGGATGACCCCAGGGATTTTGCAGCAGATACGAATCAGAGATCAATTGAAATCACGTAGTAAATTTAATGTTCTTGCCAGAACAATGTATAAACGAGTAAGAAATCAGGTTGTCAAGCTCGTTGCTAATGCAAAATCTAGCTATTTTAAACGAAAGATCATGGAAAATATTAAAGGGCAATGTTAAAGACCTATGGAAAATCCTAAAACGTGTTGTGCCAACAAAGCCTCTAGCCTACATTGAAGTTGAAGGGAAGCAAGTATCAGAACCGGAAGAAATGGCGAACGCTTTTAATCAATATTTTACATCGCTCCCATGTCCACCAATACAAATATAGTTAATGTTGAGCTAAGTACTTATTTTAATAATTTGCTTCATGAATTTAGTGAAAACCGTACACCACCAAATCTATTTGAAATTCCACCTGTCACCAAGGAGATAGTTGAACTTGATCTTAACAAAATTCCTGAAATAAAGCGACAGGTCTAGATGGAATCAGTATATACGCATAGTAAAGGCAGCCTTACCAGCTATATCCACAAGTTTAGCTAACATTTATAACGCCAGTATTTTAAGTGGTACTTTTCCCGATGAATTCAGAAGAGCAAAAGTGTCTCCTATACATAAGAAATAATCCACTCATAACAGGAGCAACTTTCGACCAATCTCTGTGTTGTCTATACTTTCAATACCTTTAGAACGACATCGACATGCATGCATGTGTCACTGTCATTTTATAATCACTTGAACTTGAATAACTTGCTATATATTAATCAGTCTGCCTATACAGAATTAATCATTCATGTCACATTAATCATTAAAGCTATGCACGACAGCAAACTTGTTGGAACTGTCTTGCGAAATATCATATCAGCCCAATGGCCATGCATGCAGTGGTTTACATCATATCTCAGTGGCCGCTCACAACAGTGCTCTGTACTAGGGTCACTACCAAGGCCTTTGATACTTGAACGGGGTGTTCTACAAGGATCAATACTACCACATTCATCCCGACCTGTAACATACTCTCTTCTAAACCCTACTGCTACGGACCTTAATCACTTATATCTATTGTATTTGTTTACATGATTATCCTGAATTGTAAAATGGTCTAAAATTCCAGATAATCCTGAATATTAAAGAAAATGAAACCCAACCCTGACCCCCACCACTAAACCTAACGACAACCCCGGGTAACCCAACCTCGTCCCCAGGGCCTTTTGCGGTGGGGCAGCGCGAAAAGGCCCTGGCATCGGCTGGTGGGTTCTGTGTTTTCATTGGTTGATCGCTTATTGCTGCCTCCCCTTAACGCCTATTCTTGGCGTTCCTGTTCTTAACTCGTGTCCAGTCCTTTTGCCGAGTTATGTAAAGCTGACAAAGATCTCGATTTGCGAAAAATTTGGATAGATGTTAGCAGTACCCAGTCCCCCTTTTTACGCGAAGTTTGGAGCACACAGTTGGAGCAGTTGCATCAGTGTGACCAGATTTGGTAATTTTAATTACTTTTGGTAATATTTCGCGATTTTTCGGACTTTTTTGGTAATTGAAAATTTTTGGTAATTTTTTTAGTAATTTATTTTAAAGTTAGTAATATTTTGGTTATCAACCAAATACGCCATAATGACACAACCTGTTATTCAAAAATTCAATGAGAACAGTTGCAGGTCCATGCCTGCAAAGCTGTACATCCCAATTGCAAGCTGCTGGTCCAAGCTGTCCAGCTGAATCGACGGAATCGTGCTGATCACCACTGACCTGTGCTGATTGCGGGCTCGGAACCCGTGGCCGATCATCGCGACGCCATATTTGCATTTTGTATTTTTGCACAAACATGGAAAAAACATAGTTTCAGTGATGGAAAGCGACGAGGATGAAATTTCTGAAAGCCAGAAAGGCGAAGAGGATACCAGAAAAAGAAAGATCACGACCAAAACTCAAAATAAAGGTGAAAAAAAAGTACAAGCAGCATTATCGAAACGAGTGGGCATTGTTGCCGGAATTTTCGAAGTGGCTAACAAAGGGCAAGACTGCAGACACTGCTTATTGCAAAGTATGTCGATGCGAGATTCAAGCAAGATTGGCTACCATTCGCATACACGGCCAGAGTTCAAAGCATACGTCCCTCATGAACACATCATCTGGTTGTTCGCAGGTACGTAAACGTGTTGACTTTGCGCGATGGTTTTGTGTCAAAAGACAATTTTGATTTCATCTTCATAATATTGTATATTGATTTTTAGCTTTCCAAATATTTTAAACCTGGTAACAGCCTTTCCGATGAAGTAAAGAAAGCAGAATTAACATTTTGTGCATTTCTTGCTGAGCACAATTTGCCTTTTCGAGTAATGGATCACTTGTGCACCATAATATCTCGAACATTTAAAGATTCAGCGATCGCTAGTGAATTTTCGTGCAAACGCACAAAGACTGCTGCCATAACATACAATGTCTTATCCAAAGAGTTCAAGACTCAGCTTAGAAAAAGTCTTCATGAAACTACAGATAAAGGAACAACAAAGTGCATGGCGATCGTCATTAAACTATTTGACGAAGAAGCAAAGAAGGTCGACACGAGATTATTAAACCTAGTCCCAGTGCAAGGAGAAACGGCTGCTGATCTTTTTGAACTGATGAAAACCGATTTGGCAAAGCATGATGTTCAAATTACGCAATTAGTTGGATTTGCAGCAGATACAACCAACGTAATCTTTGGTGAACACAATAGTATTGCTAGTCGTATAAAAGAAGAAAATCCCAATTGTCTGGCCATCAAATGCGCGTGTCATTCATGTGCACTAGCGGTTTCCCATGCTTGTGCCCTCCTTCCACGAAACTTAGAGCAGGTTGTAAAAGAGTGTTACAATTATTTTGCTCTTTCAAGCAAACGGTGTAACGAGTTTAAAGAATTCCAGGAATTCACAGAGTCCAAGCAATATAGAATGCTTAGGTTCTACGATATAAGATGGCTTTCTTTTGGGTCGTGTGTTGAGCGTCTTCTTGGTCAATGGGATGCCTTGAAGTTGTATTTCACATCGCAGTATTTAGTCGATCGTTTGCAAGCCTCTCAGTTCTTGTTTGAGCAGTTATCCAATGCCATTACAAAACTGTACTTCGCATTTCTGAATTACATCATGTCCCTTGTGAACAAGCTAAATGTGATTTTCCAGTCCGAGACACCAGCTATTCACAAGTTTCAATCAAATTGCACGTTAGCTTATAAATCAATACTCAGTAGTTTTGTGAAGCCAATACTCCTTAAAGGTGACGTGGCAGTTATTGATGTTCGAAACCCTGCAAATCATCTACCATTAGCGCAGCTTTATATGGGGACAGATGCAGCAAGGCTCCTTGCTTCTGATGCCTACAAGAATGTCGCAAAGGAAATGATCAAAGCGTGCTTTCAGAGATGTCAGAAATTTTTGATAGAGCTCTGCTTCCAGTTGAAGAAACGATTACCCATAGACGACCCCCTAGTGCGGCAGTTAAGGTTCCTGAATCCACAGTTAGCAATATCAGCAACGATTCCAAGTATCGCTGACGTTGCTGCGAAATTTCCTCAGGTCATTTCCACAGAAAAGCTTCAGATTCTTGACCAAGAATGGAGGGAACTGGGTTTAGATGAAGAAATATCAGAATTAGCTGACAAATGTGCCACATCGCCTACTGAAGAGTTTTGGGCCAATGTAGCGCTGAATGAGGAGTACCGTATCTTAGGAAGATTTGTGAAGGCAATGCTGTGCTTACCTGTTAGCAATGCTGATTGCGAGCGGGTATTTTCTAAGTTGAATTTGATTAAAACGAAACAAAGAAACCGTTTTTCAACTGAAGGAGTGGCATCGCTCATTTTTGTTAAGGATGGAATTAAGCATATGTCACGGTCTTGCGAAAACTTTGAACCCACTAAAGAGATGCTTGATCGGTGCAATAAAGAGATGTATACCAATGTCGAGGCTATCTATCATTCATTTCTATCTATCATTTGCAGCGTGCAAATGAGTCCGAAGATGATGATGTATAATCAATCACAGACTGTATATTTAGTTTCAGGCACTTGGAGGGCTGATTTTCGAGAATAGTTATTTCACTAAAGGAAACTTGTTTTTGCTGTTAACATTTAAACATTTAAATTACGAAACATGTTATATTTATTCAATGAAAGACCGCTAAAAGTGAACAGTGGAACGGAAATCTTTGTAAACATTAATTTTTCAGTTATGTTAATGCATCGCAAAGGATTCTGGTTAAGAATATTTGTTGAGTCGAGAGTATAAATAATAAATTATACTATAGAGCTATTATTTAGCCATTCATCGCTGTTTTACTGATTTTCAGACCACTTTGGTTGACAGCAGAAATTTAGTAATTTTTTCTACATTTTGGTAATTTTTTGCATGCTTATTTAGTAATTGCCTTGCAAAATATCTGGTCACACTGAGTTGCATTTCAATTTTAAAGGTGAGTAGTTATTTAAATTTGCTTGAATTTGGGGGTTTTGGTCATTAATTAAGCGCAACACTCTACTTTCAAAAGTTTTCTTCAACCATGAGCTCTGTGTTTTAGTCGGGATCGAGTATATTTGGAAGTCGAGGGTAAATTTATAAAGTGGAATACTTTAATACTTTGACGAGCTTTAGTAGTTTATTTAAGCTAGAATTTTTTAAATGTTCGGTTAAATACCTTTCTGTAAGTCTGCATGTGTTTTAGTCGTGGGTAGATATATAACTCATCAAACCACTGAGATTGAATATTCAGATCAGGGGGTTTCAATTGTGTATCTCAGTTTATACATCAACAATTCAACATGTGCTGCCTATGTGTATGTTATGCAATGAAATGTGTTATTCATTTCAGGGTTAACTCATAACTTAGATCTACATGTACTTTAATTTATAATTAGGTGTCTTTTGTACATATTATAAAATCATCAAGATGATTGGCAAGGTCAATGGTAAGTCTTTATCTCTTATACAATGAAAATTATTAATCACTTCTCAATTGTAACCCAACCCAGTTCCCTGTGTTTTTTGTGAACTGTACATATGCATGCCAACAAACAATTTTGTTCTTTTATAGATTTCTATAATTCGTAATATACAATATAAGTAGTGCAATGTCTGCTGGCTACAAGTAACTAGTACTACCAAACTGTTCTTTTCTTCGTGGGAAACTAAATCACTAACCACAATGGATCTGTTAACTATTGACTACCATGGATGATTGAAGTATATAAAATACCATCTCTTCGTGGCCCTTTGGGACTGCTGTACAGTATATCTACCAGATGCCATTGCATACAGTACTGTACATGTTCATTTCAGAATATAAACTACACATTTGGTTTCAATGATGGATTTCCACACAAAGATTTACAATCTGGATACACTGCATCTGTATCTTTCTGTAATAAACTACATCTCATGCAGACTGTCTGTACATTGAGTCTGAGAAGAAATGGATTATCATTTCACTCAAAACACTCTCAGAAAAGTGTGATTCACTTACAACAGAAGTATTAGTGTCCCATAATTTATTACATGTTTCTCTCAGAAAATAAACTAGATGTTTCAATGAATATGGATTGCTACACAATAATTATGTGGAGACATCTTGAGAGTAATGGATTGTCATCAATGACTATAGTAGTGCATTCTTACCAACAACTAATAAAACTCAGAGATTATAAACAATGGGCAACTCTAAAATGCTAGTCCACATTTTAGTACTACCAATTCTGCAAAATAATCTGATGGACTTGATGGTATATTGCTGTATAATTTTTCAGCTTTAGATTTGTTATAACATGTGATGAGACACTTGGAACTGCATTGATAGTTTTGTCACAGCAAGAGCCATGGTGATTTATTAATTGTATACTATAGTGTTTACCCTGTCAAAACCCTTGCCAATTATAATATCAAGAGATAAATCAGTAATGTTTAATTCTAAATCTTATAATTAAAAAATTAAAAATAACTGTGTAAATACCCTCTGTCTGTTGCGATTAATATATACCCAGGGCTTATATTGGGAATTTCGTAAAACCGGAAACTAATCAGGATTTTCGTCCCACTTGAGGCAGCACTTCACTTGCGATAGTAATTTCTAATCTTAAATATTCTTCGCAAATACAATTAATGCAAAATTTCAATGAATTTGGCATGACTCATATTCGACAATGGCTCATAAGCGTCCGCGTTTATATAGTTTGATCTGTTCTTATGCTTATAGTAGCGATAATGGCGGATTCCGATAACGTTTGAGAAATTCAGTGGCGAAAAACCATCTCTCGAGGATAAACATCTTTGCTCGGAGTTTAATATGCCGTCTTTCGAAAGTCGTCATATGGTTCGGTATTCAGTAAAAGCAGTAATGACAAGGATTTATGTGCGAAATACTTGTGAAATTATTTAGATCACTGAGGACGATTCGAGTTCAAAGTTGATATGCAGAAAGTGCGAGGTATTTCTTTTCAAGATGAGCGACTTGACTTTAGACAAGAGCCAAAATATGCAAATTAGAATAAACGTTGTGCAGCCACAAACGAAGTGCGGGAGGCTGGGAGCAGTATATGCTCTCCAAATTAAATGGTAATTTGGAGAGCACATAGGTTCGACAGCGCGAGTGAGTACGAGTTTGGAATTTTATACTGTTCAGTCAGTTCAGATAAAAAATAGTTGTGAGAAATTTAATACCATTAACCATTAACGCGAGTATCACATTTCGAATTTAGTCAATTTGCAAATTCGAGGTTGTATATTAAATATTTATATATATTCCTTTTCAGTTTCGAAGCGAAAAATCTCAAAGAACAAAGAGTGTTAGATAAACCTCTCGGAAACGCCGTTAAAATGTGGTCCTCAATGACTATATTTATAGTGGCTAATATTATATTTTAGTCACACAACTAAAAGATAACAATGCAGAGTGACAAGGAAAATACCCGGCCAGAAATTGTCAACAAAAAATAAAAAAGTTCCACGGAAAATCTTTTAAGCATGTCTTTTGTCTTTGAAATAAAAATATACATACAGTATATCTACGCCAAATAATAAAATATACGTGTAGAACTGAAAAGCTAGAACGCTTCAGCCTTGTAATTTCTCTGGCAAGCTTTGACGTCTTGTCAATTTCACTTTGCCACATATTTATATGTGATTTCGACTTAGGAAAAACCTGATAGACTGCGGATTATACAATTTAAGTAGAACAAGACAACCCCGTGAAGTTAGCTGCCAATTCGCCAGCTGCCAATTCACTGCCAATTAAGATAGCTGCCAATTCGGCACGGCAATGTTTCGCAATGGCGCTTCCAGGGGGGCGCGGTCGAGCAGCAGTCTCGCTTCGCAGACCAATATTTCGCCGGTCTTTTAACTCATTCAATACAACTTTAACACAAAATAATCATTTACCGTCGATAATTTAGGACATTTACGTTCGTACAAACTACATTTCTTCAAGTAAAATTATGATTTAAGAATGCTAGACTTTAATCCCATTCTCTCCATATTAAACCTATTCAGACTTAATAACAAACAAGCCGCGCTCCATCTAAATAATTTTCTGCTCGGTAGATAGCGAATCCAAATATACCGTTCGATTCCTTATACAATTCTGCGTCTAGCGATATTAAATATGTGATTTCAATTATTTTTCTAAATTTTCTGAACATCTATTTTGTAACGCGCTCTTGCTGACTCAGATCAAATGACACTTTGATTTGCCAACAAAATATTTTTTGCACTGCAGACAGAGATTCTGTAAATGGCATTAGATTCCTTGTTAAATTCTGCATAGGACAGTGTACGAAACGAATGTTAAACTGTAAACAAAGTAATTTATTTATATTTGTTAGTATGATCGTCACTTAGCGCGCGCTTCCTGACTCAGATCAAATGACACCTTGACTTGCCAGCAAAATATTTTCTGCACGGTAGACGGAGATTCTGTTAACGGCATTAGCTTCCTTGTTAAATTCTGCATAGGACAGTGTACGAAACGAATGTTAAACCGTAAACAAAGTAATTTATTTATATTTTTTAATATGATCGTCACTTAGCGCGCGCTTCCTGACTCAGATCAAATGACACCTTGATTTGCCAACAAAATATTTTCTGCACGGTAGACGGAGATTCTGTAAACGGCATTAGATTCCTTGTTAAATTCTGCATAGGACAGTGTACGAAACGAATGTTAAACTGTAAACAAAGTAATTTATTTATATTTTTTAATATGATCGTCACCTAGCGCGCGCTTCGTCACTCAGATCAAATGACACCTTGACTTGCCAACAAAATATTTTCTGCACGGTAGACGGAGATTCTGTAAACGGGATTAGATTCCTTGTTAAATTCTGCATAGGACAGTGTACGAAACGAATGTTAAACCGTAAACAAAGTAATTTATTTATATTTTTTAATATGATCGTCACTTAGCGCGCGCTTCGTCACTCAGATCAAATGACACCTTGACTTGCCAACAAAATATTTTTTGCACGGTAGACGGAGATTCTGTAAACGGGATTAGATTCCTTGTTAAATTCTGCATAGGACAGTGTACGAAACGAATGTTAAACTGTAAACAAAGTAATTTATTTATATTTGTTAGTATGATCGTCACTTAGCGCGCGCTTCCTGACTCAGATCAAATGACACCTTGACTTGCCAACAAAATATTTTCTGCACCGTAGACGGAGATTCTGTTAACGGCATTAGATTCCTTGTTAAATTCTGCATAGGACAGTGTACGAAACGAATGTTAAACTGTAAACAAAGTAATTTATTTATATTTTTTAATATGATCGTCACTTAGCGCGCGCTTCGTCACTCAGATCAAATGACACCTTGACTTGCCAACAAAATATTTTTTGCACGGTAGACGGAGATTCTGTAAACGGGATTAGATTCCTTGTTAAATTCTGCATAGGACAGTGTACGAAACGAATGTTAAACTGTAAACAAAGTAATTTATTTATATTTGTTAGTATGATCGTCACTTAGCGCGCGCTTCCTGACTCAGATCAAATGACACCTTGACTTGCCAACAAAATATTTTCTGCACCGTAGACGGAGATTCTGTTAACGGCATTAGATTCCTTGTTAAATTCTGCATAGGACAGTGTACGAAACGAATGTTAAACTGTAAACAATGTAATTTATTTATATTTTTTAATATGATCGTCACTTAGCGCTTGCTTGCTGACTCAGATCAAATGACACCTTGATTTGCCAACAAAATATTTTCTGCACGGTAGACGGAGATTCTGTAAACGGCATTAGATTCCTTGTTAAATTCTGCATAGGACAGTGTACGAAACGAATGTTAAACCGTAAACAAAGTAATTTATTTATATTTTTTAATATGATCGTCACTTAGCGCGCGCTTCCTGACTCAGATCAAATAACACCTTGATTTGCCAACAAAATATTTTCTGCACAGTAGAGGGAGATTCTGTAAACGGCATTAGATTCCTTGTTAAATTCTGCATAGGACAGTGTACGAAACAAATGTTAAACTGTAAACAAAGTAATTTATTTATATCTTTTAATATGATCGTCACTTAGCGCTTGCTTGCTGACTCAGATCAAATGACACCTTGATTTGCCAACAAGATATTTTCTGCACGGTAGACGGAGATTCTGTAAACGGCATTAGATTCCTTGTTAAATTCTGCATAGGACAGTGTACGAAACGAATGTTAAACTGTAAACAAAGTAATTTATTTATATTTTTTAGTATGATCGTCACTTAGCGCGCGCTTCCTGACTCAGATCAAATGACACCTTGATTTGCCAACAACTGTGAAACAAAGTAATTTATACGCAGCGACTAAAAGATCATAATTAAAAATAAAATTTTTAATATGTATGCACGTAATTTAATTCTGATTTTGATTGAAGGATGTCGTATTTTTTGAATTGTTGAGGTTGCAATGATACATCACTTGTTCTTCTTGGTTTACCTACAATTAAAAATTTCAATTATAGGTTTTCCTTCTATTTGAAATTTTATTTTAGTTTTAAGTGTTGTTTGTTGGCTTGTCTGGTTTACCAAAATTCTGGTTGCACTTGTTCCAAAGCTTCTTTTCTGGTGATTTTTTTTACTCTGTTAGCACTAATGCCACAGCTTCGGGTAGAAGGATTAGAAATATGTAATAATTTCTTTGGTAGTAAAATTCATAGAAAAGAGATAAGTGCAGTTGAAAATGTAATGAGGAAAATCCCTTACAACTAGACATTAAGCAGTTAAATAAAATTCGGCGCAGAAAACTAAATAGGATATTTATGCATCTTACTTGTTTTTGTTGCTTGCATTCGGCCAAAGTTGAAGATTATAGTTGATTGTGAACGGAGGCAGGAAAAAGGCTTGCGGATCTCTGCAATATGTTGGATAACTACAATTAATGATACAACCTTTATACCTCTGTTTGCAATAATGTTATGGTGTGAGTTTACGTGCTTTGGTTCCTATTAATATTGTCGACAAACAAGCACAAACCATGTAGTATTGTTAAATTTTGCAGTACATATAATAGCCGTCGTGGTCATTCGTCAATGTCGTTATCGTTCTTATCTTTGTCTTTATCACCTTATCCTTGTCTCTATCGGTATTACCGTTTTTGTAATTATTTTCTTTAGAACTGTTACCTTTTCCGTTTCACTCTAACTTTTGTTTGGATCAATGACATTAGCGTTTCCGATACAGCATCTAGCACCTGATTAACGAGAAAGGCGGAAAATATTACCGCTGAATCATTTTAACGTCTCATGTGACTGTGCATATCTGAAATATAATTTATCTTGAAAATACCTCATCTGTAAGGTCAGAAAACACAAATGTCTGGGTCCTCTTCCTGATGCCTTTGTGCTCCAGAAAATCGAAGTGCGCTTGCTTTATCCAGTCCCATTCATCTATTTTTGCTCTGTATAATTATGCAATCAAGAAAGTCAAACATAAGGAAGACACAGAAGATTCTACATGCTTAATAAATATTTCCAGCGTATGTATCACCGGCAGCATTATTTAAAATTCAATGGCTTGAAATAACACAGCTTACGTTTCTTTTCTCATTGCGCTGAATTTTTGAAAATAGGAAAATTGCCTTTGTATCTAAAAGAAACCAATGAATACTAAACTCAATTCTGTATTGATCATGTGTTGTTACTCCCGGTTAAACGAGTAGTTAACGTTAGGAACAGCATATAATGAGAATGAGAAAGAATCAGGTCATAGCTAACCAGTTGCAGTTGACAGTTATAACTACAGTTAGCAGTAATACTTACATACTCGGCGACAAGCGATTCTTTTCCGGTCCAGAATAAAGAAACGTTGTCATCTTCTGACGTTCTTTCAGTCCCTTCGCTGTAAAATGCCATATGTTAATCTGTCTGTCTGTCCGTCCGTCCGTCCGTCCGTCCGTCCGTCCGTCCGTCTGTCTGTCTGTCTGTCTGTCTGTCTGTCTGTCTGTCTGTCTGTCTGCCTGCCTTCCCGCCTGTGCTTGTCTGTATGCATGTGTGTCCCGTCCAATTTTCTATCTCTCCCGTCCGCCTCTCTCTCTGTCTGCTTGTAATTTTCTTTTCCTTTTTCTTTCCACTCTCTCTTTCCTTTTATCTTCTTCATCTTGTTATCCTTTTTACTTTACTTTCTTCGCATGTTTGTCGGTATGCTATGTTTTTATTTCTGCATTTTTTATCATTACAACGTTATTCTGAATACCTTGTGTCACTGTTGTTAGCTTGATCCAACATAAGCGTCGAAGTTCTGACCTGTACAATATAAATTATTGTGTGACCCGTGATTTTGCATTTTTACCTAAACAGCCATTAAAATTTAAAACATTTTGTATTTGTCTACTTTACCTTGGACTCCACTTGATTTCCATTGTCTGCAGCTTCCCTGTAATGTAATATTAAACACATTGGTGAACGTAACTTACACAATATCGACATGTGTACAACATAAAAAATATACTTAAAATTTCATCATTGTTATATATACCTGTTCTTAGACAAATAAAATTTAATCCATAACCGCATTCGCGTCATGTCACAAATAAAGACGCCGCAATCATCTAAATTTTTTTGTTGCGGAACCTGAATATTAGAAATATGGGTTTAACTAATTTTCTTAATGTATATATTAACGGTTTGCGTTGGTACGCAATTGAAATGATAAACAATTTACTTCGCGCGACAGATAGAAATACTTTAATACAATGCTGGTTAGTGGGACATACACCTTTATAGCAGGAACGATCCACTCCAAATTGACAACCGCATTGGCATTGGGTTCACAACGCGCAATTTCTTTCTCTAACCACTTCCTACCAATTTGACGTGCATAGAAATTAAGAAATAAAGCATTATTGTATTTATATTATTTATATAGAATATTAAGAACAATTATTATATGTATTTATATATGTTTATTTGCATGTAATAATTTCAGTTGTTTTTAAAGGTTTATTTCTTAAATACGGTATTACTATACACCTTAAAGTTCCCAACACAAATTCATCACCTATCCTTTCTGTCATAGAATCTAACACAGCCATGTTCACAATGCCACAATTCAATTGTTCTATATTAAAAAACTTATAACAATGTATGTATAAGAAGCATATATGTAACAGGGACATCTTGCAAGTACACAGAATAATATACTTACTGCTGATCTCCAATGTTGCCGCAAGCATATTGGAACTATAATTAAATCTTTTCGAGAAGATTTACCTGTTAAAGAAAGGCCATGCATCTTACTAAAACATCGTGCATTTCTCTCGAAAGGCTAGTGTTTGCACAGCTATTTTGAATTTTTTTTTAACTTCGCTCAAATTTTCCGTGCGTCTGCTATAAACAAACTAGGAACTAACCAAACGGTATTCAGTTACTACCGCACCAAATAGGCCAAATCGAGAAATAGTTATTCTCACACATCATTAGATATTCATAGCACTTCGGCCAATGAGATGTCCTGATTTAAGTCACGTGTATATACCTTGGAAACTCAGTCCAAATCAGAAGCTTAATTTATGCAAGTGGGCAGGGCTTTGAAGCTGAGGGAAATTGACGGGAAAACAATAGATATGTAAATTGTAAATTTGAATACTGTATGTAGAAATCGTTTCTAAATACAGTAAACTGTATTTAGAAATTATTTCTAAATACAGTTTACTGTATTTAGAAAATATTTCTAAATACAGTGTTCAAAGATATATATATATATTCATTTCAACAGTGAGACCAAGCACTCACAGTTCATTACGCAAATAACATATTACAAACACGTTTTACCCTTTTAAACTCAACTACTGTTTCGCGTTAAACGAAATGTTAACAGTGCAATTATTAAATGTATTACTCGACAACATCAACTGTTCAGGAGCAACATTTCGCTGCACCTGATTATCAAATTCAGACCAGTCATATTCACTCAACAACGCATCCAGTGCTTCATCTGCTGTGTCATAATTCAGTTCTTTCTTGTCATTTACCTCCTTAATAGAAAGAACCTCGTCATCCTTCAATACGCATGGTCCAACACTGCTTGATACAGCCATTCTCTGCTCTTTATCGGCCTTCTCGTACGCAAATAAAGCAGACGAAATATGGCCATCGCTCGCGTATTAGTTTTTCCTCGTGCTTTCTTGAAATAAATTTGTAGCTGTAGTTACCCGAAGACAGTGAGCTGTCTTTGTCTCTAGACCGGCTTCTTTCATTTTTCAAAAACTCATTAATAATTCATGAGGAAACACAAAGGAAATCAGTGCCATGTCCGTGGTTTTATACCTGATAAAACTTCTTGCGTCAGAAAGGATACTTATGAACATACAATTTTATATAAAGAATACTAATGAACATACAATTTTATATAAAGAATACTAATGAACATAACATCCAATAACGAATCGTTTTTGAAGCCATTCAAAACACTCGCATCACGTGTTTTATCAGATCTAAAACACACGGGCTGCGCCCTCGTGGTTTTAAATCTGATAAAACACTCCTGCTCGTGTTTTAAATATTACATAATCTGTTTTACTCGGCCGAAAGTTAAATGCTTCGTCAATTCTTTCTAACCCCCTAACCAAAGAGATATACTGCTTAAACATATCAACAAGACATGGCTCATGTTCGCCGTCATTATCGGGGTGACAATAATGTGTCACAACTGTTGCTTTCTTCTTTAGATCTTTCAAGCCTCCGTCTACCGTGCAGAAAATATTTTGTTGGCAAGTCAAGGTGTCATTTGATCTGAGTCAGGAAGCGCGCGCTAAGTGACGATCATACTAAAAAATATAAATAAATTACTTTGTTTACAGTTTAACATTCGTTTCGTACACTGTCCTATGCAGAATTTAACAAGGAATCTAATGCCGTTTACAGAATCTCCGTCTACCGTGCAGAAAATATTTTCTTGGCAAGTCAATGTGTCATTTGATCTGAGTCAGGAAGCGCGCGCTAAGTGACGATCATACTAAAAAATATAAATAAATTACTTTGTTTACAGTTTAACATTCGTTTCGTACACTGTCCTATGCAGAATTTAACAAGGAATCTAATGCCGTTTACAGAATCTCCGTCTACCGCACAGAAAATATTTTCTTGGCAAGTCAATGTGTCATTTGATCTGAGTCAGGAAGCGCGCGCTAAGTGACGATCATACTAAAAAATATAAATAAATTACTTTGTTTACAGTTTAACATTCGTTTCGTACACTGTCCTATGCAGAATTTAACAAGGAATCTAATGCCGTTTACAGAATCTCCGTCTACCGTGCAGAAAAATATTTTGTTGGCAAGTCAATGTGTCATTTGATCTGAGTCAGGAAGCGCGCGCTAAGTGACGATCATACTAAAAAATATAAATAAATTACTTTGTTTACAGTTTAACATTCGTTTCGTACACTGTCCTATGCAGGATTTAACAAGGAATCTAATGCCGTTTACAGAATCTCCGTCTAACGTGCAGAAAATATTTTGTTGGCAAGTCAAGGTGTCATTTGATCTGAGTCAGGAAGCGCACGCTAAGTGACGATCATACTAAAAAATATAAATAAATTACTTTGTTTACAGTTTAATATTCGTTTCGTACACTGTCCTATGCAGAATTTAACAAGGAATCTAATGCCGTTTACAGAATCTCCGTCTACCGTGCAGAAAATATTTTGTTGGCAAGTCAATGTGTCATTTGATCTGAGTCAGGAAGCGCGCGCTAAGTGACGATCATACTAAAAAATATAAATAAATTACTTTGTTTACAGTTTAACATTCGTTTCGTACACTGTCCTATGCAGGATTTAACAAGGAATCTAATGCCGTTTACAGAATCTCCGTCTAACGTGCAGAAAATATTTTGTTGGCAAGTCAAGGTGTCATTTGATCTGAGTCAGGAAGCGCGCGCTAAGTGACGATCATACTAAAAAATATAAATAAATTACTTTGTTTACAGTTTAATATTCGTTTCGTACACTGTCCTATGCAGAATTTAACAAGGAATCTAATGCCGTTTACAGAATCTCCGTCTACCGTGCAGAAAATATTTTGTTGGCAAATCAAGGTGTCATTTGATCTGAGTCAGGAAGCGCGCGCTAAGTGACGATCATACTAAAAAATATAAATAAATTACTTTGTTTACAGTTTAACATTCGTTTCGTACACTGTCCTATGCAGAATTTAACAAGGAATCTAATGCCGTTTACAGAATCTCCGTCTACCGCACAGAAAATATTTTCTTGGCAAGTCAATGTGTCATTTGATCTGAGTCAGGAAGCGCGCGCTAAGTGACGATCATACTAAAAAATATAAATAAATTACTTTGTTTACAGTTTAACATTCGTTTCGTACACTGTCCTATGCAGGATTTAACAAGGAATCTAATGCCGTTTACAGAATCTCCGTCTAACGTGCAGAAAATATTTTGTTGGCAAGTCAAGGTGTCATTTGATCTGAGTCAGGAAGCGCGCGCTAAGTGACGATCATACTAAAAAATATAAATAAATTACTTTGTTTACAGTTTAATATTCGTTTCGTACACTGTCCTATGCAGAATTTAACAAGGAATCTAATGCCGTTTACAGAATCTCCGTCTACCGTGCAGAAAATATTTTGTTGGCAAGTCAATGTGTCATTTGATCTGAGTCAGGAAGCGCGCGCTAAGTGACGATCATACTAAAAAATATAAATAAATTACTTTGTTTACAGTTTAACATTCGTTTCGTACACTGTCCTATGCAGGATTTAACAAGGAATCTAATGCCGTTTACAGAATCTCCGTCTAACGTGCAGAAAATATTTTGTTGGCAAGTCAAGGTGTCATTTGATCTGAGTCAGGAAGCGCGCGCTAAGTGACGATCATACTAAAAAATATAAATAAATTACTTTGTTTACAGTTTAATATTCGTTTCGTACACTGTCCTATGCAGAATTTAACAAGGAATCTAATGCCGTTTACAGAATCTCCGTCTACCGTGCAGAAAATATTTTGTTGGCAAATCAAGGTGTCATTTGATCTGAGTCAGGAAGCGCGCGCTAAGTGACGATCATACTAAAAAATATAAATAAATTACTTTGTTTACAGTTTAACATTCGTTTCGTACACTGTCCTATGCAGAATTTAACAAGGAATCTAATGCCGTTTACAGAATCTCCGTCTACCGCACAGAAAATATTTTCTTGGCAAGTCAATGTGTCATTTGATCTGAGTCAGGAAGCGCGCGCTAAGTGACGATCATACTAAAAAATATAAATAAATTACTTTGTTTACAGTTTAACATTCGTTTCGTACACTGTCCTATGCAGAATTTAACAAGGAATCTAATGCCGTTTACAGAATCTCCGTCTACCGTGCAGAAAATATTTTGTTGGCAAGTCAATGTGTCATTTGATCTGAGTCAGGAAGCGCGCGCTAAGTGACGATCATACTAAAAAATATAAATAAATTACTTTGTTTACAGTTTAACATTCGTTTCGTACACTGTCCTATGCAGGATTTAACAAGGAATCTAATGCCGTTTACAGAATCTCCGTCTAACGTGCAGAAAATATTTTGTTGGCAAGTCAAGGTGTCATTTGATCTGAGTCAGGAAGCGCGCGCTAAGTGACGATCATACTAAAAAATATAAATAAATTACTTTGTTTACAGTTTAATATTCGTTTCGTACACTGTCCTATGCAGAATTTAACAAGGAATCTAATGCCGTTTACAGAATCTCCGTCTACCGTGCAGAAAATATTTTGTTGGCAAATCAAGGTGTCATTTGATCTGAGTCAGGAAGCGCGCGCTAAGTGACGATCATATTAAAAAATATAAATAAATTACTTTGTTTGCAGTTTAACATTCGTTTCGTACACTGTCCTATGCAGAATGTAACAAGGAATCTAATGCCGTTTACCGAATCTCCGTCTACCGTGCAGAAAATATTGTGTTGGCAAATCAAGGTGTCATTTGATCTGAGTCAGCAAGCGCGCGCTATGTGACGATCATATTAAAAAATATAAATAAATTACTTTGTTTACAGTTTAACATTCGTTTCGTACACTGTCCTATGCAGGATTTAACAAGGAATCTAATGCCGTTTACAGAATCTCCGTCTAACGTGCAGAAAATATTTTGTTGGCAAGTCAAGGTGTCATTTGATCTGAGTCAGGAAGCGCGCGCTAAGTGACGATCATACTAAAAAATATAAATAAATTACTTTGTTTACAGTTTAACATTCGTTTCGTAAACTGTCCGATGCAGAATTTAACAAGGAATCTAATGCCGTTTACAGAATCTCCGTCTACCGTGCAGAAAATATTTTGTTGGCAAATCAAGGTGTCATTTGATCTGAGTCAGGAAGCGCGCGCTAAGTGACGATCATATTAAAAAATATAAATAAATTACTTTGTTTGCAGTTTAACATTCGTTTCGTACACTGTCCTATGCAGAATGTAACAAGGAATCTAATGCCGTTTACAGAATCTCCGTCTACCGTGCAGAAAATATTTTGTTGGCAAATCAAGGTGTCATTTGATCTGAGTCAGCAAGCGCGCGCTATGTGACGATCATATTAAAAAATATAAATAAATTACTTTGTTTACAGTTTAACATTCGTTTCGTACACTGTCCTATGCAGAATGTAACAAGGAATCTAATGCCGTTTACAGAATCTCCGTCTACCGTGCAGAAAATATTTTGTTGGCAAATCAAGGTGTCATTTGATCTGAGTCAGCAAGCAAGCGCTAAGTGACGATCATATTAAAAAATATAAATAAATTACTTTGTTTACAGTTTAACATTCGTTTCGTACACTGTCCTATGCAGAATTTAACAAGGAATCTAATCCCGTTTACAGAATCTCCGTCCACCGTGCAGAAAATATTTTGTTGGCAAATCAATGTGTCATTTGATCTGAGTGACGAAGCGCGCGCTAAGTGACGATCATATTAAAAAATATAAATAAATTACTTTGTTTACAGTTTAACATTCGTTTCGTACACTGTCCTATGCAGAATTTAACAAGGAATCTAATCCCGTTTACAGAATCTCCGTCCACCGTGCAGAAAATATTTTGTTGGCAAATCAATGTGTCATTTGATCTGAGTGACGAAGCGCGCGCTAAGTGACGATCATATTAAAAAATATAAATAAATTACTTTGTTTACAGTTTAACATTCGTTTCGTACACTGTCCTATGCAGAATTTAACAAGGAATCTAATCCCGTTTACAGAATCTCCGTCCACCGTGCAGAAAATATTTTGTTGGCAAATCAATGTGTCATTTGATCTGAGTGACGAAGCGCGCGCTAAGTGACGATCATATTAAAAAATATAAATAAATTACTTTGTTTACAGTTTAACATTCGTTTCGTACAATGTCTTATGCAGAATTTAACAAGGAATCTAATCCCGTTTACAGAATCTCCGTCCACCGTGCAGAAAATATTTTGTTGGCAAATCAATGTGTCATTTGATCTGAGTGACGAAGCGCGCGCTAAGTGACGATCATATTAAAAAATATAAATAAATTACTTTGTTTACAGTTTAACATTCGTTTCGTACACTGTCCTATGCAGAATTTAACAAGGAATCTAATCCCGTTTACAGAATCTCCGTCCACCGTGCAGAAAATATTTTGTTGGCAAATCAATGTGTCATTTGATCTGAGTGACGAAGCGCGCGCTAAGTGACGATCATATTAAAAAATATAAATAAATTACTTTGTTTACAGTTTAACATTCGTTTCGTACACTGTCCTATGCAGAATTTAACAAGGAATCTAATCCCGTTTACAGAATCTCCGTCCACCGTGCAGAAAATATTTTGTTGGCAAATCAATGTGTCATTTGATCTGAGTGACGAAGCGCGCGCTAAGTGACGATCATATTAAAAAATATAAATAAATTACTTTGTTTACAGTTTAACATTCGTTTCGTACAATGTCTTATGCAGAATTTAATAAGGAATCTAATGCCGTTTACAGAATCTCCGTCTACCGTGCAGAAAATATTTTGTTGGCAAATCAAGGTGTCATTTGATCGGAGTCAGCAAGAGCGCGTTACAAAATAGATGTTCAGAAAATTTAGAAAAATAATTGAAATCACATATTGAATATCGCTAGACGCAGAATTGTATAAGGAATCGAACGGTATATTTGGATTCGCTATCTACCGAGCAGAAAATTATTTAGATGGAGCGCGGCTTGTTTGTTATTAAGTCTGAATAGGTTTAATATGGAGAGAATGGGATTAAAGTCTAGCATTCTTAAATCATAATTTTACTTGAAGAAATGTAGTTTGTACGAACATAAATGTCCTAAATTATCGACGGTAAATGATTATTTTGTGTTAAAGTTGTATTGAATGAGTTAAAAGACCGGCGAAATATTGGTCTGCGAAGCGAGACTGCTGCTCGACCGCGCCCCCCCCTGGAAGCGCCATTGCGAAACATTGCCGTGCCGAATGGGCAGCTATCTTAATTGGCAGTGAATTGGCAGCTGGCGAATTGGCAGCTAACTTCACGGGGTTGAACAAGACGCCTACTCAGGCGTTCACTCGGGCTACTGATTTCTGAAAGCTTCGCGTAGCCTGTGCGTACTCTAGCAAGACTACATGACAATGGCAATGCATAATTGCATAGATTTTCACAAATAGAATCTATGGTCTTATATGAACTGCTGCTGTGCAGGAAGCGCCGAAGGGTTGCTAATAGTATAAATGTAAACAAGGCTTATTTCTGAAAATTAAACAACGGATCTAATATATTTAGTAGACAAAACCTATAGTGTCGGATTCGGCAAATTCAAGCGATCATTTTGATATAGAATTTATTTAAATTCGGACAAATAGAAAATATTTAAACATGTTTTAAAACACACGTTTCCAAATGTAATACGACACGCGAGATCTAGACATGCACTGAACATGTTCAACATATTGATATCTTATTATCTTACCGGTATTTGCTCTATTCGGTGCTTGTTATTATGCTTGCATTTTGTAGTTGTCGGGCTATAAAGCAGCAAGGCCAGGACCACCCTGTTTTGAAATAGCTCGTCATCTTTTACGTACTAGGTCTACCGCGATCGCATGCGTGTGCAGTTGTAAACATTGTAAAGCTTTATGATGAATTGAAGCCGAGTCATGTTTGTCTCTTCCTGTGGTTTTGGTAGAAGAAACTGCGCGGGAGATTCTGCTGTTGTTACTTCTTGAACTACTTTATATAAGCGGCTTGGAAAGTTAGCACCGCAATACCTGATTTCACTAGTTTAGCTTGAGCTGGTCGTTTTGATGGCTGCTAATTATGGACGATGAAGAGATCTCTATGTAACAAGTATTCAAAACACTTTACCTGAAGTGGTTAAGACAATACGAAGAGAAGTTGCCGCTATTGAACACTAACTGAAGTCGACGAAGCACAGTCAATTTCCTCGAAGATACAAAATGTATTATAATTTATTACACCCAGAATTTCTGTGTAAAAACCAGCCGATGCCCCAACGCAAAAGGCCCTGGGGAAGAGGTTGCCGGTAACCATAAATCTAACCACAACCGCCCAGGGTGAAAGTTCCACCTTTTTTGTTATATGCTTTTTAGTTTAACAACCCTCATGTGGGACAGAGAAGTCCCCTAGACTGCCTTCAGGATAATCCTGAATTCTAGACACTTTAAATTGACAATTCAGGATAATCCTGCTCAATCTGATCTTCCTCGGCCCACTCCCACCTCTTTGCTCGCGCGTTATAGAGACCTCCGACTTTCCAGTAGCCCGAGTGAACGCCTGACCTTATAATATAAACTTATAATATAAATATATATATATATATATATACAACGCTCTAATATAAATAATAAAACTTATAATATATTTATATACAATATGCAACGCTCACTACCCTTGTGGAAGTTTGAGCACTCTGGGCCCATGCGCACTTCACGCAATCTGAATGTACTTCACCGATGCTGCATGTACTTCAACGATCGCATGCATTGTATAAGTAATTGATGAAATTCATTCAGATTGTTCCAAGCTACACTGATGAGCTGTAGTACAGCGAAACACCGTGTCTGTAGATTGAACTATATATATATATATATATATATATATGTAGTATAGTTTAAGTGGGCTTACCTCAAAATGTTGAGTGTCGCAACTGTCAGTTTCACGCGGGGCGATCTTCAGGCGACTAAGTAGTTTCAATTCCTGGACCGCTTAAATGATTTTGGTCAAAAGGTGGGCGTGTGGGCGCGGTGAAACAATGAATGCATTCCTCAAATGGTTTTGGTCGAAATGTGGGCGTGTGGGCGGTGGATTCCTCAAATTCCTTTCCTTGTTTTGATTGTTGCTTAGATTGTTGATATTAAATTTATTTTTATGCCTGCATGTCGAAATGATTTCTGATCTTTTATTGAGTAAAATGTGTTTGTCTGCTTTAATGCTACAAAGTTTCTCTCCAAACATAAATTGCATCTCCCTGATCCTCCTGAGTAGGAAGCCACGCGTTTTAAAATAGACCAAGGTTATGTTGAAATTTTGTTTCTTTTCTTTTAAATCCCAGACGTGTTTCGAAAGTTCGGTTTCGTTTGAATATTTTTTGTTTTGAAAAGATTTAGTGTGATTTATGTATCGCTCTTTGAAATTGCTTGCTGTCATGCCAATGTAGTGTTTGGTGTTATTTATGTCGCTTGTGGAAACAGTTGCTTTGTATACTATGCTATTTGTCAGACACTGTCCATGCATGAAGTGGGCACTTGCTTTTATCCCTGCAGTTGCAACTGGCTGTTGTTTCATTTTGTACCCGATTTTTTTCAAGTATGTGTGCGTTGTGCTTCATGATTGTGGACTTGGCGTTGTTCATGCAACTGTAACTGACTTTCACTGTATTTCTGTTGAAAATTTTATGGAGTTTGTTTTCTGGTGGGAAATGCTTGTCGATTAGGTTAAGAAAGCTGCGTCCTATGTTTGATCTTACGTTTTTGTTGTATGGTAGATTGAACCAAATGATATTGCGATGTCGGTTTTTGCCTGGTTGTGGGTTTTGCTGTGTGTAATTTAATTCATGATTCAAAATACTGTGTCTTAATGCATTTTGGTAAATTGGTGCGGATTCCTTAAATGTTGTAATTGTGTTGTCCAATGAGAGAAAGGAAATGCGATCAAACATAGGACGCAGCTTAACCTAATCGACAAGCATTTCCCACCAGAAAACAAACTCCATAAAATTTTCAACAGAAATACAGTGAAAGTCAGTTACTTACAGTTGCATGAACAACGCCAAGTCCCCAATTATGAAGCACAACGCAAACATACTTAAAAAAATCGGGTACAAAATGAAAACACAGTCAGTTGCAACTGTAGGGATAAATGCAAGTGTCCATGCATTTCATGGACAGTGTCTGACAAATAGCATAGTATACAAAGCAACTGTTTCCACAAGCGACATAAATAACACCAAACACTACATTGGCATGACAGCAAACAATTTCAAAGAGCGATACAGAAATCACACTAAATCTTTTCAAAACAAAACTGATATTCAAACGAAACCGAACTTTCTAAACACGTCTGGGATTAAAAAGAAAAGAAACAAAATTTCAAAATAACCTGGTATATTTTAAAACGCGCGGCTTCCTACTCAGGAGGATTAGGCAGATGCAATTTATGTTTGGAAGAGAAACTTTGTATCATGAAAGCAGACAAACACTTTTTACTCAATAAAAGATCGGAAATCATTTCGACATGCAGGCATAAAAATAAATTTAATATCAACAATCTAAGCAACAATCAAAACAAGGAAAGGAATGTGAGGAATCCACCGCCCACACGCCCACCTTTCGACCAAAACCATTTGAGGAATGCATTCATTCCTTCTGACCAAAACCATTTAAGCGGCCCACGAATCGAAAATACTCCAATCTCGTTCCCAGAGCCCACGTTCCCCACCTGGGAAACGAGAGACTCTGGGATAACCCGTTTCAAATCACAGGATTCTTGTTATTCCGGTTGAGGTACGCATGCGTAAATATCCGAGCGGAATCTGTTTAACTTTTCCCCAAACAAGTCAATGGGGTTGCTGGCGAAGCTGGAATTACAGCATCTACATACATACGGCGGATATATCGATCGCGGCAACGTCTTCACTGGAGTCTTGTCGTCCGACATCTTTGTTATTTTGGTTTTATTAATTCTACTCCCGGTCACTTCAGACCAACTCATGCTCACTATTCAGCCAATAACGTAACGATTTGAAACGGATTATCCCAGAGTCTCTCGTTTCCCGGGTGGGGAACGGACGTGGGCTCTGGGAACGAGATTGCTCAGTCGCCTGAAGATCGCCCCGCGTGAAACTGACAGTTGCGACACTCAACATTTTGAGGTAAGCCCACTTAAACTATATCCGCTCTACCTTTATGGTATTGAGCACTTTCCGACATTCCGTGAACAAAATCACACGTGGTCGTTTGTATATATATTTCTAAAATCATTAATAATTCATGAGGAAAACACAAAGAAAAATCATGAGCGTATCGGATCTATATATGTGATATAGACTCGCTCTAAGTTTCTCGCTGGTTTTTAACGGCTGAGATAAGCTTAATTTTCAAAATTACTACGCCAATGAACGTATGAAGTGATTCTTTTTAGAAGTCATTTAAAAACCTTGCAGTACGGGCTTTATCGGCTCTAAAACACTCGGCTATCGCCTCGTGTTTTATATCCGATAAAGCCCTCCTGCGCGGTTTATAAATAGTACATATATATATATAATATATATATATATAGATAGATAGATAGATAGATAGATAGATAGATAGATAGATAGATAGATAGATAGATAGGCAGGCAGGCAGGCAGGCAGGCAGGCAGGCAGGCAGGCAGGCAGGCAGGCAGGCAGGCAGGCAGGCAGGCAGGCAGGCAGGCAGACAGACAGACAGACAGACAGACAGACAGACAGACAGACAGACAGACAGACAGACAGACAGACAGACAGACAGACAGACAGATAGATAGATAGATAGATATATAGATAGATAGATAGATAGATAGATAGATAGATAGATAGTTCAATCTACAAACACGGTGTTTCGCTGTACAATAGCTCATCAGGTCATCATCATCATAATATATATATATATATATATATATACAGGTCGTCATTACACTGTGTTTTATGCTTAACGCAATCATCAGATGACTAATGGACTAATAACGATGTATCACTGAATTTAAATTTAAATTTGAATATGGTGTCTGCGGCGGAAGTGTTAAATGTCTGGTGGTATTTCCTTGAAGTTACACAATAAGTGCTTGTTTACATGGCGACAACTTGATAAAAGTTCATTTCTTTTGTTGAGTAGAGGGAATTTCTGAAATATAATATGAAATTTCTCAGTCAGGTAGAGTTCGCATCTTATAGATCCGCCTTCTCGATAAACACTTCCCTGAGAACCATGCACAAGTTCAGCCACAAGATTTTCAACCGTAACCAAGATTTTTCAACGCTAATGGTATTAACTGGTTTGTATCCTACCTTCACATTCTCGCGTCGTGAGACCTTGGTGATTCTTTCGGAAATACCTTTAACATATGGTAACAAAACGAAGCTGGATGAAGATTTTTCGGGTATTTTATCTTTGTCACTGAATCACATCTCTTGATAAAATCATACGGATAGCCATTCTCCCTGAGCACTTTCATAACATGTTTTCTTTCGGCTGCGTTTCCCAGCTCTAGCCTCTAGAGGATGGAATCTTTTCAGCTCTGTCCAAAAGTGTATTAACAACCGATTGTTTATGTGTGGTGGGGTGGTGAGAATTATAATCTAAATATTTGTCAGTATGAGAGGGTTTCCGATATATGTCTATTTGTATTCGTCCCTGTTTTCTGGTGGTCATGCATGGTGTCTAAGAAAGGAAGTTGATTGTCCTTTTCTGTTTCAATGGTGGTAAACTGTATGTGAGGGTTGACAGAATTGACACGATGATGGAATTCCTATATATGTTCTGTTTTAATGCATGCATGGCTGTCATCCACAAATCTAAACAACCACTTCGGAGGATTTGGGGCAGATGAAATGGCTAAATCTTCTATGTGTTCCATGACGATGTCGGCCATGGTTGCGCTTATGGGAGAACCCATAGCACATCCAAATATCTGTTTAAAGTATTCACCGTTGTATGTAAGGAATCCCTATAGATCATAGGGATGCGCAAAAGTCAAAAAGCTTCAGAGGCATAAAAAGCTAGAGTACTCTAGCTTTTTATGCCTCTGAAGCTTTTTGACTTTTGCGCATCCCTATGATCTATAGGGATTCTTTACATGTACGTAGTATTTTTCATTGAATAGACTGCATGTGTACGTGGGAGAATCAGGGTAGCAAACAGTGCAGACTATATAGCAGAATGTTAGGATAATGTCTAGCTATCAAGATCATCGCCAACTATTCCGGACATTTGAGCCCGCAACGCGCAAGCGGATTTCCCCAATAGTCAAAACAAAATGGCAAGTTAAATTGCTTATAATAGACTGGAAATTCACAAAAGAAACGCAACGGAGCGAAACATAAAGAGATTTTGAAATTTGCCAAAATGGGAGGGAATTCTAATATTATTTGTCTACATTGCAATTAAAAAATATGACCTCGAAAACGTTTACTAACCTTTCCTTTTGATGTGTCAAATATTGCAGCGTATGAGTCTATCGACGCTATACAATTTACTAATAACGTAGCGGAAAAACAGCATATCGTCAAACTTTACAGAACCATTGCCGATGATCTATAAGCGCTCGAGAGTTTGCCAAAATGAAGGGTTGAACTTTCATATCTCGGCAATCAGCTTGCAAAATTTTTCTTCTTAAGCGAAAAATATTAACATTTCCTTTTTCCTTGTAAATAAGCTCCATTTTAACTTTGCCTTGACCGTGTTGACTTCCATGATGTTGCTGTGTTTCAGTTCCTAATTCGCAGTCAACTCGCACGTTTAGGATCGATTATTTTTGGCAAAACTATCTCAAATGTTGCCATGTTTCGAATCAAAATAATAGCCGAAATCTCAGCTTTGCAATCCCGCTAACGTATCTGGGATAGCTGCAGCCGCAATAAAGATACCAGCGGTAATAGCCATGATAGTTGTACTTCCGGTTAAAAATTCTGCCGGTTTATCGCGCGAAACTACAAAACAATACATGAATATTTCATGATTATGTCTGACGAGCTGTATAAATCTTATAAATTCGAAAAGTTTAAGCATGATATAACTGTGGATCAAAACCATAGCCTTCAATATGTGAAAAGGCAATGTATTAGTACTGACGAAATCGCATTTACGATACATCTTACCAACCAAGTTCTGAAGAGTTGGCAACAATTTAAGAATACACTGAATGATACGAGTTCTTTCACATTTGTGGACATACTAAACTGTTTCCTTGCTGAAAGCTACGCGGTTTTAATAAAAAGGGACAGCGAAAGAGTCGAGGAGCATCTGCGAAGACTTGCTTCGGCAGCCAAAACCGCATTTAAGGGGAAAAAAGGTGGTGATGCAGTAAGGCATGGGAAGATAACCAAAAATGTCGTAGTCCGCCAATGTGAACTTCGCAGAGTAGCCGACGTTGAGCAGGAACTTTGCGAGCTCAAGTCCATGAAAAAGGACCTGGAGGAAGAAAATCAGATCCTTCATGAACGCTGCAATGAGCTGTACAATAGTTTATTGGAAGCCGAGGAGCTTAGGAAAGAGCTTAGAAAAGCTAGTGATGAGGAATTGGCAGGTACCAATGTTGACCTTGAGAATCTCAAGAAGGAAAATGCCAACTTGTGGATGTACTTGGGCAAGATTTCTGAACAAGAAGGATTCAAGAACTGTGGCAAAGTAATTTCTGAAGTCAAGGACAGACAACAGCGTCGAAAGATACGAGAACTGAAGTCCTATGTTGAGAAGGCGCTTTGGTTTGCCGATACATTTGGCCTTCAACTAAGCTTTGTCGAGTTTAAAGATCAAACTGGCGCACCTCATACCATTGAGTACCAAACAGATATTGGAGTGAAGAAAAACTACAATGAGCTCTCTGAGGATGAAAAAGAGAAGGTTCAACAGATTCTCTACATCATGGATAAGTTTTGTATCAGTGAGGCTGCTTATCATGAGTTGACAATGAGAGATGGTGGTTCCTCGCTTCCTCGCTCTTACTTGGTTAAGCAATGCAAGACCAACCTAAACAGCCTGTGCCACATCAGCCGCACACCTGGAGTAGAGGAGGGTGCCCAGCTTGACTTTGAGGGAGAACTAAAGATGGCAATAAGAAATCAGGCAAGTACATTTTATGTTAAATTTTGGCCCAGTTATACAGTACTGTGTAATATGTGTATACTATAGGTAGCCAGTAGCAGATGGTATGTACAAGGCATAGGCAAATTACTAAAACCATAATATGAATTAATATAATATCACTATTATTGTCATTGTGGCTATCAAAATTCAAATCCTAAATAAAAATTTGAACTTATATTCTATTCAATAGATTGATCCTGCACATTACCAAGAACAAACTAGTGGTAAACTGCGAGTCAAGATCAGTGGTGATGGAGCCCAAATGACCCGGCGTACCAGCTTTGTTGTAATGTCTTTCTCTTTGCTTGAAAGTGATGATGTCATGTCATCGAAAGGTATGTTCTGGTTCTAAAATATGTATGGTACTAGTAGTCTATTCCAGACTTTGATTGCAATGGCAACGACAAGTAATAATTTTTCATGACATTGCATATGTATTTATTCTATTCATAAAGGAAGTCATACAATTGCAGTGGTCAAAGGTTCCGAGAGTTATGATCTCCTGAAAAATTCATTTGGTGTGCTGTTTGGTTCAATAAACAAGATTGTAAAGGAAGGAAAAGTCACTGTTGATGAACATGATATCCCAGTTGAGATATTTTTGGGTGGTGACTATAAGGTATTAAAATCAACCTATTTTATAAACCATGTTTTAATATTATAAGAATAGAAGTGATAACATAAGATATGTGTATACTGGTACGGTACTGTATTTCCTTGTCAATTTCACCCACTCTGAAATATTAGCCACCTTAATTGTTTGAGTGCCATCCTCCTTGAGCACAAATTTAAATGAAAGCTTTTATAATAATTATAAGTGCACTCACTCCCTTAAGCAAGTTCCCCTTCACCCACCCTTGAAAGTTAAAATAAGTGTCCAGGGTGCTTAATCTGGGAAATACAGTAAACAGGTATAGGACGATGAAGGTGACATTATACAATAACTTAAACAACTGTATGTTTACACAGTCAAACAGATAAAATCATCTGATGTATGTGTGACATGAAAAATATAAAAATTGTTGAAGGTTGTCAGGATTATAATATTACATAATAAATAATTGAGGTATTCTTTCACAACAACACAATGCCAGTCTGTTTTGTTCAAAACATTGAATTTCCTAATAATTTAAATTGCAGTTCCTTTTGCTGCTCCTTGGATTTAAAGCTGCAACATCTGACCATGCTTGCATTTGGTGTACCATTCACAAGAGCAACAGGTTAGTACAGGTACTGTACAGTGGAACAGGGTAGTTTAGTAGCAACATGGTGTTCCAATTTTATGTAATGGACTACGACTATAAAAATAAATTATGTTATCTGGCATACAGCAACCACACTGTAACATGCCCATATATGTTTATTATATTTAAGGTTTGACATGTCTAAGCCTCAGGACCACTATTGTGGAGAAAAAATGGCAAGAACCCTTGCAGACATTACAAAGTGCGCCTGGGATCAAACAAAGTCATGTGCTCACAGGCCCTTGTTAAACATACCTCTGCAGAATGTCATTCTTGATGAGCTACATCTTATGCTTAGAATAACAGGTAGGATATCAAATATGCACAATGACATAATTATTATAATTATTATAGGAAGGTGTCTAAAGAGACTGCTACTGGAAACTACAATATCAACCTTTGTTACTGACAGTAATGGGTCAATGAGATATTATTACCCTGGATATTTATGATATTTATTTTATATTTCAGATGTTTTAACGAGGAACCTTGTCGCAGAAGTACTGGACTGGGACAGGGAAGACAACCACGACAAGCCCCCATGCAAGAGAACAACCGCGCACCTTGATTCCTTAGTGTCAGCCATTAACAGCTGTGGAGTCTGTTTTAAGGTGTGGGAAAAGAAGAATGCTGATGGGAATGATAGTGGGACATATGACTTCACAAGCCTGATGGGTTCAGACAAAAAGCTCTTATTAAAACATCTTCCAGAAAAATTACATGGAGTCATCAAACCAAATAGCACAAGTGACACTGTGATCAAAATTTGGAAGGTACTGTATATATTGTTTCACACTAATATTAACCCACATTTGAACAAGTATGAAATAGAATGAATAGGGAAAACTACCCAAATTCACCCCATTTCACACTTGCCCTTTGATGGTACATTAGATGATAGATATTTGTCAGTGGGGGGTATAAATTATGTACAGTACTCTACTACTTTGCAAAAATGTCACAAATCTCTCTTTTGTCACATCACTCTACTTTCCACAATCATTTCAATCATTGATAAGGGTACTACATTATAAATTAACTACACCTCTTTTTTTCTCTCTATATAGGACTTTAACAACCTATATTCAATGCTAAATGAGCAACAACCGTCCAAAGAGTATGTCACAGACTACTTTGAAAAGGTATAATTTTGTTTGTTATATAAGTTAGAAATGTAAATTAAAAACCCCTAATAAACAAGTGAGTGTTTATCTTTGACAATGAATAATTTTAGGTTTTTCAATGTTATAGGCAAGGAAATGGATATCGCTGTTTACCTCTCTTGCTGGAAAATGTTCTGGGTTTGCAAATGCAAATGTTACCCCTTACATGCATGCCATGGTCTACCATGTGCCAATGTTTATGCAAATGCACAATGGGGTCAAGAAATTTACAGGCCAAGGTGAGATTAGATTGTACATAGGTATACAATATTGTAGTTACTCTACAATATTGTATAGTCAGTATGAATCTATTATAAGAATTAGGTTGCCTCTTACTATGTTGATATGTTTTTCCTAATAAATAACCCAAATTTATACAAACAGGGGTCGAGAAGAACAACGATGACTGCAGGAGAATCCACTTAAACAAATCTAATAAGTGGGATGCTGCTGCAGATGTTCTTCGTGTAATGAAACGTGTCGAAGGCCTCAACAAACTTCAACGTACACCAAGGACATATGTTAAAAAGAAACATCCCTACTGGGATCATGACATTAAAGAAAAACGGGTTAAGCAAATGGAGTCCAGAATGGAAGCTAGGGCTAATGCTCCCAAACCAGCAATCGATGTCGAAAGCATGTCACCAGCTGAACTACGTGCAGGCCTGAAAAAGTTTGGTGTTCAAACCCGAATCAGGAATTTACCACGTTTGAAAGAAATGTTCCAGGATGCCTATTTACAAAATCAATAAAGTGTTGCTGACTTTATTGCGTTGTCGGAATGTTGGCCAAATAAAGTTTTAATCGCAGTTGCTATACAGTAAATAATATCAGCATGTAGTTGCAATATTTGGTAACACTATATAGTGATAAGAACAAACTTTTACCTTATAGAATATATTATAAAATCATGGCTAAGTAGAAATCATTTAAAGGATTTATGTTTCCTGAGTATCTTGGTAACCATAATATTATATGGTGTCAACATGGTATTGAGGTTGATCAGTGATTAAATGTACCTGCAAGTCTGCATATGTCTTAATAATAATTAGAAGTTATTTAGCACAAATATCCATGTGAATATGATCAAATCAACTTTACAATAATACATTACAGTAGGTGTTTAATCTAGAGTACAGGTAATATATATTTTACAACAGTTGTAATATTACTTTCCTAACCTATTTATCCTAACCCGCAGCAGAGACAATTAACCCACAACCTTCAGCAGAGTGCTGACTAACTCTTTTCACATGAGCAGAGTAAGTTCACACAGCTGAGAATCGAACCCGAGACCTCAGAGGCACATGCCTCCTCAGTCACTCTAACTCAACCTTCACTAATCCAGGCACATTTAATCACTGATCAATACCATGGTAACCATGCTATTAATTATAATATATATATTAAAGAGGCAGTCAAGTCCATTCTGCAAATGTGCTATGTAAAGACCTCTTGCATAAGCATTTTTGCATTGTTCATCATATTTTACATTGGAATTGTCTTCTATATTAATTATAAAAGTCCAACAAACCAGAATGATGTTAGATATTAACTTATTTTTTTTTAAAAATAATATAGTGTTCTCAAAGGGTAAATAAACTGCATTGTTCACAGAAGACTTGACTGCCACTTTAAACTATGCTATGTAGTATATATTAATTACCTATGTAGCCTTTGGTTCATAGTAAATTGTTGTCAATATCACATGGCTGTTTTAGTATGTGCATGGATAGTTTTTCTATTGGCATTCTGGGAGCTTGGATAAGTTTGTTTTGTACAAACTTTTGATGGCTGCTTGTCCAGCTGAGAATTGGCTTTATCTTGAGTGGGAACCGGACTGCATGTCCCTGTCCATGCTCATTGTTAAGATAGTACCACCAATGTTCTGGAAGTGGCAAGCGAGACATATCTTGAATTGAGTACAGTCTATACCCTTTGTGCTGGGAGTCCATACCTTTTCCATTGGTGGTATACCGCCAAATGTCCAGTTCCATATGAACGTATGTTGGGTTAGACGACTTGGACTTTAGACTACACAGAATGCCTTCATAAAACTGGCGGCTAGCCTCATGCAGTCTTGAAGAGCACGGCTTTGGTGGACTTTCATAACCTCTGTAGGTAGAGAGTATTTGAGTCAGGGGAGTAGTTATTTGTGTTTCATATATATACAATACGCTAGCAATGTTTTGCCTGAATTCAATGTGAAGTATACTAAACAGACAGCATTAATATTATATTTATCTATTAAGGGAGTCACTTGACATTTCTGACATATAAGACGGCAAAACTTTACTATGTATATAAGCTTTAAATTGTTTGAAAAATCGAATCTATAAAGACTGAGATATTTCTCACTTCAAATATCTCAGTGAGATATTTGAAGTGAGAAATATCTCAGTCTTTATAGATAATCTCACCTTACTAATTCTTCATTTAGATGATCACTAGGCTCCCACGTAGAGGTTTCTAGCGGCCAGCTTTCCCACTTGATAAGATATTCGTATTCCTTAGAAATATTAAACGAAAGATTAAATATCAAGCTAATCCAAAAATATTTACAAAATATTTTAATAAAATTCGTAAAATGTAGAATTATCAAATGCAAGAATATCGAACTGACCTTGTTGACTCGCCGTCTCGATATAATCCTCTCAACCTGGTATGTTATCGGCAATGTTTTCCTCTTCTTTTTGGGTGCTGTATCGTAGAGTACGACGGACGAAAAACTATTTAACTGCTTGTAGTCAATCACACTTCTATTTCGAGCCGCCATATTGGAATTTCAATATTGGTGGGAAAGTCCGCTGACCCAAATGTTTTACACATGACCGGAATAGTTGGCGATGTACAAAACAGTGTATGTATACACAGTGATTCACTGTACTTTAGTCAGTCTAGCTATACTAAAGTCAACCATAACCATGCAGGATTACAGTGTGCGTGGGGGAATGGTAGAAAACATGCAGTCACTATATAAAACCAGAATGTAAAAGTAATATCTAGATCAATGTGATACAAAACAGTGTAAAACAATCCGCGCAACACAATTTACAGTAGAAGAAAAAATATGTCGTATAGTGGATAGCGTAGGTGCGACTAATGAGAGATCCGTGCATCCTTGTTATTCTCTAATAGCTAGTCACTCAGTCTATGGAAATTAATTTCGTATTCATATATAAATGATATGCCGGAAACGAACCATTCCGATTAACCTGTTATATATGATTTTTGGGGCTATTTGCTCGGTAGAACGACGCAGGGACGAGGTAGCAATAGGATCTTTAATACGTACGGTACAATGTAACAACACAGGATATAAAGATAAAGTCCAATACTTAAACTAAAGTCCAGTTCAATGTCTTGGTATGCTTCTTCTGTTTCTTGCTTTTCTACTCTGCTTTTTGGGCTGGCCACTCTTAGCTTACATAAACAAACTTGTGCCTGCCCAAGATCATACTGACAGGATAATAGAAAAGGCTTTTAAGAAAACTGTTGACAAGCTAGTAAATAAACTTATGACAGAAGCATGTACCTAATTACAGAACAATGGTAGATATGATCAGACTGTCGAGACATTTTGATATATTGATAAAGCTACAGGAAGGCTAATTACTTTTACGTAGTTTTGGTTATTTTCAGCTATTTGTTTGCATTGCGGCACTCTACAATAGAATGGCCAGAAGCAGCTAGAAAGCTTAACTATATAACGATATATATCTGTATGCTGTATAACAAACCCTTTCACATATGGCTTTCCACTGAAGACGTCTCTCCTGAACAATGAGTATTAAAGTCGTCTGATGTTAGAGTAAAAACATAAAGTTGTTCCACGACAACAATGCGTGTGAAACGGTTAATCAACAGTGTGTTTATATAACCCTTTCATGTATGGGTTTCGCAGACGTCTCCTCACTGGACGAGTAAAATCGTCCAGCGTTAACAGAGTAAAAAGATAAAGTTGTTCCACAACAAGTATATGCGAATGAAAGGGTTAAAATAATGATATCCTACGTTGATCTAGCTAGGTGTAATTTCAGAAAATGTACGTAAGACAAAGAAACTGAATCAAACACAGTGCTTAAGGACGGTATCCTGTTTGGCGCCAAAAACATTGATTCATGATTGCTATTAGGGCGACGTGCTCAATCTGAGACGCGGTAATTTTCGAGGGAAAACTGGGAAGAGCGTCCGTATACTAACGAACGAAGGATATGTATATGAACTGCTCGTTTCCAGTTGCTATAAAGGGTAATTTGTGCCCAAGCACTCATATTTATATTTTAGATCCAACTATAATCTATATAGTGAAATAAAAGTAGCGTGCTGCGTAGGCAGTGTAGAAAGAGGGTCCTGAAGGGTGAAATGGGAGCTGGGATTTGCTCATTTTTCACCACTGGGAACTGTGATTTTCTGCATTTCCATCACTGGGAATGCGATAAAAGTGCCACTGAGAATGGGAAGAATTTTAGTGATGAGAACACGTGACTGGGATTTTAAAATGTTTAGTGAATGGGAATGGGATTTCGTAACAAACTACGCTGGGAAAATTGGATCTGTACCCCCCCCCCCCCCTTCAGGACCCTCTAGAAACAACAATCGAAATATAGTAAGGTTATAGATATATTGCCGAAACAGAGAACGTAGCCAGTCTAACGTTTCGAGCGAAGGCCCTTCGTCAAAGAGAAACGTAAAGAGTGTGGCGAAACGTTAGACTCCTACGTGATGAAGGGCCTTCGCTCGAAACGTCTGTTTCGGCAGTATATCTGACCTTACTATATCAGTTTCGATTATAGTCTATATAACTACTCTCAGTAAACTTACCGTCAAAGACAAGTTATGATAATGGTCGTTTCCTTGTTTCTTCTCTTTGAAAACTAAAGATCGATTCAGAAATCAGATCCTGTCTTTTTATTTGAACAGATTTGAACGACTGATAAAGAGCTGATGTCGTCCAGCTTAACTAAACACACAAGTGTATAAGTGACTAAGAATTACGCCTACACACGCTATATACAGCCTACACAAAAAGCATATAGAACGGAAGTTTGCGACTACTCGAGACGCCAGAACATGAGGAAGATATTTGGCATATAAATGAATTTTGTGGAAACACCACGTAAAATATTTTATGTAGTGTTTCCACAAAATTCATCCATATTACATTATCGCCATGAAAACTTTCAAAGAATTAATATTTCGTATAACTAACCGTGGCGAATTATTTTTGGCTTAGCTACCGACAGCGTGCTTTTAATTTTACTCCTCGGGTAATGAATAATTAACAGTTATACCATGAGCTCGAGTCGTATATGAGCTCATAGCCAACGAAGCGCTTCGCCGAGTTCATATACGACGAGAGAGAATGGTATAATTGTTTTATTATATAGCCAAGCACTGCATGTACAAGAGACAAAGTTACAGCGAAATGTTTGAAACAACAAACTTCCGGCATTAGGCAACTAATACTTCCGCCATGCGTAATGATGCATTCATATAGAGTTTCTCGCTGAGCGGTAAACAGCTTCGAAATGTTGGATAAATGTTGCTCGAGAGGCAAAAAATGTGTTAAGCAGATCAACAAAAAAGATTAAAAAATATCTTTATGAAGTGAAAAAGGTAAAAAGACGTAATTATTAGGTGAATTCTACCATTTAACATGCTAAATTGTGTATTTGTTAATGTATTTTTACACAATGTTGTTTTTTTATACATTGGTTTGAGGGTGTTGATGTTTTTCTGTAAAAATCCGTCAATTTCAACTCTTTTTAGCAGTTTAAAAAAAAACATGCCGCCATCTTGTTTTTCCTCTACTAGCAGGATATGAGCTGATAGCCTGGTAGTAGGGAACCAATCAGATTACGCAAAAGCTCATATCCGATAGCATGCTATATAATAATAACTTATATGTGTCTTATATTGTAGGTTCCGCTAAGAATTTGATAAAAAATGCGCACAGGGTTTGTATTACCAGGCTACCATGCATTTAGCGCAAAGAGAAACATCAAACGGATTCCCTATAACTGAAGCCCTCAACAAACTCAATACATGGTATTTTAATGATCTAATAATTTAAATCAATTCTTTCGTAGAAAAAACTCGGGCTCGTGGACTTTAGACGCAAGAAGTAAATCCAAAGCCAGCCCCTCCCCGAAAGGCAGTCTGTTTACAGGCTAAAGCAAATGATAATATATAGTTATAACTAAGCTGTTGAGATTTTGACTAATGTCAGAATTAATTCATGTATTCAACTGCATTTGAAATATGTTTATAAGTGATAGCATAAAAAGAGTGTATTAGCTATTAATTTATTATCGAGTCGGTTTTCTTTGTTCTTCCGAGGTCTTTATATCGCATAAAGACCTTGAATAATAATTAGATACGAAATGAAGAAAAAAACAAGGAAAATCTTTGTCCAAGGTGGAAAAAATAGACAAAACTTTGTTGGAAAACCTCCTCAATAATAAATTAAGTCAGATAAATCCCTCGAACGTCGGGATGTATGCGTTATATAGCATACATCCCTCGTTCTCGGGATTTATCTATTACTTATTCATTTTCCAGTTTCAAAGCGAAAAATCTCAATGAACAAAGAGTGGTAGAAATCCTGATTAGTTTCCTGATGTTTTACGAAATTCCCAATATAAGCCCTGCGTATAAATTAATTGCAACAGACAGAGGGTATTTACACAGTTATTTTTAATTTTTTAATTATATGATTTAGAATTAAACATTACTGACTTATCTCTTGATATAAGGCAGCAATTAGTAAAAATATATATATTTTTTAGATCCAACTATAGTCTATATAGTGAAATAAAAGTAGCGTGCTGCGTAGGCAGTGTAGAAAGAGGGTCCTGAAGGGTAAAATGGGAACTGGGATTTGCTCATTTTTCACCACTGGGAACTGGGATTTTTTGCATTTCCATCACTGGGAATGCGATTAGTGCCACTGGGAATGGGAAGAATTTTAGTGATGAGAACACGTGACTGGGATTTTAAAATGTTTAGTGAATGGGCCATCCCGTAACAAAGTACGCTGGGAAAATGGGATCTGCACCCCCCTTTCAGGTCCTCTAGAAACAACAATCGAAATATAGTAAGGTTATAGATATATTGTCGAAACAGAGAACGTAGCCAGTCTAACGTTTCGAGCGAAGGCCCTTCGTCAGAGAGAAACGTAAAGAGTGTGGCGAAACGTTAGACTCCTACGTGACGAAGGGCCTTCGCTCGAAACGTCTGTTTCGGCAGTATATCTGACCTTACTATATCAGTTTCGATTATAGTCTATATAACTACTCTCAGTAAACTTACCGTCAAAGACAAGTATGATAATGGTCGTTTCCTTGTTTGTTCTCTTTGAAAACTAAAGATCGATTCAGAAATCAGATCCTGTCTTTTTATTTGAACAGATTTGAACGACTGATAAAGAGCTGATGTCGTCCAGCTAGCTTAGCTAAACACACAAGTGTATAAGTGAATAAGAATTACGCCTACACACGCTATATACAGCCTACACAAAAAGCATATAGAACGGAAGTTTCCGATTACTGGAGACGTCAGAACATGAGGAAGATATTTGGCATATAGATGAATTTTGTGGAAACACCACGTAAAATATTTGTTAGCAAATAAATATTTTATGTGGTGTTTCCACAAAATTTATCTATATATTACATTATCGCCTTGAAAACTTTCAAAGAATTAATATTTCGTATAAGTAACGTTAACCGTGGCGATTTATTTTTGGCTTAGCTACACAGCGTGCTTTTAATTTTACTCCTCGGGTAATGAATAATAACCAATACTCTCTCCTCCGCAGAGGCTTCTAGAGCTTTTTTGAGCTCTTCAGTATATAGGGTCTTTGCAGGAGAGTAATGCGGTAGAGGGTAATGGGGAGTAAATAAAACCGCTGAAAATCGGAACGCGGGCGAGGGGAGCGGAGAGAGGAGAGCGGAGAAGCCTCTGCCAGATTTGTGGCGATATCTTGAACAAATCGGCGATTTCTTGCAATCCGTTTTATATCTCGGCAATCCTTTTGTTTCTCGTTCGGATTATTTATGTAAGGAGACATGCGACCAAGAGCGTTTGACTGACGTCTTAATTTATGTATTTGGACGTTGTTTTGATGCGATGGAAGAGCCTGATGATAATTTACACTCGAGCCAGAATGCAGTTGCTGTTGATATGAACTGTTCCGAAGGTTCTGAAGTCGATATTTTGAATATATCGATCCAAAATATCTCGATCGATGGTAAGTTCATGCTTAACTTTTTATTATTTCATTTTTATGTGTTGAGTTGTTCCATTAAATAGTTAATCTGTTGTTTTATTTTCATATTTTCTGATGTCTGTGGTTTATAATTTCCAAGTTCACAAAGTAAACCTTAATTATTTCGTCTGTAGAAATATTCTAACTTTCTTGCAGAAGCTCATAATTTAGCCTATTATAGCAGAGATTCTTTTTACTATTAAAAAAAGTCTGCTGTACTAATCCAATGATTTTTAACAACCTGACCCCCACGTTTATTTGTATAATTGTAATATATGTAATACATGTAGGTACATACATGTAGTTGCTGTTTATTGTCTACTCCAAGCTAGCAGTTTAATATATATGTTTATATTCTCTGGTAATATGGTGTTTATTTTGCCCAGATTCCCCAGAAGATACTGAGGCATTCATGCCTTTTACCTCCAGCACGCCACAAAAAAGCAAGAAACGCCAGATCAGCCCATCAAAGTCTGAACCAACTGCAAAGCATCCTAATCTAAACAGTGATCGTTGTAGGAAAAGAGGAGAAAATGTGCAATCTCTCCTCAAAGAAAAGTTTGTTGAAAGTCCTGGAAAAACCACAAGTCAGGCAGATGTAATGGAAGCCCTTGGGACAGACAACAAAAGTCTTACAACGAGAGCTGTGAAAAAAGAGTTTACCTCAGTTAAAGTTGACCATCGCAAAGGCGAATATAAGAACATTCGTCGGTCGGTGTCCTTTGATAGTAGCAGTGCAACATCCTCATTTGAAGTACACCGAAACTCACAAATACACCGATTACAACAAGAAGTTGCTACACATAAACAAAAGGCCAAAACCCTGATGGATGCTATTATATCATCAGTGGACAACTCATACCTGAGAAGTCTGATGTGTCTGTATAACAAAGAAATGGAGTGTGTGTCTACACTTACAGATAGCATTGACATCTTGTACGAAAGGGAACTTGAATTTCTGTTGCAACATGACAAAAACTTGTCTGCTAGCGAAAGTGGTCTTGTTGTTGATGAATTTCTTAAGTTATCTAACATTGTAAATTTGGGTATTCGAAGTGGTGAGAACATTGCTGAAGTCCACCTAAGCAATGAGGTATTTCAAAACCTTAAAGTTGATTTCAAGAGAGACTGTCCTATACTAACAGATATTGTGCAAGTACTCTTTCCTGGTGATGGTAGTTCAGACAGAAAAGTGAAGGGTGCAATACATGCACTTGCTCTTCTTGTCAGCCTAAGGAACAAACAATGTAGAAATGATATTACATTGATATTTTCAATGATGCTTGTTTCATTTGGTGCTGGTTGCAGAATGGTAAACATGCTGAATAAGATTGGCCTCGCAATACATTGGGACACACTGATGAACTTTCTTGACAAGCAGCTGGAAAAGAAGATGGCATACGTAACTTCATTAACCCCACAAGAACTGCCTTTGTTGCTTCTCATGGATAACATCAATATCTACAGAGGTAACAAACGGCATCATAGATTATTTAAAATCTATGGTCAAAATATGTGGAACTTCACAGCAAGAGGTTTTCTAATACCCCGGCTAGATGATATAGAAGATTTGTTTACATGCAAGGAGACAGCTACCCAGAGTCAACATGACGTGACTGAATTCACATTTGATGATATTTCCATTGAGAACAATACAGAACATTTTGAACTTTGGAACAGCCACAGAGATAATTACTTAACTGAACTGTTAAATGATGGCTTATCTCTACATACCAACAATCCCCTGAAAGATATGACTGAATCAGATTGCAACCGTTGTCTGTCCACCAAAGCTTACAAGATCACAGATGATTTAAAGTTGTCCTCAAAAAGTATTTGTGACACATCTCGATCAGGCATTAAATCAGAAACTGTCATTTTGCCTCTCTCCCTGGAAAATAATAGCACTCTCACTGGAACAGGTGTAATACTGGATCAGTTTGGGAAAGAGTTTTCCATTCCAACAGTCTCTAGTGATGAAACTCTTCCATTTGATAGCAACTCCAAAACATTTTGTTTGAAGAAGGCAAGAGAACATACTGAATTTATGCTCATGATGAGTCATCACAAGGAGGAGAAGAGGAAGTATGATTCCCAACTGTCCAATGCTGAGAATGATTGGGACATTGTTTCCAATCAGAATGAGGAAGACTTGTCTGATGAAGATGATGTTGATAAAGATGATGAAAGTGATGAAAATGAGGGTGATGACAGCAGCAGTTTGAGTATATCTACAATCACATGCAAAATAAACGAGACACTCCAGGCTCCCGAACCCTCTCCAATGTTGGTTAGTGATGATTTGCACTGTTGGAGGCTTTCCTTTGAATTTCGAGCTCAAATAGCAACATTGAAGGGGGGAAGGGGGACAAGCCTTTGAAAATCAAGGTGGCACATTTTATTTTGCATGAGATTGTCTTTTGCGCCGGAAGTGAAGAAGAACATATATACGACGTCAAGTAGGTGTGGAAAATTATGACGTTGGTGGGAAATGCGAAGGGACAAAAAACAGGCACTGGGGGGAGAGTGGTAAAGCTGATGGTAGCTATAAGTTTTGACAAGGGTGTGGTCCTATGCAAGGCTTATGAGAAGTTAGATGGCCGTTATTTTGCAAAGTTCATTGACGACAACTTTGAAAGCATGTTTGCTATTGCAGATAAAGGCCTAAGGCGATTATGGCTACAAGACGGAGATCCAAATCAAAACTCAGCATTGGCTCGCGCAGCTATGGACCGTGCAAACTGTGAACTTCTAAAAATTCCCCCGAGAAGTCCTGACTTAAACCCTATCGAGAATGTTTTTAAACTAGTTTCAGATGCATTGCGTGAGCAAGCAATAAAATCACAAATCACAAAGGAAACGGACGAGGAATTTAAAGATAGAGTGATATCTACAATTCAATCGATGCCTACAGAAATCATAAATAAGACAATCGCCTCGATGGGAAATCGCGTGCGAGAAATTATTAAGTGGAAAGGACAGCGTTTAAGATATTGGAACTAAGAACTCATAAGTACTGTCAACATCGTACATATTAATTAATGTGTTTAAGTGTCAATAAAATACACGTGCAATGAAATATGACCTGACTGTATATGATACTTATTTCCTCAGACGACAGGCCTGCGTATATTTCAGGAATAAACAGTAGCGTTATAAATATGCCATTAACAGGCAATAATATTAATATTCTAAATAACTATTATATATTACAATAATAGACTAAATAACTATTTGTGAAATGATTAACGCTGCTTTGTGTATAACATCTCTGTCTCTGTGTCAGGTATAAAGAATAATTACATCATACATCCCACCCCACCCCTAAATGTGGAATTGATAATAGTTAACGGATCACCACAACGGGTCACCGTCTATGAACATGTACAAAAACAACTCTGCAGAATACGCCAGCCGCACATTAAAGACATCAAATGTGAAGTCTGCTCCGTCGTACCATGGTGGAGTTTGTGTTTTAAAATTGTGGTGGGAAATCACTATACAACGGCCGATTGTGCAATGGTGACCCGTTCAGACCAAAATAGAATATAACATATATGGATTATCTTCTTTATCTTTACGGATCACCATGGTGAACCGTCGTTTAGTGCCTTGTAAGACACTTCAAATAATTTCAAAACCCCAGCATATGTTGAATAACATATAAATGTTTAAATGTACTAGGAAACAGAGCTTGTACGACCTAAACATAGTATGTAATTTCGAGCTTTTAAAATGGTGACCCGTTGACAGCACCATACTGCATATCAATACTGATTATGCTAATTGGATTATACTGCTAAAACGCATGTCCCGATAATAGGCGAGTTTCAGGGTGTTGCGCGCGCATCGATTTGCAAAGAAATTGGCGGGCTCTTGGCGGGCTCTCCACAAAGTAAGCAATGTTAAACAGACTTGCTAGCGAGCCAACAACAGCAGAATAACAGTGTTGAACATCCAGAAACTGCATCTATACTTTGTTTATTTTAAATAGTATGTTTACTTTGAGTGGAGCTTGCCAGTTTTTTGAAAAATGATGCGCGCGCAACACCCTGAAACTCGCCTATTGCACAGAGTTCAATGAAGAATAAATTCCGCAAAACAACGTGGACATGATGAGATACTGATTTGTTCATCTTGCGGGATTTGTGAAAAGAAATGAAAACAACGCCATCTCACTCTCATCATCTCCGTTTCAACACGGTCGACTGCACCCCCTCGCACAAAACTGAAGTGGTCGTTGGCCGTGCAGAATATAGGGGAATCCTTCTCAAAGGCAATGTCTTGTGCTCTGATCGATACTGCTGTGACAAGATTGATGTGCACTCCGTTTGTTATGTGCATTGCATAAGAACTGTCAAATGTTGGTCTTGCCAATTTAATAACTTCAATTATCACTGCTTTCTACTTATAATGTGTACATTTATTTATTCTCTTTTTTTTTGCGCTACATATTATTTCTTTCTGTCATAAATAAACATAATATACATGGGTGTTATTGTTCTAACATGTGTGCTAATTTGTTTGGATGAATTTCGTCATATTTCACTTGTATTATTAGTAATAATCTACACCCGCGTCTGACGCAATTAAGCCCCGAAAGTCTGCATTCCAAACGTTCCTGTTGTACACAATCACATGCAAAATAAACGAGACACTCCAGGCTCCCGAACCCTCTCCAATGTTGGTTAGTGATGATTTGCACTGTTGGAGGCTTTCCTTTGAATTTCGAGCTCAAATAGCAACATTGAAGGGGGGAAGGGGGACAAGCCTTTGAAAATCAAGGTGGCACATTTTATTTTGCATGAGATTGTAGGCCGGAAACTACTGTCAAGAATGTGAAAGAGGTGTTTCGAAGAGAAGACAGGATTTTTAACAGTACATTTGATTCTATCAAGAATAAGCTTTGGAATGCTATTCAGTCAGATACCCTGGAGAGATTTGTGAAAGAAATGTCAGAGAACAGACATGTAAGAGATTTAAGAGACCATTTAGGGCGTTCAATCTTACATGTTGCAGTAGAACAGCAAAATAGAAATCTTGTGGATTGTTTACTTCATGCAGGATTTAATCCAAATGTTAAAGAGAAATGTGGTGTTACCCCTCTGCTAATTGCAGTTACTGTTAAGAACAAGGATATTTGTCAGTTGTTGGTGAACAGTAAAGCTTGTGCAAGAGGACCATTGTTTACTAACATTCCAAGTCCACTTGCTGTTGCCTTGAAAATGGAATTGCATGAGATCCATGAAATTCTAAATCCCTGTGTGTCTGATGATGAAGATGATGACATAGCAGCATATGATCCAAGCTTTTCAAGATCCACCAATTTACCCAGTCCATACAGTAACAGTGTGGTACATGATAATTTCCAGAGAGACACTCCTGGGTTTATTACTGGAGTTGTTGGTGATGTGGGTACATGCAAGACTAATCGTGGTGTTATGTCTCGATCAACTGCCTATAACTGGGTTGGTATCATTCCAGGGGACCTGCATACCAAAGGATATTTAGCAGAATCCTGTTTTAAAGAGCAAGGCCCTGGTGGATTTCATTACCTGGTTGCCAAAGTCCTGAAAAGGCCAAAGCTGACAACTGAAGCATTTAAGAAGAAGAAGTTTGCAGAAGGTAATTTGGATCGGATAAGAGAGGCAGTACGAGATGGAGCGAGAGCATATGGTTTGGCAGCAGTATTGGAATTCAAAGAGTCGGAATTCTACCCAACTGCAGCTGAGAAATCACAGTGTCTTCGAGCAACAGGAAGTCATTCTAAAGTGTTTCTGGAGCACTTTAAACTCTGGCTTGATCATTCAGCAAGCATCAACACTGCTTTTAAGTACAGGAGTCGAATGTTCCTGTTTTATGGGCCTTTACTAGAGCTGTTTGATCTTTCAACAAAACATTGTTGGGGAAAAGCAAGAGAAACAAGTTTCATTCTTCAGTTACCAGTCTATGCACAACTGAACTTTAGAAACTATTATTTAGGGTGAGGCGGTTTTTATAAAAAAACGAAAATCGAAAACCGACCGAAAAAACCGAGTGAACCGATTTTTTAAAACGCGTTCGAAACCATAGTTAAAAAACATGCATGACGCTACTCGCGCAAGATTTTAGTTTTAAAAACAATTGTATTGATTATAACATCCTAAGTATTCCTAACTACTAATTACAAAGAAACATGCAGTATATAAAGATAATTCGTTATTCTTTTAAAATTATCACTGCGTAGTTACGTGGACGGGTATTGTATAGTTGCTACAGCCTACAAGTTCTCTGCCAGGAACACAAGCTCATCCACTCTCTCAGGTTTCAGCTGTGCTCGTGCCGGTGTACTAACTGCCCTGCTTTACTAAAAAGTCTCTCCGATGGGGAACTGGTTGCTTGGATGGCAAGATATCTTCTTGCTAATTGGCACAGCAACGGAAGTTCTTTTCTGTTAGACTTCCACCATTGAAGAGGATCGTTGTCGCCGTCGATAACTGGAAACGCAGAGATGTAGTATTCGATCTCTTTGGAGAGAAAATCACGCGGGGATACACCTGGCGACGGCTTTTCAGACTTCTTGAGACTCGTCAAGGCTCCAAGACTGAGTTTGGCTTTCTTTGACGCAGGCACTGGCAGGACATCTTCCTCTTCAACAGGAAACTCTAGAAAAACAGCATTTTTTAAGAGCTCTTCCTTAACGTCACCAAGTAGTGGTACATCATTCTCATCGTTGTCATCCTCGTCTTCCACTGCTAAAAAGTCAGTCTTATACCTTGGATCTAAGAAAGATGCGACATCCATCAAAAGCTTCATTGAAGGAACGTCATAACGAGCTTTAAGTCTTCTCAAGACCTCCTCCTTGATCTCGAAGGCCAGTGGTAAATCATCATCCCGACGGGCCAACTCTGTCGTTGATAGGCGATGGAGAATTGGTTTCAGCGCGCTTATGGTGACGTATTTGCTCGCTGACATGATATCGGTGAATGCCTTGAGTGGACCAAGTGCTTTATCGATGCACTCCAAAACTTCCAAATCTTCCCACCTTGGTACCAAATGGGACGTGTCCTTATCGTTACCAAGAACCCTTCTAATGGCCTTCTTGTTGCGCAGTACCCTGCTTACCATGTGCTGCGTTGAACCCCAGCGAGTTGGGCACATCTACAGAGCATTAAAACAAACAAGTTAGATAATTAAAAAAATATTGTTAAATGTTAAAAAGCAAAATGAAAAAATATACCACGTCCACATAAATCACAAATACTCACCGATGCCAAATTCTTAAACTTTTCACCCGGTTGCTCCTGGACTTGAGCGGCGGCAAGATCTCTTCGTCTCTTCCAGCTTGTTCCGAAAGCTGCCACGATCTTTTTGCAAATCCCCAATGCACGACCAATCCTCTGGATTTTTTTTTAACGTGTTGGTGATTGCGAGGTGGAGGTTGTGACCAAAACACGACACATTTGTCCATTCGATGTCTTTGCAGGCTTTTTTGATGTTCGCTCCATTATCGGTTGTTATGGCGATTTGTTTTTCAGCATTCAGCTTCCAATGCTCAAGCATGTCGTTCATCGTCTTGCCCAGTTGTTCAGCTGTATGGTCTTCAGGCACAAATTTTGTTCCGAGATTTCGAAATCGTAGATTCCACTCAGAATCTACCCAATGCAGCGTGTACCCCATATATGGTGTCAGGCCGTGGGAAGACCACATGTCAGTTGTGGAGGCGAAGAAGTCTACGCTGTTTAGATCCCGCATAACTGCTTCTTTGGTCGCATCGTACAGCTTTACAACTTTGTTTTTTGAAAATGTTGTCTTGTTCGGCATCTTGTAACGGGGCTCTAGGACATTCAACAGTTTTTGAAACCCTGTTCGGCTAACTGCGTTAAAGGGAACGTTGTCTTTGCAGAGGAAGTAGGTTATGGCGTCTGTAATGGCTTCGTGACGCTTAGTTCCAGGTGTCAATGGCGCGTTGCTGGCAAAGAGGCTCTTTACTGTAGGCTGCATTTCAGACGAAGCCGCGTTGCTAGCGTTCGTCGGCCGACCCGCTGCTGCCTTTCGTCCCGGCGGCGTCATCGTGGCATATTGGGTAGGATGGATTCTTCTAAGATGCTGCATCAAATTCGTTGTATTGCCTCCCTTGTTTTTTACGGACCGCATGCAAACTCTACATTCAGGAGAATCGTCCGGTTTTTCGGGCTTCTTGAAGAATTGCCAAACAGCACTTTGACTCATTTTGGCAGAGAAATGTAGGACAGCGTAAAAAAGTATTCCAAGTTTCAACGAACAGTTACACTTAGAAAAGCAAAGCTGAAAGAGCAGGAGTCAGGAAATATATGCGATATAACATTGATTAATTATTCATGTTACGCTCCGACTGTTTATGAGTCATACACCAATTTTACTTTAGACCAAATTTAGACCTGTCTTCGCAGAGGTCCGCCTTCATTTGAGCCAATCAAAATTCATCTTCGTTTGATCCGCTTATGCGTTCAAGCTCGTGCGAATCTGAATCGAAGCCTTTCCGTAGTTTCCGTATTATTCTTATATCGGAGAGAATACCTGGCAATAAACGTACGCTATTTTGAAGAACAAATCTCTCCAGTCGTTTTCCCATCAATTATGTGCGTAAGCGCAACAAAACCTCGTGTACGTATGGTTCGATTTTATTGAAATATCGATTTTTCTTTCGATTTTTTCGGTTTTTCGGTTTTCCTCTTAAAGCAACATCGGTTAAATCGGTTTTCAAAAAACATCGGTTTTTTCCGGTTTATCGATTAACCGCCTCACCCTACTATTATTCAGAATCCTTTATCCATGTGATCAATTTCCTTGGAAGATGGCCACTTGCATTCCGACAGATTCTGTCCAACAACTGCTCTATCAATATCTCTGGACAAAAGGGATGTGGAATTGAACTGGATGCCTTTGTAGAAGCAGAGATAGTGCAACCTCTTAAAGTGTACATGTCAGGTAAGGTTATCTGGTATTCAATATGGTTATAAAGATGAACCGATGACTTAGCATTAAGGGGGTGCTTACCCCTACTTTTGGTGAAATATGATAGATTTGTTATAAGATTGAATTATGGCAGTTTAAACTTGAAAGTAAAGGTTAATTCACATGGAAATGATAATTGTAGGAAATTCACATACTGTACTTGGTCAAAATTTGCTTTTTTGAAGGAGTAAACACCCTAGTCTAACAATCTATCATTTTTCACGAAGATTAGGGGTATGCCCCCTTTACCATTTGTTTAGGAACGTTTGCCTCCATGGAAGGTAAAATGGTCTGGCATTAGCCAGAATAAAACTCTGTGAGTTAATTGGCTAAGCCAGTCACTTTCCTCTGTCAGTACTTACAGTACCAAATTAATTTGTGTACTGTATATTTTTGCAGGTCATACATCAGTTAAGATGTGTCAAAGAGTAATGGGCTCTATTGATCTTTTCAAAGCAAGTAGGGGAGCATACACTTCAAATGCAGGATTTGATGAGCACACAACGACTCGACATTCAGTTGCTGATCCCTTTGCTGACCAATTGAAAGGTGCCTGGTTCTGTTTACGAAATGGCTTGTTGGATCCCAAGAAAGATCCCAAAGAAATTCCTTGCTGCTACCCATTAGATGGACTAGGCAAACCAAGTGGTAAGCTGCCAAAGGCTATCCTTGATGTTACTGAAAAAGGAGTGACGAAAATCTCTCAGAACTTTAAATTTAAGTTATATGAATCATTTCCTGAATTGAGATATCAGATTTTATTTGATAAGTAATACCTTATTTAAATTATAGCAGTTTTACATGATTTGCCTCCACTAGATTTCAAAAGTGTCTTTGGAAACATTGTTTTCGGCATGTTGTGGTCATCAGAATAACAAAATAATTATTACAGTAGTTTGTTTGTTCATACTTTGCTCGTTCTATGCAATTTTGGTATGTTCTTTTTGAAGTTATATCAATTTGTATGAATAATGTTGTACACTATTCTTATTGAAAACAACCTGCAAGCTATTCTAACCAAAAATATTTAAGGTTTCAATCAGAAATTTGTCAGGTAGTTGTGAATCATGTATATCTGCTGTACATGCCAACATAGCAAAAAATAAATTTGTCTTCGTTTAACACATTGCTGCCTAGGATAGCCTTTATTATTTTATTAATTCCTTTGTATGATTTACATACAGTACAGTAGTTACCCCATCTTGATAGCCCAGGCACTATTCATAAATATCCACCAGGTTATGAGGTTAATATTCTTTTATGTGCATTTAAATTATCCTTTTCACCCTTATGTGAGTAAAAATTCATTTGAACTAAAAAGGAAAATTTAACCCTTTACCACTGATGCATTCATATGGGTTAATCGAGTTTGGGTTTAACCCTTTTACTCTTAGAGACAGAATACTAAATTTAATGGCCAATTCAGTAGTCAAAGGGTTAAATGCACATTGAAACAAGAAAATCAAACTGGGGGCCATTTATGAACAATGCAATGTTGTGGTTTAATATCTCACTCTCCACAGTCAGGCTTCTTGAGCTTTTCAATATAATTTAATATTGCAGGAGTTTATACTTATACAGTAGGTGATAGGGGATAGTGTAATAGTATAAGTGACGTGGTAGAGGGTAATGGGGAATGAGGGGAAACCAATTATAACCTATATATATATATATATATATATATATATATATATATATATATATATATATATATATATATAAGTATAGGTTATTTTGAGGCCATGAGGAAAACAAGTATCAAAAAGCATCTTGATATGGCCCTAATAGTTACTTAGTTTCGTACCTTTATTTTTGTATAATATACTGTAGTTAATATTTTAGATGTTTTAAAAAAATAAGTTGACAATGGTAATAATGAAATATATCTAATTGTAAGATTAACTTAAATTTATTCAGAGTATTTGAGTAACTTAAATTTATCCAAAGATTATTTAATGATTGAGTCGGTTTTCTTTGATGTACTGTGGGCTGTATATAGCATACAGCCCTATGAATACTAATTAGATAAGAAATTAAGAAAAAACTAGGAAAATATTTTGTCCAAGGTGGAAAAAATTGACAAAACTTTGTTGGAAACCCCCCCCCAATCATGAAATAAGTCAGATAAATCTCTTGGACGTGGGATGTATGCGATGTGTCCAAGGGCTCAGACACACTGTATATCGCATACATCCCCACATTCAAGGGATTTATCTCTTACAGACCTTACATATTCATATTATACAAATTAAAACAAGATACTTTCCTTATTATCCATTAATTTCTCTGTATTTCCTGTGGTCAACAATATAGTAGGCTTTTCAGTAGTACCAGCTGGTTCTTCTTTAATAATCCCAATAACAATGAGATGGTAGATCAACCTTTGAAGTTGTTTCCTTCCATTTCTTTGCTTGTAGTAAGGCTTTGCGGATCCAAATCCATGGGCTACATCTAATGACAAAGCTTTGAGTTCAGCTGCTGATGACCCAAGCAAAAATTGGGAAAGAAGGAGAACATTTACTTTTTCCTGCACTTCTTTAATAGTTAGGAGACTTTGGATGATTATCTGAGAAATGACTGTGCAGTCTTTAGATGACTGTACATAATTTCCAGTGCAAATGTCACAATGTTCCTCACAGTTGGGTACAACTTCTTCAAAATATGACAAGATAGACTTATGACGGCAAGTACCAATGTCACAGTAGTTAACCATTTGATTCATCAAGTTGTACTTGTATTCTTGATACTCTCTGTCTTCGATTTGAAGTATATTGTGCAGATGGAATGATCTGTCTTCATGCTTGAAGAACAATGTGCACACTGCAGGCAGTCCATCCCTTCCTGCACGGCCAATCTCTTGACAGTAGTCTTCGATACTTTCAGAGAAGGACATGTGAAGTACAAATCTCACATCTTTTTGGTCAATACCCATGCCAAATGATTTGGTAGCACAAATCACTTGGGCAAGACCACTAGCCCAGGTGCGTTCATGCTTTTTTCTATCAAAATCTATAAGCGCACCATGAACAAAAACGGAATTGATATTAGCAGACTTTAGTTCATGTGCAAGATCAACAGTGTCTTTTCGTCGTGCACAATAAACAATGCCACGCTGTCCTTGACAATGCTGGTTGATGAAGTCAGCAATTTGCTTCTTTGGCTTGTTTGTTTTTGGCAGTACTTGTAAGAGCAAATTTCTTCGTGAACTTGTTACCTGTATTATCTCAGGCGAAACCATCTTTAGTGTGGTTATTATTTTGGTCTGGACTCTGTTTGTACAAGTACCTGTAAGAGCCATTACTGGAACCTTAAAATCCTTTAGTAAACCAAGTTTAAGGTAATCTGGACGGAATGCTTGCCCCCACACATCTATGCAATGTGCTTCATCCACAGCGATAAAGTTCACATTTCCAGCATCATTCCACTTCTTGAGAACAATGAGCAGTTTATTTGAAACAATACACTCAGGACTAGTAAATAGGATAGCATAGGGTAGGTCTTGCCAACAAAGAGCATTGACCACAAACTCCATCTCGGTGTCTGTAAGGGATGAGTTGAAAAAAAAAGCTGGAACTTGTTTTTGTCTAAGCTTTTCTGCCTGTTCCTCCATAATGAATTTCAAAGGCTCAATAACGACAGTGAGTCCTCGATTCAGTACAGCAGCCAATGTATAAATTAAACTTTTTCCACCTCCAGTTGGTATAAGGGTTAGTGTGTCTTTCCCTTGCAATATCGACTGAAGTGCCTCTAATTGCCCAACCCGAAATGAGTCATAGCCATACATCTCCTTTAAAACAAACAATTCTATACCATTTTGGTTGACAGGTAAGTTGATTGGGGTCGTAGTTGTCTGGAAATGCTGTAATACAGGAGTTGGTAATGCGGTGACAGGCATTTTCTAAAACACAAAATTATGTTAAATGTACGCTAAAATTACTCTCATCAAGGGCTCCGCTCAAACGTTTAAAAACTGACAATAAATAGATAAAAACTGACATGCAGCAGTCGAAACATACAGAAAACACAAGGTCAAGGAAAAACAAACCCACTCACCGTTTTGAAATAGATTGCTTCTGCATAAATTTTTTCATGTGATCGCCACAATTGATATGTACAGCTCATTGATCTATTCCAGACATTGACTTTCATTCCTTCACCACTGTCCTCTAACTTTGGCAAGGAAACTTTATGGTCTAGATATAGGCCAAACAATTTCGCAGCTTCTTTATCATTCAAACAAACCAAATCCATACGCTCTCCGTCTCCTTCAACTGTGAAAATTTGGTAATTTTCAAGGCCCTGTAAATGATAAATTGTTATTTTAAATAGCTGCTGTAATAGTTCCAGAAAAGTCAACGAAAGTGGTGTACCTACCGATTTGTTTCTCAGTTCAGAAAGAGTCAGGAGATTTTGCCAAGTTTCTGAAGCAGCATATCCACGCAATGCACCAACTCCCTCTTTCACTGTCATATCGTTGAATTCTAACGTTTTATGCATTGTTCTATAATGCTGGTGAAGCCCATTACGCGAGTAAGTAGCCCGGTTTTGACTACAACAAACAGGACAACAAGATTTTCCGCTCCGCCAAGCTACAAGAAAATCTCTACGTGGACATGAATTATTCAGATTATAAACGTACGCCATCTTGCTCTCTCGAATATATCACAGCAGATTACACCCCCCGGTTTGGCGCCATGTTTGGCCACAAATCTCTATTATACTTGGCAGTGCCAGTACCTGAGAAGATACACATGAGAAGGACCCAAATACACGAGAGGGCCCATGCCATATATGGCATATATCGCCTTATATGTTATTCATAGCAAGTGTAATACGACCTTTCGATTATATTGACACTTCTCAATCTCATCGGCTATAATATAAGATCGGTAAAGAGCACAAAGTCTTTGGCTTTGCTTTTGGAATTTATATAAAAGTTGATGTCTTGATCAAGACTTGATGAGTTGAAGTATATGAGTTCAGTAAGGGTGATACAAATTGAAACAACTTGCCACTCAATAATCGATTTCTTTAAGTTACTGCATGTTTAATATAGCAAGAGAGGATAAATGCATAATAAGTCAAGATATCTAAGTCTGAGCATAGCTTGATAACTAGTGCATGTAGTCTGAGCGTGAACTCTGAAAATATAATATATTAGGCAAGCTTATAAATCAAGCGCTTTACTTCACTACGGAATATGCGCGCAATGATAATCAACATTCTCTGAAGGTCTGAAACGGTCGGGTTGTTTGACGCGTATTAAAAGTCTTTTAAGAAGCAGTCATGCTGTCTCAGACCTGCACCGAATATTTATTCAGGATAACTGTCTGCGTGTCATACTTTACTGAGAATTCTAAAAATATATACCATTTATAATTTATATATAGCGACAACCGTATAAAGTTAAATAACCAAGCACTTAAATACAATTTTCTGAGAACGATCAGTGGCAAATATATTTTAAGTAACCTTCATTAAAAGAATATAATATTATATAGTCATATAATATAATATAATATTATATAGTCTATATAATATAGTCTTTCTTGCTAATATAATCTTGTGTATACAATATACGTGCATACAGATTTTTATAGCACATTATCTAAATATATTAAATGTATATATCTATCAACTACAACAATCATAATAATAATAATAATAATAATAATAATAATAATAATAATAATAATAATAATAATAATGATAATAATATGATAATGATAATGATAATGAAGAATAGGATGATATTATCATAAGTAAGATGATAATGACGACGATGACAATGACGGTTACATTCAGGATGGGATGATGACGATAATGATGATGATGATGATGATGATAATGATAATGGCGACGATAATAATGATCATGTGCTCATGCCAACACTGTTGTATCATTTTCAACAAGAAAACGCCTTCGATTTCGAATAGGTACATATTGACCTAAATGTCTTGTATAGCGAGTATAAACTACATATAACTGTGGTGCATGGTCAACATTGTCTGACTTCATAATTTTTCTTGATATTTTAACTAAAGTTCTAACTTGGTAAAAGTACTTGCACATCAAAATTTCAGAAAATTTGACACTTTTCTTCCTTCTTTTCAAAAATGAAATATTTTCGACCTAAAGACGTTAAATAGAGAGTATAATTAAACTGCATACGACGGTGTTGTGTTGGTTCACATTGTTTGACTTCTTGGTTTCTCCCGATATTTTGCCCATAGTCAGTAACTTGGTAAAAGTGGACTCTTTTCAAAATTTCCGGAAATTTAACTAATTTATTCAATATTTCCTAAAAGTGTTTTTTAGGCCTAAAGGTTTTATATATGTGTTAGTTAGATTCTTCGACTTCATGGTTCCTCTTGATATGATAACCATAGTTCTAACTTGGCAAAAGTAAATTCATTTCAAAATTTCAGACCATTTGACAGATTTCTTCCATCATTTCAAAAAATGGGGTATTTTCGGCTAATAAACGTGTTATATATAGAGTATAAACTGCATATCACGGAGTGCGCATAAGTTGGTTGACATTGTCTGACTTTATCAGTTTATAATCAGTTTTTATGATACTTTAACCATACTTTTAACTTAGCACTTGGTAATTGTGTTCATTTCTACCGGAGACTAATTATAAGTCTCCCTTTCCACGCAGGGGAGACTAAATATAGTCTCCCTTGAATAATGTCTCTCAGTTCACATTGTTTGATTTTATAATTTTTCTTGATATTTTAACTAAAGTTTTATCTTGGTAAAAGTAGACTTGTCTGAAACTTTCAGACAATTTGACTCATTCCTTCCATCTTTCCAAAAATGTGGTATTTTCGGCTAAAGGTGTTTTATATAGAGAGAGTAAAAACCGCATATATGGGTGATGTGTTGGTTCACATTGTTTGACTTCATGGTTTCTCTTTATATTTTAACCATAGTTCTAACTTACTAAAAGTAAATTAATTTCAAAATTTCAGGCCATTTGACAGATTTCTTCCATCTTTTCCAAAAATGGGGTATTTTCGGCTAAAGGTGTTATATATAGAGAGAGTAAAAACTGCATATATGGGGTGATGTGTTGGTTCACATTGTTTGACTGCATGGTTTCTCTTGATATTTTAACTAAAGTTTTATCTTGGTAAGAGTAGGCTAATCTGAAAATTTCAGACAATTTGACTTATTCCTTCTAACTTTTCCAAAAATGGGATATTTTCGGCTAAAGGTGTTATATATAGAGTATAAACTGCATATCACGGAGTGCGTATATGTTGGTTGACATTGTCTGACTTTATCAGTTTATAATTTTTTATCATACTTTAACCATACTTTTAGCTTGGCACTTGGTAATTGTGTTCGAAATTTGTACCATGTAAACGACAAGTCTAAAATCTGAAGGGAGACTAATTAGTCTCCCTTTCCACGCAGGGGAGACTAAATAGTCTCCCTTGAATAATGTCTCTCAGTTCACATTGTTTGATTTTATAATTTTTCTTGATATTTTAACTAAAGTTTTATCTTGGTAAAGGTAGACTTATCTGAAAATTTCAGACAATTTGACTCATTCCGTCCATCTTTTCCAAAAATGTGGTATTTTCGGCTGAAGGTGTTATATATAGAGAGAGTAAAAACCGCATATATGGGGTGATGTGTTGCATGGTTCACATTGTTTGACTTCATGGTTTCTCTTGATATTTTAACCATAGTTCTAACTTAGTAAAAGTAAATTAATTTGAAAATTTCAGACAATTTGACTGATTCCTTCCATCTTTTCCAAAAATGGGGTATTTTCTGCTAAAGGTGTTATATATAGAGCATGAACTGCATATCACGGAGTGCGTATATGTTGGTTGACATTGTCTGACTTTATCAGTTTATATTTTTTTATGATACTTTAACCATACTTTTAACTTGGCACTTGGTAATTGTGTTCGAAATTTGTACCATGTAAACGGCAAGTCTAAAATCTGAAGGGAGACTAATTAGTCTCTCTTTCCACGCAGGGGAGACTAAATAGTCTCCCTTGAATAATGTCTCTCAGTTCACATTGTTTGATTTTATAATTTTTCTTGATATTTTAACTAAAAGTTTTATCTTGGTAAAGGTAGACTTATCTGAAAATTGCAGACAATTTGACTTATTCCTTCCATCTTTTCCTAAAATGGGGTATTTTCGGCTAAAGGTGTTATATATAGAGAGAGTAAAAACTGCATATATGGGGTGATGTGTTGGTTCACATTGTTTGACTGCATGGTTTCTCTTGATATTTTAACTAAAGTTTTATCTTGGTAAGAGTAGGCTAATCTGAAAATTTCAGACAATTTGACTTATTCCTTCTAACTTTTCCAAAAATGGGATATTTTCGGCTAAAGGTGTTATATATAGAGTATAAACTGCATATCACGGAGTGCGTATATGTTGGTTGACATTGTCTGACTTTATCAGTTTATATTTTTTTATGATACTTTAACCATACTTTTAACTTGGCACTTGGTAATTGTGTTCGAAATTTGTACCATGTAAACGACAAGTCTAAAATCTGAAGGGAGACTAATTAGTCTCCCTTTCCACGCATGGGAGACTAAATAGTCTCCCTTGAATAATGTCTCAGTTCACATTGTTTGATTTTATAATTTTTCTTGATATTTTAACTAAAGTTTTATCTTGGTAAAGGTAGACTTATCTGAAAATTTCAGACAATTTGACTCATTCCGTCCATCTTTTCCAAAAATGTGGTATTTTCGGCTGAAGGTGTTATATATAGAGAGAGTAAAAACCGCATATATGGGGTGATGTGTTGGTTCACATTGTTTGACTTCATGGTTTCTCTTTATAGTTTAACCATAGTTCTAACTTAGTAAAAGTAAATTAATTTCAAAATTTCAGACCATTTGACTGATTTCTTCCATCTTTTCAAAAAATGGGGTATTTTCGGCTAAAGGTGTTATATATAGAGAGAGAGAGTTTAAGCCGCATATATGGAGCGATGTGTTGGTTCACATTGTTTGACTTCATGGTTTCTCTTGATATTTTAACTAAAGTTTTATCTTGGTAAGAGTAGGCTAATCTGAAAATTTCAGAGAATTTGACTTATTCCTTCTAACTTTTCCAAAAATGGGATATATTCGGCTAAAGGTATTATATATAGAGTATAAACTGCATATCACGGAGTGCGTATATGTTGGTTGACATTGTCTGACTTTATCAGTTTATATTTTTTTATGATACTTTAACCATACTTTTAACTTGGCACTTGGTAATTGTGTTCGAAATTTGTACCATGTAAACGGCAAGTCTAAAATCTGAAGGGAGACTAATTAGTCTCCCTTTCCACGCAGGGGAGACTAAATAGTCTCCCTTGAATAATGTCTCTCAGTTCACATTGTTTGATTTTATAATTTTTCTTGATATTTTAACTAAAGTTTTATCTTGGTAAAGGTAGACTTATCTGAAAATTGCAGACAATTTGACTTATTCCTTCCATCTTTTCCTAAAATGGGGTATTTTCGGCTAAAGGTGTTATATATAGAGAGAGTAAAAACTGCATATATGGGGTGATGTGTTGGTTCACATTGTTTGACTGCATGGTTTCTCTTGATATTTTAACTAAAGTTTTATCTTGGTAAGAGTAGGCTAATCTGAAAATTTCAGACAATTTGACTTATTCCTTCTAACTTTTCCAAAAATGGGATATTTTCGGCTAAAGGTGTTATATATAGAGTATAAACTGCATATCACGGAGTGCGTATATGTTGGTTGACATTGTCTGACTTTATCAGTTTATAATTTTTTATCATACTTTAACCATACTTTTAGCTTGGCACTTGGTAATTGTGTTCGAAATTTGTACCATGTAAACGACAAGTCTAAAATCTGAAGGGAGACTAATTAGTCTCCCTTTCCACGCATGGGAGACTAAATAGTCTCCCTTGAATAATGTCTCAGTTCACATTGTTTGATTTTCTAATTTTTCTTGATATTTTAACTAAAGCTTTATCTTGGTAAAGGTAGACTTATCTGAAAATTTCAGACAATTTGACTCATTCCGTCCATCTTTTCCAAAAATGTGGTATTTTCGGCTGAAGGTGTTATATATAGAGAGAGTAAAAACCGCATATATGGGGTGATGTGTTGGTTCACATTGTTTGACTTCATGGTTTCTCTTTATAGTTTAACCATAGTTCTAACTTAGTAAAAGTAAATTAATTTCAAAATTTCAGATCATTTGACTGATTTCTTCCATCTTTTCAAAAAATGGGGTATTTTCGGCTAAAGGTGTTATATATAGAGAGAGAGAGTATAAGCCGCATATATGGAGCGATGTGTTGGTTCACATTGTTTGACTTCATGGTTTCTCTTGATATTTTAACTAAAGTTTTATCTTGGTAAGAGTAGGCTAATCTGAAAATTTCAGAGAATTTGACTTATTCCTTCTAACTTTTCCAAAAATGGGATATATTCGGCTAAAGGTATTATATATAGAGTATAAACTGCATATCACGGAGTGCGTATATGTTGGTTGACATTGTCTGACTTTATCAGTTTATATTTTTTTATGATACTTTAACCATACTTTTAACTTGGCACTTGGTAATTGTGTTCGAAATTTGTACCATGTAAACGGCAAGTCTAAAATCTGAAGGGAGACTAATTAGTCTCCCTTTCCACGCAGGGGAGACTAAATAGTCTCCCTTGAATAATGTCTCTCAGTTCACATTGTTTGATTTTATAATTTTTCTTGATATTTTAACTAAAGTTTTATCTTTGTAAAGGTAGACTTATCTGAAAATTTCAGACAATTTGACTCATTCCGTCCATCTTTTCCAAAAATGTGGTATTTTCGGCTAAAGGTGTTATATATAGAGAGAGTAAAAACTGCATATATGGGGTGATGTGTTGCATGGTTCACATTGTTTGACTTCATGGTTTCTCTTGATATTTTAACCATAGTTCTAACTTAGTAAAAGTAAATTAATTTGAAAATTTCAGACAATTTGACTGATTCCTTCCATCTTTTCCAAAAATGGGGTATTTTCGGCTAAAGGTGTTATATATAGAGCATGAACTGCATATCACGGAGTGCGTATATGTTGGTTGACATTGTCTGACTTTATCAGTTTATATTTTTTTATGATACTTTAACCATACTTTTAACTTGGCACTTGGTAATTGTGTTCGAAATTTGTACCATGTAAACGGCAAGTCTAAAATCTGAAGGGAGACTAATTAGTCTCCCTTTCCACGCAGGGGAGACTAAATAGTCTCCCTTGAATAATGTCACTCTCAGTTCACATTGTTTGATTTTATAATTTTTCTTGATATTTTAACTAAAGTTTTATCTTGGTAAAGGTAGACTTATCTGAAAATTGCAGACAATTTGACTTATTCCTTCCATCTTTTCCTAAAATGGGGTATTTTCGGCTAAAGGTGTTATATATAGAGAGAGTAAAAACCGCATATATGGGGTGATGTGTTGGTTCACATTGTTTGACTGCATGGTTTCTCTTGATATTTTAACTAAAGTTTTATCTTGGTAAAGGTAGACTTATCTGAAAATTTCAGACAATTTGACTCATTCCGTCCATCTTTTCCAAAAATGTGGTATTTTCGGCTGAAGGTGTTATATATAGAGAGAGTAAAAACCGCATATATGGGGTGATGTGTTGGTTCACATTGTTTGACTTCATGGTTTCTCTTTATAGTTTAACCATAGTTCTAACTTAGTAAAAGTAAATTAATTTCAAAATTTCAGACCATTTGACTGATTTTTTCCATCTTTTCCAAAAATGGGGTATTTTCGGCTAAAGGTGTTATATATAGAGAGAGAGAGTATAAGCCGCATATATGGAGCGATGTGTTGGTTCACATTGTTTGACTCCATGGTTTCTCTTGATATTTTAACTAAAGTTTTATCTTGGTAAGAGTAGGCTAATCTGAAAATTTCAGAGAATTTGACTTATTCCTTCTAACTTTTCCAAAAATGGGATATATTCGGCTAAAGGTATTATATATAGAGTATAAACTGCATATCACGGAGTGCGTATATGTTGGTTGACATTGTCTGACTTTATCAGTTTATATTTTTTTTATGATACTTTAACCATACTTTTAACTTGGCACTTGGTAATTGTGTTCGAAATTTGTACCATGTAAACGGCAAGTCTAAAATCTGAAGGGAGACTAATTAGTCTCCCTTTCCACGCAGGGGAGACTAAATAGTCTCCCTTGAATAATGTCTCTCAGTTCACATTGTTTGATTTTATAATTTTTCTTGATATTTTAACTAAAGTTTTATCTTGGTAAAGGTAGACTTATCTGAAAATTGCAGACAATTTGACTTATTCCTTCCATCTTTTCCTAAAATGGGGTATTTTCGGCTAAAGGTGTTATATATAGAGAGAGTAAAAACCGCATATATGGGGTGATGTGTTGGTTCACATTGTTTGACTGCATGGTTTCTCTTGATATTTTAACTAAAGTTTTATCTTGGTAAAGGTAGACTTATCTGAAAATTTCAGACAATTTGACTCATTCCGTCCATCTTTTCCAAAAATGTGGTATTTTCGGCTGAAGGTGTTATATATAGAGAGAGTAAAAACCGCATATATGGGGTGATGTGTTGGTTCACATTGTTTGACTTCATGGTTTCTCTTTATAGTTTAACCATAGTTCTAACTTAGTAAAAGTAAATTAATTTCAAAATTTCAGACCATTTGACTGATTTTTTCCATCTTTTCCAAAAATGGGGTATTTTCGGCTAAAGGTGTTATATATAGAGAGAGAGAGTATAAGCCGCATATATGGAGCGATGTGTTGGTTCACATTGTTTGACTCCATGGTTTCTCTTGATATTTTAACTAAAGTTTTATCTTGGTAAGAGTAGGCTAATCTGAAAATTTCAGACAATTTGACTTATTCCTTCTAACTTTTCCAAAAATAGGATATATTCGGCTAAAGGTGTTATATATAGAGTATAAACTGCATATCACGGAGTGCGTATATGTTGGTTGACATTGTCTGACTTTATCAGTTTATATTTTTTTATGATACTTTAACCATACTTTTAACTTGGCACTTGGTAATTGTGTTCGAAATTTGTACCATGTAAACGGCAAGTCTAAAATCTGAAGGGAGACTAATTAGTCTCCCTTTCCACGCAGGGGAGACTAAATAGTCTCCCTTGAATAATGTCTCTCAGTTCACATATTGTTTGATTTTATAATTTTTCTTGATATTTTAACTAAAGTTTTATCTTGGTAAAGGTAGACCTATCTGAAAATTGCAGACAATTTGACTTATTCCTTCCATCTTTCCAAAAATGTGGTATTTTCGGCTAAAGGTGTTATATATAGAGAGAGTAAAAACCGCATATATGGGGTGATGTGTTGGTTCACATTGTTTGACTTAACGGACATACGTATATACTCTACCCCCCCCCCCCCCCCAGTAATACCGAAATAAATGAGCAAAGAATGTAGCAATAAAGATATAAAAGGAAGATTTTGGACTCAGGCTATTACCATAGATATAGATAAACAGGTATACTAGTAGATAAATCTTTATATTAGTTAAATAGTTTTTATTTTGATAAGATTATGTGGTGACGAAAAATCTTTTTGTAGTTCCTGACAAAATTTTCCATATTAATATTTAATTGTCTTTGAAAATGTCAGAAATGTGTTGTATTTTAACTAATTTTTATGACATTTTATGACCTTCAGTGATCTTAAAATTCACCCCTCAGGATGCAGGAAAATGGCATTTTGGACTCTAAATTTCAAAAATTTCCAGGGGGGCATGCCCCCGAACCCCCCTAGAAGAGTTCCTCTTCGGGAACTCTAAGTTCGTAATTTGATACAAAGTAGCTGTCATGCATCCGTTAATTAATAATAGTATTTTGAATTCAAATTTTTCAGGCTGATTGGTACCTTTATAGCTACTATATATCAAAACACCGTTTTCCATAAAAATTACCATTCTAGGGTATTCTGTAATATTATTAATATATAGAGAATAATACATGGATGTGCGGAAATATGAAATTTATTTCGAGTGTTGACTAACACATTATTGCCTTGCAAAAATTGCATTAAACTATACTGCTGATTCAGCGATAATCGTCACATGTGCGATTATCATAAATAATCGCACATGTGAGATTATCACTTTTATTAGTGGCGGAAAAATCAATAAAACACTCTATTTCATTTAATAAAATTCTGTATACTCTTGAATAAACGATCGACGTCACGAGCATCGCTGTAACTGTATTTTTGGGGTTACTGTAAACCTCCAAACCATAGTGTTTTTAATTTTTTTATTCGCTGAAAGTGAAGCACTTTACGAGGGCTTTCAGATTCCGAAAATGTTTTTTTTTTATTTCTAAGCAAGGAAAAAAGTGACAAGAGGTTTCTTTGACACGGCTTTTCCTGAAAGAAATATTTTGAACTAAAGTAAGAAATTTAAAAGGCTATAATTGAACACAAATTTATCAGAATCGTCTAAAAATTGATATTCGAGTAACTTAACATTCTGGTGACAAGTGGGAATTGTAAAATTTTCAATAGTTATCTTTTTACGGCCTTTTATGCAAGCCCATTCAACCTCCGGTGTTAGCTGTGATAGTAAAATTTGATAACTCTAAAAGTTAGTTTCAGAAATTGCAGCTTGATGTTAGTAATAATTGTCAGTTGTTTGCTGTATATATATATATATATATATATATATATAACCATATCTTGTTATCTTGTATTTACTTCATATTTCATTTATATTACCCCGTATTATTGTTATTATAGGTACCTATTGAAAAACACTTTGGTGACATGGGCTCCCTGTTAAAATATTGCGGTGCCTTGAAAGTTAGCTTGCGGGCGCAGCTAACTTTCAAACCGCTTGTGACTTCGTTCGTTCGTTCGTTCGTTCGTTCGTTCGTTCGTTCGTTCGTTCGTTCGTTCGTTCGTTCGTTCGTTCGTTCGTTCGTTCGTTCGTTCGTTCGTTCGTTCGTTCGGAATCAATAGCAAGCGACATTTTTTACGGGACATTCTTAACGCGATGTTTTGAACGCCACAGGGCACCGCTTTGTAGCACTGTGTCTGGTTATTATTATAAATCCAAAGAATTTAAAAAAATTATGTTGTCCAATATATATATAGTATATAGTACATAGTACATATAGTAAGGTTGGGTATACTGCCGAAACAGAGAACGTAGGAGTCTAACGTTTCGAGCGAAGACCCTTCTCTCTGCAGAGGAAGGGCCTTCGCTCGAAACGTTAGACTCCTACGTTCTCGGTTTCGGCAGTATATCTAACCTTACTTTATTATATAAAATAGAGCGGTGTTTTATTGATGTTTCCGCCACTAATAAAAACGATCTCACATGTGATTATTTATGATAATCTCACGTGTGTCGATTATCGTGAAACGTATTAGAGTTTACTGCTCTATTTTTGTGGGGGAAAAGGACTGTTTTTTATATAATAAACAGAATAATACATGAATGCTTGGAGATATGAAATTTATTTCTCGTGTTGACCCGCGCATTCATGTATTATTCTCTATATATTTCGATTACTATAAATCTGTTAGGGGGCTAAATCTGTTAGGCAAGTGTTTTTATTGGTTGGGCTTCACTAGCGCTCCGTCGTGATGACGTCAGGATTGATGTTTGTCCGCTTTTACCCACAATTCTTGCACTTCGAACAATGGATAATGGGCTCATTTTCAATGATTTGAAAGTCAATTTTACTTTGTTTGTCCGCTTTTTGTGCTATTAATAGCAGCTGGACGGTACGCTATTAGATTACTCCAAGATGAAAGCAAGATTGGTGCAGTGATGGATCCAGCTTGATCTGGTAGGGGGGGGGGAGGGGTGCTGCAGGGGCGGATCTAGATTTGTTTTTCACCTTAGTCAAACCATTCCTAGGGTGCCCCGGAAAATTTTTTAAATTTGGACCTCTGAAATGGCATTTCCTGCATTCCGACGGTACTTTGGAGAAAGATTTAAAAGTTTTAAATCGTGTTTTCAATAGCGCATTTTATCAAACCTGGAAGGTGTCAAATAAATTTAGGGATGAAGTGGACGTTTTATTATACAAATACATTTAAAATTATAGAAAATAACGGGGGGAAATCCAATAAATCCAAGGAAGCTAGACATTAGAAATGTGATTGACATTTTCAATGAAAAGCCGCGTCGCATCCCACTGCAGCAAGGCCCTTGGCCAAGGCCAGGGGGGTTCGCACCCCCTGTAAATCCATCACTGGATTGGTGACGTCTTCGACCAGAGCATTTCGGAGGTGGGGGTGTAGAACATAATGGTCTTTAATGGACCAGGGTACATGTATACCTGATAGGAAAAAATTAAATAATATCTCAAAGAATATAATATTAAGAATATAATATTACTGTCCATTACTCAATATTTTTAGTATAAACGTAGGAATACTATAAGGCCCACTTGCTCTTCTATCATTGAAAGAGAATATGATGTTATGTATTTCCCCTACTGTAGTTGGATATACATGTAATAAGTAAAAGCAACAGTTTTTGTTTGTACTGTAGGCAAATAATGTATTTATGAGCAGTCAATATCGAAATTTTGGAGTTGTGTTTTACCATTGCGGGCCATCGTAAATATACAATTAATACACACAATTTGCAAGAATAAACCATGCATGTTCACTCTGATCAACCGTTTACTCCGACGATGGTTTTTGCTTAAAAACGTCAGTATCAAGCTCTCGAATTTGGCAATATAACATGTACTGAAGCACTCTTCCTTATATTTTGGTCTTTCAAAAGTAAATTCACCGACGTCTTCAAAATAAGTCAATAGGAAAACTATGACAGTAGTAAAGCAGATTGAGTATCATTTAATCCAAATGATGGAAAGTCCTAAGGAACTGAAAAAAAAACAAAAAAAAGAAAGAAATAGAACTTAGTATAGTTACAATTGGCCAGAATTTAACTAGAATACACAAATACATCATTTTCACTTGACGTGATAACCCCCGCGTTGGTGGTGTACAAGGACAAATGTCATTCCCTGAAAAAGGCTCTTTACTGTATATTACACATGATCAAATTATATATATAATTATTACATGCCCATAATACAATTTAAGCTATACTTATAGAGAATATATAATATAAATCCTTATTAAAATCTAAAAATTTGTTCAATATAAATTTCAAAACAGTTTTTGCTGGCAACCAGGTCAAGGATAAGACATGGCGTATATTTTTACTTTGGCTTAAATAAAAAAACTGTCATTATAAACTCTGGTTACGTACCACTGACAAAACTTGTGGATATCTCCTCAAAATTAAAATTATGAAAAAATGGAGTCACCACTTAATGTAGATTAGATACATACTAATTAAAATGGATATTACAGTTTATTATACGGAGAAGAGTATTTTACTAGCAACTAAAACGAGCTATGTCCAACATAGGCATCGGATGTCGGACCGTAACGATCGGTAAAAGGGCGTTGCAGATCGTACGTACCGTAGCATCTGTGTTCCGATGGTCACGGACCGACATCAGGTGATACAGATGGTAGACACATAGTAAATATACGCTGCTCTCAGATGTTGTATGTATGATAGTGCAGATGGTTCAGATGGTACGGATCGTACGGACCGTGGCATCTGTTTAACAAATAGATTCCATTTTGCCGTTGTCTGTTCAGTTATAGATGCACAGATGACGTCACAACGTGGTAAGAACAAAAAAGTGGCCCACGAGACGCAGTCGAGTGGGTCACTGATGTTCTTATCACGTCGTGACGTCTTCTGTGCATCTATAACTGAACAGACAACAAAAAAATGGAATCTATTTGTTTTATACAATACAAAAACTTAAAAGGTTTTAAAAAAAACCCTGTCGGGTTTTGGGGCATGAAGAAAGAAAAAAGCAAGTCAGCTGACGTGATCTGACGTGACCATGCGTCTGTCCTCTAATAGATCATGGGCAACAACCAATGAAAACACGCATAGCAGCAAGGGTATTGTATAAATTCGGATGGTCACGGACCGACATCACATGATACAAGTGGTTTAGACTTAGTAAATACACGTGACTCTGAGATGTTGTACATACATGTATGTATGTATGATAGTGCAGATAGTTCAGATGGTACGGATCGTATGGACCGTGGCATCTGTATTCGGATGGTCACGATGCCGTGTAATGCTCTAGTCACGAATATTTCGTACTTGACGTACGCCGGAGTTTTATAAAAAACGAGGCAACATTGTGATATACTAGTGGCATTATGCTGTGTAATGTTCGAGTCACGAATATTTCGTACTTGACGTACGCCTGAGATTTATAAAGAACGAGGCAACATTGTGATATAGTTGTGGCATTATGTATAGGTAATAGCATGGTTTCGAGTGCAATTTGGAAAAAAACATGCACGAGTGAGTTTTTCAAATACTGTCAAAATAGCACGAGTCCGAAGGACGAGTGCTATTTGAAGTATTTGAAAAACTCACGAGTGCATGTTTTTCCAAATTGCACGAGAAACCATGCTATTACTTATTAATAATATACATGAAAAAATGTTCAAAACAACTGTACTAACATTTTAACGTACGTGTTTAGCCGTCCTCTCCTCGCATATTTATTTGTTAAAAAACGCTTCGCTTCCTTTACTACTTGAAAAAGTTTACTCGAGGCATAAAGAAGCTTCTGGTCTTCTTGTAGGTACTTCACTTGGCAATATTAAAGCATAACTAGCTTCAAATTTGAACAAATTATCCCCAAAACCGCCGAATCTTGGCCGCCATCTTTGTTTGTTTTGTGTCGGGAAAAATCCGCTGTACAATCCATTTGATTGATTCTTAGTGATAACAGATTTTTGCACTGTGATTACAGATTTTTGCACTGTGATAACAGATTTTTGCACTGTGATAACAGATTTTTGCACTGTGATAACAGATTTTTGCACTGTGATAACAGATTTTTGCACTGTGATAACACAATTCTGCACTCTGGTTTGGGATTAACTGCACTGGAATCAGCCAATCACAGTCGAGATATTTTTTCATGTATATTATTAGCCATGTAATGCTCGATTTCTACTATCTGTATCATGTGATATCGATCCGTGACCATCCGAATGCAGATGTCACGGTCCGTACGATCCGTACCATCTGAAACGTATATATTTACTAAGTGTCTACCATCTGTATCACGTGATGTCGGTCCGTGACTATCGGAATACAGATGGTATACGGTACGTGTGATCTGCAACGCCCTTTTACCGATCGTTACGACCCGTCATCCGATGCTTATGTTGGACATGTATGACTAAAACATTCGTAGAATCGATATTTCACTACACCCGGGAAGCGAGTGGTGTATTTACATAATTATTACATGCCCATAATACAATTTAAGCTTAATACTTATAGAGAATATATATAAATCCTTATTAAAAATCTAAAAATTTGTTCAATATAAAATTGTTTCAAAACAGTTTTTGCAGGCAACCATGTCAAGGATAAGACACATGTGGCATATATTTTTACTTTGGATTAAATAAAAAAACTGTCATTATAAACCCTGGTTACCACTGACAAAACTTGTGGATATCTCCTCAAAATTAAAATTTTAAAAAAATGGAGTCACCACTTAATGTAGATTAGATACATACCAATTACAGTGGATATTACAGTTTAATTATTATATGGAGAAGAGTTTTTTTCTAGCAACTAAAACACTCGTAGAATCCATACTTCACTACATCTGGGAACTGAGTGGTGTATTTCTCATATGTAACACTCACAAGAGACATATTGACAAATCAAAATTTATGGCTTTTGTTGTAAGTTTTGAATCAAGTAAATTCTCATTTTTTCACGTAAAATGACGTATTCGAATAAGCTGTTGTATTTTTCATTTGTATTTTCTCAGAGTTTTAGGTCAAGTGGTTGTAGTTTTTGCATTAAACCCAGTTTATCAACATCACTTCCTGTTCCACGCATAATTTCATTGTCCATATAATAAATAGAACATTACATGGTTTCTCAAAGATATGGATTTTATGTTCTTGTGGCAAGAGCAATATCTCACTTGTTTGCTCTTTGCTGTGCTCACTCGTAAGATATTGTCCTTGCCACTCAAACATAAAATCCATATCTTCTCACCACTGTGTAATATCCCCTTTATATACTGTAGCAACAGAAATTGTGTTGTGGTAATTAGACACACACACAAATATAAATACTGTACAGGCCCAACTATCAACCATTCTAACTGGATAAAAACCTTGTGTCAAAACGTTGAGTCTCTCATATATTTCATTTCCAGAAGATACTGTACCCACATTAAATGACACCATTTTCCCATAATCTTAATTTCAGGGAGATATGGTGACCCCATTTCTTCATAATTCTAATTTCAGGGAGATACCCAATCTATGTGGTGACTCAATATTTTGATATCATTCTGCACTTATTTAATGTTGTGGAGACACCCACATTAACCCTTTCCCTCCTAGGGGTTCTCACTTGATGGGTAAAATCTTCTGGTGTTAGACAGAGTTAAATAACAAAGTGGCTGGTTTAGGGTGACCCAGTAGAAAAAGGGTTAAGTGGTGACCTCATTTTCCTATAATTTTAATTTCAGGGTGATACCCACATTACATGTACATGTAAGTGGTGACCCCATTTGTCAATAATTTTAATCTCAGGGAGATACCCACATTAAGTGGTGACCCTAATTTTCTATACAAATTACATGTACTGTACATGAAATCTTATTAATTTTGGGAAGATATCCACATTTAACCATTTCATTCCCATTGGTTCCATTTGGCACTTTCTATTTTTTACATGTACTCTGTCTAATGCCAGATGATTTTACTCATCAGGGGAAAACTGCTTGACATGGTGGGAGTTAAAGGATTAAGTGGTGACCCCATTTATATATATATATATATATATATATATATACGGTATATATATATATATATATATATATATATATACAAAGTATAAAGTATAGTTTTACCTTAAGTACTTTACTTTAAGGTAAAACTATACTTTATACTTTGTATTTTGCTCTATCTATATATGGTATTGAGCACTCTCTAACATTTCGTGAACCAAAACTCACTTATATATATATATATATACTGTATAATGTATATGTACTATTTACAGAATGAGTGGCCATTCTGTATTGGGGGTATATAAACATGAGGTGAAGCCAAGTACCTGTATGTATCCCGGGACAGAACGGACACAAATTCTGTAAATTACTTCTAAAACACGTTTTAAGTTACATCATGTTAAGAGCTGATAAACCTTTGAGGTAAGGTTTAATAGGCTACGATTAATAAATTAGTGATGCGCTTTGATTTAGTATTAGTCCTACATTTTATATTCTAAGTGATGTACCATAAATAACCATTCTGATCATCACTTGTTATTCAACAAATGTTGCTGTTCACCAAATGTTTGCATCTTCATTTTGTATGAGGATGCTACCAGCGTACCTCACTCAAGATAGTTGAAATCAAAGTGTCTGTACACTATAAATATTTGCTGATCTTTTGTTAAACAGTTCTGTATCACATTTAGAGGCACTGAATGATATCAGTTCTGTATCGGGGTGAACAGACATTGATTAAACCTCTGAATTTTCTTCATGAATTATTAATGAGTTTCAGAAATATATTTATATATACATGTAAATGGTGTATACAGACTGTCAGTAGAGGCAAGAGTAAAATTTTAATAACACTGTAAATTTCAGTCAAATCTTCTCAGTTCTGTCTCCGAAACATCCACAAGAAGAATAAAATAGTCTGGCTAAAATAAACGTACATTTCCTACACAGACGCTTCAGTACTATAAAAATGCTTTATAAGCTTAATACCTGTATAAAACATTTGTTCCGAGGCGATACTCAATATTTCCGACGCCAAGTCATCCGAGGAGGTCAACGTTTGTCGTTTGGAGGAAAGCGCTATTCCAAATTGATCAATTTTTACTCTCTGTTATGCACAAACCACTGTCCCCTAGATAGCAGACAAACTCGAAATTTTTCTTCACCAGAAATCCCTCGAGAGTGGACAAGAGTCAAGAAAACTGACGAAGGCGCCATATTGATAACCTTCGAACCATATATGGTAGGGGTGCTCTCGTGTATAGGGGTCTTCTCGTGCGGTCCTCTCGTGCAAGTGGCACTGCCAACCCCTGCTCACAAATCTGGCAGAGGCTTCTCCGCTCTCCTCTCTCCGCTCCCCTCGCCCGCGTTCCGATTTTCAGCGGTTTTATTTACTCCCCATTACCCTCTACCGCATTACTCTCCTGCAAAGACCCTATATACTGAAGAGCTCAAAAAAGCTCTAGAAGCCTCTGCGGAGGAGAGAGTAACCAATATGTGTCTTATATTGTATAGGTTCCGCTAAGAATTTGATAAAAATGCGCACAGGGTTTGTATTACCAGGCTACCATGCTGATTTAGCGCAAAGAGAAACATCAAACGGATTCCCCATAACTGAAGCCCTCAACAAACTCAGTACATCGTATTTGAATGATCAGTTCGTTCGTAGAAAAAACTCGGGCTCGTGGACTTTAGACGCAAGAAGTAAATCCAAAGCCAGCCCCTCCCCGAAAGGCAGTCTGTTTACAGGCTAAAGCAAATGATAATATATAGTTATAACTAGCTGTTGAGATTTTGACTAATGTCAGAATTAATTCATGTATTCAACTGCATTTGAAATATGTTTATAAGGGATAGCATAAAAAGAGTGTATTAGCTATTAATTTATTACCGAGTCGGTTTTCTTTGTTTTTCCGAGGTCTTTATATCGCATAAAGACCTTGAATAATAATTAGATACGAAATGAAGAAAAAAACAAGGAAAATCTTTGTCCAAGGTGGAAAAAATAGACAAAACTTTGTTGGAAAACCTCCTCAATAATAAATTAAGTCAGATAAATCCCTCGAACGTCAGGATGTATGCGTTATATAGCATACATCCCTCGTTCTTGGGATTTATCTATTACTTATTCATTTTCCAGTTTCAAAGCGAAAAATCTCAATGAACAAAGAGTGGTAGATATTAAACCTCTCGGAAACGCCGTTAAAATGTGGTCCTCAACGACTGATATTTATAGTGGCTAATATTATATTTTAGGCACAAACGTAAGATAACAATGCAGAGTGACAAGAAAAATTACCGGCCAATGAAATTGTCAACAAAAAATAGCTGCGCAGAAAATCTTTTAACTATATCTTTTAGCTATATTTTAAGCATGTCGTTTTTCCTGATATAAAAATATACATGATATATCGACGCCAAATAATATATTAAGAGAGTGTATTAGCTATTAAACGTCCCGCTCGATGAGGGCCATTTAGTAAAATTCCCGAGGGCCGAAGGCCCAAGGGATTTTAATAAATGACCCAAATTGAGCGGGACGTTTAATAGCTAACGCACCTCTTTTTATGCTATTCCTGTAATATCATGTTTGCGGGAATTTCGTTTATTTGCGGGAATTTCTTTTGTTGTCACCTCCGTTCACGTCAAACCGGGTAAGATTAGTTCTAATCAGACCTGGTTTGACATCAACGGATGTAGGATTAATAAAAATGAATATAATGAGGTATATTAGTTGTTAATGACCTGTGAGAACAAAATAAATCCCCAAAGAAATCAACAAAAGAAATCTCATATGCGTGGTTAAAGAGACAGATTCTTCCATTTCCTTTTCGACAGTATTACTTCCTAATACACGTTCTAAGAAGTGTGTTAAGACATGAACTGCTACTGCGACTCTTGGTATTATGTCAGATTTCTTAGACTTTGGAGGCATTTCTCCATTTGTAATTGCCTCATTGAAATCTGCTGTAAACCGTTGCACTACCTTTTTGTGTTCTTCTTTTGCTTCATCTCCCAGTCTGTAAATTCTTGTAATATCAACGTGGGATGTGGACATAGCGCTAAAAACTGTTTTAAAATCGCGGACGGGCTGATTTTCCAGGTAATCATGACCATTTTTCTTTTCATCAGGCGTAGTACGCAACACGAGAGGAACAGTAACCAAAAATCTATCCATCAAGCCATGACCCTGGTCCAGGCGAGCCAAAATCTTGGCAGCGTTTTGACTTGTGTGGCTCCAAGTATGCTGAACGCTGTCCCCTCTCACTAATCTCTCTGTTAGACGTTGTTGCAAAATGATAAGACGCTGCTTCACCACTCCAGAGCTTGCACATAAGCTGCACATTCCCAGACGCGTTGTCCTCGTCGCTCTTTAGAAGCTTTAGTAGGATATCACTAACCTCAGAAGAAACAATGCAATGAATCCGTGTCCAGACTCAGCAATTTGTTTCACGAGACCCGCGCTTGTCGCTTTAGATATAATTGAACCTCTTCCAACACTGTTTAGATCTCTCAGAGGTTCAACAGCTGCTTCTGTCGCTGATGATTTTCCTGTACCAGGGTGTCCAACATACATAAAGAATAAGTTTAATGGCTGCAAGTATCTATCCTCTTGATACCGAGAACTATGGCAAGCAATGAGAAACGACGTCGATGTTAGAAGAGATGGTATTAAATATATACGCAGAGTTTGTCCCAAGCGATGCTGCTTTATTCGAGATAAATTCAGAAATTCGTTCAGGAAATAGTTCATCATAGTTAAATTCAATAGACGTTTGTCTACTATATAAAGATGCCCACGTTGAATCTCTCTGTCTACCAATCTTACCTAACACGTTCGTCATATTGCAATACTAATACTAAAAGCATTTATTTAAACACGATAAAGTTACAGTTGAAAACTGATGTGGTCGTGTATCTAATTACTATAATCCCTCCCCTTATTTTTTAAAAGCCCATTTTTTAAATTAAAATTCAGTAATTATATATAAATATATATATATTTACAATAAATAACAAATAAAATTCAATTTAAACAGTATGCCTTCAGGGCTCTCTTAAAACTGAGGCTATTCTTCAGTGCTCTTGTGTCATTGTCAAGAGAATTCCACAAGGCTGCCGCCTGATAAGAACTAGACTTCTTAACATAGTCTAATTTAGGCTTCGGAAGTACAAATGTCATTTTTTCCCTAAAGTCATATTTATGACTGCTCTTGGTGAGCAGATCTACTATAGATACTGGAGCTTTGCCATAATAGCAACTGTGTGCTAAATTAAGTAAGCGTTTGTTGTACATAGTGCTTAAGGAGTTGCACTTGGCTTTTAGAAGGACATCTTCGCTAGGTGTGAACCAATTTAAGCTGTGTATACTTTTTGCTGCCCGTACGTGTATTCGCTCAAGTTCATCGAATAGTGTCTTTGCACATGGACCCCATACAATTAAACCATATATGACCAAGGGTAGGATAACTTTAAAGTAGAAATCCTCTCTTGCCGCTACAGGCAGGAAATATTATAATGATCTAAGAAGATTCAGTTTTTGTGTATAAGATTTAATCAATTCTGACACATGGGTCCTCCACTTTAATTCATAATCAATTTCCACCCCTAAGCATCTAGATGATTGTACCAACTTGACACTGCAGCTAACCAACTTGATATCTTGTAGTGGACCTATACAAATCTTCCGCAACCCAGCAGCATATATTCAGCCTTGCCAGGATGAGGTGTTAATATATTTTTACAGCACCAATCATACAATTTGCTCAGGATCTTATTGAGTAACTCAGGAATGCTGTCAGGTGACTGTGCAATTACATATACTGTAGTGTCATCCGCGTACAGTTCAATTTCTCTTTCACCATCGTTGGCAATATCTGGCAGATCATTGCAAAAAAGCGAGAACAAAATAGGACCAAGCACTGACCCTTGAGGTATTCCAAACTTGACAGGCATTGGTTCAGATCGATGGCAATTTATAATTGTTACTTGTGAGCGATTTGTTAAGTAATCTTTAATCCAACACCATAAGTCACCTGCGATCCCTAAATTTTGAAGCTTCTGCAATAAGACTTGATGAGAAATAGATGGAGTCAAACGCCTTGCGAAAGTCTATGAATACGACACCTACCACGAGCTTCTGATCCAGTGCATGTCTCCAGTCCTCCGTCATCTTAACTAGTAGAAGCTCAGCTGAGTGTCCTTTTTTAAATGCCCATTGATGACTGCTATTTAGACCATGATCCTGTACATGGTTGGTGATAGTGGACGCAACCGAGCTCTCCATTAGTTTGCCTGGAACGCAAAGTAAGGATATTGGTCGATAATTCTGTTTGTTCGTCTCGTCTTCGTTCTTGTATAGTGCGGAAACATTTGCAGATTTCCAACTTTCAGGGACACTATTACACGATGCACCTACTGAAAAAATAGAAAATAGCGAAGGAATCAGGGCATCACCTGCTAGTTTAAGTAACTTAGGTGCTACTTTATCTGGTCCAGAAGCCTTGTTAGGCTTTAGCTTCCTGACACCTTTTCCAATACTCTCGTATGAAAGGTCAATGTCCATCACTGTCGGCGTAATGCTAATATGTTGGTAGTACAATCTTCCTGATTTAAATTTCTTATATCACTAGGGAATTCACTCCACAACCTTTCGCCTATGGTGGAGAAATGTTCATTGGGAATTTCAGCTTTACCCTGATGCGATGTTTCAATTCTTCCGTCCTGCTTTCTGATGCCCAATATTGGCTGCACTGACCGGTTACTAGTTGCACTTTTAACTAATTTCCAACACGATTTACAATCTTTTAACTCATCAAACAATTCCATGTAATATTTTCTTTTTGCCAGTCTGACCTCCCGTGTCACGCCATTCCTCAACATGCGATATTCTGACCACAAATCTTGTCTATTGGATTCTTTGGCCCTCAAGAGCGTTTTGTACCGTAAGTTCATCTTGTGCCTTATTTGTGGTGTAATCCAGGGCAAAGACTGGCGTCTAATTTTTACTTCTCTGTATGGAGCGTGCCTGTCGCAGATTTGATTAAATAGATGTGACCAGGCCCAGTAGCAATCGTCCGGGTCATCAAAAACTGAGCACACAGTCCATGGTGCCTCCTCAATGTCTTTTATAAATTCTCTGGTGTTAAACCTTTTATATGTACGAGCTTTGACTATCTTAGGAGGAGGATGTTTGACTCTGGTTAGTAATGACCCAAAAACCAACATGTGATCTAATATCCCCAGTTCTAATGTTTTCCCCGAGCCCGGGCGACGATGCTAATCTCGACACGCGTGGAACCCACTTACACGCAAGTTTGAAAAGCCATGCGAGATCATTTGAACAAAAATGTTTATATATATATATGTGTGGACTTCGGTCCACTTGCGCGGTTAGGATTGTTTGGCACTGGTAACGATGAAGCAAATCAAAGTCGAAAAAGACTTGGGAAAGCAACTTTTTCGAATTGCGAATAGATATTAACTGTTAAAATACATCGCTTTCAAAAGAACATGCACGTAATCAACTTTTACGTATATAAAAGAAGAACAACAATGTATTGAATTAAAGGAAACCGCCAACTCGAAATCGGGGGAAAAACTACAATACTGAAGAAAAACCGACAAAGTAAAAGACCGAAAAGTTAAGTAAAAACATAGAGCAGCCGCTTTCAGACTCAATATTAAATCAAATGACAAACATTTAGTAGCAACCAGTAGGTTTCCGTGTTTATATCCTGTCACTGTTTATGCTATTTTTGTTGGATGTTTTTGCTTACCCGTTGTATTCTTTGCTTTTAGCTGCTGATTGTCGTCTTATGTTGTTTTATAAAATAACTTTCTTATGGTAAACCATTCATGCATGGTGTTTATTTATAGTTTGTTTATAATTTGAAATAAAAGATAGGAAGAGAAGTAATTTTTGGTCTGTAAAATGTACAAAAGCTGAGAACAGTTACAACATTTGAGAATGTTTTTGTATTATATCTCTGACAACTGACAAACAGCCAGATATTTGAGTTGTTTTTAATACATGTAAAAATTGCAAATGTTTTTAAAATACTTCAGCAAAAAAGTATATTAATTTCAGCCTGCATCGCCTGCATGCTGTTTTTGTAAACATGGAAAACGAAAATGTACAGATTTAATATGAAATTTTACAGAACTTTTTGTATCTTCTTCGGTAGCCAGGTGGTAACGTCACTGGAGTGTTTGTCACGCGAAGACAGTCTGGCTCAAATCCTGGCGGCGACATGCAACTTTTTCATCGAAATTCTTTTTGCCTAATGTTATCCGAAAGTTTTTCGGTCGTTTTCCCTTTGTTATTCAGTACTTTTTTTAGAAGATTAAAATAAACAGTTTTCAATTTGAAATATTCTACTTCATTTAAAACTATATTTTGAGTCGGAGAGCAGTGGCTATTCCTAGGCCCTAATATATATTAAAGAGCGCGAGGGGTTGTTGCATTTACGTATTTCTAGTCAGGGGCGTAGGAAGCTTGATAAACTTAGGGGGGCCGATTCCCACGAGGCACCACCATGGTTGGCGCCGAGCGGGAAAATTGTGAAAATTTGGAGTCTCTAGATCGTCGGAAATGGCATTTTCAGAGTCTTCTCTACCTCTTTCGGTAGGCCCTTTCATTACTTCTTTCATTATGATTTGTGAGTCTATGCTATCCGTGAGTCAGGATGGATTATTATTATTAATTGGCCGATCAGCGCAATATTTCGCTGCAATTTTTTTTAAATTCAATTATTTGGGGGGGGGGCCGAAAGCTATTCCGCCCGCCCTTATAAAATATAGGGGGGCGGCCCCCCGGCCCCCCTGCTTCCTACGCCCCTGTTTCTAGTAGTATATTGAACAATGTCAGGCTTGCTGGTAATCACCAAATCAATTAATGTTGCCGTATTGTTTGTGACCCTGGTGGACCGTTTATTAATTACATAATAGTTAAACTGCTGCAATATTTTTTCTAGTTTTTTACCGGCAGGCGACATAATAGCACCACTCTCATCACGGGTGAAGTCAGAGATCAATCTCCAACAATCACCACATTACGATATTTTAACCAGACTTTCTCAATAATATTATTCAAGTTTTCAAAGAACTTGGAATCTGAAGAGGGTCTGTAAATAGAACCCAAAATAAACGCTGTGGAATTCACCGTGATCTTAAGCCATACTGATTCCTCCAATGTTGGGCGTTTCAAAGGATTTAAGTCGGGAATAGTAGATTTGGTTACTAATATATACCAAACCGGCTGCCCCCGACAGATCCAGAAACTCTGTCCCTACTTACAATTTTATAGCCATAAATCTCAAGTTGCTTGTTAGAGTTTTTTGATCGAGAAATGTTTCTGTGATTGCCAAAATGTCGAATCGACAGGAAACGTTAAAACAAAAAATGTTCGCTTACCGAAATACACAGCCGGTTCCCAACATCGATTTATTTACGCTGCTTATTTGACTCATTCTGTTATGTAAGCCATAGTAATCCTGCTAAACATGCGATACAAATCTGCCAAATAAACCACTTTCCTTGCGAACGATCCAAAGTGCGGAGCTTGCTATGTATTTAGCAATGTTCGAACTGCTAATATAACTCGTAAATATATCTCCGTATCTAGCAACATTGCGGTTCCCAAAGCCTTTAAACTTTCTTGGTTTTACAGTGTGTTTGAGCAATACACCAAATCGTAGTTTCATTTAGGCCCACATGCAAATTAGTTTCCTTTTCAATTTGGGCCCCTATGCAAATTACATCGTGTCTATTAAAGCATAACGGGAAGATAACATAGGCTGGGACTATTTTTTCATGTTTTGAGTTTATTATTTTTAGACACTACGTTTAGGATTATTGTCAAGGATAATTGTGAAGCAAATTTTATCCTTATAGAATACCTAAGCATTAAAAGGTTTCTGAAATCAGAAATGTTATGTTTACTGCGGCTGCTTCAGCGTCATGTTATAAACGAACTACGTTTTATCCCGACTCAGATTGTATGCACAGTCGAAACTCCGATTTCGTCTATCAGCAGGAGGCCGTTATGTCTAAACGTGGAGTTGAGCTGCGAGAAGGACAAACGACGAAGCCACGGAGGTCTCTTCTCTTTCGAGCAGCCTGCAGCCATGTTTGTTTACTTTGAAAGCAGAGGCGATCTTTGTTCTTAGCAGCCGTTTGCATTTTCGCAAAATATTTACAGTATATTATTATCATGGGAGTAACCACTGGCTACGAACGTGGCCGCAAAATTTCCCAAATTTCTGGTAATGCACAGATCAGAAAACATCCCAGAACATTAGCAAAGTCAATATTAAAAAAAACAACACAACGAGATGAAACAAATGACTCATTTTCATTCAAAAATAGATATAAACAGTGGCCAAGAAAAGACACAAGTCAACGTCCTATAAACGTTCAACTGACAACTCTAGACAATATATTATTTATATCAATTTTCATTTTCAAGATTTCTTCCGTTTTAACTTAGCTGAAAAGCCGTTTGTTTCAAAATTTCTTAATCGTTCCCTCTCGAGTTATGTAGAATACATGTACACCAGAGCAAAATTTTTTACCGGCTTTGAACAGTTTCAGGACACATCCTTCTTCTTTCAGTTGATTTCGGTCGGCATCGTTTTCGGTCTTTATCGTATTAATTTTTAGGCTTTTTTAAGTGACTGTTTTAAGTCACATTTATTATTGTCTATTTCTCGCTGCCACATCTCTTCTTAGCCTTCTTCTTTGGTCTTTTTCCATAGTAATATTAATGTACATTTTAGCTGAAACCATTTTTCTGGCAAAGATTTCTTTCGTCATGATCGTTGAAAAACTATTTCGTAATCCAACCGAACTTATAAATTATAATTTGCTGATGTAAATTTAAATAATTTGAATAATTTAACAGGTTAGTTACCAGTACCCTGCTATTCGAACTGCGCAAGTTGTGGATTTGATAATATATATATATATAAACAGGTTTCAGAATTACTTTCAGCTTTTCATCTCGCGTGTAAAGTGGACTCCACGCACGCGAGATTAGCACCCTCACCGGGCTCCGGGCCTTCGGCCCTCCGCCCGGGGATTACTGTGGCCAACGCCATTACTCAACATATTGCAGCTAGCTCTGGCCTACGCGTCTCCGTGGTTACGCGTCTACGCGGCTACCCGCCTACCCGCCATGGAAATATAGACCCTGATCCCCTCACAATGGAACCATGAACCCTAACCTTAATCACAAACCGGGGACGTTTGCCGTAAAGAAAATTACGATATTAACCTGACCGAACCTAACCTGAACAGAAAACACAAGTGGCAGTCTTCTTACGGAACCAATTTAAGTGAACCGAGCCAAACCAAATATTCTCAAGTACTAAGGCCAAAAAAAAAAGCTTTGCTTCCCATAACAAGTCCAAAAAAAGACAGGGTCGGTACGTACGTAGGTAGGAAAAGAAACTTATTTTACAATTTGTTTTTATTCCAGCTATGTCACATAATCAGTAATTAATATGCCTCCATGTTGTATCACAGTTGATTCAAAATTTGAATGAGAATTCAGTTATAGTAATATAAAATATTGCCGTATTTTCGTTAAATCTACAAAATAAACTTACTTTTAACAGTTTAACTTTCATGTAAGTTCAAAGTAATGCTGTTAGAAGTGTCAACTCACTCAAGGTAAACAATATGAAAGTTAAACTGTTAAAAGTGATATCCAGCGCGTTCTGCGTATGATTCCATATCTTTGTTTTGAGCATGACATTCACCTAGTACTTCATGTAATTATCTACGAATGTCATGTTTTCAGAAAACCGTTCGAAGCAACATACGGCAATATGGCAAAAAATTTAGCAATTCAACGAGAATATCTCTTCGGATTGCTTCTATATCTTCTGAAAATGTTGTGGTTTGGGTACAAATAATGATGAGGAAGCAAGAAAAGCATCTGGAATAAGGTATCAGTATATATTTTTGTACCCTGCGAGCAGCGCCTTCTTTTCCTTATTTTTTCGCTGAGAGAGAGGAAGAAAAGTAGGGTCTGCTGTATTCGTGTTTGGCTTCGTCCAAGATTTAGGACGAAGTAACTCGTTTAAGACCCGTTTAACCGGTTCTCGTTTTGTTTTCTGCTCTGATTGGGACTGGGTTCGAGATTGTAACCAAGCAACTGACATGCATGCGCAATGGAAACCAGTCACGAATACAACAGAGCCTACTTTTCTTCCTCTCTCTCAGCGAAGAAATAAGGAAAAGAAGGCTCTGCTCGCAGGGTAATATTTTTTTAGCCACGGAGCCACTGCAATGTATATCTCCGAAAGTGGCGTTGTATTGTGCAGTTTAGCCCTAATTACATAACATAATCCACTTGTGACCATTGATTAACCCTTACTACTATAATTAAACTTATACTTAATATTGAACTCTATTTTAATTACAACATGAACAAAATATGTGTAAATAATCTGCCTCTACAGGTTTAACTCTTTGCTGTCTGAGTTAAGATTAATTATTATGTATTTTTGCAAAGACAATTTTATTAATGTATCAGTCAATTTCAATGTGATCACCCTCCACCCCTCCTTAATCCCCCCTCCATTGCATCACGGACAGGTCACGTTTTCTGGAGGGCCTGCAAGATCCTGTAAACAAAATGCATGCTGACTGATCAATATCCCATTATGTACAGCAAGACTAGGCCCTAGAGGCCACAGTTTTGAGAGGGTCTGCAAGATCTTGTATGCAAACAAAATGGTTTCCAGCTGTTTTTCGACAAACACCCATGAGGAAATTTGGTCTAAACTCTTTCTTACAGATGACAATGAAGAAACCAGTATGTTTTAAAATTACCAACCATCTGCCCACAGTATTTTTAGCGACAAAAATGAATTGAAGGAAAAAATATTGGCTGAACAAAAGCAAATTCGACAGTCGGGAAAGTACAGGTTTTCTTATTGTTTTTTTGTTTTACTGAGCTATCGAATAGAAGACTGTCAGCTAATCACGAGTTAATGAGATTAATATTAATTTTGTTAATTTGTAGGCTATAATGTTGTGTAATTCAAGTTTCCGTTTTGGAAACTGAAAAAGTATAAATCCAAGAGTCTCTGAGTAGACTACAGTGCATTTTCGTTGATTATTCCAGCCGAAAATTTATAAAGTTCAACTGTAATTGCCTTTAGCCATTAATTTATTCATTTTAAACTCAAACTCATATGGTACACGTCTTAATGTCCTTCAAAATGTTTGGATATAGCCATGGCTATTAACAATGGGTTGATAATTATGCAAGTTTATTCTGTGTCAAGTTTTGCCAAATTTTAAACAGGACCTTGCAATGCAGACCCCCTCAAAAATGTAACTGGTCGATAATGCAATGAGGGCCTGCAGAGGATTCAGACCCAGGGAGGGGGTGATTGCAGTTGGAATTGACTTGTACATACAGTAAGTCGATCACAACATCAAGGAAAACTCTTATCTAGACAAGGACAAGTTAATATAGTTAATAAATGTAAACTCAGGGCTGATCTTCGAATTTTAGAATATACCAAGAGTGGCCTTTGCCTCTGAAGCAGCACTTCACTTGTCACTTTTACAGTACTGTAGTTCTAAAATATTTCAGCAAGAACACATAAATACTTACTAAAACCTTATTATCAAGTGCATATTTAATGAACATTAGTCACATGACTTACTAAATTACTGATCAAGTCAAATCTAGCATCACATTGGAAACATATGTAGTCCATCCCAGTTGGTTCTGTGGCTTCCAGCTCATGCATCAACAGATGTTGATCAAATATTTCAAGACCAAATGTCCCTTTGCAGAAATCACATTTGAAAGGTTTTTCTTTTGTATGAGTTCTCAAATGGTGTCGTCGTAAGCTACTTGATTGGGAAAATGATTTGTCACAGACATCACATTTGAATGGCTTCTCTCCAGTATGTGTTCTTTTATGATAACTTAAGTGACTTGACTGGGAAAATGTCTTGTCACAGACATCACATTTGAATGGTTTCTCTCTGGCAGTATGACATCTCTGATGACATCGTAAGCTAATTGGCATGGAAAATGTCTTGTTACATATATCACAGTTATATGGTTTCTCTCCAGCATGTGTCCTTTTATGATATCTTAAGTGACTTAACTGGGAAAATGTCTTGTCACAGACATCACATTTGAATAGTTTCTCTCCGGTATGTGTTCTTTTATGAGATATTAAGTTACCTGACTGGGAAAATGTCTTCTCACAAATATCACACCTAAATGGTTTCTCTCCAGTATGTGTTCTCTTATGCTTTCGTAGGTCACCTGAGCAGAAAAATGCCTTGTCACAGATATCACATTTGAATGGTTTCTCTCCAGTATGTGTTCTTTTATGATATCTTAAGTGACTTGACTGGGAAAATGTCTTGTCACAGACATCACATTTGAATGGTTTCTCTCCAGTATGTGTCCTTTTGTGAGATATTAAGTGACCTAACTGGGAAAATGTCTTGTCACAGACATCACATTTGAATGGTTTCTCTCCAGTATGTGTTCTTTTATGAGATCTTAAGTGACCTAACTGGGAAAATGTCTTGTCACAAATATCACATTTGAATGGTTTCTCTCCAGTATGTGTCCTTTTATGAGTTCTTAAGTGACCTAACTGGGAAAATGTCTTGTCACAAACATCACATTTGAATGGTTTCTCTCCAGTATGTGTTCTTTCATGATTTCTTAAGGTAGTTGAATGGGAGAATGTTTTGTCACAAACATCACACTTGTATGATTTCTCTTCGCGGGCAAGTTTTTCCATATGGGTCATAATATAAAGTCTTAAATTTGAAGAACAACCAAATTCTTGTTGCAAGCAGGTATAAGAATTCTCTTCAGTAGTAGGAAATTCTTTTAGTCCTGTAACGTTTTCCAATCAAGATAATAGAAAGCTCTTTACCTTATCAACTCCCTTTACTTGTCGACTGGATTTCTACCTGAGTTTGAACAAAATTTCAAAACGATAAAGCCAGTGTAAGTTTGTAACCAAGGGAGCACGCCAGACTGACCTGCGTTTCTTCTTCTTTGTTCGAGTTCCGGTGTCAAGCGAAATTTATGACCTCTGCGAAATACCTGACCAAGCGTGACGGGTCATGTATTTCGCGCGTGTAGGCGCGAAATACATGACCGCTTGCTAAATATCTGAGGCCTGGGTCGAACCATAATGGCCGTCGAAGGAAACGAATTATCTAATGTTTATATAATATAAGATGTTTATAATGTATCGTATCCACCTCCGAAACTGGATTTAATTTGATATTGATGAAGGACGATGGAAGGCACACCTTATCAGCCGAAAACAAGCCAAGAAACTATCTGCTCTCCGCGAGATTTCGCCACATTCAGAAAGATTTCAGTGGTTTAGCTTCTTCTTTGACAAAAATTCATGATACAGCGTAGATTGGTAGGAACGTTTAATTTGCTCTGGAAGTATTCATCAAGGCCATGAATATCTTATATTTGCAACGAGACTGTCAAGACATACTGTATATTGTCATTTTTTTTCACCCACAGTATTTGTCAGTATATCACCTATTCACCTACTGCAGTACATGTTCTTTCAATCATGATACAGTGGATCCTTGATACCAACACAACAACTATGTGTTATAAAATAATACACATATCTCCTTGGATCAGTTGAGTGTAAACTGTAATGGATTATGACCAATGAAATTTATAACGCCATAAAACAGCATGAGACACTCTGAATTCAGAGTGAAGACAGCTTTGCCCCATAATAAAGAGTCATGGTGATTCATCATTCACACATGTTTTATAAACAGTTGTGCAAAACAACAACCACATACATAATCGGAAAAGTGGTGGTAATTTGTATTTTAAATAATAAAATTATTTCTCCGATTTTTTCAATAATTACTATGAAAAACCAAAAGTAGCCACCCTTCTTATCACAAAAAACCTTCTTTTGTGATAATAATTTCTAGTAGAATTATAGTTTTAGGTGTAGGGTTGGTTAGACAAGACAATTTTTATTTACTACCATATTTACATAACATATATTGATGGTTTGCAATCAATCTCTTGAGATTTGGAAGACAAAGAAACGGCGGCCATGTTGGAGGAAAACATACTCCAAATACAATAGCTGCTAATGAGATTATTTTGTTAAAGTTCCTCCAACATGGCCGCCATGAAGTCAAGTGCAAACCAAGAATAGGGAGTAGGTACAGTATAATTATACAATGATGAGCAAATGTAGCTCTCCACGTGCTCCTAGACCAGGCACTTTGTTATTTTACTCTGTAGAATGCAAGATGGTTTTACTATTTAAGAGAGAGTCTTTAGGAGTCCAAAGGGTTAATAAGTTCTGTTCAAGCACAAATTACAATATAAGCTGGGAAAGATCATTATAATATAAATATATCCTGTAGCTTTGCAAGCCACATTCAAGAAAGCTTATAGAAATCTTAATGCTGGTGCCAGTTGTTCAAAGGTTGATTAGAGTTAATACTGGGTGAAATGTTTTATTTCAGTCCATTCCGACAAATATGTAGTGTTATAATTTCAAACTTCACTAGCTTGCACACAGGATTTACTTTGTACATGATTTCCGAAATACAGTAGGTGTGTAGGCTAAAAGTTCACTTGATAAAAAACCTTTACCACTTATCAATTATTATGCAGTTGCCCTGACAAGAAGTAGCTTAACTTTCCTAAGCAAGTCCAGAGAATTGCTCTCAATATTTAAATAATCCAGGATTAACCTAATTTACTTTTGAATAACTGGGCCCAACTGTATAATTAAATAAATGACTGTTAACAATAAAAGTTTTGGGAAAGGGCAGTTGAAAGTCAACACCAATGCAGCTACCATGAAGAAATTGACCACGTCAGTCACAACCAAGCCAGTCTTCATTGTCATCTTTCCTGCAGATTTTGCATACAGCTGTATTTCTTCCACTGCAACAAAAAAAGAATTGCATGTACATGTAGTATGCTGCAAATATTGTTCAATTTAAGATTTAGTGGTTTATTTTCCCCTCGTTACTGATGCTTATTTGGCATATTGTGGAATGCAATTTGATCCTAAAAATATATACTTCTGTGGAGGGTAAAACAGAATCTCACAGTTGGAAATTAACAATGTAACAAAGAAAAACTATTCTGGCAGTTGATGGCATAACAACAACATTTTGCAATGGTTGCAAATTGGACTATTACACTTTATAAATTAATTAAAGGACATCTTGCACAGAAGCCTATAACAAAACCAATAACACTTTACGTAAACCAACAATGTTTATAGTGCAAGTGAATTATTTCTTTACACATGTTTGTTCCTAAAAATAATACACTAGTATCGAGACAATCTTTATAAATAATTATATATATAGTATGAATACAACAGTCTGAACTCTGAACTGATCCTCGGGTTATCTGAACCGAGTTCTACGTACCTTATATTTACAGCTTTTCGATGGAGGCTTGATTGCTGCAACGCCAACACAGCCAGTGATAGTGTCAGTTGTTGAATTAGCCATTTGTTGACAAAATATCAGCGAAAAACGAGAGTAAGGAAGGTTGTAAACGACTGTAGAGATACAGCTGGAACAGTTGCGAAATATATGAGCCAAAGTCTATCATGCGCATCATCTGCGCATGTGCAAAACTATAATAGTCATGTATTTCGCAGGTCACAAATTTCGCGTTACACCGGTATATATCATTAGCACAGAATAGAAATACAACCAGAAGTCCAACTCGAGTGAAAACTTTCCGCATTTCTTCAATGCGCAGGCGCGATATTTTACGCCTAGAGCATCTGTTGTTCAGGAATTGATGCCGGAAGTGAGCGTGGCGGCCATCTTACTACACACGTAAAAATCTCACAGCTTGTCAGCAGGATGTGTTCGCAACAGGCCTGTAGCAAGGCTGGGAACAGGTTGTAACAATGCTGTTCATTCAAGAAGCTGCTACAACCTTGTTAGCATCAACCTGTTAACAACTTGTTGAGTGCAGAGCGGTGACAGGATGTTGGAACAACTTGTCATCAGTCTGTTGGAGTCATCAGCCTTGTTACAAGTTGTCAACAACCTGTTACAGACATGTTAACAGACTGGGACAGCCAGTGCGAACACATGACGGTGACAGCCTGTTGAACAGCCTTGTAACAACTTGCTTGCAGGTCTGTAACAGCTTGTGCGTTTTTACGTGTGTAGGAGCCACTTGGGTCCCCACTTGGCCTAAACAATATGGCGTACATAGGTGGAAAGCAGTTTAACGACGTTTTTCGCCAAATTCGGGAAGTTTGCGAAGATTTACCACCGAATTAAGGTTCGTAATCTTATTTTATGTAATAGTTAAGTGTTTTCAACTCTTTATTCCTTTTACAAATGCTTTTTTTTGCGAAAGATACCTGCCTATGTATTTGCTTCACGAATCACGGTATTTAATAACAAAATAGTCGGTAAACAAATGTCTTCCAAGTCCGCATGTTTACTTGTTTCTCTCTTTATTTTGTAGTATAAACGCCGTATTATTAAATGGTTTACTGTGATGGGTTTCCTTTAAGTTTTGATTGATTTATTGCCGATTATTAAATCCAAATGGGAATTCAATTTTGGAAAAGTTTTAGCATATTAAAACCTTATACATGCAATTTATATAACTTAGTAAAATTTGAACGCATAAATTCAGTGATATATGAATTATAACTTGTCTTTTTGAATTAGTATTTTAATTTGGACCCTTGATTTTACTAACTGGTCAATGACTCATTGACCATAAATTAGATGCTTGAGTTAATACTATACTGTCTATAATCTGCTAGGCTAATGGCAAGACTTGGCATTAGTATTGTTTCTAATTTTTAAATAACCAAAGATAAGTTTGTGCTACTTCAAATGGTTCAGTGGTTCACATGGTTTTCTAATGTATTTTCAGTTTGACTCTTTCAATCACCACAGGCAGCATGTGTATTTTTTCTATTTGTCAGTTTGCTACCCTTGCTTATCTAGTTCAATAGTTCAGCATATCTCACTAGTCATCAAAACTTGCTGCAAGTGATCTTTGCTCTATCACCTTAGTAGACTGTAATCTTTAGTTTATTACCTTTACAGGTTGTGTGTATACATGTAATTGGCTTGGCTTTAGTATCAGCTTTTAATACATGTATTTTATTTTGTAATCCAGTGGCTCAGGTGTTAATCTGGATACAGATTGTAACCCTATGTAACATTTGCTCTGTTATTTTAATAGTTATTGCTGTTCAATGATTAGAGCGATTTCAATGCTGTAAGTTGCCTACTAAAGTTGGTGGGTAAGAAATAATATCTTTCAAAACTCATAGTCTTTCATTCCTTGAGGCCTTATTTTCTCATCTTCAGATCCATCTGCTGTCACAAGACACCCAGTTCTCTCAAAAAGTTTCAAGAAGAAATCCTTGTTAACTCTGAGCTCCCTCCATGCTTCTCCAGTCCATTTGGTCATAAGAATTCGTCTTTCCTTAGCAGATATTTTGTCATGCCACTGTTCTAAATTACCTTCTTCTTCTAGCCACCTTTCCATTGCTTCCCCTATTTTTTTCTTCATCATTCTTCCGCATCCTGCATCAATAGGCTGGACCTTATCAGTATGGTTTTCAGGCAGTAAGTACACCAAGGTATTTATCTCCTCCCTGCATTTCTGATGGAATTCCTTAGCTTGCTGGAAGCCAACATTATCCGCAAACAAAACATTTTCATCAGGTTCTTTTCCTATTCCTGGAACAAATGTTCCTTTAAGCCACTGCATATTTAGATCTGCATCCATCCAGGCACATTTCTGGAAATATACATCCACTCCATTGTCATACTGTGCTGTCTCTGCATTTGTCACATTGCCTTTTCCTCTGAACACAATGACATCGAAATCCATGCATGTCATTGGCCTTGTCACTTGTGCACTATGTTACTGTTAATGTTTTATCATTCCATTTAAATAATTCTATTAACACTATAAAACTTTGCACTGTCCTTGGGACCTAGTTATATAAAATACTGTCGCTACGCTAGATCCCAGGAACACGTACCGTAAATGTTCGATTTAGCGCCGTGGCGCTTATTAAAATTTGCAATCTTTTGGTGCGGCGCTTAATCGAGAGCGGCGCTTAATCGAGAGCGGCGCTTATTAAAAAAAGTTGACAAAATGCTCATAACACAACTTTAATTATCCATAGAAAAACCCAATAAATTTAACCCAATAATTTTCATAATACCCAATAGCACAATAAATTCAAAAAAGAACAACGTCAACGTCCTGGTCATCGCCTTCTTCATCGTCGTCTATCCATAGATGTGGATCAGAGGCATCTTCGACATCTGAATCAGAGACATCAAAGGGATTTGTGTCCGGCTCTTTTAGGATGGACAGCTGCGATCGAAGTACCTCGCGACCTTGACTGCAGGGCTCGCCTTCCTTGAAACAATGAATTACGTTGTCGTCGGAACCGTCAATGGGAAGACTCAACGCACACGATTCAAACGATTTCTTTATCAAATCGGTTGATAACTCAGCCCACGAATCAATGATCCATTGCAAAATAGTTCTCCTAGGTGGGGCTTTCAAATTTCCGCCTTCTGTTTCTTCGTGGATTCCAACCGTAGCTAACCATTCGTCGTACTTCTCGGTGCATGCTGCTTTAAATGGTTTGTTCCAGCTCACTTCGGGTGCCTGTATGTACTTGGTACATCCACCGGGAACAACTGCCACGTCAATTCTCTTAGACTTCAATGAACATGCGACACTTTCTTCGATATGGCATTCAAACGAATCCCAAGCTAAGAAGCGACGAGCGAAAGCAACTGTTCCAAGTACTGATTGAAGCCAAACATGGGTCAGTTCAGTGTTCATCCAAGCATTTTTCGAGCTGGCAACAACGGCATGTCGTCTAAACTCCTTGTTCATTGCAGATGTTTCACGTTTGGCGTTCTTGAACACGACCATTGGCTTGAGTTTAGTTCCATCTGCTTTCGCAGCTAAACACACTGACACCCTGCTTTTTTCATGACCAGTTGTCTTCATCGTGATTTTTTCTTGCCTGTCGAATCAATTGTAGTTTCAGACACCATGTCGGACCAAATAGGGGTTTCATCCATCGCTATTATATTTGCGAAGGTGCATATTTGTTCTTTTCTGATAATCGTCTGACTTGCAGTACATACGATACGAGTTTTCCGATAAGCCTCTCTGGGTCTTTTTGGGCAACCGATGTTTTTCTTCTCAGTGAAAGACCATTTCGTCGCATAAAATTTGCAAGCCAACCATCAGAGGCCTTAAATTCGTCAGTTTCGACACTTCTGTTGCCCTTCATCTCACGATATGTGATCTCGACCTTTTTCTTGACAAGTTTTCTGGATACTCTTAGTCCTTGTGAGCGGCGATTAGAAATCCAGTTCAAGATCATTTGCACCATCCAATCTTTTTCTTTTCTTTCCATTGTTAACCTTGGCTAGAGCTGTTATCTCAATCTTACTTTTCTTCCATTCTCGAACCCTCTTCTCATCTATGCCAAATTTACGTGCAACTGCACGGTTACTGCTGTCTTGTGCATAAGCGACAACATCATGTTTGAATGCAGTAAGAGCGCACACGTTTTCCTTAATGAGACATTTCATCGTTTGATCCAATACTAACATTCGCCATACTAGAGATGCACGATCAGACTAAATCAACTCAAAAGAGTCACGGAAGCAATTCCTTTTATGCTTTATAGAACAATGAGCGATAACTCACAAAAATGGTAACACGGCACATGTCAATTGATGTCGGAATTATTTTCAACAATGAGCGATAACTCACAAAAATGGTAATTATACACGACGCAATCGATATAGAATAGATTATCTTGAAGAATTATCTTGCCTCTTGATCGGAAACATGGCACGTTCGGTCGCTGCAGAGTTTGAAATATTTTACAGCGTAGATTTTGAAACAGTTATCCGTGGCCATCATATTTACAAATCTGTTTGGAAACCATGCGATGGAGAAATGTTAAACTGCGTTGAAGATAAACGTGGTGAGGCAATGGAGTACAACAAAAATGCAATTGGCGTGTACAGAACTCCATCAGAAAGCGAACAGAAGATGTTAGTGGGTCACGTTCCCATCGAACTATCAAGTCTGATGAACAATTTTTTGAAGGCAAATGATTCGAACAAGTTGTTAGCCAAAGTTTCTGGAAAGAGAAGAAGTCGGTCTGGTTGTTCCAGCAAAATTCACAGCTCTGACGAAGGAGTACAGATTGGCGAAAATACTGGACGAGCAGCTTCAGGCTCGCAAAGAAAAATACACACACTTTGAGATCGTACACGTAGAAAAATCGTTTAAAAAATTTCCAGTGATGTATTAAAGATATGTTGATATGTTAGCGTATCGGTTTGTGTTTTTTTGCGAATTCATCTTTTTCGAAGGTGCGGCGCTTAATCGAGAGCGGCGCTTATTAAATTGTCCTGCTTCTGGATGCGGCGCGCGCTTAATCGAGAGCGGCGCTAAATCGAACATTTACGGTACTCGAAGGGCCAGAACGATTCTGGGCAGGACCCCGGGAAACGAGAGACTCTGGGATAATCCGTTTCACATCGATATTTCATTGGCTGATGAACACAGTAAACTCTATATAACTCTTCTTCCGGATCACAAGAATCCTGTGATGGCGTGAACGGATTATCCCAGAGTCTCTCGTTTCCCGGGTGGGGAACGTGGGCTCTGGGAACGAGATTGAGCAGGACCTTTTTACGAATGTTGCTAGGCCTTCTCGTTCCCAGCCTCTCCCCAGTCTTCCCAAGAACCCAAACCGACTACGCGGCCAAGCTCATGGCGGAAACGAAAGGCTTAGAAACTAGGCTAGTTGCAAGGCAAGTTCCGTTCCGACCGTGACGTCCCACGGTAAACTCGCACCAGGTCCCTAACAGGCACGGTCACAGTTACAGAGATGCCAACTTTGGAGGGCTGTTACTGGGCGGGGATTTAATATTTTTGAGAAAAAATTTCGGGAAACATTTTCTTTTAACCTAAGTTATTTAAATATGTAAAGATCCAACAGGCCATAGAGGCACTTTAATAGACTGCGCACCTGGAAAAGTTTCTGTTCTAAATGTCGTTCTTTCAATCTAAGTTGTTGCTCTTAAATCTTTATTCTTATGCAATTTGTGTATTAGTTTTTTTGGGTTTTTTATCGTGTGTTTACTTAATGTTTATTATGTAATTTTTTTGTTGGGTTGGTCTTTACATGGGACTCGTGTCCTGTTGATCATTCCTGCAATCCTGTTCAAGTATTGCACTCTTTATTTACTGTATATTTGCATTCTTGCATGGTTGTAAAGTTAGTAAATAAATAAACAACCCCCCAGTAGCCCTAAACCTAATCACAACCCTCCGGGAAAATGTCCCACCTCTCATACCCCGACCACTTGGATGGTCCCACTTTCGCTATATTTTAGTATTTTACTGTTGCACAATTATAGTTTTCGTATATTAAGGCATTTTTTATCACGAGGAAGAAAGGACACGTGAAGCATTTGGAGAGAAACTTGTAGTTGTTTAGCCCCAAAATGTTGGGAAAAACGGAATTTGCGAGTTCGATGGAGCGAACTCCCAGTGTCAGTGATGATAACTTTGAACAGACGAAGGCCGTTCTCATTCAGAATTTACTTAGAATATGGAAATACTGCTAAAGGACCAAATGAATGAATGCAAATGTTATCCGCCACGTCGTTGTGGAGTTTAACATATATATTACGCTTGATTTGTTTTGACTTTATAACATCAAACACTGGCCTTGTTGATCTGTTTAGTTCCGCCACAATTTTCATAAACATACAGAAGCCAGAGAACAGATTAAATTTTTAAAATTTATCATTATATAGTACATTTATACAGAATCAAACTACACAAGACAAAATATACTCATGAATTGTAAAAATTTTCTTTAATGAAATCATTGACAAAGTTTGAAAACTGTAAATGACACAGTTCAATTATATTCAGTACTAAGTTGTCATGCTGCTTCACCTTTAAGTTCTTCCTTCATTGTTGTTTCATTTTAAACTATCTACAACATAACATACATATATCACATTCAATTGCAGATACTCACAAACAGTTTTTTCATCAAAATGACAGGGAGTAAAATAGCTCAGCTGTTAATATTAAGAAACAATGTTGACAACTTAATTTTTTAAATACATGACTTGGACACTGGGCATGGAGTTTAATAAAACAAACTGGCTCGTTCTTGTTATGATAACACAGTTTACTTCTATGGAAGCACCAAACATTATAAGTATTACAAACTTATACTTATAGAGTATTAACATGCTCCTATGTTGCCAAAGAAATATGCTGCTAGTTGTTGAAATCTACTACAACTCTACAAGCCAATCTATCTTCTGTGCCATAATTTACACGTCCTTCGGCTTTTTAAAATGATCTACTCGATTGTGAACATTCCACAATTACAGTATTATCTCACATTTGTATCCTACAAATCAGTTTATTAACCACCGGCCGTTTGCAATGTTGGGTTTCCCGTTTCCTTAGCAAATAACGTCTGCTAGTTCGAAATTTCGTTAAAATATCAACTTATTTACTTACGATTCAGTTTCCTTTAAGGTTCTCCGTTGCTTGAAATACCAAAATGGATTTGTGTTGTTCATGGTGGGGCCATCCAATATGGCGTCGCTTACAAATTAGGGCGTAACTTCCGGCTTCAACTGGAGGCGCTCAATCTCGTACCCAGGGCCTTCTCAAAATGGCGGGGCGGAGAGAAGATCTGACAAAAGCTGGTCACATGACACCAATAATTTTGGAATATTTTGATGAGTGACTCATACTGTACCGGGGGACGCGGTACAGTAACTCATAAACAGCGTATAGTTGAACTATTCAGCGAACTATTTAGGCATTCAAGAATAACCAAATCGTACAAATAACAAGACATTCTCTTAATTTAGTAAGAAGCGTCTACACTACAACATATTTGCTTTATTATGCAAGCAAGAAGTGTTGATTAATATTTCGGTTTCTGGACTTTCCGAATCTAATTTAAAAAGTTTAGAATACAGTAAAAACCCGCTAACAAGAACCTACTTTTTACCAAATCAGCCTGGGATAGGGTCTTATATTCTTATATATTCTTATATATTCTTATATAAGTAAATTCTTAATTTCAGCCTGAGGTTCTTAATAGTGGCAGGTTCTTGTTAGCGGGTTTTTACGGTATACAAAGTCAAAGTCTTCAGTGCTGATCAATATAAATGTTCGTCGATCGAAGAATTGTTGTTGATCGAATATTTGTATTTACTATTAAAGTACAACCTCAAAGTCAACGAGGAGTCGAGGACAGCAGATTCGAATATGCCGTTTGAGTATATAAAATCGCAGATACAACAATTAAATTTCCACAAATCCAAAACGTGTGGACAAGAAACATAAATGTGCTATACTGGACGGTAAATATACTTCCAACAATCAACAGCATTCGAATATTTTTAGTGTATGTATCAGTAGTACCTGTAACCGCAGAGCGGGTTTCTGTTTATCAGTTTATGATCGTTCGTCGCCTTCGGCTTCATTTCTGGCGGCAACAAATATGAATTATCCAGCAAATGTCGTAAATTTTGAAAAAGATCTAATTTACCGCTCGAATTTAACGTTACCGGACTTGCAACAACAACCTTGAAGTTATATAAAGAACCGAATCAACCGCTCCCCCCCAGGACGGGCGAAGCTCAAATTATCCACGTGACCAAATACTCCAAGAATCGTGGAGTATTTGGGAATGACGTGACCAGCCAACCTCGTCCCCAGGGCCATTTGTGGGGGCTGGGCCAAGATGGCAGCCAAAAACAAAATGGCGGGAACAAATGGCCCTGGCACAGGCTGCAAAAAAAGAGACATATTTTGACTCATTTTGGACTCGGTCCCAGTCTTCACTAAGTTTATCGCGCCTAGTCAGGCTCAATTTTTTCTGAATATTTAGTTCAGCTTGACTGACCCAAACTGAAAACAATCAAAACATTCATTTCCAAATAGCTACATTGTCGAATTATTAAAATAAATACACTTTTAATAAATATCTGTAAATGCTTATTATTTATCATTTGCTTCACCGTTGTACCAAATTCGCAAGAAACTGGATTGCCGTTGTCTGGCCGGGCCGCCTTGTTTTCGTGAGTTTTCGGTGGATTCAATTCAGCGTTTTGAAAAACATTTAGGCTTCCTTTAGTCGAGAATTCTTGTTTGAAAAAAGCCTGCTTCTCAATGGCCAAACACGTAAATTCTGCCCTGTGTTGTACTTTCCTTTCGCAGCCAAAATACTTTTTGACTTTGTTCTCCAAGTCTTTCGTTCGCCCGATTTAGAAAATACTCTAAATTGCCGTCCCATGGACTTCGTTGTATGGCAGCCAGGGCACAGAGACGACACGACCCATCATTACATATTCTTCCAACGTTTTTACGGGTGTTTCGCCAGCTTTCCTCGCATTTTCATTCCTTTTGAAGCAGTGTTTTTAACAACCGGCAATTCTGGTATCACTTATTTAATATAACTTGAGCCTATAAACAAATGCCCGCGAGTTAGCCTGCCGCCCGCCTTGTTTCCACCAATCAGAATACCTAAAACATTCAATGTTATCTCGACCAATCAGATGTGGTGATAGCTCAGCCTGTGCCAGGGCCATTTGTTCTTGGCCGCCATCTTGGCCCAGCCCCCACAAATGGCCCTGGGGACGAGGTTGGTGACCAGCTTTGCCAGGGTCTTCTCCTCTCGTCATTTTGAAAGCAGAGAAGACCCTGGGTACGAGGTTGGAGGCACTCAGATAACATTCATGCACGTACCCAGACCCACGCGCTAATGCGTGAAGTGGCTCTGGGAATCTCTGGAAATATGAGCGTTCTGATTGGCTTTACGAAACAATGAAAAGAATTCAAACAAATTCAACAAAATAACAATTTCACAGTCTACACTCTGTTTTCCATAAACGTACGTTTGATATAATTTGACAAATCATATAACAGCAATACATGCACCACATTTAAATTCGAAAATATAATACTATAAACTAATATTTATCATGTTGCGATCGTCTCTCAAAACAACAGCCTTCAATCCCATATTCTTTCGTTTCGCCAGTTGGTCTTCGATGAGTTTAAAACTGAGTTGACCAAAACACTTTCTTCCCAGAGTGGGCCGATGTTCCTCGTTTTAGATTGTAGACTGTCAAACACCAGGGGAAGAAATTGATAAATATTGAATTTGCCAAATCCGCTTGGCAATACAGCTGTGATGTGTTCTCTCTTTAACACTAAACTAGATTGTCCCGTTCTTTCCAAACGCATAGCTTCGTTTACCTCGCGATTCATGACGGATACGATACGATTTACAGAGATTTATACACGAGATTTGTTGAAAGGAGGGGAAATGACAAGCCGTTTATACCATGAGCCTGGGCACGAGAGTTTGGAATGTTTGGAATGGGCTTGACGTCACTGCGTCGGGTATCCAACGCAGAGATCCAGGGTTTCCGAGAGCCTTCGCGAGGGGGGAGCGCGAGGGTCTGGGTACGAGAATCTCAGATAATAGATGCTCTATCCAACAGCAGGGAATTTTGTCTGCGCATGCGCTCGTGGAGATTGTGAGAAAGTCGCGTGAGTTGTCCCCAGGACTTCAAAAACATAAACAAAGATGGCGGTAAATATTTTTCCCCACCACCCTTATCTCCCCCAGAAAAAGGTGTATAGTTTGTAAAACGGCTTGTTAAAGGACACTGGAAACAATCAGAAGCAGCCTCCCACAACGTGAAGAAATAGAAAGATATTTTAGTAAATCGTGCAATATTAAATTGGGTGACTACAACTTGAGTACGTTGTGGTCAACATGCCGTGGCTTCAAATGCACGCAATTGAGCTCAAAGCCCCATTTCTACAATTTCTAGAACAAAAAAGTGTTGTTAAAATTTAAGAAAATCAACTAAAGACTGACAATCGGTAAAAATATTTTGAGGCTATAGGGCAGATTTTGCAGAAATTGACAATATTTGCATGTCGTCGCCGCAATGAAATTAGTAGCGGAGGCATGTCAAACTTTATTGTAAGATCTGAGTGAGACAAAAAAACTGATTATATATTTCTATGTACGAACGGAATTATATATAAATTTAACACAACGTTGTGGCAGTTAAGAGGTCTTGCTCGACATAAGACAGAATCTGAGTACGTTTTAAAGACATGGCACTAACTAGTAAACAAGTCGTCGGATGAAAGGAATAAATACATAATTTATACACTTTCCCTAATTTTCCCATTACGAAATACCTCTCAGATATCAAAAGCAGTAATGGAATATAAATGAAACCAGCATTTGAATTTTGGGGAAGAAGGCAGATTTTGAGTTATAGTCGATCGAACATTCGCTATCAATTTGACTCCAATGCGGCTTCTTCGTATACCATCACTTCATCTTCGATATTTATACACCTTCCTGGCTAAATGTCTTGTTTCACCTATCAGAAGAACGTCAGTGTCTCCACTATGTTTTTATTACGCCCAGGTAACTATAATCTTAGGGGTCACTTAAAGCTCAAGCTACCCACTCTTTTACCTATATTGCATCTAAATTATGGAATAGCTTACCAGACCATATTAGAACAATAGATTCTCTTTCTGTATTTAGAAGCAACCTAATGGATATATCCATTAGAACCACACTAGATTGCAATTGTCATATATGTAAATAACATATAAGAACCTACACTGTACTTTTGTTATATTTATTTATTTAATATTCTTAAATTTCCGTATTTTTATTTTTATTTTACTGTAACTTACTGTAAATTTGATTATCATTGCATGTACTATTATCATCTACAATAGTAACCCTAATTTTCATTAGTATATTAATCTTATATACATTGTCTTACATAGTCTTACATACATTTGTATATATTGTAATATTTAGTACGTTCATATTTAAAAGAGTTTCGTGCTCAATTTATGTTACGTGCATAGATAAATAAATTACTACTACTGCTGCTACTACTATGCTTCCAATCGCGTCTAAATGTTCTTCGCTTGAAATAAATCGATGACTGTGTAATCTAGATGACAAATAATCGTAGATTTTTCGCAGTATTTCTTCATCGTTTCTGTTAAAAGCAGCTACAACCCGTTCGAACACTTATACAGAACTCATGACTGAAACACAGTGAGAAGCTCGGTGAGAAGTGAGAAGCCTTCAATTAATAAATTACTCAATATCTCAGCTGACTCAGCAATCGATGGTTGCCATGGTGCAGATCAGTCAAAAAGCCAAAAATCAACGCGAGAGCCAATCAGGTTTGAGGCAAATCGGTCAAAAATGACACCAGGTCGAGGCAGATTGGTCGAACGCTGACCACCGGTCATCCCTGCCCAGTATTTGCTGACTCGCAAATTACGACAAAAGCGAATTTGAAACCTAATCGCCTGGCCAAGCATGACTGCCAGAATATCTCTTGAGATTAAAATATTGTGTGATTGCGCAATTATTCTTGTGATTTTTACGTCAGTCGCGTGACCGGTCTGATGTATGCTAAATCCGCCACTGGCTCTATCCAGTCTCTTACAGCCTGGTTCCCAGGCCTCTTTTTAACGTCGAGGGGCAGACCGAAATTGTGAGAGGCCTGGAATAAAATGTTTTGCTTGGCCCCAAATCTGGCCCCAAAACTGGCCCCAAATTATACAGGCACCAAACGGCCGTTTGGCGGAAAACCAAGGCAGATAACACTCACGTCGATCTGCACAATTCTTTATAACATATAGCAAGGTTGGTCTACTGCCGAAACGTTAAAATAGCATATTTCGATTTGTATAAATGTGTTTCAACACAATCACTTCCTACGCCGAACACTACTTTATAAAGCCTCGTATGTAACGACCTTTTAACGTAATGTAAAATAGAGAAACCTACTCGTTTGCTGTCTGCATGCTCTCAAGAAGAAGTTTGTTTAAGTGCCCTCGTTCATAAAGATTAAAGAATCCGAGCTCCAGCAGGATTCATGATAGATAAAGATGAACATTTTCCGATAGTCCTCTTGCTCGATCCCTATTCTGTTACGTCACCAAAATAAGTTCGAGAGAAAAGAGGACTAGGAACGAGTCTGAGTCTCTTATACAACCTGAATGTCAGGCCTTTATTTGTTCCCGCCTTCCGCTAAACCCGGCAGCGCGGGCAGAGGTGCGAGCGAGCGAGAAGGCGAGAAAAATAAAGGCCTGAGGAAACTCTTAACAAAACTGTGGGGACTCCGTCCATCTCATGGACAGGAACTCTGATTGGCTGACTAATTGAAGTAAGGATTTTGATTGGTTCATTCACATAAACAACTTGCCCAAAGGTGTAACGTCAAGGTGCACACCGTGACAAGGTCATCGCCATTTCTCGAATGTGTTTATCGTGTACGTTTCTGTGACCAATTCATTCATTTAATCATTTATTATATATGTCGGAAAATCAAGCCATAGAAGGATTTTTCGAAACCGCTTTGTTATTGACACATTTCGGCTACGAGTCTTTGAAACCAGAACAAACGACGTGCATTCGAAAGCTCGCTGTTGACAGCCAAGATGTTTTTGCTGTTTTGCCCACTGGTTTTGGTAAAAGTCTGACATATCAGATATTGCCATGTGTGTTCTCTGAACTTCATCGACCTCAACATGGCACGGTGAGGAATTTCGTCGTAGCAGGTGGAGACCTTGCGAAAAGCAGTCTACTTGGGTCCTTCGTTCGATGATCAGGGACGATGGCTACTGAAGGCGAAGCCGATGCGAAAGTCCAAGTTGTTTATGACAGTGCTGAACAATGGTTATCAGAAAAGTGGACCCGTAAGTTACAAAACGGGAATCTCGGAGCAGTTAATCTTAGTTGTGGATGACTGAGTTTATACGGTTGAGACGTGTTTATAATTATGTATCAATAGAGCGTTTTCATCTGACGTCACGGCGGCCATATTGGTGTACCAAAACAATGAAATGGCGGCCATATTGGTGTACGGTATGGGAATTAGCTCTTTCTTATTCAAATATTTCGTATTGGGGCCACCGATCACGTGAGTGAAACGCTCTATATATTAAATGGCCTGGTGTTGAGTTATCCCGGGTAACAATTGATCTACCTGCATTCACATCATATTCATCCTACTGAAGTACAATGAAATTGTTTTACCGAAGTGAAATTCTTCAAAGTTTGACACAAGCTGCATTTCGAGGTTGGACGAGCAGGGGAAGAGAGAAAATGGTAGAGCGAGATCGGTACAAACGAGTTCGTAGATTTAACATCCAAGACGTAAGAATTGCCGATATTATCACGCCGGATTTTCTTATAAGGAAATGATTAGTGTTTCTTCCGTATTTGGCCATACAGAACAGCAAACTTTTACCCTTGTGTTTATTCGATATGATATCATTGCTACCATCAATAAGACAGTTGTTCTTTGGCTGTTTGGCCATAATTGATGAAAAAGGTAAGTGAAAGCCTTCTTTTAATATTAAGTTATATTTTTGTTCTTTCTTATGTTCATGTCTTAGAGTATTGTCGAAAGATTGTGGAAAGAAACTATTGTCGTTCTTGTAAATGTTCGAAAATGATGCGCCATGTTGAAAAGCACTTGTTGACCGTTAACTAAAAATTGTGTCTTATGCCTCTACATTTTATTGCCTATATGTTGTTGTTACATATTATTCTTCGTATCTAAGAAGGAATTGGCCTTCGCAAAATTGTAGAATGTATAGAAAATTGGCCCATGATCTGTGCATCTAGTGAAAGTTTACGTATCAAGGTACTTCAAATGACCGGTCATCTGCTGGCGAAAACAAACCTGGTGAGGTCTATATTGAGGATTAGCATTCTCTTGAATGATAAATTTCTTCGTTACGCTAAAAAAGCCTAGAATCAAGTAGGTTTCTTTGGAGCAATTTTGCATTAAGTTGAAAGTTGCATTAAGTTGAAAGTCTCCATTGATCTGTTTAAAATGATATACTGCAAATTCTGCCTTCTTCCCCAAAAAAGTCCTTGCCGATTTTTAATCTTTATTTATTTCTATCAACACATAACACAACGTTTTTCACTTGAAAGTTAGGACAGAAGGTCGTTGAACTCGGCGAAACTACGTGCGTTCAACGCCTCTAGGTAGGTACTCAAGTCGTTGTCACCCAATTTAATATCGTACGATTCACTAAAATATCTTTCTATTTCTTCACGTTGTGGGAGGCTGCTTCTGACTGTTTCCAGTGTCCTTTCACAAGCCGTTTTACAAACTATACACCTTTTTCTGGGGGAAATAAGGCCATAAGGGTTGCGGGGGGAAAAAATTTAACGCCATCTTTGTTTAGGTTTTTGAAGTCCCCAGACTCCCCACGACACCTCGCGCGACGCATGTGCAGACAAAATTCCCTGCTGTTCCTGCGCATTCTAAAATTTAAGTTCTAAAACTGCATAAAATAATTCCCAAACTATTGCGTTTGTTTTTAATATAAAACATCAATATCCAGTTGATCCTTTTCTCCAACGTTCCAGCCTGTCCTACAAAATTATATATTTTATTAATTTAGTCGAAACTATATCAAGGCGGCTATCAAATCGTGTTTATCTTTTATTATGTCAATATATATGTATACTCTCAAATTGTCAAATTTCTCTGTTTCTTATCGTATTTTCCAATTCTTCGACTTCTTCTCTAGATCGGGTCTAGATACCATGGACAAACGCTTTCAATTCGAGCTCGTGTATTCAGTGGCGTAGCCAAGGGGGGGGGGAGAGGGGGGGCGACCGCCCCCCCCCAATGGTCTTCCAGGCCATTCCTGTGAAAAGTTTAAATCCGGGGAGAAACTTGTTGAGGGGGGGGGGGGGGGGGGGTAATGATGTTACGTAGTGAAGCCTTCAAGGGAGAAGCAAGTTGACTCGTAATGATATTACTATATATTACTGTTTTAATATGCACGAAAATATTAAACGATCTGCGGCTTCGACGTTAAACGCAATGTAGCGCAATTCATCAAGGTCGTATATTTGACCTTGTGATTCTGCACAAACGTGCTGTCGCGCTTACGTGTAATCAACTTAATCCTTATCCCCCTTAAGCAATGTAAGATTATATGCCGCAGTTGTAAAGTACCTACGTACATATAGCTATATTTAGAATGACAAGGCAAGGTTTACTGTTGATTACAGTTGTAATTCCGGAAACAACGCCCTAGATCTACGCAGAATATTCATCATACTGTATATTCTAGCATACCCAACGCAGACTGCCCCTTTTATATAAATATAGCCTGAATATTCGACAAAGTATATAAGTAAGAGTGCTGTGTCAAGAAGGTTTTCCGTAATTTAACCTAATTTGCATTGATTTTGGTTCATGTGAAGTTCCAGGTTTGAACTTGGCCTGAAACTTTTTGATGGGTCGAATTTCAGTTTGGTGTAGTCTAGATGGAAAATATAGCATTACAAGGTCCACATACATACGACTTATCATAAATAATTCTCAATAAATTTTGATATGTGTACTACATTGTTTTGGTTTGGAGACAACAAAACTTTGCTATTTATGGCGATCAGTTATTTTTTTAAATCTCGCCTCAGAATGCGGGAAATGTAGTCTGAGAGATTCTAGAATTCAAAAAAATTCCGGGGGGGGCATGCCCCCGGACCCCCTAGGAGGCTCGCGTCTTCGACGCTCGACCAATTTCGCTCCCCCAAAGACAGAACCCTGGCTACGCCACTGCGTGTATTTATTGCAAGTCCACCTAGACTAATCTGGACTAAAACCAGACGCGGAGAAAGACTATATATATTCTGTGGGATGAAATCAAAACATACGCTTTGTTCTTTGGACAACACATATCAATCATATCTAGTTAATTTTTAAATATAACAAAGTGGGCGGAAGACGGTTTTAATAAGAGTTTCCTCAGGCCTTTATTTTTCTCGCCTTCTCGCTCGCCCGCACCTCTGCCCGCGCTGCCGGGTTTAGCGGAAGGCGGGAACAAATAAAGGCTATCTCTTATATAGATCAGTGATTGTATTGCAAGTTGAAACAGAATGTTGCAGCAAGTAGAACTGGAGTCTACTTTTTTCAACAATTTTTTTCAACTCACAACAAAATCATTGTTCCTTAAATAATAAATACCGTAGACAAAACGTTCCCTGATAAAAAATTTTGTATTGTAATTTGTAACGAGCTCTCGGCTGTCAGTGTACAGCCTTTGTTGGGTTTAAAAAACCTCTCCCCCCTTCTGTCTGTCTGTCTGTCTGTCTGTCTGTCTGTCTGTCTGTCTGTCTGTCTGTCTGTCTGTCTGTCTGTCTGTCTGTCTGTCTGTCTGTCTGTCTGTCTGTCTGTCTGTCTGTCTGTCTGTCTGTCTGTCTGTCTGTCTGTCTGTCTGTCTGTTTGTCTCTCTCCCAGGCGGAAAACTAAAAACAGTGTAAACCAATTATAAATAGATAAAAAACTTTCAAAATAAACGGCTATAGGGATATATAAAATATATGAGTGTTAAATTTACTGATTGTTTTTTACGTAAATTTAAATAGCATGATAAAGTGTCCTGGAAGAGGTTCTGGATTACTGTCATTTTCTTTTGTTAATCCTGTGTGCCACGATTCTAGTGTTCGAAGATTGCCTCTGTCAACAATTCGTCCCTTTTCGAAGTCTATGGTCATAGTCCCAAGCGCCGTGCTTATCCTGTTTCTCCAATATAACTCTAAGCACAATCTTCACAAGGTATTTTGTAATTAACGTCTGTTTATTCTTCGAGAGGTGGTCTGTATTTAGGAGAGGGGAAACTCCTGTTGAAACGTCTTGGGTGGTTTGTTGGTCATAATGTCGTGCTTACGTAAATTTCGTGTCAAAATCTCAGTTAATCCGATCCCTTATAAATAACATAAGGAAGAACTGCGTAACCGTTATGTTTGTTTTTTTTGTTTTACCCGTTTAAAAAACCTTTTTCTGGGGATGGTATCGTATCTTTTGATTGTTCTTGTACTCAATATGAGAAATAAACTTTCGTGGGTATCCATTTGATCGTAACGTTTCATTGACAGTAATCTCACGTGTTTTCTTCTCTGTTGTGCTAGCTCTGCGTATAGATGGGATGAACGATGTATCAGTAGTGTTCGGTAAGTGCTAACTTTATGTTTCAAGATGGGAGTGAAAATCTAAGTAATAACAATATGGCTTCCATAGAGACCAGGCAGCTTAACCCTTTATTGTTCAGGTAAAGAAAATATCAGAAAAATTATTTCTGTTCAGATTTAAATAATTTAGATCAAAATCTATCTTGTGATAAATTTTTTACTTCCAGCTGATGTCGGAATGTCTATATTTTGGAGTTTGCCATATGGCAACTATGAACAATATATAAGGGTAAATGTACAATAATGGAAAATAGTAAAAAAGCAAAATGTTTCTGGTATGAATGATACATTACTAAGCAACAAATAAAATACATAAGATTACTTTCCTTTAAAAACACATTTCCATGCTTGGAAGTCCAAACATTCACAAAACAAGCTAACCAAAACACCTAAATGTGGTGTGATAAAATGTCATATTGTTCGCTTCTTACTTCTTATGAAAGTCATAAAAACAGTTTCTTGTATTATTCAAACAAAGGGAAACTTCACATTTTTTACAGTATACTCTACTAAATGATGATTTGCACAATCTACACTTATTTTTACCAGCACGAAATTCAGGCCAATGACCTATTTCGTCAAATCTTGCTTCAGAGTATGGAACAGGATTTGGTCGCTTTCGCTGTCAGTTTGGTTGTAATAGCTGAGAAATTGCTTTGCCGCGCCTACATGGTTGAATCATTGAAAAAATCCGCGCCAAATTGGATGAAGAGAGAGGCGGATTCATTTCACTTCCTTTTCAGCAAGAAGAGTACAGCCTTTCAGTTGATCAGTTCTAATGGTCGCTGTTGTCAAAATACCCTTATTCTTCAAATCACGGCACAACTGCATTGTCGAAAACCAATTATCAAAGAATAATCGATAATTCATTTTCTCTGGCAGTGTCTTACATAATCGCAACACGACATACCTGCCTGTGCATTTCTCATTGGTATTACTGGAACCACTGTACAAGAAGAAATCATACATCACACCAGTCTCGCGAGCCCTGACAAAATTCTTAAAACCCCATTTGACAGGTTTTCTTGGGTTGTATTGCCTAATACCACTATAATTATTTGGTTTTGGCCGGTATTATTTGTTCGTCAATGGAGTTGTTAATTTCAGGCTCAATCTTCAAACAATTGTTTCGAACATGTTCTAATACAGGATGGATCTTTTATATAATTTGTTACCATTGGTTTCATCATCTTTACTATGCGTGTTATCATTGACATGAAGAAATTTTCTCAATTTCTTGTAACGACTGATTGGCATCACATTGGCTACAGGATCATAGCGGCTATCATTGGCCCAATACATAACATAAGATGGAGGCTTAACAATTGACATTTTCATTTGCATTCCAATCATCTGTTCTAGTTCCTTTTTGTTGGTGTTGATACTCGTCCCAACTGTCTGGGTACTGTAAAGATTAGTTTGTTCCACAAGTGTATTTGTTAGTTCATCACCACAAAACATTTTGAAATATGACAGTGGTGTCATATCATCAACATTATCAGGTAACTTAAAACAGTTGCCATGGTGGTTCTTTCTGTCTCCAACGATAAACATATTCCTTTTCCTTTACCTTGGAATTTGGAACTTTATCCACCTTTGGTACATCTTGGAGATCATCTTCTTTATCACTACTTTCATGGCCATTCTCCTGGTCACCATCTCTTTCAATGTTGCCTTCGCCTTCACTTTCTGTTTCTTCATGTACAGGATTATCTAATACTTCAGTTTGAAAACCATCCATCTCACTAGCATTGTATTCACAATCACTGTCTTGTAAATCTGAAAGCTCAGAATCTGAACCAGGTTCCAACACATATTGTATGGCTTCTTCAGTAGTGTATCTTGTTTTCAGAATCATAGCAATATCCCTGAGAAATATAAATGGGCAAATTACCAAATGTGTAAAGGAAAAAAATAAGATTATCAACTGAAATTGTGTTACAATTTCTCTTTCATCACAAAATAGAATAAGGCATAAGGTGAGTCCAGTGGCATGCAAAAACAAGCAAACAAAAAGTTTCAAAATCTCAAAAATGTATCTTTAATTTTACCACCATTGTTCGCAGTTGCCATATGGCATTATGGCAAGTGGCAACCATGTGTGCTTCGGTAAAAATAAACCAATGTTAATGAAAATAACATACATTCAGTAATAAAGTTCAAAAGGAACATTTTTAGAAAGTACTGAAGGAATAGACCTATTTTCCATTTAGACTTCATGCGTTTTTCTTACCTGAAAATGACTCTTCTTCTTGGTAGCACACGAAACCGAAAAAAAACTGACTTCATCCAAAACATCGCCTCCTTCGCAGACGTCTTGTGGGCTTTTGTTCCCGCCCACCAACGTCTGCTCTACGGAGCACGAAATTCCTTTCTCTTTGTGTACAAGAACCAATCAAATTAAACCATTGTCGTACTAAATATATTAATAAAACCGGCCCGGGCGAGTGTTGTTAATATGTGAAATTTGTTTAGTCGAAAGCTAATATTTTGAAAAGTTTAGCTTAGAACTTCGCGAAATTTACGAAGAATAATGATTTGATTATGCTCTTTCTGCCCATGCAAATAATTATACGTGAAAGTCAGTGTAAAGCGTATAAAGAGCGTAAGAGAAACATTGTAAACAAAAGCTCAAACTGAAACGTGTACAGGGATTGTCTTGTACGAACTGCCGGGACTAGTTTACTTCAAAGATAATATTTTGCGTAGTATAGTTTAGAACTTTACGAAATTTACGAAGAATGGTATTATAAATGTAGCTCTTGTGAGCTCTCGGTTGGAACTAATGAATTGAAAACAAAACAAACTTTCGTGCGTTCCTATCTTGCAGAAGATTTTTTTTGGAAACTAGTCTTGATAGAGAGCGTCGTGTGAGGATGGAGCCAGGAGCCTTTGTTTAGAAAAAAGGCGAAAAATTGGCGTTGTATTGTGCAGTTGCTCCCAAAATGGTTTGATTTTCCACATTTCCGACATTGTTTACCTTTTGCCGGACAGTCTCCTTTGTGAGAATACGACCCTCCGCAATAGCGACATTTCTTCTCGTTTATGACTTGATTACCCTCGGGTATCTTTTCGTTGGACTCGATGTCGCGAGTTTGATATGCGCTTTGTTCGTCGCGTCTACCATCGATAAGAATGGATCTCGCAAGAGCTTTCTTGCGAATTCTCGACGACGTGCCAGCGGTGATGATTTGTTGCTCGATTTTGAAGTCAACGTCGGCAAATGAACACGTTTGTGCTAAACTGCGTAGGCGCGTATGAAATTGATCGAGAGTTTCGTGGGTCTCTTGCGTTGCTTGTCTAAATCGGTATACCTTATATCGCCGATTCTTTTGCGGTTCAAAGTATTCCTTTAACATGCATGTCTTTCGCAACGTCGTAGTCAGTCGCTGTTCCTGTGTTGGGTATTTGTCGGAAAATTTCTCGAACTCGCTGTCCAGCTTGATATAGGAGTAGCGCACGTTTTCGTTTCGTGTCGGTTTATATTCCACTCCCTAATATAAACATTTCGAAGTCCTCTATCCAATTCTGCTCCAACTTCTGAATCTGGGTTGAATTCTAGTACTGGCTGAATTGATACAGACTGTGTATTAACATGTATGTTCGCTGGTTCAGCTTGCTCTTGCGCCATTCTCGTTGCCAATATAATATTCTCTTTTGTTTCATACGCTTTCATAATAATCATAATATTATCAACACTCGTCGTCTATTCTGCCTCAGACAGTCTATTTGTCTATTTTTGTTTCCTGATCTCATACATATATATTATATCCTCGACCACATGGTACCATGGATTGTACCCAATCACGTTCTTGTTAATACCTAACTATTACACCCCCCCATTTGAAAATCCTGGCTACGTCCCTGAAAGAAATAGCTACTTCAGTCACCACAACACATTTATTAATTTCAAAATCTAATCATTGGTCCATACATTTTTTATATACCATATTTAAACTGTAAATTAAAACCCTAAACGTCATTAGTTCACCCTCGGCCTTTCAAGAAACTGCATCTTGCATGGCTGGGATAATACCCTTACGAAAAGCAATGGACAAAAGTTCTTCGGAATTCTCTGTCTCAGGATATTCCCGTACTGCCCACTTTAAGTACAAAGCAAATTCGTTCCAATCCACTTGTCCGTCTTCATCCATATCGATGGCTTTCAAGGCAAGCTTTGTAGGCTCACATCTGTAACAGCCAAAGTACGGTGCCATGAAACCATTATAGAAGGAATCGAACCCAAGCTGATCATCCTTCTGTACTTTCTCTCTTAAATCCCACTTATCCCACTCCTCTCGGATCTCAGCAATCAAACGTCTGGCGCGGACGCTCTTTGGTTCTTCCTCTGCAATCACATCGGACATCTTCTTTGTAAGCTTTCCGTCGGCACGATCAAAAAGGACAGCAAGACCAACTTTACTCATGTACTCTTCCTTTCTATTCTCGTGAAGATCTTCTAGCATCACCTTAAGCATTTTTTGGGCTCTTTCTATGGTAAACTGTGGATCATCACCAAACATGCCCTTGAGCCTATCGACGATCATCTGTGGTGTAGACAAAGTGGTCATTCTCTGGACGGGCTTCTCCCCAAAGAACTCTGCCATGCAGCCGCCTTTCTGATCCGGCATAGAGATTCCTTTGCTTCCCGTACTTCCCATGCCACCCATACTAAAGACAATGTCTAGAGCTCTTTCACCGTATATCGGTTGCTTGGGATGCGGATCGTTTCCAGTGGTCAACCTGGTGATGTTCTGCGCGGCTCTACGCAGCTCGTGACAGTTGTATTGCTTGAGGACGCGCTTGTTTCCCATACGTATCATATTCATCAAGGTGAGGGTTGAACACGCGTGACCCATGGCTGCTCCTTCTTCGCACAGACTGGCCCAGATGCCGGTTGCTCCATTTATAATACACTCCAACTGCGTCATATTTGCCAGTCCCCACTGCTCGTGCACATGTACCAACAAGTGCCCGTTTTTGAAGCCGCAATCGTCCATCTTCTTGCGCACAGCAGCTGTCCAAGCACCCAGTTCCTCGGGGAGGTATATTCCTCGTGGTTCCTCGTACATCAACCCAAAGGGACGCTCGTTTGGTGGCAGCGAAGATAGGTATTGAATTACTTTGAAGATGCGCTTTTTATTTATTTGCATAGCCTCTGGGAGATCGCGTATGTTGAAGAATATGCGGGCATCTTTTGACAGATTCTCGCGGACCCATTTCATCCTCTGCGAAAACAGATCACATATTTTTTCAACATCGAACTTCTCGTAGTCGATGCCCGGGTATACGATGTCTGCCTCGATGATAGGATTGCAAACACCCAACTCTTTCATCTTGACCAAACCGACTGGAATGGTTTCGGTATCTGGCACCTTATCTTTGCCAATGGATTCAAGAAGCTCACTAAAAGCGTAAAACTTACTAAAATCCTCTCCTTTCTCGGCCAACTGGCGACAAAATGTATCGCCCACGCGTGTCATATGAGAGAACGCCGCAACAATGATGTGTTGGAATCCAATCTTTTTAATCTAAACAAATATGTAATATTTGTAACTTACTGGAATAATTATTGTGGGATAGCAAACTCAGGCCTATAGTCTCCTTCGCAGACGTTCTTATGGCTCGTCAGGCCATGAGGCCAAAAATAATGATATTAGTTGCTACTCCGAGTGACGAATCATGCCAGGAAATGAAATTGAAACGAAATTGAAACGAAATTGGAACGAAATTGAAACGAAAGTGAAACGAAACTGAAACGAAATTAGAATGAAATTGAAATGAAATTTAAACGAAATTGAAACGAAATTGAAACGAAATTGAAACGAAATTGGAACGAAATTGAAACGAAACTGAAACGAAATTAGAATGAAATTGAAATGAAATTGAAACGAAATTGAAACAAAATTGAAACGAAATTAGAATAAAATTTCTAATGAAATTGAAATGGAATTGAAATGAAATTGAAGTAACATTGAAGTAAAATTGAAGTGAAATTGAAGTGAAATTAAAGTGAAGTGAAATTGAAATGAAATTAAGTTAATCATTATGATAAAAACCAGGGATTATGGAAAAATCGTTGAGTCGTTAAACCGAAAATTATTAGCATGTTTTGTCGTGAATTTTATAAGGAAATATAGCAAGAACTGCATGTAACTGGGCGGAGCAGCGGAGATAAGAACCTTGGTACGAGGTTGGGGTTACTTATACAAAACAAATCAGGTGGGGCATTTACAAAAATGCGCTTAAAAACAGGCTTAGTGGTTGTGCCAACGGTTACGTATTTATAGTTTACTGATATAATATTTTCTTAACCAAAAACTAACTTTAACCGGATTACTTGTTCTAGTATTGTTTTACGTATACGTAGATAAAGTAATTTCGTTCCATGACACAAAGCATGAACTATTTCTCTCACCTCTTCATAGATTTTCCATTTGTTTTCTATCGTGTGTCCTCTTAGTTGTCCAACGGTGCTCTCACGAAGTGAGTTATCGAGAATGAATAGCTCCTTATCACGAAGCGCCTCTCGCTTTGCTTTTTGTCTTTCAAGCTGCTTGCGGATACGATTGCTCTTTTTGTGGAACATGTCTGATGCCAGAAACTAAAAAAAAATGTTTCCGGGTTAGCAAATACACTGTAACCTGTGGTGTGTGGATCATGCTAGTTTGGGAAAGATGGTCCTTAACGCAAGGCATCGATCGACAGTAAAGTTCTTACAACAAACAGACAACAAAAAATGGAATCTATTTCTTTTATACAATAAAAAAATTTAAAAGGTTTTCATCGAAATTCTTGCCGGATTTTGAGGCATGAAGAAGGAAAAAAGCAAGTCAGCTGACGTGATCTCTGTCCTCTAATAATAGATCGTGGGCAACCAGGGTATTGTATAATATGCAACACATAATATAAGGTCGTTTATTTTTTTAAATAATATACGTAGAGCAAAATTGCTCTTATATAAATAAAAACCTTTTTAATGTATAATTTTGATAATATACATTGTAGAGGTATTTTCAATAAAAAAACAACATTTTTTAGAGTTTTAGAGCCGACGTTAACATATTCTGTATATAAAAGTTTCATTGTTGAATAATGTAAATTATTTTATACAAAACCTCGTTTAAACCATGCAGTCGCGGCTGAATCGAACCATACTGTACCTCTCAATAGCTCAACATATCTATGCATATACGATCACGTGATAGAAACACGTCATACACAAACAATCAAGCATGTTACGAGCAAGGAATATTTCGACAGACAGGCATCTACGATCGAATTTTTAGTCAGCTGACGTTATCTCTGTCCTCTAATAATAGATCGTGGGCAACCAATGAAAACACGCATAGCAACCAGGGTATTGTATAATATGCAACACATAATATAAGGTCGTTTATTTTTTTAAATAATATATATAGAGCAAAATTGCTCTTATATAAATAAAAACCTTTTTAATGTATAATTTTGATAATATATACATTGTAGAGGTATTTTCAATTAAAAGAAAAACATTTTTTAGAGTTTGAGAGCCGACTTTAACATATTCTGTATATAAAAGTTTCATTGTTGAATAATAATCAATTATTGGACGAGTCTGAGCAAAATATCATGATTTGTCAGTGGCGAGCTACTAGTTATTTGCCGATGCCGAAGGCAGAGGCAAATAACTGGTAGCGAGACACTGACAAATCATGATATTTTGCGATAGACGAGTTCAATAATTGATTTATCATTCATAAAATAGTTAAAAATCTGAAATGCCTGAAGTTAGAGATCGCCACTCTCCTCTGTGTCTTCGGCATACTAAAATCTTCGTAAAACTTACTTTTTGTTGGCACGAGTGTTGCTTTTTATCTCACTAAATCTTCCTTTTAACTATTTCTTTTCTAAAGTACATTGTCGTTATGACTGCTTCCAAATACTCTCGATTATTTCCTCGGATAGCTGAAGAACTAGCCGCCATGTTTACGAAAATTATTTGCAGTCAGCAGCGCCATTGCTAGTGCGCATCCTCATAACATTATTTGCAGCAAAAAATTATTTGCACTCAGTTATTTGCAGGTGAATTAACCAATCAGAATGCAGGATAGAAAGGAAATGAATGATAATGTAAATTATTTGATACAAAACGCCGTTTAAACCCTGCAGTCATGGCTGAATCGAACCATACTGTACCTCTCAATAGCTCAACATATCTATGCATATAGGATAGATCACGTGATAGAAACACGTCATACACAAACAATCAAGCATGTTACGAGCAAGGCTGACAGTCATCCACGATCGAATTTTTAGTTTGAGATTTTCTGAGCTAAAATTGTTCTTAAATATGATCTTAGTACAACTTAAGTTTCCCGTTAGAATTTAGACATATTTAAGAGCATTACATAGTAATATTCCGAGCTCGCCACTGAATTTTTGAAGCCTGCAACTTGTAGAAAGCCCAGCGGTAGTTCGTTATGACGTCGTGTACTCAACACCATAGAGATCATAATATAAGACTAGAGGGGGCATTCCTATGCTGAGTCCAGTCAAATGTGCGAGGAAAATAGGGTGCCGCCATTAGAGGGGAAAAGCTAGTATCCAGACCCTTTAAGACTTGCCTTTGAGACTTGCCAATACGCGTGGCCGAGTACTGAAGTGGCGTGTTGCCCGCGGTGCGGTATATTATCAGTTGTGGAACAAGATGGCTAGTAATTTCAGAACTACATATCGTTGAAGTATATAATGCTGTTTAGTTTTTGGCAAGTTTATCCGCTGGTAAATAAGCGATTTGTCATAACCAGTGGGAAGAACACACAGGGTGTCTTTTCGTTCGACAACAATCGTAACTGCTTTTCTTCGATGCGTAATCCATCTCTATTTGTTTCTCGCAGTGCATAGTACTTCAATGCAGCATAATTTAAATTAATCAATGTTTTTCGAGGCCATAACAAATAAATCTAAGATACCGACAACATCGAATACTCTTGAAAACCGCAGTAAATGTAAATATTTCATTGAAGAAGAGCTTCGTAATCTCACGCATGCTCATTTGCGACGGAAGCTAAATTTTGGCAAGAGACGATGGATTATCCCAGAGCTTTCGGTCGACGGGCACGGCCCGTGTGAGAAGGCTCTGGGAACGAGATTGGGTCCTGTCGAACAATGAGTTACTCGATCCAGTCTTCTTTTAGAGATCAGTAGCCTGAGCCCGGCTTGGACATAAATTGTGGCCGCCATTTTGAAGTACTCGCCGCTTTCACTTTCGAAACCAGGCATAAGCCACCGAATACTTGCTGTTCAACTGCTGTTTGGTTCCAGAGGTTTGGTTCTTGACAAGTTTCAGTCGCCAGATAAAATTTGAAACCCTTCAAGGCTTTCGAAAGAACAAGCAATACAGATTTTCAAATGTCCCTTGATATAAAAATTTAACTTCCGTCCAACTAGCTACTGTCCGCAATTATTCAACCAATGAAATGTTGATTTGAAACGGATTAACGGGATTATCCCAGAAAGACTATTCAGGCACCTTATAGTCAAGGTAATGTTGATGTATTTGGTCCTAATGCAGGACAGCAATGTGTTGCTATGAGTTTGTGTGCTTTGATACAAAAGTTCAGAAACAAATCAATGACAATAACTCACCCATACCACCTGATTCAAATTATGAACATTGGCAATGAATTATATTCTGCATTATCAAGATTGTCAAGGCAATCTTATCTGTTATCTGCTGACAGAATTACCTGCAATGGTTACAGTACTAAACACAAATTATCAACTCGAGTTCAGTTAAAGTTACAGTGGTAGTTTACATAATGCTACTATGAATGAAAACATACCATATGTCATGCCCTTAGATTGTGCTTTGCAAACTTTGATACAAGAAGGTTATATTTCATTTCTGTTAACAATTGGATGTAGTACCGTAACTATTTATACAACTTCAAATGATGTACTAAAAATATTTGATTCTCATGCTAGAGATTCATTTGGTATGGCTGATGCTCATGTCACATGTGTATTGTTAGAAGTAAATTCAATAAATAACTTAATTGAATACTTCAAAAACTTATACAAACCTGATGTTCCATTTGAACTCAAAGGTGTTAAAATTACTGTTGCACAATTTACACAAATTACAAATAGACATACCACATCTGCGTCAAACTCAAGTTCCTGTTTTTCAACATGTGATAATGAGACATTTAATGACAATTTTAATGCTTGTGGACAATGTTGTGTGATAATGTGCTATTATTCTGTCTGTTTTTCTACTATTACAGCATGTAATTACTGGAATGATCTTACATTGAGTGCTATTGCAGAGCATGCTAAGTTGATTCACAGGGAAGCCTTGAATGATGGAAAGGAGTTTACGAGTGATTATATGCCGCACATTGTAAATATATGTGGTGCTGATATTGATGTAGTATTTAATGCAAGATACCAGGGTACATTGTCTTCTAATTCTGTTCCTAGTAAACATGTCCTTGAGGAGATAATTTCAGACAACACTATGGAAAATACAGGATTTTTGCTGTGGCTTTCAACCTATTGTCTAAGTTGCATTTTTCAGCATGTGAATAATACAAAACAAAAAACAACAAAATATTTTTTAGTTGCATCCAATGAAAGGCGAACAATTAATTTATTTGAAAAATTTACTGATTCTTCTTCTGTTATTAATAAACTTTGCAATATTATTACACAATAACTTAAATGTGGGGAAGTACAATACAACATTCATAGCGTGAGTGATCATGTCGTTCAGACGTATATTCTTGTTGTTGTGTTTTTGGGCTCATTTGGTGTATGTATTACATCAAATTCAGCTTAATAAAAAGGAAAATAGTTTCCTCATTGATAATAGAGTTATATACTTTAAAGTCAAATGCTCACTGTCAACGATCAACCCAGATGGAGATGGATTGTATTGGTATTTTAATCAAGACAGATTAGCGAGGAAACATCTTGGCACGGGAGTTAAGTTTGTCTATGGTCTCAAGTTCAAGAACAACTCAAATCATTCTTTACATATTGCTCTTCTGATTATTGCAGGAGATGTTGCTATAAATCCCGGCCCAACTCAGTCGTATTATTCCAGTTCAAGTTGTAATCAAGGAAAGTTGAAGCTATCGGTCTTGTATGCAAATGCAAGAAGCATAGTCAACAAGATCGATAAAATGCATCTGGAAATCAAAAACGGATTACATGACATCGTTGTGTTGACTGAAACACACCTCGATAACAGCATACTGGACTCCGAAATTTTTCCACCGAATTTCTTAGTATTCAGAAAAGATCGACAACTTCTTGGACGATACGGTGGGGGAGTCCTAATCGCAGTTAAGAATACGCTTAAAGTTATTCAAAGAGATGATCTGACTTGCTTTTCCGAATTGTTATTTGTGGAACTCTTTCTGAGGCATAACAAGAAACTTATTATCGGTGTCTTTTACAGACCACCTAACAGCGATTTAGCACCTCTAGAAGATTTACAGAGTATTCTAAGTGAAATTTCATCGTCCGAAATTATACTTCTTGGCGATTTTAACTTGAGTGAAGTGGATTGGAATAATACTAGATCCCTAAGGGACTCTCCGCTGTATAATCTTTTAATAGAAATAGTCCAGGATAATTTTTTTACACAAATGGTCGATCAACCTACAAGAAATCAAAATATCCTAGACCTTATTCTAAGTACATCAACTGATTCTGTGCAAGATGTATTAGTAGGTGAACCGTTTTCTGATCATAATCAAATTTCGTTTAACATAATCTGTGTACCGTATGAATTAAGAAAACCTAAAAAGCAATATTATTCCTTCAAGAAAGCTGATTGGAACAAACTGAAAGACCTTCTTTTGAATATACCTTGGCAGTGTATGTTGGCGGGTGACGACATCGACGACAACTGGTCAATGTGGAAAGATTTATTACTGGCAGCTGTTGACGATTGCATCCCTCGAGTCAACGCAAAAAAGAAGACAAACATACCTTGGATCTCTAAAGATTTAATCCGCCTATGTAGAAAGAAAAAGGCAGCTTATAGAAAAGCAAAAAGATCTGCTAAAACGCGGGACTGGAATTACTATAAAAAATTAAACTCCATGGTTAAACGTGCCTGTAATTCTGCTCATTATGAATATATCAACGACTTATCAACAAAATTGAAATGGAATAATGCTAAACCTTTTTGGAAGTATATAAACTCAAAACGGAAAGGTACCAATAACTTGGTACTATTAAAAGTGGACAACGAGGAAATCATAGACGACCTGGATATAGCCGAAAGCATGAACACGTTTTTCTCATCGGTATTTACGGAAGAATCATTTGAAGTCTTTCCTGTTATAGATAGTGTCGTCGACGACGAGCTATGTGATATCGTTTGCACAACAGAAGAAGTCGAGAGGCTCTTAAAAAATCTAGACGCTACCAAGTCCCCTGGGCCTGATAGTATTCCACCACGTATTGTGAAGGAATGTGCCACTGAGTTAGCACCTTCCTTATCAACCTTGTTCAATCAAGCGTTTTCTTCTGGAGAACTTCCAAAAGACTGGAAAACGGCAAATATTGCTCCGGTGCACAAGAAAAAATCCAAATACGCCAGAGAGAATTATCGCCAGATCTCTCTCACGTCAATTATATCTAAGGTTAGTGAAATGATCGTTCGGGACAGAGTCGTAGACTTTTGGCTAAATCGACAAACATTTAACCCAAACCAATTTGGATTCCTTCAGAATAAGTCTACAGTATCGCAATTGCTATTATGCTATAATGACTGGTCTAAATCAAGAAACAATAACAAACCAACCGATATAGCCTTTTTAGATTTCCACAAAGCTTTTGACAGCGTCCCACACGAAAGATTACTTTATAAACTTAAACAACACGGCATTGGAGGCCCGCTACTTGGATGGTTTAGAAATTTTCTAACTAATCGTAAACAACGAGTTGCTGTTAGAGGTTCGTTTTCGGACTGGTCCGACGTTAAATCAGGAGTGCCACAGGGGACTATCCTTGGCCCTATCCTTTTTTTAATTTATATTAACGACCTACCAGTCGGTGTATCGAGTTCTGTTAAACTTTTTGCGGACGATGTTTAAACTTTATCGTGAGTTGTCGGATGTGGAAAGCGACATGTTATTATTACAATCGGATTTGAATCGAATGAGTAATTGGGCCGAAACGTGGCAAATGTCCTTTAACCCTGACAAGTGTGAAGTAATGCGCGTATCACATCAACGGGACCTTTCAGTACCCAAGTATTACTTCTCTGGCAAATTACTTAATGCTGTACATCACACTAAAGATTTAGGCATAATTATATCAAACGATCTGAAGTGGAACGACCAAATCAACTCAACAGTCAACAAAGCAAATCGAATTTTGGGACTAATCAAGCGATCAGTTGGCACTTCAAATATAGCTGTTTTTATCAAGTTATACAAAACCTTGGTAAGACCAATATTAGAATACGCAACACCTGTCTGGTCCCCTTACTTGGTTAAAGACGTAAAAGCTCTTGAGAGTATTCAAAGAAGAGCGTCAAGATTAGCTCTCAAACAAAAACGTGGAGAAATGCCATATGAAGAGCGTTGTGAATTGTTAAAATGGAATACTCTTGAAAAACGCAGAACTTATTTCTCATTAATTGAATGTTACAAAACAGTGTTTAACCTTAATGGTATAAAATTTGAAGAAGTCTTAAGTTATAAACACTTAAATAAGACAAGAGCAAACCATAAGTTCTCCTTATATACTAAATTATCAAAAATAAACTGTTACAAGAACTCATTTTTTGTAAGAATTATTAAGTTATGGAACTCTTTACCGTCAAAAGTTGTAGAAGCTATAAATTTTAAATCGTTTAAAGGTCAACTTCGGTTACACCTAAATTTGTACTAGGCAAACATTTTTCATTTTATATTTAAATTATAAAATTTTTATCTGTAAAGAACATTTATATACTCTATTAATTTAGGGGATTTTATTATAGGGTTAACCTCCTAAATCTCCTGCTAGGACTTAATATATTATTTATTACCATGTATTAAGTTCCTTGAATAAATCTATTGATTGAATTTATGTCATGTTCATGTCAATTAACAAAATCAGAGAGGACAAAGATCATAAGAAAGCATAAGTCTACTACACAAAGAAGGTTACTTGCGGACAAAAGTAAGGAGAACAGTGGTAAATGGTATGCAAATTTGGAACCTGCTAAGAAAAAAATGAGGTCAGAGAAATCTGCTTTATATTATAAATCAATAGATCCTTTGAAAAAGAAAGATCTAGTTGAAACAAATACCAAAAAATATCAATCAATGGATCCTATGAAAAAGAAACAGCTCCTTGAAACAAATACCAAAAAATATCAATTATTATGGATCCTATGAAAAAGAAAGAGCTCCTTGGAACAAATACCAAAAAATATCAATCAATGGATCCTATGAAAAAGAAACAGCTCCTTGAAACAAATACCAAAAAATATCAATCAATGGATCCTATGAAAAAGAAAGAGCTCCTTCAAACAAGAGCTACCAGTAGAGCAACAAAGAAAAAACCCTTGTTGCATGATTTGGACAATTGTATTACTAGGTTCCACAATAAAATAAAAGAAGGTCCTTATTATATATGTACTGTTTGCAACCGATTACTGTATAGAAAATCAGTCATACTATTACAAAAAAATAAATACATTCAGACCAATGAATCTCTCTTTACTAATATAAAGTCATTTGATGAAAAAGAATACATTTGTAAAACCTGCCATTCAAAGGTTTCAAAAGGCAATATCCCATGCCAGGCAGTACATAATAACATGTATGTTGACAAAATACCAGTTGAACTTGCATATCTAGAAAAACTTGAACAAATTCTTATTGCACAGCGAATAGTTTTTGAAAAGATAATAGTGATGCCAAAAGGACAACAAAGAAAGGTTAAGGGAGCAATCTGTAATGTGCCGGTTGAATGTCATGAGACATGTAAAGTTTTACCACGGCCACCAGAAAGATCGGGTATTATAATGTTGAAACTAAAAAGAAAACTTGAATTCAGAGGTCATGTGTATTTTCAAGCAGTACGTCCCCAGTTCATTCTTGATGCTCTTAACTGGCTCAAGGTAAACAATCCATTGTATAATAATATTACAATTGATATTCAAAATATCAGTGCGAAACTTACCAGTTTAGAAGAAGATGACAATACTTCAGGTATAAATTTTGATAAAAATGAAAAAAGTCCTTAACAGAAAACTGCAAGCAACATGTTACGAATGATGATGATACTGAGGAAAAAGATGACCCATTGAATGAATATAGACAAGCAACTAATGAGACATGTTTACAATCTGTATTACCAGATTAACCTGTTACAATACAAAGTAATAAAAATTGTTCATTAGGGAATGAAGTGTACAATATTGCACCTGGAGAAAACAAACACCCTGTATTAATAATGAGAGACATAAAATGTGAAGAGCTTGCATTTCCAGTGTTGTTTCCAAAAGGGCAGTTTGGCTTCACTGAAGATAGAAATATTAAATTGTCACCAGTGAAGTACTTTAATGCTCGACTTTTACATTATAGTGGAAGGTTTGCAACAAATCCAGAGTATCTTTTCTTTGCACAATTTATAATGGAACAAAAAAAAGTATCAGATAGTATTAATATAGCCTTAAAAAAATTCATGGCCAACCTGTAACTGCATCACAAATAAAATCAGATGTAAGCAAGTTAAAAGGCTTAATTTGTCAAGATCAGGCATATTCATATTTGTTTTGCAAATTCCAGGCACACCACCCTACTGGCAAAAATTTATGTATGAAGTAGTAGCCATGGTAAAACAACTTGGGATTCCAACATGGTTTGTGACATTATCATGTGCTGATCTTAGATGGCCTGAGTTGTTTCAGATTATAGCTAGAACACAAGGGAAAAACATGACTAACGAATAAGTTGAAGCTTTGTCTTACAATGAAAGATGTTCAATGCTAAATCTTAATCCTGTTGTTGTTGCAAAGCATTTTCAACACAGAGTTGAAACATTTTTCACTGAACTTCTGCTTAGTCAAAAAAATCCAATAGGTAAAATAATCTATTATGCACTCCGCATTGAATTTCAAATGAGAGGATCTCCTCATTTACATGCATTAATATGGACTTCTGATTGCCCGAAACTTACATCTGACAACAAAGAAGCTTACATACAATTTATAGATAACCATGTACAAGCCTATCTTCCAGATGAGGAAACAGAACCAGAGTTACATGAGTTAGTTAAAACTTATCAAAAGCACAATCATTCTAAAACCTGCAGAAAATACAAAAATATTAGTTGTAGATTTAATTTTGGTCAATTTTTTAGCAAAAGAACAATTGTAGCAGAACCTCTTAATGATGATCTAGATGAGGGAATCAAGAGTAATATACTCGACAGGCGAACACAGATTCTGACCTCAGTCAAACAGAAAATAGATGAAGTATTAAACCCATCCAAGCCAGATTATAATGAAACATTAAATGATGCAGACATTCTAAAATCAGTAGGTATCACTGAGGATGAATATTACTGGGCTCTATCAATGTCAAAAATTGGTGCTGCTTTTCTCTCTACAAGAGAAGTTAGTTCACAAGAATGTGTCTACAGATCAATGCCTGAACTTTGGTTGAGAAAAATATTTCCAAAAATAGTTTTTGTTAGTACAGATTTTCCAGAAAAAAGGGTACGTGTGACTAAGACACAAGTGGAGCTTGATGAACTAGATGATGAAAGTACTGATATCTTTAAGTCAAATATAATTCAGCGTTACAGCATTAGACCAACATCAATTCCACTTGTTGATAAATTATGTCTGGCAGAATTTGCTGCATATTACTATAAAGATTATAAAATTCATTATAGTGAAACAAACGATTGCCAACCTGATGTTCTAACAGATGACTTGGTTGAATTGCAAAGTACCATAAGTCATACAACACAATGCCTTCCCAAAAAAATAAAATTAATTAACACCAATGAATACATGAAGTGTAAGTTAAGGCTGTATTAAGGTATCATACACCAAATAAAAGAAAAGAACCAGAATCTTATTTTCACCATTTACTTATGCTCTATTATCCATGGAGAGATGAAAGTAATCTAATGGCTTCAGATCAAACATATACATCAAAATTCTATGAACCTGATGTTCAAGCTATTGTTGAACACAACAGAGCAATATTTGAACCTGATGCAGATGCTGTTACTGAGGCTTTTGAAGTATTAAAATCTAATCAGGGCAAGATTATTCGTTCATTTGATTCAATGAATGATCAAGAAAATGCAGATTTACAAGGTGAAATGCAAGATGACTCAATCCCACATGAATCATTTAATGAACAATTACCATCACATCTTGACTCAACACCCCAATCTAATCAGCATACTTCCCCTGGAGTAATTACTTCTTGCAATCAACCAACAGAGATCTCTGATGATATATTACGTGAAACTGTAAGGTCCTTGAACATCGAGCAACGTCATGCATATGATACATTTCTCTTATGGTGCCGCAACACAATGAAAAACATGAACAGCTTAAAACCTGTTGAAATAGAACCAATCTATCTTTTCTTAACTGGTGGTGGAAGTGCAGGCAAAAGTCACTTGATTAAAACAATATACCATACAGCAGTTAAAACTTGTAGACATCCTCCTATTAACCCTGAATTACCAACAGTTCTTCTCATGGCACCAACAGGTGTAGCTGCAATAAACATTGATGGAACAACAATAAATACTGGCCTTGCAATTCCCAAAGAAACTGCATGGTGATAATGTACCTGCAATGTCAGATCAAAAGAAAACACAATTAAGACTATCATTATCTGACCTAAAGCTAATAATAATAGATGAAATTTCTATGGTTGGAAACACTACCTTACTACATATCCACCAAAGATTAAAATAAATATTTGGCACCACCAGTTCTCTGCTATTTGCTGGAATTACTATTATAGTTGTAGGTGATCTATGCCAACTTCCACCAATACGTAAGAGATTTGTATTTGACAATTTCAAAAATGATTCTTATAATCTATGTCACCCATGGAAAGTCTTCAAAATGATAGAACTTAATAAAATCATGAGACAGAAAAACGACCAAGCATTTATTGAACTTCTTAACAGGATAAGAACTGCTAGTCAAACAGAAGATGACATTAAGATAATCCAATCAAGATCAATAACCCCATCTGATCCTAATTATCCATCAGATGCACTTCATATCTGGACTGAAAATACTCCTGTTGATGAACATAACAAGAAAAAACTTGAAGAACTGTCTGGATCGTTATTTATTCTTAAAGCTAAAGATCAATATCCAACAAATGTAAGGAAACAAGATATTGATAGAGTATTAGCAAGAGGACGGTCTGAAACAGGTGGACTTGATTATGAAATTCTGATTAAAGAAGGTGCTAGAGTAATGCTTACAACAAATATCAGTATTCAAGATAGACTTATCAATGGACAAATGGGAACTGTCTTTAAAATTGATGTCAATCAAAATACCCAAAAACCAACTGTTCTCTATATTAAATTCGATGACTCAAATGCTGGTAAAGACTTAACAAACACTTGTGGCAACCCTTTTGCAAGAGAAAACAATGTAGTTGCCATTGAGCCTGTATTAGCAAAGATAAAAATAAGACCAGGTAAAGCATCTTTTCTAGAAATAGAGAGAGTACAATTTCCTATCACACTTGCTTGGGCATGCACTGTACATAAGGTTCAAGGTCTAACACTTGAAAAAGTTGTAATCAGTTCTGACTTGATAAAACAGAGAGCGTTTAACTATGGACAAATTTATGTTGCCTTAAGTCGTGCAACTTCTTTCCACGGTCTGTATATTTTAGGACAAATTGAGAGTAAACATATTAAAGCAAATCCTAAAGTTCTTGAAGAATACCGAAGACTACGAAATGAATGTATGGTTCCACATTTGACAACTCTATTCCAAGATGATTTCAATGTTTTGACCATATCACTTTTAAATATAAGATCTCTCAAAAAACATAGCATTGATATTAAATTTGATTCAAGAGTTTTCAATAGTGACGTCATAGCTCTTACTGAAACCCAACTACTACGTCAGGATTTTGACAATGAAATTTTAAATAATCTCAGTCCTTTCAAACTCCACCGTCAAGATCATAATAGTGATTAATATTCGAGTATGGCACTTTGCACTAGAAATACTGTAGAAATCAGAGAATGTGAATATTTCCCTCCACTAAATGCACTAAAATTTGACCTGGTTAATAGTCAATCCCAAGAAAAAAGAACTTTTCTTTTGCTGTATCGAAAGCAAGCCTCCAACATCCTACAATATGTAGATTGTTTGGGATACGTGTTAAATAGTTATACAATTGACATGATTCTTGGTGACTTTAATATTAATTACTTGAATGACAATCAAGTTCAACCACTAAAATCTTTAATGCAATCTCTCAATTACACTCAGATTGTAACAAAACCTACATTTATTTCTTCTGGTAGCTTATTAGACCATGTGTATGTTAGATCCACAGTATTTCAAATAATTGACAATTATGTAGTCAATGTGTATTATTCTGATCATGATGCTATCAAAATCATATTACAATATTGCAACTAGGGAATAATTATGTCTGTCACATTAATTGAAATGATTTTATTAATTACATGTAGTTGTATCCAATTCTTTCTGGCAATTGTTGTCAAGCACACTTATCTTACACATGTACATAGTCTCCTCAGAGATCCATGGATCCATATTCACAATTAACCATATTTATCAATAAGGGGTGGGCCATTGGAAATCTTGCAGGGAGGGTGTGATAATTCGTGTGCAAAAAATCATGCAGGCAATATACAGAGAATACTGGCAAACTGTTTACAACTTTAATAAATAACGCCTTTATTGTGCAAAAACAAATCCTGCAGAGCTCACATAGGTTGGAAAAAAGTCATGCTGAGAATTTATTTTTTTTACTCCCTCTCCCAAGATTTCTAATGGTCCACCCCTGGATTAGTGCAGTTACGCTGCACTTGGGATGGTGCACCCATACTCAGCGCCTCTCCTGAAAGGAATTATAACACCTGGACAACCTGAAAGATGGGACAACAAATTAATGTAAGTAAAAAATTATACTGAATGTTTATGTAACAGCTGTCCTTTAATATTGCAAAGTTCCCATGCCTGCGTAGCTTAATTGCTTTTTAACTCACTTGTTGTCTCTCTGTTTCATATTTTAGATAAAACTAAAGATCTGGTAGAATCATGAAAAGCCTCAGCAATATTCACATGGAATCATTGGGATTGTACGTACAACTATGCTGTTGAAGTTGTAAGTTGGACCATTACAGTACCAACCACCAATTTATTACTCTGGTATACATTAAATGACCTTATAACATTGACATATCTGGTATTGATGAAAGCGCAAACCCAATTAACACTGGCATCTCAGATCTGAAGTAACGACCTCTAGGACCACACAGTTGGAGTTGTGAGTTGGACTATATTAAATGACTTTATAACATTGACATATCTGGTATTAATGAAAGAGCAAACAAATTAACACTGGTGTCTGAAGTAAAATGCCTCTACGACCACACAGTTGGAGTTGTGAGTTGGACTATTAAACCGTCAACCACCAATTTATTACTCTGGTATTAAATGACTTTATAACATTGACATATCTGGAATTAATGAAAGACCAAACAAATTAACACTGGTGTTTGAAGTAAAGGGCCTCTACGACCACACAGTTGGAGTTGTGAGTTGGACTATTAAACCATCAGCCACTAATTTATTACTCTGGTATTAAATGACTTTATAACATCAACATATCTGGTATTAATCAAACAGCAAACTTAATTAACACTGGCGTCTGCAGTAAAGGGCCTGTACGACCACACAGTTGGATTTGTGTGATGGACTATTAAACCATCAACCACCAATTTATTACTCTGGTATTAAATGACTTTATAACATTGACATATCTGGTATTAATCAAACAGCAACACAGTTGTGAGTTGGACTATGAAACCGTCAACCACCAATTTATTACTCTGGTATTAAAATTAATTGACATAACTGGTATTAATAAAAGAGCAACCCCAATTAATGCCAATATGAATACCAATGTAGATGAATACCAAAATTATATTTATAAATGCTAAAAGTATATGTATCAATGCCAAAGTTATACAATATATGTCAACACCAAAGTTATATGTAAGAATGCCAGAAGTATGTACAATTGAACATGATGATGCTAACTTGATATATAGCATGGGCAGTGCTGTTGATAATGCTGTTGCGGCCTTTAAAATGAATGACTTCAGATATCGTTATGTGAGATATGTGAACACCATCTAAACAGTTTATTAACAATAACTAAAATATTAAAGTGTAATATGTACACAAAATGTCACAATACCGTACATATAGTTCGAGATATAGTTAAAGCAATGTCATGATGGCTTTCATTATGAATTCTACGTTGTCCCCATCTAGGTTGTCCATGCATGTAAGTTTATAATAGTAGTCGATAAAAAAATTGTTCTTTGTAAAACAAGTGAGTGTGCTTTCTAACTAGCTTTCTAACATGTCCTCCTCCACCAATCTCATTCTCCACAGCTCATTGCCATGCCCAGTAGCCCGAGTTAACGCTTAGCGGGCGTCTTGTTAATTATACTTCCGGTCACTTCAGAACAACTCATGCTCACTATTCAGCCAATAACGTAACGATTTGAAACGGATTATCCCAGAGTCTCTCGTTTCCCGGGTGGGGAACGTGGGCTCTGGGAACGAGATTGCTCAGTCGCCTGAAGATCGCCCCGCGTGAAACTGACAGTTGCGACACTCAACATTTTGAGGTAAGCCCACTTAAACTATATTCGCTCTACCTTCATGGTATTGAGCACTTTCCGACATTCCGTGAACAAAATAACACGTGCTCGTTTGTATATATATATATATATATACACTATAAGTGGGCTTACCTCAAATGTTGATGGTCGCTACTGTCAGTTTCACGCTGGGCGATCTTCAGGCGGCTGAAAATTTTCGATTCGGGGCTGTCTTAAATAGGTTGAGTTGCTTACGTCATCAATGCTAATGGGTGTGTGGGTTGATGGCGCGCTTCTGGGTGTGTGGGTCGATGGTGCGCTACCTACATTCCTACCTTTGTTCTTGCCTACACCTACGTTCTTTATCTTAAACTTTGTTTTTGTGCCGACATGTTGAAAGGATTTCTGATTTTTGTTAAGTAAAGTGGGTTTTTCGGATTTCATAATGCAAAGTTTTTCTTCCAAACATAAATTACATCGGTTAGACCCCCCTGAGTATGCTGCTGACCGTTTTTGTTTTTTTTTAATTTTAACATTAATTGGTCAATTTTAAAACGGTCAGCAGCATACTCAGGGGGGTCTAACCGATGTAATTTATGTTTGGAAGAAAAACTTTGCATTATGAAATCCGAAAAACCCACTTTACTTAACAAAAATCAGAAATCCTTTCCACATGTCTGCACAAAAACAAAGTTTAAGATAAAGAACGTAGGTGTAGGCAAGAACAAAGGTAGGAATGTAGGTAGCGCACCATCGACCCACACACCCAGAAGCGCGCCATCAACCCACACACCCAGAAGCGCGCCATCAACCCACACACCCAGAAGCGCGCCATCAACCCACACACCATTAGCATTGATGACCTAAGCAACTCAACCTATTTAAGACAGCGCCGAATCGAAAATTTTCAGCCGCCTGAAGTTCGCCCAGCGTGAAACTGACAGTAGCGGCCATCAACATTTGAGGTAAGCCCACTTATAGTATATTCGCTCTAACCTTACGGTATTGAGCACTTTTCGGCATTTCGCGAACAACACTTTGTTTGTTTGAATATATATATATATATATTATAATAAAGGTTTTTGTATCTACTGCGCATGCGAGTAGATACATTGCAGTCGTGCGTGTAAGTAAAGTTAAGTTAACAAAAGAATGCCTTCGGAGCCAATCAAAACGCAGAATAAAACGATTGACTCACGACAAACCAGCGAAGCTAAAATAACTACTGTACACCAAGTATTTCATAAGTCACTGTTGACAGCATGGTCGCATGGAGCGAGATATTTGACAAGGAGCAGGATATTCAACAAGAGGAAGTTTTTACAAATTTAGTAAGTATTTTAAGTATGAATCGTAGTCAATTCTTAATTGTGATGTACTAGACGTTGTTGGAATGATGATAAAAGTTTTTGAAAGCAAATTAATCGAGTCGTTGCGTGGACAATTTCATATTCAGACGAGGCAATTTATATGGCCAACATGTCTGATTGAGCTTCGTAAACTGACAAGACTGTGCGTTGCCAAATAGAAATGGATGACCTTCTTCTAAGAAAACAAAGTTAGCTTCATGGTCAAGCAACAATGCCCAAAACTTATGGTAGTCCACGAGCGAAATATGCTATTAAATAACATATTGTTGATGTAGATGACAAATAGTCTATATACAGTATTAATGGAGTAAAATTGTATGCTGCAGCTGCCAATGTCATGCAAAATCTGTGTGTGTTATGAATGTGCAAACATTTATTGTACCAGAATAATTTCAAATGAAGTCGAATCACTGCTGTAGAGAAAAGTTTTCTGACTGCCCCAACCGGGAATCGAACCCAAGGTCTCTGGTTTAACGTACCACCGCTCTACCACTGAGCTATTGGGACTCCTGGCTGAGGCAGTCAGAAATATCCATATATTAAATATCGCACACATTAGCGTAGCTCATCGGGGGATATCTAATCCACCTAAACGAAGAGTTAGGTATCTTTCTCCAGGACGAAATCGGCTTGACCCAAGCCACCATAAGTTATAAACATTCAGTTGTCCTTCAGCAGCGTATATATGTGATAGAAGAATAATTTCAAATGAAGTCGAATCACTGCTGTAGAGAAAATTTTTCTGACTGCCCCAACCAGGAATCGAACCCAAGGTCTCTAGAGGTTTAACGTACCACCGCTCACCACTGAGCTATTGGGACTCCCGGCTGACTGCGTCACTACTTATAGCTTTACTACCATACTTTATGACTATAGCTTTTAGTACCATAGCTTTAGTAGTCAAGCTATTAGTGCACTGCCTCTCACCATTGAGGACCGGAGTAAAGCCCATTTGGATTGAGTTAGTTTTGAATGGGTGACCATGCACCTGTCCGGGCTTGGAACTCATGCCAGATATGAGTATAGTTGTTAGCACTTAGCCTTCTGTGCCTTGCTGGCTTTACTCTGAGAGTCTGAGTTGACTGATTTATTTATCAAAGTTAAAACACAGCATGGCCTGTGAGCATACAGTAGACAATTTTGTCAAAAATCTTGTTCAGCTCTAGATCTGAATACAAGGTTGTTACAACTATAGATACAATTCCATCAATTTTTTCAAGAATCTTGTTCAGCCATGAATACAAGGTTGTTACAAGTACACAGTTGCATCATTGTTTTTACCATAGTAGCTATAGGCATTAAACGCAGTAGATACATGCACGCTTGGGCGTGCCTATTTTTTAATGTGTTTACATTGACTATTAAAAACGTTTATAAAATAGGTTGCGTCTTACGCACGCTGTGATTGGTCAATTACCGTGTTTATATCAGGCTATGTAAACACGGTTGTGATGTCGCGGCACATTTTTTAGCCTTATTTCATAAAAGAAATAGAAAATGGATGCCCTGTGTTTATATAACCTGATGCAAACACTCGAGTGAGTTGGGAGAATTCGAAAGTACTTATGTAAACCCTCGCCTACGGCTCGGGTTCACATAAACTTTCGAATTCTCCCAACTCACTCTCGTGTTTGCATCAGGCTATATAAACACGGGCGGCCATTTTCTATTTCTTAAATAACAACGTTTATCAAAATGCTAAGACGACGTTTCGGTCAAAAAACTTAGATCTTCGTCGGTTAAAAATGTTAAGAAGCAATAACAGCTTTATATATACCAGTTCAAAAATTATGTAAATCAATGTGCTAAGAAAGTGACATGTAAATGTTAGGTATATGTCTATATGATCATTTGCCTGCATTCGAGTTCCTTTGGGAGTGCCATGCTTCTAAAAATAATCGTTTATGATAATTTGCCGCTCTGTCGATGATTGTTGTATTGTCAAAGTCCATGTTATGTTTCTGCTTATTTGCATGTTGTGATATTTTTGAATTCTTGTCTTGATTGTTTACTGCTCTTTTGTGTTCTTTAACTCTTGTGCGTAACGCTTGATCAGTTTGTCCGATGTAAACAAACTTACAATCCAAGCAATTTATCTTGTATACAACTCCTTTCATTTGCCATGTTTGAAGTTTGTCTTTCGGCTTTGGAAAACGTTTGCTAATGGTATTAATTGGTTTGTTTCCTACCTTCACATTCTCGCGTCGTAAGACCTTGGTGATTCTTTCGGAAATACCTTTAACATATGGTAACAAAACGAAGCTGGATGAAGATTTTTCGGGTATTTTATCTTTGTCACTGTTATTCGTCCTCTGTCGTTTAGAATCACATCTCTTGATAAAATCATACGGATAGCTATTCTCCCTGAGCACAGGGCCGGATTTAGGAATGTGGGGGCCCTGGGCAATCGCTTATGTGGGGGCCCTTCTTAGAGAAATTTATTCATACAGTAAATTCATTCACTTTTATTATTGCTTTTTGATTGACACACCACGGGCCCGCATTACATGTTGTACTAATTTCAGTACTTTATGTATTATATATGACTTTGTGCCTATAATTGCTCGTTTTTTTAAGTAAATTTCTGCTACAAGTGTACTTGTCTATTTTATCAATTAGTCAGAACCATAATTCAGAAGACAAAGAAATAATTAATTAAGGTATTTTGTGGGGGCCCTGGGCGAGCGCGCATGTTGCCCACCCTTAAATCCGGCCCTGCCTGAGCACTTTCATGACATGTTTTCTTTCCCTGCGTTTCCCAGCTCTAGAGGATGGAATCTTTTCAGCTGTGTCCAAAAGTGTATTAACAACCGATTGTTTATGTGTGGTGGGATGGTGAGAATTATAATCTAAATATTGGTCAGTATGACAGGGTTTCCGATATATGTCTATTTGTATTCGTCCCTGTTTTCTGGTGGTCATGCATGGTGTCTAAGAAAGGAAGTTAATTGTCCTTTTCTGTTTCAATGATGGTAAACTGTATGTGAGGGTTGACAGAATTGACATGATGATGGAATTCCTGTATATGTTCTATTTAATGCATGCATGGCTGTCATCCACAAATCTAAACCACCACTTCGGAGGATTTGGGGCAGATGAAATCGCTAAATCTTCTATGTGTTCCATGACGATGTCGGCTATGGTTGCGCTTATGGGAGAACCCATAGCACATCCAAATATCTGTTTATAATATTCACCGTTGTATGTAAAGAAACTGTTCGTCAATACAACCTCGAGTAGTCTTAAAATGTTAGAGATAGAAATATCGGTCCGGTCAGTTAAAATCTTATCTTCTTGTAAGCGATAGTTTCGTCTTCGGATATTTCTTCGTCTTTAATTTTCTGGGCAAATTCGACGCTATTCCTTACGGAATATTTGTGGTTGAGTAAAAACCTAGCTTTATGATGAATCTTCCTGGCTGCAATAATTTTAATATCTTCCATATATATTTATATATATAAATAAATAAAATATATATCAAATATACGGCAAATTTTTTAATTGTAGACATGTTTCGGCAAAACTTATGCCATCTTCAGTACAGATAAAAAGTTAACTAATTTACAAATGGATACAAGTGTCTTTATATATACAGTGAATAAAGGATTATAAAATTCAAATTCAAACTTAAATTCAAATTACAACGGGCAAAATTACTGAAATACCCAAATGTTCAGTTGCTTATATGTATATGCTAATTAAAGAATAGAACTCATGCAATGGAATTTACATTATAATAAGATAAACTGTAAGTGTAAACGGATTATAATTACAGGGTATGTTAATAAAACAAGCTGAGAAATAAACATAAAAATAGTGAGTTGAAATTATAAGCTGAATATAGTGTTGAAATGGTGGACTTGAATATTGAGTTCAGGTTTAATTTTTTTAATGTGTAAAGCTTCTTTAAGTTTTAGGTGAAAAACCGACTGAGCAGAATCTAAAATTTTAAAGCAAGATGGAGAGTATTGATTTTCATAAGTCGGAGATTTTTGAAAATTTTAAAGATATGCGAATTTTTGTCCGTTAAAACGTGTTCCTTAATCCTAGTGGTGAGATGACGAGTAGTTTCGCCAATATATATTGATATAAAAAAAAAACTTCACTGAAAAACTTCATAAGAAGCCCGGTATATCTTTTCTTGTGAAATATGGAGGTAGTGCATGTGCTTGATGATTTGGTGAGCAATATATCAAGAAAAGGTAGTTCCATTTTTTTCTTTTTCAAAAGTGAATTTGATATTAGGATGTTGTGAGTTTAGGTAGGTTAAAAATAACATAGCATCATTTTCATTATGAAATACACAAAAAGTTCATCTACATATCTGCGATAAAATAAACATAAATTCTGCGCGCTTTACCGAAATTACCCTGCAAACTTACTCTATATGAGTGGGTTGCTAGGTATCGGTGCTGCCCATTGCTCTACATGAGTGTTGCTAAAAATAGCGTACTACGGTGCTGCCCACTGCTCTACATGAGTGTTGCTAAAACTGATATAGGCTAACGCTGCGGAATCCCTATAGATCATAGGGATGCGCAAAAGTCAAAAAGCTTCAGAGGCATAAAAAGCTAGAGTAGTATTTTTCATTGAATAGACTGCATGTGTACGTGGGAGAATCACTGGGTAGCAAACAGTGCAGACTATATAGCAGAATGTTAGGATAATGTCTAGATATCAAGATACAAAACAGTGTATGTATACACAGTGATTCACTGTACTTTAGTCAGTCTAGCTATATTAAAGTCAACCATAACCAGGATTACAGTGTGCGTGGGGGAATGGTAGAAAACATGCAGTCACTATATAAAACCAGAATGTAAAAGTAATATCTAGATCAATGTGATACAAAACAGTGTAAAACAATCCGCGCAACACAATTTACAGTAGAAGAAAAAATATGTCGTATAGTGGACAGCGTAGGTGCGACTAATGAGAAATCCGTGCATCCTTGTTATTCTTTAATAGCTAGTCACTCAGTCTATGGAAATTAATTTCGTATTCATATATAAACGATATGCCGGAAACGTGCCATTCCGATAAACCTGTTATATGATTTTTGGGGGTATTTGCTCGGTATAGAACGACGCAGCGATGAGGTAGCAATAGGATCTTTAATACGTACGGTACAATGTAACAACACAGGATATAAAGATAAAGTTCAATACTTAAACTAAAGTTCAGTTCAATGTCTTGGTTTGCTTCTTCTTCTTCTTCTTCTGTTTCTTGCTTTTCTGCTCTGCTTTTTGGACTGGCCACTCTTCGATCGGTCTTTTTCACAACTGTTCGACTCCAAAAAGGGAGACTCCTTTTATAATTTTCTGGTGTACAAAACCACGCCTGGTAGGTGTGTAAGAATTAACCAATCAGGAGCATCAGACCATAATACTTTGCAGCATTGGATGAAGGCGTTGTAAATCGATCTCAAGTACCGAGGCAAAACGTTTGAAAAGTTTTTCCTTATATTAAACTAATATATTTCTCGACTACATTGATATGATAAAAAAGTAGATGTCATAAGGTATAAGACTGTTATAATATTTTACAGTTTCATTGCGTATTTACGGAACAGTTCAACTTTGAATAATTATTACGTAAGTTGTCGTTTGGTTTATCATGTAAACATTACGAAGCTTCTTCTTGGCCTAAAATCATGCTAAATTCACCTAGCTTACATAACCAAATTTGTGCCTGCCCTAGATCATACTGACAGGATAATAGAAAAGGCTAGTTTAAGAAAACTGTTGACAAGCTATAGAACAAGGGTAGATATGATCAGACTGTCGCGACATTTTGATATATTGATAAAGCTACAGGAAGGCTAATTACTTTTACGTAGTTTTGGTTATTTTCAGCTATTTGTTTGCATTGCGGCACTCTACAATAGAATGGCCAGAAGCAGCTAGAAAGCTTAACTATAACTTAATATATCTGTATGTTGTATAACAAACCCTTTCACATATGGCTTTCCACTGAAGACGTCTCTCCTGAACAATGAGTATTAAAGTCGTCTGATGTTAGAGTAAAACATAAAGTTGTTCCACGACAACAATGCATGTGAAAGGGTTAATCAACAGTGTGTTTATATAACCCTCTCATGTATGGCTTTCGCAGACGTCTCCTCTGGACGAGTAAAATCGTCCGGCGTTAACAGAGTAAAAAGATAAAGTTGTTCCACAACAAGTATATGCGAATGAAAGAGTTAAATGATATCCTACGTTGAGCTACAATCTTAGACAAAAGTATTCGGACACAACAACACATTCTTCACTTATAACATTTCATTCTGCTTCCGCGGGTTCTGCTCGAACGATCGATGCCTAGCAACCCCCCCCCCCCCTCAATGTTGTTCACTGTATGAAATATAATGTATTTTCACGCATATTTGCCATTTAGATCCGTCAACATTGATTAGGGGGAGGGGTTTTGTTGCTATATGTAAATTTTTGCGTAAACATGAACGTGCGCGTGGCGTGTCCCCATGACTTTTGTCCAAGATTGTCTGCAAGCGATTTTTGCAAAATATGTTGATTGACAGTGTCAATGAATTTTAAAATGTCGCTAATTTAATTAAATATACCTCAAGGAATATAAGTTAATTATTTTTATGACCAAACTTGTTAAACAAGTTATACAATAGGTAAAGAAACGCCCTTTCCCGATGCGCAATACACGAGCGGTAACAATCTATACTATAAAATCTTTGTGTAAGGCACGATATTACCAAACACTTCCAATGCGTCAAAATGCGCAACATTCCAGTATCAGGAGGTCTTAATTAGCTAACGTCATAAACAATTGTTTTTTATCACCACGGCTACGACTCGAACACTATTCGTATGAAAAACATTAAAGTCATGGTGAGAAAAGTGGCCCCAGAAAAAGAAGCATTATGTCTTTTCTATCGGGACCAAACAAACATGAGTATCCGTCAAATTGCCGTAAAGTGCGGTGTATCAAAGTCAACAGTTTTCAGGGTTTGTTCAAAAAAGGAAAGAAAAGAATGGAAGAACACTGGTGTAAGGATGGGACGACCAAAACGGTTGGACGAAAGGGCTCAGATATTACTGTTGAGAACTTTTATACGACTGCGGAAGGAAAATATTAATTTATCGATTGAACATTTACTGGTTCAGTGTGGCTTAAATGCTGTTTCTGTTCACCAGAGGACAATTTCCAGATACTTGAATCAGTTTGGCTACAAATATTTGCAGGCCAGAAAGAAGGGTCTTTTAACGGAGAACGACCGGAAGCGCAGAAGAGTGTATGCTCGGAAAATGAAGAAAATACTTGAAGTATCTCCAGATTTTTACACGAATCATATTGCATTTTTTTTGGATGGGGTATCTTTTGTGCATAAGTACAATGCCGAAAACGTCGCAAGACAACCGAAAGCCCGGGTTTGGCGAAGAAAAAGCGAGGGGTTAGATTTCACCGCAAAAGGAAGCAAAGATCTACCAGGAGGAAGACGCCTGCATTTAATGGTTGCTGTTGGTTTCGGGAAGGGCGTCATTCTGAGAGTTGCATATGAAAAAATGAATGGTGAATTCTTTGCAAATTTCATTAGAGAACACTTCAACTTATGCTTTGGGAAAGCCGGGCCTAAAACCGATGGGAAGAGGCTCTTTGTAATGGACAATTGTCCCTGTCAAACAAGCCGGGTAGCTTTGAAAGCATTGCAAGATGTGGAATGTGAAGTCCACAAAATACCAGCCCGGTCCCCAGATCTAAATCCCATAGAGAACATTTTTCATATTGTAAAAGTAAAATTAGAAGAAGAGGCGCTACGTTGCAAGATCACTAAAGAGACGTTTGAAGCTTTTACGGAAAGAGTGTTTCGAACATTGGATAGTTTAGATTTCACATTACTGGACCGTACTATAGCGAACATGCCAAAGAGAATACAGGGAATTATATCTGGGAAAGGAGCAAGGACTAAATATTGAAATAAATGTTTTTACCGAATTACTCGTGTTTGTGATTAATTAGCTATTCCGAAGTATTGTTTAACAATACCGTTTAAACAATTATAATAATTATTCATGTATGTTAATTAGCGGTGTACACGGTACACACTTGTGCGACGTTATTATATAAAGGAACACAGTTAAAAATCCTTTTATATATCGGTGCACAAGTGTGTACCGTCTTACACAAAATCTAAAATAATATTACAACACTCGCCTCAATATACGGCAGTACAACAACAGCATTTCACTTACATTTCTGCATACATTGTGCATATTCTCTAAACTAAGTGTACACTATATAGGCACCACAAAGGCGAAACATTCAATTGCCGTGTGAAGTTAATATAATTCCACGTTGACTGAAACACAACATGTCTACATGCGCGTGCATATTTCATATCATTACTTAATATTTACATTAAAAATTATATATATATATATATATATATATATATATATTGTAATTCCCCCTATACTAAAGTAATTACACACAACGCCGGATATGTAATCGTGTTTTGCCCAGTAGTTATGGCTGTGGCAGAATAAGTTCGGCAAAGCAATGTGGACAAGACGGCATGTCTACGTGTTCTTCCTCGCTTATTGGAGAGTGAAAGGAAAATACTCTCCAACGTACCCTCATCATCTCGGTTTCTCTTGTATCTAGGATACCACCACTAACGTAGGACAGTTCCTCCTTAGCTGTGCAAAATATGGGGATATCACCCGTCAAGGAAATGTCGCTGTTGTAGTGCGTTTTCGGCGCGGGTAAATGCACCAGCTGACCTTCAAGTAGCAGAAGTAAATCATGCCATGAAATTATTTGGCTTGACCAACGAAAATCGTTAAGAAATATTATTTCGGCCTGCTCTGCGCCCATCCAAGCAAACGTGGTCGTGGCGGGATTGGAAAAGGCAAAAAATACCAGGGTTAGTGGGTTCAATAGAAATGTTTTACCGCAGTTCGCTGGCCCCTTGATGTACAAGTTGCGGTACTTTCCTCTGCCTTTGTGCAAAAGAGTGACGACGGCTTCCGCAAACTCCTCTGAACAAATACCATTTCTTTGTAGAATATTTTTGGCCATCTCCAACCACTTTCCATCGCACCCCGGTACGCATGGTACGTTTAGCTTGGCGTACAAAATTTATAACCGCGTTAACTTCGACCGCTCTAATTTTTGTTCGGCTTCTTCCATTTCCCAGCCCACTTTCAATGCGTCTTCTACGGCCTTTTCTCCGCGATTTGCAATGAACTCTGCCAAATCAATTTTGCCTTCGTTCTTCTGGCGACGAGCTAACACTAGAAGCTCTATTCGCGTTCTTATGCCTTTGGCAACAACAAGTTGGCTTACGTCAAAAACACTAAGACGTTTTGCTTTGCGTTTCTGCCCTCTAGATATAGGATTTGGTACATTGTCACGTTGGATAGCCAAACTGGCGTTTGTCGTTATCGGGTAGTTCGAATTCGTAAGGTCGGGATGATCTTCAGACTGCAAGTACTCCTCATCGCTTTTAGTGGTGTAACGCCAGGCAGAATAGTAATTGACATGATTTCCACTGAAGTGGACGTTGATGCTATACTTGAATTGGATATAATCTCTTATTCTCACCCAACGGCGGCGAGATTCCAGCTTTACGGACATGTGGTAATGCACACCCCCATTGACGTGAGGCTCTTGACAGCAAACCCATTGTAGTACAGTAGTGGCTGAACAGGGATGTGCGTATTTAAACCCGTCTAAAACTAATGCCGAAAACGCTTCACGTGTTGGGACCAGAGAAAGATCTGCCTGACTATACGTTATCAAATAGATTTGCCTTGCGCTTTGCGGACAATGTGGCACCTCGCCGATTTCACTACATCCAGTCAAACATGGCTCACCCTCTCCTATACGTCCATCGACTTCGTCAGAGTCCCCAACACACTCGTTGTTTGCCATAAGTACGAATGAAATGATGTTATGTTTTTTTGCCTTGCATAAATAGGTACGATATTTTTAATATATGCGGCACCAAGGAACAACAGCATTTCCCACATTATTTCCCAATTCTCCCTTGGTGGAATCACAATTCTTGAACAAACAATTCAGAAATTCCTCAAGACATTTATATTATTTTAATTTGTTGGCACAAAAAAAACCGTAATACAACAACAATTAACATAATTTAACTAATCACTGAGACTATACACTTTTAATGGTCGTTTGAGTAAAAAATAAGGCATTATTGACAGAGACACATTTCGCAGACAATCTTAGACAAAAGTATTCGGACACAACAACACATTCTTCACTTATAACATTTCATTCTGCTTCCGCGGGTTCTGCTCGAACGATCGATGCCTAGCAACCCCCCCCCCCCCCCCCTCAATGTTGTTCACTGTATGAAATATAATAATGTATTTTCACGCATATTTGCCATTTAGATCCGTCAACATTGATTAGGGGGAGGGGTTTTGTTGCTATATGTAAATTTTTGCGTAAACATGAACGTGCGCGTGGCGTGTCCCCATGACTTTTGTCCAAGATTGTAGCTAGGTGTAATCTCCGAAAATGTACGTAAGACAAAGAAACTGAATAGGCAAACACAGTGCTTTAAGGACGGTGTGCTGTTTGGCGCCAAAAACATTGATTCATGATTGCTATTAGGGCGACGTGCTCAATCTGAGACGCGGTAATTTTCGAGGGAAAACTGGGAAGAGCGTCCGTACTAACGAACGAACGAACGAACGAACGAACGAACGAACGAACGAACGAACGAACGAACGAACGAACGAACGAACGAACGAAAACGAACGATATGTATATGAACTGCTCGTTTCCAGTTGCTATAAAGGGTAATTCGTGCCCAAGCATTCATATTTATATTTTAGATCCAACTATAGTCTATATAGTGAAATAAAAGTAGCGTGCTGCGTAGGCAGTGTAGAAAGAGGGTCCTGAAGGGTGAAATAGGAGCTGGGATTTGCTCATTTTTCACCCAACTGGGAACTGAGATTTTATGCATTTCCATCACTGGGAATGCGATTAAAGTGCCACTGAGAATGGGAAGAATTTTAGTGATGAGAACACGTGACTGGGATTTTAAAATGTTTAGTGAATGGGAATGGGATTTCGTAACAAACTACGCTGGGAAAATTGGCTCTGCTGCACCTCCCCCCCCCCCCCCTTCAAAACAACAATCGAAATATAGTAAGGTTATAGATATATTGCCGAAACAGAGAACGTAGCCAGTCTAGCGTTTCGAGCGAAGGCCCTTCGTCAGAGAGAAACGTAAAGAGTGTGGCGAAACGTTAGACTCCTACGTGACGAAGGGCCTTCGCTCGAAACGTCTATTTCGGCAGTATATCTGTCCTTATTATATCAGTTTCGATTATAGTCTATATAGATACTCTCAGTAAACTTACCGTCAAAGACAAGTATGATAATCCGGTCGTTTCCTTGTTTGTTCTCTTTGAAAACTAAAGATCGATTCACAAATCAGATCCTGTCTTTTTATTTGAACAGATTTGAACGACTGATAAAGAGTTTATAGCGTCCAGCTTAGCTAGCGCTAAACACACAAGTGTATAAGTGACTAAGAATTACGCCTACACACGCTATATACAGCCTACACAAAAAGCATATAGAACGGAAGTTTGCGACTACTCGAGACGTCAGAACATGAGGAAGGTATTTGGCCATATAGATGAATTTTGTGGAAACACCACGTAAAATATTTGTTGCAAATAAATATTTTATGTGGTGTTTACACAAAATTCATCTATATATTACATTATCGCCATGAAAACTTTCAAAGAATTAATATTTCGTATAACTAACCGTAGCGATTTATTTTTGGCTTAGCTACACAGCGTGCTTTTAATTTTACTCCTCGGGTAATGAATAATTGACAGTTATACCATGAGCTCGAGTCGTATGAGCTCGATCGTATATGAGCTCATAGCCAACGAGGCGTTTAGCACTGCATGCACAAGAGACAAAGTTACAGCGAAATGTTTGAAACAACAAACTTCTGGCGTTAGGCAACTAATACTTCCGCCATGCGTAATGATGAATTCACATAGAGTTTCTCGCTGAGCTGTTCGGTAAACAGCTTCGAAATGTTGTATAAATGTTGCTCGAGAGGCAAAAAATGTGTTAAGCAGATCAACAAAAAAAGATTTAAAGGTACCTTTATGAAGTCAAAAGGTAAAAAGACGTAATTTTTAGGTGAATTTTACTATTTAACATGCTAATTAAATTGTGTATTTGTTAATGTATTTTTACACAATATTGTTTTTTTATACATTGGTTTGAGGGTGTTGATGTTTCTCTGTATAAAAATCCGTCAATTTCAACTCTTTTCGGCAGTTTAAAAAAGCATGCCGCCATCTTGTTTTTCCTCTACTAGCAGGATATGAGCTGATAGCCTGGTAGTAGGGAACCAATCAGATTACGCAAAAGTTCATATCCGATAGCATGCTATATAATAATAACTTATATGTGTCTTATATTGTAGGTTCCGCTAAGAATTTGATAAAAATGCGCACAGGGTTTGTACATGTATTACCAGGCTACCATGCATTTAGCGCAAAGAGAAACATCAAACGGATTCGCTATAACTGAAGCCCTCAACAAACTCGGTACATCGTATTTTAATGAGCTAATAATTTAAATCAATTCGACTATCAGTTCGATCGTAGAAAAAACTCGGGCTCGTGGACTTTAGACGCAAGAAGTAAATCCAAAGCCAGCCCCTCCCTGAAAGGCAGTCTGTTTACAGGCTAAAGCAAATGATAATATATAGTTATAACTAAGCTGTTGAGATTTTGACTAATGTCAGAATTAATTCATGTATTCAACTGCATTTGAAATATGTTTATAAGTGATAGCATAAAAAGAGTGTATTAGCTATTAAATTACCCAAATCGAGCGGGATGTTTAATAGCTAATGCACCTCTTTTTATGCTATTCCTTTGTAATATCATGTTTGCGGGAATTTCTTTTGTTGTCACCTCCGTTGACGTCAAACCGGATAAGATTAGTTCTAATCAGACCTGGTTTGACATCAACAGAGGTAGGATTAGTAAAAATGAATATAATGAGGTATATTAGTTGTTAATGGTCCTGTGAGACCAAACGAAATACCCGCAAACATGATATTACGTGTGTAATCATGTGTTGCAGAACAGCGAGAAATCAATGAAACAAGTTCACAACGTGAACATTATTCGATAATTCAGTGTTTTTAAACTGTTTGCTGGCTTCAATTCTAGAGCAACGCCTTGGGTACGAGATTGGTGTTACTAACCAATGAAATTGCGATCTCATCGGACTTTCCCAAAGCCTCCAGAGCCCTTTGGGTACCTTACTGTTATATTAACTTTACGTTATTCATTAATTTATTGTTAATAATTAACAATATAAAACTAAACATGGGTAATTATGTTCAGATGTAACGTTGGAAATTTCGTTGTGAAAGAACATTCTTAAAGTATATATAAAGTATATATTTGATTGCGATTCCAATCTAAGGGAAGTGCAGGGCGGGGGAGCGGAGATAAGACCCTGGGTACGAGTTGAGGGAAGTGCACCCCAGTTCTTTTCCAGATCGATTTCTTAATTTTTCCAAATCCGTGGAGAAAACATTGAGGGGGGGGGGGCGAAGTAGTATTGAGACTGTTTTTGTCAGTGGCGCTCACGGCTGTTAATCACTCCGGCGTTGGTGCATTTCATGAAGGGTTACATAAAGTACGCTCGGTCGGTGGTCGCATCCCCTCCGCTGATACGAAGTAATTAGGGCTCGGGCGAAATTTCGTAATCGCCTCATCGAGATAATATGGAATTATGATAAGATCGAGATAATATGGAATGATTTTGAGCGCATTTTATAATTATTATGAAAAACTATATGAAAAATAATAAAATATATATTCAAAGTCCTAAAATGTGTTTTCTTTTGTGCATTTTTTATGACGTTTTATAACCTTCAGAATTCTGTAAAATCACCCCTCAAAGTGCAGGAAATGGCGTTTCAGGGACTCTAGATTCCAAAATTTTCCGGAGTTGGGTCCAAGAGTTGGGTCCTTGAAATGTTGGCAAACTGAATAAAGACTTTTAAAACTCGACAGAAGTTTATGTTTGACTAATTATTACTCCTTACTTCTTTGTTGGTGGCACAGTGGTTAGTGCACGTGCCTTTCACCTCTGCGAGCCGGGTTCGATTGCTGCACGGTGCAGTTATCTGATTAAAAAAATCACCTTGGCCGCATGTGAGAAGTGTGCTTCCAGTTTGACTCTGCCAAACACCACATGTTTCCTCCGGGTACTCCGGTTTGCTCCTGTAGTAACACTGGACCAATAAGGGTGGGCTCTTACTGGACCTCGCGAGGATAACAGTTTAGATTATATAACTGATAGAGTTATCCAGTATAAATAAGGTTAGTTTAGTTTAGTTTTTGTATCTACTGCGCATGCGCGAGTAGATACTATGCTATCGTGCGTGTAATGTAATGTAATGTAATGTAATGTAATGTAATGTAATGTAATGTAAGTTAAGTTAAGTTAACAATAGAATGCCTTCGGAGCCAATCAAAATATAGAATAAAACGATTGCCTCAGGACAAACGACCGAAGCCAAAATCACTACTGTACACCAAGTATTCCATAAGGCATTGTTGACAGCATGGAAGCGAGATATTCAAGAGCGGGGATATTCAAGAAGAGAAAGTTTTTACAAGTTTCATATTCAGACAAGACAATTTATATGGCCAACATGTCTTCTGATCAAGCTTCGTAAACTGACAAGACTGCGTTGCCGAACAGAAATGGATGACCTTCTAAGAAAACAAAGTTAGCTTCATGGTCAAGCAACAACGTCAAAAATATATGGTAGTCCACGAGCGAAATATGCCATTAAATAGCATCAAATGTTAGTGACAGGCTATGTTGCGAGCGTGAACTGGTTGCTCTTATAATTTTGATGACATTGCTGGACATCTTTTTCATTCACTATTTAATATTACAGCAGTAATACTAGAGATGCTTGTTATCTCAAGCGATTTCCTTTACCTTCTAAGTAGATTGCATTATTGTTTGACAAATTGTTGTAACAAAGATATTTAAATACTGTATTAGTCAATTAATGCAAATTTTGTGAGTTAATATTAATTTGATTGGCCTACTTAAAGCTTTTATACTACCATGCTTTATGACTATAATTAGAGCATTGCCTCTCACCAATGCATGAGGACCAGAGTAAAGCCCAATTGGATTGAGTTAATATTTGAATGGGTGACCACCTGTCCGGGCTTGGAACTCATGCCAGATATGAGTGGAGTTGTTAGTGCTGAACTGAGTTGAGCTGGCCTGAGCTGGCCTGGCCTGGCCTCAGGTGAGCTGAGCTGGTCAGCTTAATTGACTAATTAAGTAAAATTTTGTGAGTTGTTAGTTATGTTAATTTGATTGGCCTAATTAAAGCTTTACTACTTAAAGCTTTACTACCATACAGGGCTGGGGCCAAAGGGGGTGGGGGGCAGAAGGGCTACAGCCCCCCTGTTGGGGAACCCTAGCCCATTCATCCGGAAAATTTACAGATTTGTCAGGGAATGACCTGGAAGAAAAATTGTATTTTTAACAATTGGTGAAGAACTTTTTAACTGATTAAGCCAGAAAAGTCAGTAATTAATGCTTTAATAGTGAAATGAAACTCCTTTCCAAACACAGGATACGGTATATATTGTGCAGAATCCAACAGTAATAATTTAATACTACACACAAAATTCCATTTTCTGTCTGCAATATTGAACGAAAAGGGCAAACTGATTAATGACCACACTAAATGTTCAAAAGATTTTTCTTTATTGATACCTCGAAAATAAATGCTGTAGCTTCTCCATTATTACGATAATTTCATGCTATTCTAGACGTTCAAATTTTGATAATTTTCCAGGGGAGAATGCACCCAGACCCCCCTACTGTCGGGGACCTTAGCCTCTGTGTCAGGGAACTCCTGGCGGGCCCCTGCTACCATACTTTGACTATAGCTTTTAGTACCATAGCTTTAATAGTCTAACTATTAGCGCACTGTTTCTCACCACCGAGGACTGGAGTAAAGCCCAATTGGATTGAGTTAGTATTTGAATGGGTGACATTCATTGGAACTCATGCCAGATATGAGAAGATTTGTTAGTGCTTAGCCTCCTTTACTCTGAGTTGAGTGAGTTCTTTTTTAAAAGTTAAAACACAGCATGACATAGACAATTTTGTCAAAAATCTTATTCAGCTCTAGAATCTAGATCTGAATACATGATTGTTTCAACTATACAATTCCATCAATTTTGTCAAGAATCTTGTTCAGCTATGAATACAAGGTTGTTACAAGTACACAGTTGCATCATTGTTTTTACCATAGTAGCTATAGACATTAAACGCAGAAGATACATGCACGCCTGGGCGTGCCTATTTTTTATCATTTGATTGACGACCAAAGTTGAAAATGCTGTTTTTCTACCAATATTCGGACAAAATAAGTCATAAAATCGAAACCAGGCAATAAATAAGGAAACGCTGACACCGTTTTGCTGGAAATTTATCTCGGAATCGAACTGCGAAATGAAACGCTTTGTTCTTAACACTTTGAGGCCTCGATCTAGTGAGAATGAAAGACTAAAGACTCGTCTTCAGGCTTCAACGTGTTAAGATCGCCCCGAGTGAAGCCCTCTGGTTTTACTTTAAAATGTGGCAACTATTATTGGCTTCTACAAATAAATAGCTTTCTAACGATATCTATTTTATTTTTGTGCCATAAATTATGCGCGCTTTACCGAAATGACCCTGCAAACTTACTCTATATGAGTGTGTTGCTAGGTATCGGTGCTGCCCACTGCTCTACATGAGTGTTGCTAAAACTGATATAGGCTAACGCTGCGGAATCCCTATAGATCATAGGGATGCGCAAAAGTCAAAAAGCTTCAGAGGCATAAAAAGCTAGAGTAGTATTTTTCATTGAATAGACTGCATGTGTACGTGGGAGAATCAGGGTAGCAAACAGTGCAGACTATATAGCAGAATGTTAGGATAATGTCTAGATATCAAGATACAAAACAGTGTATGTATACACAGTGATTCACTGTACTTTAGTCAGTCTAGCTATATTAAAGTCAACCATAACCAGGATTACAGTGTGCGTGCGGGAATGGTAGAAAACATGCAGTCACTATATAAAACCAGAATGTAAAAGTAGTATCTAGATCAATGATACAAAACAGTGTAAAACAATCCGCGCAATACAATTTACAGTAGAAGAAAAAATATGTCGTATGGATAGCGTAGGTGCGACTGATGAGAGATCCGTGCATCCTTGTTATTCTCTAATAGCTAGTCACTCAGTCTATGGAAATTAATTTCGTGTTCATATATAAATGATATGCCGGAAAGGAGCCGGCATTCCGATTAACCCTTTCACATATGGCTTTCCACTGAAGACGTCTCTCCTGAACAATGAGTATTAAAGTCGTCTGATGTTAGAGTAAAAACATAAAGTTGTTCCACGACAACAATGCGTGTGAAAGGGTTAACCAACAGTGTGTTTATATAACCCTTTCATGTATGGCTTTCGCAGACGTCTCCTCTTGACGAGTAAAATCGTCCGGCGTTAACAGAGTAAAAAGATAAAGTTGTTCCACAACAACTATATGCGAATGAAAGGGTTGAATGATATCCTACGTTGAGCTAGCTAGGTGTAATCTCAGAAAATGTACGTAAGACAAAGAAACTGAATCAAACACAGTGCTTAAGGACGGTGTCCTGTTTGGCGCCAAAAACATTGATTCATGATTGCTATTAGGGCGACGTGCTCATCTGAGACGCGGTAATTTTCGAGGGAAAACTGGGAAGAGCGTCCGTACTAATGAACGAACGGAAACGAATGATATGTATATGAACTGCTCGTTCCGATCCAGTTGCTATAAAGGGTAATTTGTGCCCAAGCATTCATATTTATATTTTAGATCCAACTATAGTCTATACATATAGTGAAATAAAAGTAGCGTGCTGCGTAGGCAGTGTAGAAAGAGGGTCCTGAAGGGTAAAATGGGAGCTGGGATTTGCTCATTTTTCACCACTGGGAACTGGGATTTTCTGCATTTCATCACTGGGAATGCGATTAAAGTGCCACTGAGAATGGGAAGAATTTTAGTGATGGGAACACGTGACTGGGATTTTAAAATATTTAGTGAATGGGACTGATGGGATTTCGTAACAAACTACGCTGCCCTCACCCCCCCCTCCTCACCCCCCCCCCTTTCAGGACCCTCTAGCGGAACAACAATCGAAATATAGTAAGGTTTAAATAATAAAAAGAGTTGACACTGACTTAAAAATATATATTAAAAACGGAACGTTTCGGTTTAACTACTAAAACCTTCTTCAGCCGGTAGACTAAAATAATGGTGTTCTGATAAAAATGTACAGGCTATAAAGATTATGCTAAAATGCTGTAAACGTTTGGCACATGTACATGTTCGTTAATTGAGTTTTGGTCACGGATGGAGTGCCAAGCCTCCAGAAACAAACGACGAGACCATTGTTGACATTGATCAATTATTCGAACATTGTCTAAATCGAAAACATGTTTGGTTTGTACTTGATGTTGGGCCAAGAGGGAATTTTTATCTTCGAGAAAAATAGCTCTTTTGTGTTCTTTTGTTCTTGTTTTCAAAGCACGATTGGTTTGGCCAATGTAAACCTTCTCGCAGTCCCTACAATCTATTTTGTAAACAACGGCGGTGGAAGAGTCCTTTTTGGGTTTGTCTTGAGGTTTTCTGAACATCGATTCGATGGTTTTTATGGGCTTGTGTGCAACGTTGGTTGATTGTCAGTTTAGTTCTGCCAGAGCTTTTTATAAATTGTTTAGGATAACCGTAATTGTTTTTGAGTGTATCGACGACGTAATTTCTTTCCATTCTCTTTTTGACCTCGGTCGAAGGAATGCTCTCTGCTCGGACTAAGAGGGTTCTTGCCACGGATCGCTTATGTTGGCTAGGGTGGTGCAACTTGAAATTTAAATATTTGTCTGTGTGGGTCGCCTTTCTGTATACACTGATGTCGACCGAACCATTTGCATTTCTGGCAATTCGTGTCTCGAGGAATGAGATCGAACCATTGTCTTCCTCTTCAACTGTAAATTGGATGTATTTGTTTATTGAATTGATATGGCGGTGAAACTCTGCTAAGATGTTCGCGGCGTAGACACACGTTACTGTCCACAACATATCGATACCACCATTTCGGTCGGTGCGGCGCAGATGCTATGGCTGTTTCCTCAATATGCTCCATAACAAGGTTAGCAAGAATCGCGTTGACGGGAGATCCCATAGGACATCCAAAAATTTGTTTATATTATGTGTCATTCAAGATGAAATAGTTGTTATTCAGGACAAATTCAAGAAGCTTCATAATGTTATTGATGGATAAGTTTGTTCTTTCGCTTAAAGTTGAGTCAGAATGAAGTCGTTGTTTTGTAATTTCTAAGGCCAGGGAAGTAGGTATAGATGTAAATAAAGATATTACATCAAAAGATGCAAGGCATTCGTCGCTTTATATAGTGCATGAAGACACTTTGGTAGCAAAATCTTGGCTGTTTTTGATAGTGTATTTATTGTTTTGGAGTGGAGACAGAAGATTAACGAGGTGTTTGGAAATCTGGTACGTCGGACAATTTATAGAGCTCACCGCCATCTCAATTCAATAAACAAATGCATCCAATTTACAGTCGAAGAGGAAGACAATGGTTCGATCTTATTCCTCGACACACGAATTGCCAGAAATGCAAATGGTTCGGTCGACATCAGTGTATACATGCAGAAATGCGACCCATGCACACTGACAAATATTTACATTTCAAGTCGCACCACCCTAGCCAACATAAGCGATCCGTGGCAAGAACCCTCTTAGTCCGAGCAGAGAGCATTCCTTCGACCGAGGTAAAAAAGAGAATGGAAAGAAATTACGTCATCGATACACTCAAAAACAACGGTTATCCTAAACAATTTATAAAAAGCTCTGGCAGAACTAAACAATCAACCAACACTCAAAGCGAACATAAAGGCTTAGTCATCTTGCCGTATATCCAAGGCACCTCTGAAAAAATTGCAAGGATACTACAAAAACAGCATATCAAAGTTGCACACAAGCCCATAAAAACCATCGAATCGATGTTCAGAAAACCTAAAGACAAACCCAAAAAGGACTCTTCCACCGCCATTGTTTACAAAATAGACTGTAAGGACTGCGAGAAGGTTTACATTGGCCAAACCAGTCGTGCTTTGCCGAAAACAAGAACAAAAAAAACACAAAAGAGCTATTTTTCTCGAAGTTAAAAATTCCCTCTTGGCCCAACATCAAGTACAAACCAAACATGTTTTCGATTTAGACAATTTCGAATAATTGATCAATGTCAACAATGGTCTGGTCGTTTGTTTCTGGAGGCTTGGCACTCCATCCGTGATCAAACTCAATTAACGAACATGTACACATACCAAACGTTTACAGCTTTTTAGCATAATCTTTATAGCCTGTACATTTTTATCAGAACACCATTATTTTAGTCCTACCGGCTGAAGAAGGTTTTAGTAGTTAAACCGAAACATTCCGTTTTTAATATATATTTCTAAGTCAGTGTCAACTCTTTTTATTATTTAAACATTATGCCTGACTGCATACACAATATTTTTTATATAGTAAGGTTATAGATAGATATATTGCCGAAACAGAGAACGTAGCCAGTCTAACGTTTCGAGCGAAGGCCCTTCGTCAGAGAGAAACGTAAAGAGTGTGGTGAAACGTTAGACTCCTACGTGACGAAGGGACTTCGCTCGAAACGTCTGTTTCGCCAGTATATCTGACCTTACTATATCAGTTTCGATTATAGTCTATACAGCTACTCTCAGTAAACTTAACGTCAAAGACAAGTATGATAATGGTCGTTTCTTTGTTTATTCTCTTTGAAAACTAAAGATCGATTCACAAATCAGATCCTGTCTTTTTATTTGAACGATTTGAACGACTGATACAGAGTTGATGTCGTCTAGCTTAGCTAAACACTCAAGTGTATAAGTGACTAAAATTACGCCTACACACGCTATATACAGCCTACACAAAAAGCATATAGAACGAAAGTTTGCGCTACTCGAGACGTCAGAACATGAGGAAGCCATTTGGCATATAAATGAATTTTGTGGAAACACCACGTAAAACTCCGGATATATTTGTTAGCAAATAAATATTTTATGTGGTGTTATTACGATAATTTCATGCTGAAAAGATGGGAAAAGCTATTCTAGACGTTCAAATTTTCCTGGGAAGAATGCGCTCAGACCCCCCTACTGTCGGGGACCTTAGCCTCTGTGTCAGGGAACTCCTGGTGGGCCCCTGCTACCATACTTTGACTATAGCTTTTAGTACCATAGCTTCTGTACCATAGCGCACTGCCTCTCACCACTGAGGACTGGAGTAAAGCCCAATTGGATTGAGTTAGTATTTGAATGGGTGACATTCATTGGAACTCATGCCAGATATGAGTAGATTTGTTAGTGCTTAGCTTCCTTTACTCTGAGTTGAGTGAGTTCTTTTTTAAAAGTTAAAACACGGCATGACATAGACAATTGTGTCAAAAATCTTATTCAGCTCTAGAATCTAGATCTGAATACAAGATTATTTCAACTATACAATTCCATCAATTTTGTCAAGAATCTTGTTCAGCTATGAATACAAGGTTGTTACAAGTACACAGTTGCGTCATTGTTTTTACCATAGTAGCTATAGACATTAAACGCAGAAGATACATGCACGACCATGTTTGATTTTGACAACCAAAGTGGAAAATGCTGTTTTTCTACCAATATTCGGACAAAATAAGTCATAAAATCGAAACCAGGCAATAAATAAGGAAACGCTGACAACTTTTTGCTGGACATTTATCTCGGAATCGAACTGCGAAATGAAACGCTTTGTTCTTAACACTTTGAGGCCTGGATCTAGCGAGAATGAAATACTAAAGACTCGTCTTCAGGCTTCAACGTGTTAAGATCGCCCCGAGTGATCGAAGCCCTCTGGTTTTACGTTAAAATGTTGCAACTATTATTGGCTTGGCTTTATCGCAAAATCAAATACAACATTGTACTCTACAAATATAATAGCTTTCGAACGATATCTATTTTATTTTTGTGCCATAAATTATGCGCGCTTTACCGAAATGACCCTGCAAACTTACTCTATATGAGTGGGTTTCTAGGTATCGGTGCCACCCACTGCTCTACATGAGTGTTGCTAAAACTGATATAGGCTACCGCTGCGGAATCCCTATATATCATAGGGATGCGCAAAAGTAAAAAAGCTTCAGAGGCATAAAAAGCTAGAGTAGTATTTTTCATTGAATAGACTGCATGTGTACGTGGGAGAATCAGCGTAGCAAACAGTGCAGACTATATAGCAGTATGTTAGGATAATGTCTAGATATCAAGATACAAAACAGTGTATGTATACACAGTGATTCACTGTACTTTAGTCAGTCTAGCTATATTAAAGTCAACCATAACCAGGATTACAGTGTGCGTGCGGGAATGGTAGAAAACATGCAGTCACTATATAAAACCAGAATGTAAAAGTAGTATCTAGATCAATGATACAAAACAGTGTAAAACAATCCGCGCAATACAATTTACAGTAGAAGAAAAAATATGTCGTATAGTGGATAGCGTAAGTGCGACTGATGAGAGATCCGTGCATCCTTGTTATTCTCTAATAGCTAGTCACTCAGTCTATGGAAATTAATTTCGTGTTCATATATAAATGATATGCCGGAAAGCAGCCGGCATTCCGATTAACCCTTTCACATATGGCTTTCCACTGAAGACGTCTCTCCTGAACAATGAGTATTAAAGTCGTCTGATGTTAGAGTAAAAAACATAAAGTTGTTCCACGACAACAATGCGTGTGAAAGGGTTAACCAACAGTGTGTTTATATAACCCTTTCATGTATGGCTTTCGCAGACGTCTCCTCTTGACGAGTAAAATCGTCCGGCGTTAACAGAGTAAAAAGATAAAGTTGTTCCACAACAAGTATATGCGAATGAAAGGGTTGAATGATATCCTACATTGATCTAGCTAGGTGTAATCTCAGAAAATGTACGTAAGACAAAGAAACTGAATCAAACACAGTGCTTAAGGACGGTGTCCTGTTTGGCGCCAAAAACATTGATTCATGATTGCTATTAAGGCGACGTGCTCATCTGAGACGCGGTAATTTTCGAGGGAAAACTGGGAAGAGCGTCCGTACTAACGAACGAACGAAAACGAATGATATGTATATGAACTGCTCGTTCCGATCCAGTTGCTATAAAGGGTAATTTGTGCCCAAGCATTCATATTTATATTTTAGATCCAACTATAGTCTATACATATAGTGAAATAAAAGTAGCGTGCTGCGTAGGCAGTGTAGAAAGAGGGTTCTGAAGGGTAAAATGGGAGCTGGGATTTGCTCATTTTTCACCACTGGGAACTGGGATTTTCTGCATTTCATCACTGGGAATGCGATTAAAGTGCCACTGAGAATGGGAAGAATTTTAGTGATGGGAACACGTGACTGGGATTTTAAAATATTTAGTGAATTGGACTGATGGGATTTCGTAACAAACTACGCTGGGAAAATGGGATCTGCACCCCCCCTCACCCCTCACCCCCCCCCTATTAAAAACGGAATGTTTCGGTTTAACTACTAAAACCTTCTTCAGCCGGTAGACTAAAATAATGGTGTTCTGATAAAAATATACAGGCTATAAAGATTATGCTAAAATGCTGTAAACGTTTGGCACATGTACATGTTCGTTAATTGAGTTTTGGTCACGGATGGAGTGCCAAGCCTCCAGAAACAAACGACGAGACCATTGTTGACATTGATCAATTATTCGAACATTGTCTAAATCGAAAACATGTTTGGTTTGTACTTGATGTTGGGCCAAGAGGGAATTTTTATCTTCGAGAAAAATAGCTCTTTTGTGTTCTTTTGTTCTTGTTTTCAAAGCACGATTGGTTTGCCCAATGTAAACCTTCTCGCAGTCCCTACAATCTATTTTGTAAACAACGGCGGTGGAAGAGTCCTTTTTGGGTTTGTCTTTAGGTTTTCTGAACATCGATTCGATGGTTTTTATGGGCAACGTTGGTTGATTGTCAGTTTAGTTCTGCCAGAGCTTTTTATAAATTGTTTAGGATAACCGTTGTTTTTGAGTGTATCGACGACGTAATTTCTTTCCATTCTCTTTTTGACCTCGGTCGAAGGAATGTTCTCTGCTCGGTCTAAGAGGGTTCTTGCCACGGATCGCTTATGTTGGCTAGGGTGGTGCGACTTGAAATTTAAATATTTGTCTGTGTGGGTCGCCTTTCTGTATACACTGATGTCGAACGAACCATTTGCATTTCTGGCAATTCGTGTCTCGAGGAATGAGATCGAACCATTGTCTTCCTCTTCAACTGTAAATTGGATGTATTTGTTTATTGAATTGAGATGGCGGTGAAACTCTGCTAGATGTTCGCGGCGTAGACACACGTTACTGTCCATGCACAACATATCGATACCACCATTTCGGTCGGTGCGGCGCAGATGCTATGGCTGTTTCCTCAATATGCTCCATAACAAGGTTAGCAAGAATCGCGCTGACGGGAGATCCCATAGGACATCCAAAGATTTGTTTATATTATGTGTCATTCAAGATGAAATAGTTGTTATTCAGGACAAATTCAAGAAGCTTCATAATGTTATTGATGGATAAGTTTGTTCTTTCGCTTAAAGTTGAGTCAGAATGAAGTCGTTGTTTTGTAATTTCTAAGGCCAGGGAAGTAGGTATAGATGTAAATAAAGATATTACATCAAAAGATGCAAGGCATTCGTCGCTTTATATAGTGCATGAAGACACTTTGGTAGCAAAATCTTGGCTGTTTTTTATAGTGTATTTATTGTTTTGGAGTGGAGACAGAAGATTAGCGAGGTGTTTGGAAATCTGGTACGTCGGACAATTTATAGAACTCACCGCCATCTCAATTCAAGAAACAAATGCATCCAATTTACAGTCGAGGAGGAAGACAATGGTTCGATCTTATTCCTCGACACACGAATTGCCAGAAATGCAAATGTTCGGTCGTCATCAGTGTATACATGCAGAAATGCGACCCACACAGACAAATATTTACATTTCAAGTCGCACCACCCTAGCCAACATAAGCGATCCGTGGCAAGAACCCTCTTAGACCGAGCAGAGAGCATTCCTTCGACCGAGGTAAACAAGAGAATGGAAAGAAATTACGTCATCGATACACTCAAAAACAACGGTTATCCTAAACAATTTATTAAAAGCTCTGGCAGAACTAAACAATCAACCAACACTCAACGCGAACATAAAGGCTTAGTCATCTTGCCGTATATCCAAGGCACCTCTGAAAAAATTGCAAGGATACTACAAAAACAGGATATCAAAGTTGCACACAAGCCCTTAAAAACCATCGAATCGATGTTCAGAAAACCTAACGACAAACCCAAAAAGGACTCTTCCACCGCCATTGTTTACAAAATAGACTGTAAGGACTGCGAGAAGGTTTACATTGGCCAAACCAGTCGTGCTTTGCCAAAAACAAGAACAAAAAAACACAAAAGAGCTATTTTTCTCGAAGATAAAAATTCCCTCTTGGCCCAACATCAAGTACAAACCAAACATGTTTTCGATTTAGACAATTTCGAATAATTGATCAATGTCAACAATCGTCTGGTCGTTTGTTTCTGGAGGCTTGGCACTCCATCCGTGATCAAACTCAATTAACGAACATGTACACATACCAAACGTTTACAGCTTTTTAGCATAATCTTTATAGCCTGCACATTTTTATCAGAACACCATTATTTTTAGTCCTACCGGCTGAAGAAGGTTTTAGTAGTTAAACCGAAACGTTCCGTTTTTAATATATATTTTTAAGTCTGTGTCAACTCTTTTTATTATTTAAACATTATGCCTGACTGCATACACAGTATTTTTATATAGTAAGGTTATAGATAGATATATTGCCGAAACAGAGAACGTAGCCAGTCTAACGTTTCGAGCGAAGGCCCTTCGTCAGAGAGAAACGTAAAGAGTGTGGTGAAACGTTAGACTCCTACGTGACGAAGGGCCTTCGCTCGAAACGTCTGTTTCGGCAGTATATCTGACCTTACTATATCAGTTTCGATTATAGTCTATATAACTACTCTCAGTAAACTTACCGTCAAAGACAAGTATGATAATGGTCGTTTCTTTGTTTCTTCTCTTTGAAAACTAAAGATCGATTCACAAATCAGATCCTGTCTTTTTATTTGAACAGATTTGAACGACTGATAAAGAGTTGATGTCGTCTAGCTTAGCTAAACACTCAAGTGTATAAGTGACTAAGAATTACGCCTACACACGCTATATACAGCCTACACAAAAAGCATATAGAACGAAAGTTTGCGACTACTCGAGACGTCAGAACATGAGGAAGCCATTTGGCATATAGATGAATTTTGTGGAAACACCACGTAAAATATATTTGTTAGCAAATAAATATTTTATGTGGTGTTTCCACAAAATTCATCTATACTACATTATCGCCATGAAAACTTTCAAAGAATTAATATTTCGTATAACTAATCGTGGCGATTTATTTTTGGCTTAGCTACACAGCGTGCTTTTAGTTTTACTCCTCGGGTAATGAATAATAACTAATATGTGTCTTATATCGTAGGTTTCGCTAAGAATTTGATAAAAATGCGCACAGGGTTTGTATTACAGGCTACCATGCATATAGCGCAAAGAGAAACATCAAATGGATTCCCTATAACTGAAGCCCTCAACAAACTCAGTACATCGTATTTTAGTGATCTAATAATTTAAATCAATTCGACTATCAGTTCGATCGTAGAAAAAACTCGGGCTCGTGGACTTTAGACGCAAGAAGTAAATCCAAAGCCAGCCCCTCCCCCAAAGACAGTCTGTCAGGCTAATGCAAATGATAATATATAGTTATAACTAAGCAGTTGAGATTTTGACAAATGACAGAATTAATTCATGTATTCAACTGCATTTGAAATCTGTCGTGTGTAATCATGTGTTACAGAACAGCGAGAAATCAATTAAACAAGTTCACAACGTGAACATTATTCGATAATTCAGGGTTTTTTAACTGTTTGCTGGCTTCAATTCTAGAGCAACGCCTTGGGTACGAGATTGGTGTTATTAACCAATGAAATTGCGATCTCAAAGGAGTTTCCCAAAGCCTCCAGAGCCCTTTGGGTAATTTGATTGGCCTATATAATTAAAGCTTTACTACCATACAGGGGTGGTGCCAAAGGGGGGGGGCAGAAGGGGCTACAGCCCCCTGTTGGGGAACCCTAGCCCCTTCATCGGGAAAATTTACAGATTTGTCAGGGAATGACCTGGAAGAAAAATTGTATTTTTAACAATTGGTGAAGAACTTTTTAACTGATTAAGCCAGACAAGTCAGTAATTAATGCTTTAATAGTGAAATGAAACTCCTTTACAACTGGATACGGTATATATTGTGCAGAAGCCATCAGTAATAATTTAATACTACACACAAAATTCCATTTTCTGTCTGCAATATTGAACGAAAAGGGCAAACTGATTAATGACCACACTAAATGTTCAAAAGATTTTTCTTTATTGATACCTCGAAAATAAATGCTGTAGCTTCTCCATTATTACGATAATTTCATGCTGAAAAGATGGGAAAAGCTATTCTAGACGTTCACATTTTCCAGGGAAGAATGCGCCCAGACCCCCCTACTGTCGGGGACCTTAGCCTCTGTGTCAGGGAACTCCTGGTGGGCCCCTGCTACCATACGTTGACTATAGCTTTTAGTACCATAGCTTCTGTACCATAGCGCACTGCCTCTCACCACTGAGGACTGGAGTAAAGCCCAATTGGATTGAGTTAGTATTTGAATGGGTTACATTCATTGGAACTCATGCCAGATATGAGTAGATTTGTTAGTGCTTAGCTTCCTTTACTCTGAGTTGAGTGAGTTCTTTTTTAAAAGTTAAAACACAACATGACATAGACAATTGTGTCAAAAATCTTATTCAGCTCTAGAATCTAGATCTGAATACAAGATTATTTCAACTATACAATTCCATCAATTTTGTCAAGAATCTTGTTCAGCTATGAATACAAGGTTGTTACAAGTACACAGTTGCGTCATTGTTTTTACCATAGTAGCTATAGACATTAAACGCAGAAGATACATGCACGACCATGTTTGATTTTGACAACCAAAGTGGAAAATGCTGTTTTCCTACCAATATTCGGACAAAATAAGTCATAAAATCGAAACCAGGCAATAAATAAGGAAACGCTGACAACTTTTTGCTGGACATTTATCTCGGAATCGAACTGCGAAATGAAACGCTTTGTTCTTAACACTTTGAGGCCTGGATCTAGCGAGAATGAAATACTAAAGACTCGTCTTCAGGCTTCAACGTGTTAAGATCGCCCCGAGTGATCGAAGCCCTCTGGTTTTACGTTAAAATGTTGCAACTATTATTGGCTTGGCTTTATCGCAAAATCAAATACAACATTGTACTCTACAAATATAATAGCTTTCGAACGATATCTATTTTATTTTTGTGCCATAAATTATGCGCGCTTTACCGAAATGACCCTGCAAACTTACTCTATATGAGTGGGTTTCTAGGTATCGGTGCCACCCACTGCTCTACATGAGTGTTGCTAAAACTGATATAGGCTACCGCTGCGGAAATCCCTATATATCATAGGGATGCGCAAAAGTAAAAAAGCTTCAGAGGCATAAAAAGCTAGAGTAGTATTTTTCATTGAATAGACTGCATGTGTACGTGGGAGAATCAGCGTAGCAAACAGTGCAGACTATATAGCAGTATGTTAGGATAATGTCTAGATATCAAGATACAAAACAATGTATGTATACACAGTGATTCACTGTACTTTAGTCAGTCTAGCTATATTAAAGTCAACCATAACCAGGATTACAGTGTGCGTGCGGGAATGGTAGAAAACATGCAGTCACTATATAAAACCAGAATGTAAAAGTAGTATCTAGATCAATGATACAAAACAGTGTAAAACAATCCGCGCAATACAATTTACAGTAGAAGAAAAAATATGTCGTATAGTGGATAGCGTAAGTGCGACTGATGAGAGATCCGTGCATCCTTGTTATTCTCTAATAGCTAGTCACTCAGTCTATGGAAATTAATTTCGTGTTCATATATAAATGATATGCCGGAAAGCAGCCGGCATTCCGATTAACCCTTTCACATATGGCTTTCCACTGAAGACGTCTCTCCTGAACAATGAGTATTAAAGTCGTCTGATGTTAGAGTAAAAACATAAAGTTGTTCCACGACAACAATGCGTGTGAAAGGGTTAACCAACAGTGTGTTTATATAACCCTTTCATGTATGGCTTTCGCAGACGTCTCCTCTTGACGAGTAAAATCGTCCGGCGTTAACAGAGTAAAAAGATAAAGTTGTTCCACAACAAGTATATGCGAATGAAAGGGTTGAATGATATCCTACATTGATCTAGCTAGGTGTAATCTCAGAAAATGTACGTAAGACAAAGAAACTGAATCAAACACAGTGCTTAAGGACGGTGTCCTGTTTGGCGCCAAAAACATTGATTCATGATTGTTATTAAGGCGACGTGCTCATCTGAGACGCGGTAATTTTCGAGGGAAAACTGGGAAGAGCGTCCGTACTAACGAACGAACGAAAACGAATGATATGTATATGAACTGCTCGTTCCGATCCAGTTGCTATAAAGGGTAATTTGTGCCCAAGCATTCATATTTATATTTTAGATCCAACTATAGTCTATACATATAGTGAAATAAAAGTAGCGTGCTGCGTAGGCAGTGTAGAAAGAGGGTTCTGAAGGGTAAAATGGGAGCTGGGATTTGCTCATTTTTCACCACTGGGAACTGGGATTTTCTGCATTTCATCACTGGGAATGCGATTAAAGTGCCACTGAGAATGGGAAGAATTTTAGTGATGGGAACACGTGACTGGGATTTTAAAATATTTAGTGAATTGGACTGATGGGATTTCGTAACAAACTACGCTGGGAAAATGGGATCTGCACCCCCCCTCACCCCCCCCTATTAAAAACGGAATGTTTCGGTTTAACTACTAAAACCTTCTTCAGCCGGTAGACTAAAATAATGGTGTTCTGATAAAAATATACAGGCTATAAAGATTATGCTAAAATGCTGTAAACGTTTGGCACATGTACATGTTCGTTAATTGAGTTTTGGTCACGGATGGAGTGCCAAGCCTCCAGAAACAAACGACGAGACCATTGTTGACATTGATCAATTATTCGAACATTGTCTAAATCGAAAACATGTTTGGTTTGTACTTGATGTTGGGCCAAGAGGGAATTTTTATCTTCGAGAAAAATAGCTCTTTTGTGTTCTTTTGTTCTTGTTTTCAAAGCACGATTGGTTTGCCCAATGTAAACCTTCTCGCAGTCCCTACAATCTATTTTGTAAACAACGGCGGTGGAAGAGTCCTTTTTGGGTTTGTCTTTAGGTTTTCTGAACATCGATTCGATGGTTTTTATGGGCAACGTTGGTTGATTGTCAGTTTAGTTCTGCCAGAGCTTTTTATAAATTGTTTAGGATAACCGTTGTTTTTGAGTGTATCGACGACGTAATTTCTTTCCATTCTCTTTTTGACCTCGGTCGAAGGAATGTTCTCTGCTCGGTCTAAGAGGGTTCTTGCCACGGATCGCTTATGTTGGCCAGGGTGGTGCGACTTGAAATTTAAATATTTGTCTGTGTGGGTCGCCTTTCTGTATACACTGATGTCGACCGAACCATTTGCATTTCTGGCAATTCGTGTCTCGAGGAATGAGATCGAACCATTGTCTTCCTCTTCAACTGTAAATTGGATGTATTTGTTTATTGAATTGATATGGCGGTGAAACTCTGCTAAGATGTTCGCGGCGTAGACACACGTTACTGTCCACAACATATCGATACCACCATTTCGGTCGGTGCGGCGCAGATGCTATGGCTGTTTCCTCAATATGCTCCATAACAAGGTTAGCAAGAATCGCGTTGACGGGAGATCCCATAGGACATCCAAAAATTTGTTTATATTATGTGTCATTCAAGATGAAATAGTTGTTATTCAGGACAAATTCAAGAAGCTTCATAATGTTATTGATGGATAAGTTTGTTCTTTCGCTTAAAGTTGAGTCAGAATGAAGTCGTTGTTTTGTAATTTCTAAGGCCAGGGAAGTAGGTATAGATGTAAATAAAGATATTACATCAAAAGATGCAAGGCATTCGTCGCTTTATATAGTGCATGAAGACACTTTGGTAGCAAAATCTTGGCTGTTTTTGATAGTGTATTTATTGTTTTGGAGTGGAGACAGAAGATTAGCGAGGTGTTTGGAAATCTGGTACGTCGGACAATTTATAGAGCTCACCGCCATCTCAATTCAATAAACAAATGCATCCAATTTACAGTCGAAGAGGAAGACAATGGTTCGATCTTATTCCTCGACACACGAATTGCCAGAAATGCAAATGGTTCGGTCGACATCAGTGTATACATGCAGAAATGCGACCCATGCACACTGACAAATATTTACATTTCAAGTCGCACCACCCTAGCCAACATAAGCGATCCGTGGCAAGAACCCTCTTAGTCCGAGCAGAGAGCATTCCTTCGACCGAGGTAAAAAAGAGAATGGAAAGAAATTACGTCATCGATACACTCAAAAACAACGGTTATCCTAAACAATTTATAAAAAGCTCTGGCAGAACTAAACAATCAACCAACACTCAAAGCGAACATAAAGGCTTAGTCATCTTGCCGTATATCCAAGGCACCTCTGAAAAAATTGCAAGGATACTACAAAAACAGCATATCAAAGTTGCACACAAGCCCATAAAAACCATCGAATCGATGTTCAGAAAACCTAAAGACAAACCCAAAAAGGACTCTTCCACCGCCATTGTTTACAAAATAGACTGTAAGGACTGCGAGAAGGTTTACATTGGCCAAACCAGTCGTGCTTTGCCGAAAACAAGAACAAAAAAACACAAAAGAGCTATTTTTCTCGAAGTTAAAAATTCCCTCTTGGCCCAACATCAAGTACAAACCAAACATGTTTTCGATTTAGACAATTTCGAATAATTGATCAATGTCAACAATGGTCTGGTCGTTTGTTTCTGGAGGCTTGGCACTCCATCCGTGATCAAACTCAATTAACGAACATGTACACATACCAAACGTTTACAGCTTTTTAGCATAATCTTTATAGCCTGTACATTTTTATCAGAACACCATTATTTTAGTCCTACCGGCTGAAGAAGGTTTTAGTAGTTAAACCGAAACATTCCGTTTTTAATATATATTTCTAAGTCAGTGTCAACTCTTTTTATTATTTAAACATTATGCCTGACTGCATACACAATATTTTTTATATAGTAAGGTTATAGATAGATATATTGCCGAAACAGAGAACGTAGCCAGTCTAACGTTTCGAGCGAAGGCCCTTCGTCAGAGAGAAACGTAAAGAGTGTGGTGAAACGTTAGACTCCTACGTGACGAAGGGACTTCGCTCGAAACGTCTGTTTCGCCAGTATATCTGACCTTACTATATCAGTTTCGATTATAGTCTATACAGCTACTCTCAGTAAACTTAACGTCAAAGACAAGTATGATAATGGTCGTTTCTTTGTTTATTCTCTTTGAAAACTAAAGATCGATTCACAAATCAGATCCTGTCTTTTTATTTGAACGATTTGAACGACTGATACAGAGTTGATGTCGTCTAGCTTAGCTAAACACTCAAGTGTATAAGTGACTAAAATTACGCCTACACACGCTACATACAGCCTACACAAAAAGCATATAGAACGAAAGTTTGCGCTACTCGAGACGTCAGAACATGAGGAAGCCATTTGGCATATAAATGAATTTTGTGGAAACACCACGTAAAACTCCGGATATATTTGTTAGCAAATAAATATTTTATGTGGTGTTATTACGATAATTTCATGCTGAAAAGATGGGAAAAGCTATTCTAGACGTTCAAATTTTCCTGGGAAGAATGCGCTCAGACCCCCCTACTGTCGGGGACCTTAGCCTCTGTGTCAGGGAACTCCTGGTGGGCCCCTGCTACCATACTTTGACTATAGCTTTTAGTACCATAGCTTCTGTACCATAGCGCACTGCCTCTCACCACTGAGGACTGGAGTAAAGCCCAATTGGATTGAGTTAGTATTTGAATGGGTGACATTCATTGGAACTCATGCCAGATATGAGTAGATTTGTTAGTGCTTAGCTTCCTTTACTCTGAGTTGAGTGAGTTCTTTTTTAAAAGTTAAAACACGGCATGACATAGACAATTGTGTCAAAAATCTTATTCAGCTCTAGAATCTAGATCTGAATACAAGATTATTTCAACTATACAATTCCATCAATTTTGTCAAGAATCTTGTTCAACTATGAATACAAGGTTGTTACAAGTACACAGTTGCGTCATTGTTTTTACCATAGTAGCTATAGACATTAAACGCAGAAGATACATGCACGACCATGTTTGATTTTGACAACCAAAGTGGAAAATGCTGTTTTTCTACCAATATTCGGACAAAATAAGTCATAAAATCGAAACCAGGCAATAAATAAGGAAACGCTGACAACTTTTTGCTGGACATTTATCTCGGAATCGAACTGCGAAATGAAACGCTTTGTTCTTAACACTTTGAGGCCTGGATCTAGCGAGAATGAAATACTAAAGACTCGTCTTCAGGCTTCAACGTGTTAAGATCGCCCCGAGTGATCGAAGCCCTCTGGTTTTACGTTAAAATGTTGCAACTATTATTGGCTTGGCTTTATCGCAAAATCAAATATAACATTGTACTCTACAAATATAATAGCTTTCGAACGATATCTATTTTATTTTTGTGCCATAAATTATGCGCGCTTTACCGAAATGACCCTGCAAACTTACTCTATATGAGTGGGTTTCTAGGTATCGGTGCCACCCACTGCTCTACATGAGTGTTGCTAAAACTGATATAGGCTACCGCTGCGGAATCCCTATATATCATAGGGATGCGCAAAAGTAAAAAAGCTTCAGAGGCATAAAAAGCTAGAGTAGTATTTTTCATTGAATAGACTGCATGTGTACGTGGGAGAATCAGCGTAGCAAACAGTGCAGACTATATAGCAGTATGTTAGGATAATGTCTAGATATCAAGATACAAAACAGTGTATGTATACACAGTGATTCACTGTACTTTAGTCAGTCTAGCTATATTAAAGTCAACCATAACCAGGATTACAGTGTGCGTGCGGGAATGGTAGAAAACATGCAGTCACTATATAAAACCAGAATGTAAAAGTAGTATCTAGATCAATGATACAAAACAGTGTAAAACAATCCGCGCAATACAATTTACAGTAGAAGAAAAAATATGTCGTATAGTGGATAGCGTAAGTGCGACTGATGAGAGATCCGTGCATCCTTGTTATTCTCTAATAGCTAGTCACTCAGTCTATGGAAATTAATTTCGTGTTCATATATAAATGATATGCCGGAAAGCAGCCGGCATTCCGATTAACCCTTTCACATATGGCTTTCCACTGAAGACGTCTCTCCTGAACAATGAGTATTAAAGTCGTCTGATGTTAGAGTAAAAACATAAAGTTGTTCCACGACAACAATGCGTGTGAAAGGGTTAACCAACAGTGTGTTTATATAACCCTTTCATGTATGGCTTTCGCAGACGTCTCCTCTTGACGAGTAAAATCGTCCGGCGTTAACAGAGTAAAAAGATAAAGTTGTTCCACAACAAGTATATGCGAATGAAAGGGTTGAATGATATCCTACATTGATCTAGCTAGGTGTAATCTCAGAAAATGTACGTAAGACAAAGAAACTGAATCAAACACAGTGCTTAAGGACGGTGTCCTGTTTGGCGCCAAAAACATTGATTCATGATTGCTATTAAGGCGACGTGCTCATCTGAGACGCGGTAATTTTCGAGGGAAAACTGGGAAGAGCGTCCGTACTAACGAACGAACGAAAACGAATGATATGTATATGAACTGCTCGTTCCGATCCAGTTGCTATAAAGGGTAATTTGTGCCCAAGCATTCATATTTATATTTTAGATCCAACTATAGTCTATACATATAGTGAAATAAAAGTAGCGTGCTGCGTAGGCAGTGTAGAAAGAGGGTTCTGAAGGGTAAAATGGGAGCTGGGATTTGCTCATTTTTCACCACTGGGAACTGGGATTTTCTGCATTTCATCACTGGGAATGCGATTAAAGTGCCACTGAGAATGGGAAGAATTTTAGTGATGGGAACACGTGACTGGGATTTTAAAATATTTAGTGAATTGGACTGATGGGATTTCGTAACAAACTACGCTGGGAAAATGGGATCTGCACCCCCCCTCACCCCCCACCCCCCCCCTATTAAAAACGGAATGTTTCGGTTTAACTACTAAAACCTTCTTCAGCCGGTAGACTAAAATAATGGTGTTCTGATAAAAATATACAGGCTATAAAGATTATGCTAAAATGCTGTAAACGTTTGGCACATGTACATGTTCGTTAATTGAGTTTTGGTCACGGATGGAGTGCCAAGCCTCCAGAAACAAACGACGAGACCATTGTTGACATTGATCAATTATTCGAACATTGTCTAAATCGAAAACATGTTTGGTTTGTACTTGATGTTGGGCCAAGAGGGAATTTTTATCTTCGAGAAAAATAGCTCTTTTGTGTTCTTTTGTTCTTGTTTTCAAAGCACGATTGGTTTGCCCAATGTAAACCTTCTCGCAGTCCCTACAATCTATTTTGTAAACAACGGCGGTGGAAGAGTCCTTTTTGGGTTTGTCTTTAGGTTTTCTGAACATCGATTCGATGGTTTTTATGGGCAACGTTGGTTGATTGTCAGTTTAGTTCTGCCAGAGCTTTTTATAAATTGTTTAGGATAACCGTTGTTTTTGAGTGTATCGACGACGTAATTTCTTTCCATTCTCTTTTTGACCTCGGTCGAAGGAATGTTCTCTGCTCGGTCTAAGAGGGTTCTTGCCACGGATCGCTTATGTTGGCTAGGGTGGTGCGACTTGAAATTTAAATATTTGTCTGTGTGGGTCGCCTTTCTGTATACACTGATGTCGAACGAACCATTTGCATTTCTGGCAATTCGTGTCTCGAGGAATGAGATCGAACCATTGTCTTCCTCTTCAACTGTAAATTGGATGTATTTGTTTATTGAATTGAGATGGCGGTGAAACTCTGCTAGATGTTCGCGGCGTAGACACACGTTACTGTCCATGCACAACATATCGATACCACCATTTCGGTCGGTGCGGCGCAGATGCTATGGCTGTTTCCTCAATATGCTCCATAACAAGGTTAGCAAGAATCGCGCTGACGGGAGATCCCATAGGACATCCAAAGATTTGTTTATATTATGTGTCATTCAAGATGAAATAGTTGTTATTCAGGACAAATTCAAGAAGCTTCATAATGTTATTGATGGATAAGTTTGTTCTTTCGCTTAAAGTTGAGTCAGAATGAAGTCGTTGTTTTGTAATTTCTAAGGCCAGGGAAGTAGGTATAGATGTAAATAAAGATATTACATCAAAAGATGCAAGGCATTCGTCGCTTTATATAGTGCATGAAGACACTTTGGTAGCAAAATCTTGGCTGTTTTTTTATAGTGTATTTATTGTTTTGGAGTGGAGACAGAAGATTAGCGAGGTGTTTGGAAATCTGGTACGTCGGACAATTTATAGAACTCACCGCCATCTCAATTCAAGAAACAAATGCATCCAATTTACAGTCGAGGAGGAAGACAATGGTTCGATCTTATTCCTCGACACACGAATTGCCAGAAATGCAAATGTTCGGTCGTCATCAGTGTATACATGCAGAAATGCGACCCACACAGACAAATATTTACATTTCAAGTCGCACCACCCTAGCCAACATAAGCGATCCGTGGCAAGAACCCTCTTAGACCGAGCAGAGAGCATTCCTTCGACCGAGGTAAACAAGAGAATGGAAAGAAATTACGTCATCGATACACTCAAAAACAACGGTTATCCTAAACAATTTATTAAAAGCTCTGGCAGAACTAAACAATCAACCAACACTCAACGCGAACATAAAGGCTTAGTCATCTTGCCGTATATCCAAGGCACCTCTGAAAAAATTGCAAGGATACTACAAAAACAGGATATCAAAGTTGCACACAAGCCCTTAAAAACCATCGAATCGATGTTCAGAAAACCTAACGACAAACCCAAAAAGGACTCTTCCACCGCCATTGTTTACAAAATAGACTGTAAGGACTGCGAGAAGGTTTACATTGGCCAAACCAGTCGTGCTTTGCCAAAAACAAGAACAAAAAAACACAAAAGAGCTATTTTTCTCGAAGATAAAAATTCCCTCTTGGCCCAACATCAAGTACAAACCAAACATGTTTTCGATTTAGACAATTTCGAATAATTGATCAATGTCAACAATCGTCTGGTCGTTTGTTTCTGGAGGCTTGGCACTCCATCCGTGATCAAACTCAATTAACGAACATGTACACATACCAAACGTTTACAGCTTTTTAGCATAATCTTTATAGCCTGCACATTTTTATCAGAACACCATTATTTTAGTCCTACCGGCTGAAGAAGGTTTTAGTAGTTAAACCGAAACGTTCCGTTTTTAATATATATTTTTAAGTCTGTGTCAACTCTTTTTATTATTTAAACATTATGCCTGACTGCATACACAGTATTTTTATATAGTAAGGTTATAGATAGATATATTGCCGAAACAGAGAACGTAGCCAGTCTAACGTTTCGAGCGAAGGCCCTTCGTCAGAGAGAAACGTAAAGAGTGTGGTGAAACGTTAGACTCCTACGTGACGAAGGGCCTTCGCTCGAAACGTCTGTTTCGGCAGTATATCTGACCTTACTATATCAGTTTCGATTATAGTCTATATAACTACTCTCAGTAAACTTACCGTCAAAGACAAGTATGATAATGGTCGTTTCTTTGTTTCTTCTCTTTGAAAACTAAAGATCGATTCACAAATCAGATCCTGTCTTTTTATTTGAACAGATTTGAACGACTGATAAAGAGTTGATGTCGTCTAGCTTAGCTAAACACTCAAGTGTATAAGTGACTAAGAATTACGCCTACACACGCTATATACAGCCTACACAAAAAGCATATAGAACGAAAGTTTGCGACTACTCGAGACGTCAGAACATGAGGAAGCCATTTGGCATATAGATGAATTTTGTGGAAACACCACGTAAAATATATTTGTTAGCAAATAAATATTTTATGTGGTGTTTCCACAAAATTCATCTATACTACATTATCGCCATGAAAACTTTCAAAGAATTAATATTTCGTATAACTAATCGTGGCGATTTATTTTTGGCTTAGCTACACAGCGTGCTTTTAGTTTTACTCCTCGGGTAATGAATAATAACTAATATGTGTCTTATATCGTAGGTTTCGCTAAGAATTTGATAAAAATGCGCACAGGGTTTGTATTACAGGCTACCATGCATATAGCGCAAAGAGAAACATCAAATGGATTCCCTATAACTGAAGCCCTCAACAAACTCAGTACATCGTATTTTAGTGATCTAATAATTTAAATCAATTCGACTATCAGTTCGATCGTAGAAAAAACTCGGGCTCGTGGACTTTAGACGCAAGAAGTAAATCCAAAGCCAGCCCCTCCCCCAAAGACAGTCTGTCAGGCTAATGCAAATGATAATATATAGTTATAACTAAGCAGTTGAGATTTTGACAAATGACAGAATTAATTCATGTATTCAACTGCATTTGAAATCTGTCGTGTGTAATCATGTGTTACAGAACAGCGAGAAATCAATTAAACAAGTTCACAACGTGAACATTATTCGATAATTCAGGGTTTTTTAACTGTTTGCTGGCTTCAATTCTAGAGCAACGCCTTGGGTACGAGATTGGTGTTATTAACCAATGAAATTGCGATCTCAAAGGAGTTTCCCAAAGCCTCCAGAGCCCTTTGGGTAATTTGATTGGCCTATATAATTAAAGCTTTACTACCATACAGGGGTGGTGCCAAAGGGGGGGGGCAGAAGGGGCTACAGCCCCCTGTTGGGGAACCCTAGCCCCTTCATCGGGAAAATTTACAGATTTGTCAGGGAATGACCTGGAAGAAAAATTGTATTTTTAACAATTGGTGAAGAACTTTTTAACTGATTAAGCCAGACAAGTCAGTAATTAATGCTTTAATAGTGAAATGAAACTCCTTTACAACTGGATACGGTATATATTGTGCAGAAGCCATCAGTAATAATTTAATACTACACACAAAATTCCATTTTCTGTCTGCAATATTGAACGAAAAGGGCAAACTGATTAATGACCACACTAAATGTTCAAAAGATTTTTCTTTATTGATACCTCGAAAATAAATGCTGTAGCTTCTCCATTATTACGATAATTTCATGCTGAAAAGATGGGAAAAGCTATTCTAGACGTTCACATTTTCCAGGGAAGAATGCGCCCAGACCCCCCTACTGTCGGGGACCTTAGCCTCTGTGTCAGGGAACTCCTGGTGGGCCCCTGCTACCATACGTTGACTATAGCTTTTAGTACCATAGCTTCTGTACCATAGCGCACTGCCTCTCACCACTGAGGACTGGAGTAAAGCCCAATTGGATTGAGTTAGTATTTGAATGGGTTACATTCATTGGAACTCATGCCAGATATGAGTAGATTTGTTAGTGCTTAGCTTCCTTTACTCTGAGTTGAGTGAGTTCTTTTTTAAAAGTTAAAACACAACATGACATAGACAATTGTGTCAAAAATCTTATTCAGCTCTAGAATCTAGATCTGAATACAAGATTATTTCAACTATACAATTCCATCAATTTTGTCAAGAATCTTGTTCAGCTATGAATACAAGGTTGTTACAAGTACACAGTTGCATCATTGTTTTTACCATAGTAGCTATAGGCATTAAACGAAATGACCCTGCAAACTTACTCTATATGAGTGGGTTGCTAGGTATCGGTGCTGCCCACTGCTCTACATGAGTGTTTCTAAAAATGGCGTACTGCGGTGCTGCCCACTGCTCTAAATGAGTGTTGCTAAAACTGATATAGGCTAACGCTGCGGAATCCCTATAGATCATATGGATGCGCAAAAGTCAAAAAGCTTCAGAGGCATAAAAAGCTAGAGTAGTATTTTTCATTGAATAGACTGCCATGTGTACGTGGGAGAATCAGGGTAGCAAACAGTGCAGACTATATAGCAGAATGTTAGGATAATGTCTAGATATCAAGATACAAAACAGTGTATGTATACACAGTGATTCACTGTACTTTGTACAGTCTAGCTATATTAAAGTCAACCATAACCAGGATTACAGTGTGCGTGGGGGAATGATAGAAAACATGCAGTCACTATATAAAACCAGAATGTAAAAGTAATATCTAGATCAATGATAGAAAACAGTGTAAAACAATCCGCGCAATACAATTTACAGTAGAAGAAAAAATATGTCGTATAGTGGATAGCGTAGGTGCGACTGATGAGAGATCCGTGCATCCTTGTTATTCTCTAATAGCTACTCACTCAGTCTATGGAAATTAATTTCGTGTTCATATATAAATGATATGCCGGAAAGGAGCCGGCATTCCGATTAACCCTTTCACATATGGCTTTCCACTGAAGACGTCTCTCCTGAACAATGAGTATTAAAGTCGTCTGATGTTAGAGTAAAAACATAAAGTTGTTCCACGACAACAATGCGTGTGAAAGGGTTAACCAACAGTGTATTTATATAACCCTTTCATGTATGGCTTTCGCAGACGTCTCCTCTTGACGAGTAAAATCGTCCGGCGTTAACAGAGTAAAAAGATAAAGTTGTTCCACAACAACTATATGCGAATGAAAGGGTTAAATGATATCCTACGTTGAGCTAGCTAGGTGTAATCTCAGAAAATGTACGTAAGACAAAGAAACTGAATCAAACACAGTGCTTAAGGACGGTGTCCTGTTTGGCACCAAAAACATTGATTTATGATTGCTATTAGGGCGACGTGCTCATCTGAGACGCGGTAATTTTCGAGGGAAAACTGGGAACAGCGTCCGTACTAACGAACGAACGAAAACGAACGATATGTATATGAACTGCTCGTTCCGATCCAGTTGCCATAAAGAGTAATTTGTGCCCAAGCATTCATATTTATATTTTAGATCCAACTATAGTCTATACATATAGTGAAATAAAAGTAGCTAGCTGCGTAGGCAGTGTAGAAAGAGGGTCCTGAAGGGTAAAATGGGAGCTGGGATTTGCTCATTTTTCACCACTGGGAACTGGGATTTTCTGCATTTCATCACTGGGAATGCGATTAAAGTGCCACTGAGAATGGGAAGAATTTTAGTGATGGGAACACGTGACTGGGATTTTAAAATGTTTAGTGAATGGGACTGATGGGATTTTGTAAGAAACTACGCTGGGAAATGGGATCTGCACCCCCCCCCCCCCCTCCCCTTCAGGACCCTCTAGGAACAACAATCGAAATATAGTAAGGTTAAAATAATAAAAAGAGTTGACACTGACTTAAAAATATATATTAAAAACGGAACGTTTCGGTTTAGCTACTAAAACCTTCTTCAGCCGGTAAGATTAAAATAATGGTGTTCTGATAAAAATGTACAGGCTATAAAGATTATGCTAAAATGCTGTAAACGTTTGGCAGAAACTCCAAAGCCTCCAGAAACAAACGACGAGACCATTGTTGACATTGATCAATTATTCGAACATTGTCTAAATCGAAAACATGTTTGGTTTGTACTTGATGTTGGGCCAAGAGGGAATTTTTATCTTCGAGAAAAATAGCTCTTTTGTGTTCTTTTGTTCTTGTTTTCAAAGCACGATTGGTTTGGCCAATGCAAACCTTCTCGCAGTCCTTACAATCTATTTTGTAAACAACGGCGGTGGAAGAGTCCTTTTTGGGTTTGTCTTCAGGTTTTCTGAACATCGATTCGATGGTTTTTATGGGCTTGTGTGCAACGTTGGTTGATTGTCAGTTTAGTTCTGCCAGAGCTTTTTATAAATTGTTTAGGATAACCGTTGTTTTTGAGTGTATGAATGACGTAATTTCTTTCCATTCTCTTTTTGACCTCGGTTGAAGGAATGTTCTCTGCTCGGTCTAAGAGGGTTCTTGCCACGGATCGCTTATGTTGGCTAGGGTGGTGCGACTTGAAATTTATATATTTTTCTGTGTGGGTCGCCTTTCTGTATACACTGATGTCGACCGAACCATTTGCATTTCTGGCAATTCGTGTCTCGAGGAATGAGATCGAACCATTGTCTTCCTCTTCAACTGTAAATTGGATGTATTTGTTTATTGAATTGAGATGGCGGTGAAACTCTGCTAGATGTTCGCGGCGTAGACACACGTTACTGTCCACAACATATCGATACCACCATTTCGGTCGGTGCGGCGCAGATGCTATGGCTGTTTCCTCAATATGCTCCATAACAAGGTTAGCAAGAATCGCGCTGACGGGAGATCCCATAGGACATCCAAAAATTTGTTTATAATATGTGTCATTCAAGATGAAATAGTTGTTATTCAGGACAAATTCAAGAAGCTTCATAATGTTATTGATGGATAAATTTGTTCTTTCGCTTAAAGTTGAGTCAGAATGAAGTCGCTGTTTTGTAATTTCTAAGGCCAGGGAAGTAGGTATAGATGTAAATAAAGATATTACATCAAAAGATGCAAGGCATTCGTCGCTTTATATAGTGCATGCAGACACTTTGGTAGCAAAATCTTGGCTGTTTTTGATAGTGTATTTATTGTTTTGGAGCGGGGACAGAAGATTAGCGAGGTGTTTGGAAATTTGGTACGTTGGACAATTTATAGAGCTCACCGCCATCTCAATTCAAGAAACAAATGCATCCAATTTACAGTCGAAGAGGAAGACAATGGTTCGATCTTATTCCTCGACACATGAATTGCCAGAAATGCAAATGGTTAGGTCGACATCAGTGTATACATGCAGAAAGGCGACCCACACAGACAAATATTTACATTTCAAGTCGCACCACCCTAGCCAACATAAGCGATCCGTGGCAAGAACCCTCTTAGACCGAGCAGAGAGCATTCCTTCGACCGAGGTAAAAAAGAGAATGGAAAGAAATTACGTCATCGATACACTCAAAAACAACGGTTATCCTAAACAATTTATAAAAAGCTCTGGCAGAACTAAACAATCAACTTAACCAACACTCAACGCGAACATAAAGGCTTAGTCATCTTGCCGTATATCCAAGGCACCTCTGAAAAAATTGCAAGGATACTACAAAAACAGGATACCAAAGTTGCACACAAGCCCATAAAAACCATCGAATCGATGTTCAGATAACCTAAAGACAAACCCAAAAAGGACTCTTCCACCGCCATTGTTTACAAAATAGACTGTAAGGACTGCGAGAAGGTTTACATTGGCCAAACCAGTCGTGCTTTGCCGAAAACAAGAACAAAAAAACGCAAAAGAGCTATTTTTCTCGAAGATAAAAATTCCCTCTTGGCCCAACATCAAGTACAAACCAAACATGTTTTCGATTTAGACAATTTCGAATAATTGATCAATGTCAACAATGGTCTGGTCGTTTGTTTCTGGAGGCTTGGCACTCCATCCGTGATCAAACTCAATTAACGAACATGTACACATACCAAACGTTTACAGCTTTTTAGCATAATCTTTATAGCCTGTACATTTTTATCAGAACACCATTATTTTAGTCCTACCGGCTGAAGAAGGTTTTAGTAGTTAAACCGAAACGTTCCGTTTTTAATATATATTTTTAAGTCAGTGTCAACTCTTTTTATTATTTAAACATTATGCCTGACTGCATACACAGTATTTTTTATATAGTAAGGTTATAGATAGATATATTGCCGAAACAGAGAACGTAGCCAGTCTAACGTTTCGAGCGAAGGCCATTCGTCAGAGAGAAACGTAAAGAGTGTGGTGAAACGTTACACTCCTACGTGACGAAGGGCCTTCGCTCGAAACGTCTGTTTCGGCAGTATATCTGACCTTACTTTATCAGTTTCGATTATAGTCCATACAGCTACTCTCAGTAAACTTACCGTCAAAGACAAGTATGATAATGGTCGTTTCCTTGTTTCTTCTCTTTGAAAACTAAAGATCGATTCAGAAATCAGATCCTGTCTTTTTATTTGAACAGATTTGAACGACTGATAAAGAGTTGATGTCGTCTAGCTTAGCTAAACACTCAAGTGTATAAGTGACTAAGAATTACGCATACACACGCTATATACAGCCTACACAAAAAGCATATAGAACGAAAGTTTGCGACTACTCGAGACGTCAGAACATGAGGAAGCCATTTGGCATATAGATGAATTTTGTGGAAACACCACGTAAAATATATTTGTTAGCAAATAAATATTTTATGTGGTGTTACATTATCGCCATGAAAACTTTCAAATAATTAATATTTCGTATAACTAATCGTGGCGATTTATTTTTATGGCTTAGCTACACAGCGTGCTTTTAGTTTTACTCTTCGGGTAATGAATAATAACTAATATGTGTCTTATATCGTAGGTTTCGCTAAGAATTTGATAAAAATGCGCACAGGGTTTGTATTACCAGGCTACCATGCATTTAGCGCAAAGAGAAACATCAAATGGATTCCCTATAACTGAAGCCCTCAACAAACTCAGTACATCGTATTTTAGTGATCTAATAATTTAAATCAATTCGACTATCAGTTCGATCGTAGAAAAAACTCGGGCTCGTGGACTTTAGACGCAAGAAGTAAATCGAAAGCCAGCCCCTCCCCCAAAGACAGTCTGTCAGGCTAAAGCAAATGATAATATATAGTTATAACTAAGCAGTTGAGATTTTGACAAATGACAGAATTAATTCATATATTCAACTGCATTTGAAATCTGTCGTGTGTAATCATGTGTTACAGAACAGCGAGAAATCAATTAAACAAGTTCACAACGTGAACATTATTCGATAATTCAGGGTTTTTTAACTGTTTGCTGGCTTCAATTCTAGAGCAACGCCTTGGGTACGAGATTGGTGTTATACTAACCAATGAAATTGCGATCTCAAAGGAGTTTCCCAAAGCCTCCAGAGCCCTTTGGGTAATTTGATTGGCCTATATAATTAAAGCTTTACTAACATACAGGGGTGGTGCCAAAGGGGGGGCAGAAGGGGCTACAGCCCCCCTGTTGGGGAACCCTAGCCCCTTCATCGGGAAAATTTACAGATTTGTCAGGGAATGACCTGGAAGAAAAATTGTATTTTTAACAATTGGTGAAGAACTTTTTAACTGATTAAGCCAGACAAGTCAGTAATTAATGCTTTAATAGTGAAATGAAACTCCTTTACAACTGGATACGGTATATATTGTGCAGAAGCCATCAGTAATAATTTAATACTACACACAAAATTTCATTTTCTGTCTGCAATATTGAACGAAAAGGGCAAACTGATTAATGACCACACTAAATGTTCAACAGATTTTTTTTTATTGATACCTCGAAAATAAATGCTGTAGCTTCTCCGTTATTACGATAATTTCATGCTGAAAAGATGGGAAAAGCTATTCTAGACGTTCACATTTTCCAGGGAAGAATTCGCCCAGACCCCCCTACTGTCGGGGACCTTAGCCTCTGTGTCAGGGAACTCCTGGTGGGCCCCTGCTACCATACTTTGTCTATAGCTTTTAGTTCCATAGCTTCTGTACCATAGCGCACTGCCTCTCACTACTGAGGACTGGAGTAAAGCCCAATTGGATTGAGTTAGTATTTGAATGGGTGACATTCATTGGAACTCATGCCAGATATGAGTAGATTTGTTAGTGCTTAGCTTCCTTTACTCTGAGTTGAGTGAGTTCTTTTTTAAAAGTTAAAACACAGCATGACATAGACAATTGTGTCAAAAATCTTATTCAGCTCTAGAATCTAGATCTGAATACAAGATTATTTCAACTATACAATTCCATCAATTTTGTCAAGAATCTTGTTCAGCTATGAATACAAGGTTGTTACAAGTACACAGTTGCATCATTGTTTTTACCATAGTAGCTATAGGCATTAAACGAAATGACCCTGCAAACTTACTCTATATGAGTTCGTTGCTAGGTATCGGTGCTGCCCACTGCTCTACATGAGTGTTTCTAAAAATGGCGTACTACGGTGCTGCCCACTGCTCTACATGAGTATTGCTAAAACTGATATAGGCTAACGCTGCGGAATCCCTATAGATCATAGGGATGCGCAAAAGTCAAAAAGCTTCAGAGGCATAAAAAGCTAGAGTAGTATTTTTCATTGAATAGACTGCATGTGTACGTGGGAGAATCAGGGTAGCAGGGTAACACTGTAACAGTGCAGACTATATAGCAGAATGTTAGGATAATGTCTAGATATCAAGATACAAAACAGTGTATGTATACACAGTGATTCACTGTACTTTAGTCAGTCTAGCTATTTTAAAGTCAACCATATAAGTAAGAGTTATATACCGAGGATGGAGGCTTTATGCCAGATACATACCCCGAGGGGCCGTAGGCCCCGAGGGAATGTATCTGGCATAAAGCCGACATTACTTATTTAATAGTTGAAGAGGTTTTCTAAATACATCAATTACCAAATGTGGCTATGCATCGTGTTTGTAAAGGCTGACAATTTTTTACGGTAACTATCTTTATTTGAAATGCAATCGCCATTTATATATCTAAACCTCTTTCAGTGTAAATCATTACAAGCGCTTGACGCGATCTTTTATGCAAAAGTAAGACAGATTGTTTTGTTTTAAATAACAATTTAATATGACCGGTTCAATGATTACCATTGATCTAATGTAAATTCACGTAATAAACTATTATTAGATAGTTGTCTATATAAACAAGAACAGTGTAGACATGCGCATTGATTTAGTATTAGTCCCACATTTTATGTTCTAGGCAAACTGTAATAAATTCTTGAGATAACAGACCAGTTACGCAATGAAAGTTTGCCTCTCGTATAGGGCGCTGCCGCTACAAGCGTGTTCAGCGTAACCTACTTCGAGATAGGCAAACGCTTGTCTCTACTTCTCGATTAGGGGCGCTACCAGTGTACTTTACTCGAGATGGTTTAGGCAAGATCCCGTTGCATTGAGGAATGATATTGCTTATTTGCAAATTCACAGGATGTATCTGTATATACTGATAAGAGGTATATTTAACAATTATACCATTCGCTCTCGTCGTATATGAGCTCATAGCCAACGAGGCGCGTCGCCGAGTTGGCTATGAGTTCATGTACGACGGGAGCGAATGGTATAATTGTTTTATAATATAGCAAAATATGTTATGATAATTAATGCAAAATTGTTAATTTATTGCAATAAATTATATTAATTGAATATCCGCCACATATGAGCTTCCGTCATGCGTATTGTAGTTTATGTTTTCAAGTTTCTTGCTGAGTTGAAAACAGCTTCAGAATTTTCTCTCAGAGCAAAAAAAACGTTGAAAAGATTGAGTGAAGAATAAAAACAGCTTTGAAAAGTCAAAAGGTGGGTCCTTTATTTCTTAATCTGTCGTGGTTGTGAATCTTTGGCCTTTTAAATGGACAAAGAAGCTAAAAATATAATTAATAGCGAAAATTACGCGTTGTTTTTCAATATTTCGGCTGAAAGAATAACACAGTTTTTTATCCATAATGATTTATTACTTCAAAAACCCACTTTGCTGAGTAATAATAATGGTTGTACTCATAAATATGTGTTGTTAGTTCAATTCTTGTGGATTTTAATTTGTCTGACGAAACATTATTGTCAACCTGACAATTCAAATCGGTTTTTTTCAAATCAATAAATTATATTAATTGAACATCCGCCACATATGAGCTTCCGTCATGCGTATTGTAGTTTATGTTTTCAAGTTTCTTGCTGAGTTGAAAACAGCTTCAGAATTTTCTCTCAGAGCCAAAAAATACGTTGAAAAGATTGAATAAAGAATAAAAACAGCTTTGAAAAGTCAAAAGGTGGGTGCTTTATTTCTTAATCTGTCGTGGTTGTGAATCTTTGGCTTTTTAAATGGACAAAGAAGCTAAAAATATAATTAATAGCGAAAATTACCTGTTGTTTTTCAATATTTCGGCTGAAAGAATAACACAGTTTTTATCCATAATGATTTATTACTTCAAAAACCCACTTTGCTGAGTAATAATAATGGTTGTACTCATAAATATGTGTTGTTAGTTCAATTTTGTGGATTTTAATTTGTCTGACAAAACATTGTCAACCTGACAATTCAAATCGGGTTTTGTAAACTCTTAAGACGGTTTTTAAAGTGGATTTACCATCTTAACTTTGTAAATTGTGCATTTGGGTTGTGTATTTTGTGTTAAATGTTAGTTTCCCCTTCTTAGCTCACGTTTTTGTGAGCTATATGTTGAAAAAACCACTAAACCAGCCAGTTTCATCTGCAATAGTTTAAGAAAACTACACCGCCATTTTGTTTTTCACTACTCGCTGTATATGAGCTGATATACAGTTAGTAATGCCGCCAATCAGATTGCAAGATAGCTCATATACCATTAGTAGCTATATTATAAATAGAGATAGATACCTCTTGAAGAGGTATATATCTGTATATATACCTCTTGAAGAGGTATATATCTGTATATATACCCCTTTCAGGTCCTCTAGAAACAACAATCGAAATATAGTAAGGTTATAGATATATTGCCGAAACAGAGAACGTAGCCTGTCTAACGTTTCGAGCGAAGGCCCTTCGTCAGAGAGAAACGTAAAGAGTGTGGCGAAACGTTAGACTCCTACGTGCATGATGAAGGGCCTTCGCTCGAAACGTCTGTTTCGGCAGTATATCTGACCTTACCATATCAGTTTCGATTATAGTCTATATAACTACTCTCAGTAAACATACCGTCAAAGACAAGTATGATAATGGTCGTTTCCTTGTTTGTTCTCTTTGAAAACTAAAGATGGATTCACAAATCAGATCCTGTCTTTTTATTTGAACAGATTTGAACGACTGATAAAGAGCTGATGTCGTCCAGCTTAGCTAAACACACAAGTGTATAAGTGAATAAGAATTACGCCTACACACGCTATATACAGCCTACACAAAAAGCATATAGAACGGAAGTTTGCGACTACTCGAGACGTCAGAACATGAGGAAAATATTTGGCATATACATGAATTTTGTGGAAACACCACGTAAAATATTTGTTAGCAAATAAATATTTTATGTGGTGTTTCCACAAAATTCATCTATATATTACATTATCGCCATGAAAACTTTCAAAGAATTAATATTTCGTATAACTAACGTTAACCGTGGCGATTTATTTTTGGCTTACCTGGCACAGCGTGCTTTTAATTTTACTCCTCGGGTAATGAATAATATAAGCAATATGTGTCTTATATTGTATAGGTTCCGCTAAGAATTTGATAAAAACGCGCACAGGGTTTGTATTACCAGGCTACCATGCTGATTTAGCGCAAAGAGAAACATCAAACGGATTCCCTATAACTGAAGCCCTCAACAAACTCAGTACATCGTATTTTAATGATCAGTTCGTTCGTAGAAAAAACTCGGGCTCGTGGACTTTAGACGCAAGAAGTAAATCCAAAGCCAGCCCCTCCCCGAAAGACAGTCTGTTTACAGGCTAAAGCAAATGATAATATATAGTTATAACTAGCTGTTGAGATTTTGACTAATATCAGAATTAATTCATGTATTCAACTGCATTTGAAATATGTTTATGTCAAACCGGGTAAGATTAGTTCTAATCAGACCTGGTTTGACATCAACGGAGGTAGGATTAATAAAAATGAATATAATGAGGTATATTAGTTGTTAATGGACCTGTGAGAACAAAAGAAATCCCCGAAGAAATCAACAAAAGAAATCTCATATACGTGGTTAAAGAGACAGATTATTCCATTTCCTTTTCGACAACATTACTTCCTAATACACGTTCTAAGAAGTGTGTTAAGACATGAACTGCTACTGCGACTCTTGGTATTATGTCAGATTTCTTAGACTTTGGAGGCATTTCTCCATTTGTAATTGCCTCATTGAAATCTGCATGCTGTAAACCGTTGCACTACCTTTTTGTGTCCTTCTTTTGCTTCATCTCCCAGTCTGTAAATTATTGTAATATCAACGTGGGATGTGGACATAGCGCTAAAAACTGTTTTAAAATCGCGGACGGGCTGATTTTCCAGGTAATCATGAACATTTTTCTTTTCATCAGGCGTAGTACGCAACACGAGAGGAACAGTAACCAAAAATCTATCAATCAAGCCATGACCCTGGTCCAGGCGAGCCAAAATCTTGGCAGCGTTTTGCACTTGTGTGGCTCCAAGTATGCTGAACGCTGTCCCCTCACTAATCTCCCTGTTAGACGTTGTTGAAAAATGATCAGACGCTGCTTCACCACTCCAGAACTTGCACATAAGCTGCATATTCCCAGACACGTTGTCCCCGTCGCTCTTTAGAAGCTTTAGTAGATATCACTAACCTCAGAAGAAACAATGGATCCGTGTCCAGACTCAGCAATTTGTTTCACGAGTCCCGCGCTTGTCGCTTTAGATATAATTGAACCTCTTCCAACACTGCTTAGATCTCTCAGAGGTTCAACAGCTGCTATCGCTGATGATTTTCCTGTACAAGGGTGTCCAACATACATAAAGAATAAGTTTAAAGGCTGCAAGTATCTATCCTCTTGACTTGATACCGGGGACTATGGCAAGCAATGAGAAACGACGTCGATGTTAGAAGAGATGGCATTAAATACGCAGAGTTTGTCCCAAGCGATGCTGTTTTATTCGAGATAAATTCAGAAATTCGTTCAGGAAATAGTTCATCGTAGTTAAATTCAATAGACGTTAGTCTATTATATAAAGATGCCCACGTTGAATCTCTCTGTCTACCAATCTTACCTAACACGTTCGTCATATTCAATACTAATACGAATGGAATTTAGGAAAAAATGGCACCGGTAAAAATGGCACCGGAATAATGACTGACACGGAAAAAATGGCAATGGCAAACTGTGGGGGAAAATGGCAAACTGTAATTTTCGCACTACACATTAAATGAGTTATGCATACCATTCATTAAATGAGTTATGCATACCAAGTTATAGCATCTCAATAACTTGTTTACGCCATTTAGCAAATTCCAATATAGTTGAGTCATACAATTAATTATTTCCGTTGCATTGACGCTTTGAAAACAACCAATGAATTACTAGCTTTCTAGAAATCATTATCATACCAACCACATACATGTTATTCTGGCTTCATTCTTGAAACACGCGGTGTGCCGAAATGGAAGTAATTGCAAGTAAGCCCTAATAAGGGCGGAATGAAGCTTTGCTTTGGGGGCTTCATGTATACAAAGCAGATTACTAAACCAAATCATATCCGTTGGAGATGTGTCAAAAGAACACTACATTGTAAGGGTTCGTTAAAAACTTCACTTGTCATGACGGATCCAGAAGCTCTGGCACGACACAACCATTTGCCCGATGTCACCGAAATTTCTTTGGCAAAGGCAAGAAACACCATGAAGGATATGGCGACAGCTTCAATGAACAAGCCAAACCAAGTGTTCTCTCAAGTGGTTGCAACTTTCGATAACGACACTCGCGCTTTGTTGCCAAATGCGGACACAATAAAGCGTACCCTTAGAAATCATCGCCGCGTCAACTTTCCTGCTGATCCGACTTCTTTGGCTGATCTCGTGGTAGATGGTCCTTGGGTAGAAACTGCAGGCGAAAATCCTGAAAATTTTCTCCTATATGACAACGGTCCGGATTCTCAAAATAGAATTATCCTCTTCGCCTCAGAACAATGTCTCGAAAAGTTGTCATCTGCGGAAATGTGGCTAATGGATGGAAACGTTTCAATGGCTCCACACCTCTTCCAGCAACTGTATGTTATCCGTGTCCCTCTTGGCGAGACTGCTGTTTCCGTGGCTTATGCGTGCGTTGCTTACTAGCAAGAGCCAACAAACCTACGAAGAAGTTTTCCAAGCATTACTCGATGGATGCAATAATTGTGGGTGAGATGCAGACCCAAGAACAGTAATTATCAACTTTGAAATGTCAACCATCCAAGCCATACGCTCTACACTTGGTGGTGAGGTGAGGGTTCAGTGCTGTTTTTATCATCTCACCCAAAGTACATGGAGAAAAATACAAGAACTTGGCTTGTCGAATTTTTACCGTGACAACGAACATTTTCGACTGCATTGTGGAATGCTCGACGGTCTTGCTCTTCTCCCTATTGCAGATGTGGAAGAAGGGATGGAGTTTCTCCAAGAGAATTTTCCAGAAGAAGGCGAAGAGCTAATTGACTATTTTGATGTGAACTATGTAAGAGGAACCTACCGGCGTATTCAACGACCGAATCAACCGCTTCGCCTTCGTCACATTCCTCCACGGTTCCCACCACCTATCTGGAATGTTCACGATGCTACAGTCCAAGGTGATGCCCGGACGAACAATCAGTGTGAAGGTTGGAATCACAAATTCTTTCATTTAGTTGGACATAACCACCCCTCAGTTTGGAGACTGATTGACTGTTTGAAACAAGAAGATGCCACAGTGTCAACATTGATGATCCAAGATGGACTTGGAAATCCACCAAAGAAGAAGACAAAGCGAGTTTACTACCAACTTCAACAACGCCTCAGAAACTTATGCATCGAATATGCTCAAGGAGGAAGGTCGTTAGAAGAGTTTTTGAGAGGTGTTGGAAGGAACATTAGATTTTAACATTATATAGATTTCTATTTTAACATTATAACAGTTATATTTAAAATCATTTATTATACGTGTAAAACTTGAATTTCTTGTTATATGTATTAAATTTTGAGCAATATACTGTGTTAGTTGAATGTCTGTTTTTTTGACAGAGGTTCTTTTAAATTTCTTATAAATTGGTGCCATTTTTTCCGTGTCAGTCATTATTCCGGTGCCATTTTTACCGTTGCCATTTTTTTCCGATCACCATACGAATGCACATGACTAATCTAAACACGTTACTGAACTCCTTGCTCCAATACATGATTCCTTAATTCCATGATTCATACACCCTTGAGACCATCACTAACACTTTACAGGATTAATACATCAGCCGCGCTAACCGCGCTGAATGTTCTCCCAAAAATCTTTCCATATTTTTCATAAATTGATTAACTGTTAAGTGATGAAAAATATCATATCAAATATCACGAAACCATCGATTAACCGTGTTAGCTTACGCCTCATCTCCTATGACAAAATGATTTTTTCAGTAAATTTACTGAAATACAAGTACATCTTGACACTTAGAATGAATAGCCATTGCTATATGGCGATATAAACATTCTGATAAGTACGATCAAACTCATTAAATATTCACGAGGGTATCACAAATGAAATCGTGACCGTCACGTTGTTCGTAAATTAAAATAGAGTAATAAAGATTTATAAATTAAAGCAACTCCCACCTCGAATTTTTCTTAAAATACTAATTTCTTTTATTGAAACTATATCACACACTCTAAAGCTGTTTATTATCTCACCTCAAAACTCCTGGTAATAAGTTAAAACACTGGGCTATCGCTCGTCTTTCAGCACACTCTCGGCCTTTTCAATTAATCATCAATTAATCAAACAATAAACGCCTACTCGTGTATGATATGTTATTTATCACAATACACATTTTAATTACATGCATATCAATCGGTTGAATAAACACTTCTGTTAAAACAATGACTTATTTGTGGGTGTCTCATCAGATAAAACAGTTCAACACTACCTATTTATCAAATATTTCAAATACATAATTCCAACGTAAACTCAAACAAACCATGTTTGTTGGAAGTAATTCTAAAGTTTATAGACATTTTCCAGTTCAGACTCTCGCAGTAGATGTTTCAACTGACTCAATTTCCGACTCCAAATGCAGATAGCTATCACCGAAAATTAACTCCAAATCGTGCAACAGAGAAATATGATGATCACCACTTCACCTACGATGACTTAATACAAAAAGTACTAAGCGACAAAGAAAATCTGATTTGTTGGCTGATCAACCAGAACCTCATAGCAACCTCACCTACATGTCCAAAATGTAACGTTATGAAATTACAGTCCTGTTTAGATAGGTCCGATAGCTTTGACTGGGTTTGCAGAAAAAGAAGTCGAGAAGATACTCATTTAAAATACATCAGCATACGAAAAGGCAGCTGGTTCGAAGAAAGTAACTTAACCCTCGAAGAAATAATGAAGTATACTTTCACAAAGACAACTCCGAATAGCAGACCATACCACGGTTGACTGGGCGTCATTTTGTCGAGAAACATGTGAGGTGGCAATTGCCGAAAAGAGCCAGAAAATAGGAGGGCCAGGTAAGACGATAAAATAGACGAGAGTAAAATAGGAAAACGAAAGTGTCACAGGGGTCATCATGTTAAAGGCCAGTGGGAATCGAAGAGCATTCGAACAAATGTTTCTTGATTGCAGTTCATGATCGCAAAGAAGAGACGCTGCTTCCATTGATCAAGAAAGGGATAGAACCACATACCATAATAGTCTCTGATTGCTGGAAATCCTATATCAACTGGGCGAGTCATGGATATGGTCACCAAACAGTAAATCATTCAAAAGAATATGTGAATGATCAAGGCTGGCATACAAACAAGATTGGGGGCCATTGGCGTCATCTTAAAGCAAGCCTACCAATCTTCGGAATCCGGAAAAACAACTATTCGTCTTACCTAACCGAATTCATGTGGCGGTACAGAAACAAAGACACAGACCTCTTTTTCACATTTCTAGATGAAGTGAAGTATCTATACAACCCAAATAAGTGCGAAAAAGTTCCAGAATAATGTCCTCTTCAAACTCGTCACTATAATCACTACAACACACCCTATTTCAAAATACAACAAACTGTAGTAACACTAAAATAAGGCTTCTCTCAAACTGTTCAGTTCATGACTTGAACTCTTTCCTAATAATATTACCTTAAATAATACAGTAACGTAATTTGCATATCCTTTGACTTTACTTTAATCCTAACAGTATGTATTAAAAATAATTTTATATACGACCTAAAGTATAATATAATCATGCCACAACAATTTTCACTCGTGTGTATTTAATACATAATCACTGTGGCCAACGCCAATATATTGCAGCTAGCTCTAGCCTACGCGCGTCCGTGGTTACGTGTCTACGCGGCTAACCGCCTACCCGCCATGGAAATATAGACCCTAACCCATAATCACAAACCGGGGACGTTTGGCGTAAGGAAAATTACGATAACCTGACCCCCTCACAATGGAACCATGAACCCTAATCACAAACCAGGCAGGGACGTTTGCCGCAAAGAAAATTACGATAACCTGACCCCCTCACAATGGAACCATGAACCCTAACCCTAATCACAAACCGGGGACGTTTGCCCTAAAGAAAATTACGATACTAACCTGACTGATCGCAGTAAACAATTCAGAAAACACAAGGTGTCGGAAATTCTGACTCCTCCCCCCCCCCCCCCCCCCCACCACCACCACCATCTCCCTAGAAAGATGGCTGCTTCGCAGGGTAAACACGGCGGACTGCAGCAGACCGCATTGGCGGTCTTCTTACGTTACCAATTTAAGTGAACCGAGCCAAAAGGCAAAAAAAAAAGCTTTGCTTCCCATAATAAGTCCAAAAAAAGACAAGGTAAACAATATGAAAGTTAAACTGTTAAAAGTGATATCCAGCACGTATCCCTATCTTTGTTTTGAGTATGACATTCACCTAGTACTTCATGTAATTATCTACGAATGTCATGTTTTCAGAAAACCGTTCGAAGCAACATGCGGCAATATGGCAAAAAATTTAGCAATTCAACGAGAATATCTCTTCGGATTGCTTCTATATCTTCTGAAAATGTTGTGGTTTGGGTACAAATAATCATGAGGAAGCAAGAAAAGAATCTGGAATAAGGTATCAGTATATATTTTTGTAAGCAAAGAAGTAAACATTCGTTTCGTACATGCGCAGAACGCGCCCTGGATAACACCTTTAAAAGTAAGTTTATTTTATAGAGGCAACATTTTTCAAATTATAACCGAATTCAAGACAATTTTATTAATGTATGAGTCAATTTCAACTGTGATCACCCTCCACCCCTCCTTAATCCCCCCTCCCCACCCAAGAACTGACTTCTCCGCAGGCCCTCATTGCATCATGGACAGGTCACACGTTTTCTAGAGGGCTTGCAAGATCCTGTAAACAAAATGCATGGTGACTGATCAATATCCCATTATGCACAGCAAGACTAGGCTCTAGAGGCCACAGTTTTGAGAGGGTCTGCAAGATCTTGTATGTAAACCAAATGGTTTCCAGCTGTTTTTCTTTTAACTCTGTGTGTGACCCATGAGGAAATTTGGTCTAAACTTTCTTACAGATGACAATGAAGAAACCAGTATGTTTTAAAATTACCAACCATCTGCCCACAGTATTTTTAGCGACAATAATGAATTGAAGGAAAAAATATTGGCTGAACAAATGCAAATTCGACAGTTGGGAAAGTACAGGTTTTCTTATCGTTTCTTTGTTTTACTGAGCTATCGATTGGAAGACTGTCATCTAACCATGAGTTAATGAGATTAAGATTAATTTTGTTAATTTGTACCATGGCTATTAACAATGGGTTAATAATTATGCAAGTTTATTCTGTGCCATGTTTTGCCAAATTTTATACAGGATCTTGCAATGCAGACCCCCTCAAAAATGTAACTGGTCGATAATGCAATGAGGGCCTGCAGAGAAGGCAGACCCAGGGAGGGGGTTATTGCAGTTGGAATTGACTTGTACATACAGTAAGTCGATCACAACATCAAGGAAAACTCTTAGACAAGGACAAGTTAATATAGCTAATAAATGTAAACTCAGGGCTGATCTTAGAATTTTAGAACATACCAAGAGTGGCCTTTGCCTATGAAGCAGCACTTCACTTGTCACTTTTACAGTACTGTAGTTCTAAAATATTTCAGCAAGTACATATAAATACTTACTAAAACCTAATTATCAAGTGCACATTTAATGAACATTAGTCACATGACTTACTAAACTACTGATCAAGTCAAATCTAGCATCACATTGGAAACATATGTAGTCCATCCCAGTTGGTTCTGTGGCTTCCAGCTCATGCGTCAACAGATGTTGATCAAATATTTCAAGACCAAATGTCCCTTTGCAGAAATCACATTTGAAAGGTTTTTCTTTTGTATGAGTTCTCAAATGGTGTCGTCGTAAGCCACTTGATAGGGAAAATGCTTTGTCACAGACATCACATTTAAATAGTTTCTCTCCAGTATGACATCTCTGATGACATTGTAAGTTACTTGGCATGGAAAATGTCTTGTTACATATATCACAGTTATATGGTTTCTCTCCAGCATGTGTCGTTTTATGATATCTTAAGCTACTTGACTGGGAAAATGTCTTGTCACAGACATCACATTTGAATGGTTTCTCTCCAGTATGTGTTCTTTTATGAGATCTTAAGTTACCTGACTGGGAAAATGTCTTGTCACAAATATCACACCTAAATGGTTTCTCTCCAGTATGCGTTCTCTTATGCTGTTGTAAGTCAACTGAGCAGAAAAATGCCTTGTCACAGATATCACATTTGAATGGTCTCTTTCCAGTATGACAAATCTGATGATGCCGTAACCTACTTGGCATGGAGAATGCCTTGTTACATATATCACAGGTATATGGTTTCTCTGCAGTATGTGTCCTTTTATGAGATTGTAAGTGACCTAACTGGGAAAATGTCTTGCCACAGACATCACAATTGAATGGTTTCTCTCCAGTATGTGTCCTTTTGTGAGATATTAAGTGACCTAACTGGGAAAATGTCTTGTCACAAACATCACATTTGAATGGTTTCTCTCCAGTATGTGCTCTTTTATGAGATCTTAAGTTACCTGACTGGGAAAATGTCTTGTCACAAACATCACATTTGAATGGTTTCTCTCCAGTATGTGTTCTTTCATGATTTCTTAAGGTAGTTGAATGGGAGAATGTTTTGTCACAAACATCACACTTGTATGGTTTCTCTTCGCGGGCAAGTTTTTCCATATGGGTCATAATATAAAGTCTTAAATTTGAAGAACAACCAAATTCTTGTTGCAAGCAGGTATAAGAATTCTCTTCAGTAGTAGGAAATTCTTTTAGTCCTGTAACGTTTTCCAATCAAGATAATAGAAAGCTCTTTACCTTATCAACTCCCTTTACTTGTCGACTGGATTTCTACCTGAGTTTGAACAATATTTCACAACGATAAAGCCAGTGTAAGTTTGTATTAAACCAAGGAGCACGCCAGACTGACCTGTGTTGTGTTTCTTCTTGTTTGTTCGAGTTCCGGTATATATAATTAGCGTATCGCAGGCGGGGGTTACGGGGCCGAAGCACTAGCACTGATCTATATGAGTCAATTCCATGAGTGACCATCCCTCCCCCCCCCCCGGGAATACCCCCGGGCATTTGCATTTTTTTGTTAAGATAGTGCGAATTCCCGGCCGCGGGGCAATGACTAGTGGGTAAATGTCCTACCCCCGGGCGGTAGGTAAGTGGTGAATTCCCCACTCCCGGGAATACAAAACAGCTGAAGGTACAATAAACTATAGGCAGACAATGATTGTCATAAAGAATTTCTATTTTTTATTCCAACATCAAGCAACAGATCTAGAATATAAATGAAATGGCTGTTGGAGCCATCAAAACAATTAACTGTATTTATATTAACAGTTATAAGCAATAACTTGTGGAAACACCTGTCCACATATATAATTTTATATTACTGAGCTTTCAATCTGGTGATTTATAGTCTCAGGCCTTTATCAGAGCAAATGCCAACATCTTGTTGGCTCACATCATAAACAAAACTGAATTATGCCAACCGCTGAACAGCACATGGTCTGCTCTTTTCGGTCGAGAGTCTTGGTATCTTTGTAATTTTATTAATTAGAATAAAAATGTTATTTTGATCTTGTGTGATTTTGGTTTTTAAATTGTGTTGGAGTATATATATGATGTGAACCATTTGCTCTTTTGAAGACCTGAGTCAACAGATGGAAAGCTCAGCAGTTTTAAAATAATAAATGTGTTGTTTCCACAACTAGTACTTATTGCTTCCTGTTAGAATAATTAGTATTTCAGAAGCAACACAGACTGACTAATATATATCACATTTATGTATGAGGCATCTACATCTGTTGCTTCTAAGGGTGAAATGTGCAAATAATGTGCACATAATGTGCAAATATATCCTAATTTGTTTTTTATTACTTTATTCTTTTTTTGTTCTTTTTTGTTATACTTGCTTTCTGCGCTCCCCTCTTTCTGTTGATAGAAACCTGCTCTAGGTGTTTAAGCCAAAGCTGAACATCTTCTGGTGAAAGCAAACATTTCTTTGCAAGGGTATCAACTTCTGTTTCCTCCACACATCTCCCATTTAATGTTCTGTGAAACTCCGACAATATTTCACTTGGTGGGCAACATCTTATTGCCTTGCCAAGAGCATGTAACTTTAACAACTGAGCCAAATCTGTGACATAATGACCATAGCAAGTTCCTTCACAATTCTTGCAGTTCAGCCCTCCCCAAGGTCTGGTAATGTCCGCCACTGGGTAAGGGAAAAGACTGCATGATGGTCCCCCTGGATACCAGCAAGCAGGAATTGGAAGATTTCTTATACCTGAAAATGAAACAAAATGAAATTAAATTAACTTTAAAGTTAACAATCTCATGTGAACTAAAAATTTAATAACCCAAACCTGCCTATAGAGCATTCTGCTTGACAAGCAAAATCATCTGATGATGGCAAGACTAAGGTTATCTAGGTAGGAATGGGTTAAATAAAAGTAGACAAGATTTGTAAAATTAAAACATTAAACAATGTAAAATATTGCATACCCTGTTCTTTGCATGCAATGCAAACAAAATTATCAATAACTTGCGCTTCATCTTCTGTTACATTGACACAGTTTCCGTGGTACCACTGTCCGCACTGATCACAACAAATCATAAATCTACAAATCAAAATAAATAAAAAACATGACAAGTCAACAATGTTGCTGAAAAAGTCATAAAATTGCAGTATTTGCTTCAATATGCATAGACAAAGATCACAGGGTCCATGCTCTATTTCTCTATTTTAAGCCAAAGTAAACTGACCTTCTATTCTCCGCAGGGGCACCACAGGTACAGTAGCTTGCAACAAATGGTTGAATATTATCTTCTTCAGCGTTTGGCTGTTGGGATTCTAATAAAATAATGTTTGGATTGTAAGATTACAATGATTCACCTATAGTATACTGTAGTTAACTTGAAATTCACACCACCAATTGCCCAGCATATCATACCTTGTTGACACAGTGGATGTGGGCATCCTGTTCTACCACAGCACCTCAGCAGAAACACATATTTGTCAGGAAGGCTATGGTCAATGTGATTATTGCGAATCTCCCAAATTTCAGAAAAATAAGAAAACAAAGTAGGGTTTTCTTTCTTTAGTCTTTCTTTCTCTTCTTTCTTCCCTTTTAGAAATGTTAGTAATTGACTTCTTCGTGATAAGAAAACATGATTTTCTGCACCTCTTGCCAAGTGAATGACAGTCTTCATGCAAGGTGTGCCATCAACTCGATTTATATATTGATCCAGTGCGGCAGACATGTTCTCTTTGTATTTTTCATTGTCAAATTCACCATCTTTGAAATATGGCGGACCATGTAGGGTAGAGGGAATAAATGTGTTGGAGTGTCCACGGCTTAAACATCCATTTTGCAATTCCACACGGTTTAAGTAACTGTCGCCACTACACCTAGTTGTGACAAGTGTGACTTTTGTTTTTTTAATGACATGCCGCTCACACCACATAAACTGAACTTCGGCATGGGAAGGGCCTTCATCTGTTGCACCGTCCACTCTAATACATTCAATATCTTTGGCTTCTGCGTTACCATTAAAAAATGCTGACTGTATTACATCCTTCCCTTCAAGAAACGACAGGTCTGCACCATGTTGGGCAGGAGATTTTTCATGTAATCCAGATGCTTTTACCACTCCAGCGCACTGTTCGTCTGTTGTAGTTGTCTTCGAGAAGTTGTAACTTGTAACTTGCAACTGTGCTGGATACTTATTAAGAAAGTCAGTCCGAGTAGTTACAGTTGGTTTTACCGATAATGCAGGAAAGTTTTTGTGAGTAAATGTAGAGTCCAGCCGGAAACCAGCTTGGTCATCTCTATTAATAAGCAAAATGTGATTCCCATCTATCTGCAGTTGATTCAGGGATTTGTACATTGAACGGCTCCATTTGTAATCAGGGTTAAATTTTAAGGAAAAACCTTTCCTTGCCCTCGTGTATTTGACATTGGCAATTCCTCTGTAACGCTTGGATGAGCGATGACGTTTGTGTCTAGGAACACATAATTGAACAACCGTTCCATAGCTAAAATGCCTTCCATAATGCTCTTTGAGTTTTTGTTGAATCTTGCCAAAGGTCATTCGCTTTGCTGACTTGATGTCGCCGGAAAAGGTGTACACTCCTGTTCTACGCCAACGATCGGCTCCTACATCACTTTCTTTGACAATTTTCTCAATGACATCACCAATGTCACTATACTTATCCACAATGGTTTTTGTGGATTTAGAGATTTTCTTGCGGAGAAACCTTCTTTGCTCAGTTTCCCTCAACGCTATTTTTCTGGCCTTGTCTTTTATTCGTCGAAGTTTGGTCTTTATTCTTGCCTTATCTTCAAGAAGTACCTGGCTCTCTTCTTCTGTTTCATCTGAGCTTGAATCGGTTGAAGAGAGTGAGATAGCTTGTACAGTTCTTTCACTCTGTTGAATTGTTTCAAGATAAGCAAGTCGTGATTGTTCAATCAGCATAACTTCTTCTTCACTGAATCCAAGCTTTGGCAGTTGTGAAACAAATTCAATCATTAATGTATCTACTGCGGAAGACTGGTCTTCACAAGCAAACTTGGATTGAAGTAGGATCACAAAGGCAAACCAGTTCAAGGACACCTCCCTTAGTAACCCCGCCGCTGTTTCGATGTTATTGCCGGTTTTAAACTTATCCACTATGTTTGTATCCATGGAATTAGAGTCCGAGACAAGCTGTTTGTCCAAGGTTTCATTAAAACTATTTTCTCCCAAGGTACAGGAACTGTCATTACTGTTACTTGCTTCCGAATCTGTTTCATCAAATGATTCTGAACTGCTTGTTAAGTATTCATCAATGTTTGCCCCACAAGAGAGCAAGAATTGATTTTGCTCAAATTTAGCCAATGCAAGGTGTCTGTCGTTTATTTCCTTCATACTGACTGCAGCCTTGTTAATTTCAACAACTTTCTCTTGCATTTTAGTTATTCCATACATTTTACCAGCTTGCCTTCTGGACAGATTTTGGGTGCTACACAATGTATGTTTCAATAGCTTCTTTTCGGCTTCTCCTTGTGCAGCAGAAAGTAAGACTTTGTATTCCTCCGTTTGGACATATGACTTTCCGCTTTTAATTAGATTCGAGTGGATGTTGTTTCTCAGTGATGCATAGTCCATGTGTGTTTCTTTTTTTTCAGTGATATAAACTGCTCCATTTACAGTCACCGCAGATACTGGCATTTGAAGAAACTTTCGTTGAGCTTTTCCACTATTGTAAGGCATGTTAGGACAACATTTATTCCAGAGGTATGGTAATGGTACCACGTTTTCTTCGAGAACTAATTTTGCCGCATTGATCAAAGAAGAACATTTTATGCATGTGTTATGACAATTGTGTATCTATCTGTTCACACCTCACATTCTTAGCCAAAACATATTCGGATAAGCTTAGTCCCTCAAATAAACTAACTTTAACAAACTCTGAAATTGTCTGGGACTTAATATCTGTAAGATGTCTAGCCTCTTGTTGGCCAAGAATATCAACTAATTCAGCAGTTTTGGCTGTAAAAGCCCCCAAATCATCTGTCTGGGGTTCTGAAGTCATAAAAAAGGACTGTTATTTTGCACATTTCCTTCTTCCTTAGATCCTCTGCTGACATCATTTCTTTTCTCTGGTTCCCTGGATTCAACATCCACTGGCTGTAGATGTAGGGGTTCAACAATGCCTCCTACTTCTTTTGCTGTATCCAACTTTGCTTCTTTTTCAGCTTCGTGTTTCCCATCTGATTCGTTAGAACTAATACTTTGTGGTTGTACTGTATGTCACCATGCTCAAAACTTTCTGAATCGCTTTCTTGCTGCTGTAAACCAAGCTTTAATCTCTTTCTTTCTTCAAAAGCTGCTTCTTTTATCTCGCCACATTTGCTTTCTGTATCATCTAGCACCTTTGCACTTTGCTCACTGCTTTCTTCCATCTTTCTTTTCCTTTCTGCAATGTGGAGCTGCTCATCTATATCCCTCCACTCTTCTTTATCTACGCTCTGAGCTTTCTCTTCATCGCTACTTAATATCAGGGTATCGTCGCTTTGTGGATTATTCTTGTCTTCTGATAACAGGCTGTTGTCGTTTGATTGATCCTTGCTTTTCATAAAAGACCTGATATCTTTTTGGAATACATCTTCAGATTCACTTGGAGACACTTTACTTTTACCTTCACCTTTTCTCTCCCGATATCTTTCATGCTTTGCTTGCTTTTTTTGCAGGGATGCTTGCTTCTTCTCTAAACTTCGCAGGTCTTTCATCATTTTGCGTTGCTCGCTATGCAACTTGGCACATAAGTCAAAGTCCTTAGTCATATTTGCTTTATTAATGTCTCTTTGTTGTAGAGCAATCTTCGCAGTTATGGACTTATTTTCAGAAGAACAGGTCAGGATCTCATTCTCTCGTTTTGCGGAAGATAATTTTTCTCTTTTGGGTATATCTTCTTCCTCTTCAAATGAAGACCTTGATCCAGACTTTCTTTTAAATACATAGCTTTTGCGGGCCTTCTCCTCAGCACTAAGCTTAAGCTGTGCTCTGTCGTACAATTTGTCTGGTGTTTCCTGTGATATCAAAAATGCAGCGTCATTTACTGCCTTTTGCCAGCTTGTCAGTTTGGGTTCCACTTTGTATCGTCCATAAATTTTGGACTGCTCTTTAATTACATCTAAGCTCATCGCTGGTTGCCTATTCATTCGCTCAGATACAGAAATTGGGGAAGAGGACTGGCCAACCTCATCCTCAGAAGTACTGCAGCTTTTCCTCGAATCACTGACATTTTTTCGAATCACTGACATAATTTCAACTTTTTCTTTTAATTCCCCAAAATTTTACTTTAATTTCAGCAGAAGACCCTGCTTGTGTATCATTGCTTCAATTGCATATTTTGTTAAGAGAACAAACGCATCCCCATCTATTTCATTCTCTCTACAAAAACCACAGTATTTTACTCAGAATTTGCTCTTGCAAAGTATAACCAACATAGGGGGCCCATCCATTTCTGGCTATTGTTTTTTGAATACGAAGAGAAGAGGGCATCAAAAATACATGTATTTATTTTTTGTGTGCAGGTACTAACTGGATGACCCCTACTAGCCAGCTATATTTAATATCCAGTAGAATTAATACAAACTAACAAACAAACTAAGTTTTTTATCAAAGCATACCATAGTTCCTCTATTAAACCCCTCTTCTCATAATGTATTTATTAATATATACCCTATTAAAGCTTTATAAATATTAAATATATCTACGCTTCAAGATATATAAACTGTCAAGTTCGGTAGTTTTACCATTATTATTAAAATGTCGAGGCTATCGATGGCTTTCCGATCCAAGGCAAATATCAAAAGATCTAAAAGGCTACCAGTACGGAAACCGTGAGAGGATCTATTCACGAATTTAACGAGGGATTTCATACTGATATATCGAACGTACATATACAAATACCTTCAAAAACATCCACCAACTTCCCAAGGTTCTTCGATGTCAGCCATTCACTCACGAATTGTTTGTCTTTCCCTTCGAACTCATCCATATTCAAATCAAATTCCTTCCAAAATGATATAAACGAGCAACGACACGAGCAACCTCGTACCCAGGGTCTTACCTCCGCTCCCCCGCCCCCGCCCACCGCTGCGGAAAGACCCTGGTACACGCTGGTCACGTGTCGTCTATCAAAATTTTCGACTGTGGGAGTGTCCCCTGCGTATCAATGCTTGACCTCGCTGGAATAGTCGAAGAAATGCATGTATACGTATCTTGTTTTGTTTTCTGGTATTAGATTTTGAAATGAATGCAGTTAAACCGGTGATACGATTTTAAAATTGAAACAAGTTGTTTTGACAGCTATTGTTTTTAGTTTATAATAAATCGCTGTGTTTATTTAAGTTTACAATGAAGAAAGTTTTTGATGTTCCCATTCGTTTAATAATCGTCAACCTGGGTGCTTAAATTATACAATATATAGTCGATTAATCGATATCTTATTATCATTTTTCTATTTATATAAAGTCCAGTTACTCCGAAAATTTGATCTTTCGTCGCTTGATCATGAAATATGAATACGCCACTACAAAAACTGTTGCCGCTCCTCCATTCGGCAAAGTATATTAAAATATCGAATAATAGTATTAATCAACGTACGACAAATAAACAAAAATAAACAGTACTAAAATAGTAAAATATTTGAAACCAAGATTATTCTGTAATGCTACAGCAAAACACTAGACACATTTAATAAGGCAAAGGTGAAATGTCGAACCTTTGTTGTCATCTGTCTGCATTTCTGAATGCGCTGTGTTGTTTACTTAAAGAAATAGTACTTTCAGTAGACTTCAAGAAAGCGGGCGAGTCTTATCGACTTTTCTGCTTCTTTGCTGTCACAAACTTCTTGTCCGATAAAGAAACCCCCGTTCAAGTTAACTTGTTACGTATCTTTTAGTTTGGATCGTTTTAAACGCAACAACCTAATACCCGCCGCTTTTCGGACTATTAATAATAACAGGTCGTATTAAATTATAGTCCCTCGCCAATTGTTTAAAATATAATAGTATGGATATCGACTAATTACCTTTTTAAAATGAACTTGAAAATTGGCATTTTATATCAAATATATTTATCACTTATCATGTTCGTGGATGACTGACCATATTTTTGTCCGCATGAGAACTGGTCAAAACAACGCAGCACAGTAAACCTCACAGACTGTTTCAAACTCTCAATATAAACAATAAAATACGTATGTTTCACCTGTACGTTGTTGAATACCACACGTGAAAGCTGCCATTATATTTAAGTGAATACGTCCAGTTAAAAGCCTCGCGATTCGAATGCTTAAAACGAATATTCTCCCATCAATAACACATGTCGCCAGTGCTACAAAGCCAGCAAAATATTGATCTTTGAGACTTTGGCATTCTTATTAAATTATATCTCGTTTCGGATTGTTTCTCCAAGCCGTTGTGCACCTTTCGTAAGTCGTGACATTTCATCTGGCCAGATGTTTTCCGTTTTGTATAAACACTACTCCGGTCGGTAAGTCGAGAAAGTTTTTTGTACCACTCTACCCACACTAAATTTATTTTGTACTGCCCATATTTTGGGCAGCACGTGACCAGCATGTACCAGGGTCTTTCCGCAGCGGTGGGCGGGGGCGGAAGAGCGGAGTTAAGACCCTGGGTACGAGGTTGCGACACGAGGAGTCGAAAAAACCATTCACTCCCACAGTCCTTTGCGGATTTCATCAGTGTCAAATTCCCGGGGGTCTTTGAGCCCTAGTACAATGTCCGGCCCCCGTGCACCGTTCTCACTTGTCTTACGGTAGTGAAATTTGGGCTCCTCCTCAGGACAAGTCACGTGACCTTTCACTTCTTGAGGGTGTTCAGAGACGAGCCACGAAATTCATACTCCAAGATTATGAATCGTAAAAGCTTAACTTATTACCTATGTCATATTGGCTTGAAATTAAGGATCTTCTCTTCTTTTTTAAACAAGGTCTCTACGACCTAGATATCTCCCGTTTTGTTACTTTTTGTTCTATCCGCTCGTCTCGCACTCGTTCAAGTCAAAACAACTTGCTTCAAGTCAGTCCTTGTAGGACTTCTCTTTTTAGAAATACTTTCTTCAACAGAATTGTCTTTCTCTGGAACAATCTCTCTCCGATAGTTCGTAATAGTACTTCTGTTCATAGGCATAGAGTTTTGTTTTTGTCCAGGAGGGCTGAAGTGCTGAACAGGGCCTTTTTAAGAATTTTTCCGTGGAGGGCGTTTAGAAAAAGGGACTGTTCTAGGGGGGTCCGGAAATTTTTGAAATTTAGAGTCTTGGAAATGCCATTTCCTGCATTCTGGGGTGATTTTTAATAACACTGGAGGTCATGAAATGTCATAAAAACTAGTTAAAATACAACACATTTCAACAATTTTTCGATGTTGTGTTTAATGGGTTGACTTATCACTGTATATCGGTGCTTCTGGTTGACAGGAATGAGGCTGTAACAGTTACTTTAGCCTAACGAGTAACCTATAATTTGTGAATGGTGATTGATGAGTCAGTTGCTGCAAAATTTCTGGAGGGGCTCAGCTCCCCATTAAGATTTCTCGGGGGGCTAAAACCCCTCAGTCCCCCATACTCTACGCCTGTGCTTCTGTTTCCATTCAGTTTAAAAATGAACTTTATATTCACTACTCTTCTAAGTTAGACTCCAATTTCAATGTTAATAGACTGCGCACCTGGAAAAGTTTCTGTTCTAAATGTCGTTCTTTCAATCCAAGTTGTTGCTCTTAAATCTTTATTCTTATGCAATTTGTGTATTAGCTTTTTTGATTTTTTTTATCGTGTGTTTACTTAAAAGTGATATCCAGCGCGTCCTGCGCATGATCCGCCATCTTTGTTTTGAGCACCTCTCAAAACATGACATTCGTAGATAATTACACGAAGTACTCAGCCTGAGCTGAGTACTTCATGTAATTATCTATGAATGTGGCAGAAAATTAAGCGATTCAAAAGGATATCTCTTCGGATTTCTTCAGAAAATGTTGTGTTTGGGGTACAAGTAATGAAGAGGAATCAAGAAAAGCTTACAATCTTGAATAAGGTATCAGTATATATTTTTGTAAAGGAAGAGTAAACATTACCTTCGTTCATGCGCAGAACGCGCTGGATATCACCTTCAATGTTTATTACACATTTTTTTGTTGGGTTGGTCTTTACGTGGGACTCGTGTCCTGTTGATCATTCCTTCAATCATGTTCAAGTATTGCACTCTTTATTTACTGTATATTTGCATTCTTGCATGGTTGTAAAGTTAATAAATAAACAAACAACCCCCCGGTAGCCATAAGCCTAATCACAACCCTCCGGGAAAATGTCCCACCTCTCATACCCCGACCACTTGGATGGTCCCACTTTCGCTATATTTTAGTATTTTACTGTTGCACAATTACAGTTTTCGTATGTTAAGTAGTGGTGGGCGATAGTAGATGACCCCCCCCCCCCCAATATAACGTATCAAAGGGATGCCGCCTCATTAATATTCACAGTGACCCACGAATGACTCACGCATGACTCACGAATGACTCGCACATGACTCACGAATGACTCACGCATGACTCACGAATGACTCACGCCTGGGACATGATTGGGCAAGATAGGATTATATTTTTAGGACGTAGATATTCAAACAGAGTAAGTCATCCTAGAATTATTGCTAACTAAACCCTAGTTCATGAGCGAGGAAATCGTAGGAAGATAGAATGAGGAATCACTTCGAGAAATCATGAAAAGAACGATTTTAAAAGTCGAAATATAAAGGCAAAGCGATTTATTACTTTGAAAGCGTTGCTACGCTTTCTGTTACTAAGTGTGATATTTGCATATTTATCCTGAGTGCACGTGCAGGATACAAAAGAAAAACTCATTAGTGGTCATTAAGAGGATTAAGCGCTTGGGCAAGTCTAGTGAAGAGAGTCATTAGCAACACGCGTACATGTAATACAGAATTTTAAATATTTTATTGAGAAATATATCTTTACACAAAAAACTCTTGATTATTTAGTGATCTATCGGTAACACTAGCATATGGGCATACAGTACATCTAATAATCCGAAGGCATGGATCATGAGCCTTGAATTCTGTACCACAAACATTACATATCAGATTTCGATTAACGCATTTGTTAAAATATTTCCACAAACACTTAGGACACTCAATTACATGTGTAAAATTAACAGGATTCTGACAACGTTCGCAATCAACAGGTTCGTCAATTATAGAATTTTCTGATTCTATTTCTGTGTAATCCTTATCGTTTTCTGAATCTTCTTCGGAGGAAGTTTCTTCGTTTTCGCTCTCTGATTCTGTTTCTTCTTCTGCCTGCGCCAACATTGTTAGCACTCGAACATTTTCGATAAGGTTTTTGTCAATGTTAATGTCGGCGAGTCCTTTTACAAATACGTTTAGACCAGCTGGTTCGGGAATTCATGAGAAGTAAGGTGATACACAGTATTCTACCAATTCGGCTATTTTTGTGTTTGGTATAGTTCTTCCTTGATACACAATTTCTCCTTTGGGATTCCATGTTAAGTTGACATAGGATTCGAGTAAACTATTCAACAAAGAGGACGCGTTCGCTTCATCGACTCCGTAGTCAAAATGTGACAGTATTTCTTTAACACGAAAATCGTCATGTAACCTTTCTCCCATAGTGTTCAGGGTTAGTTAGTAACAATATTTATTCAGGAAGTCCATTCACAAAAGTGATTTTCAGTGGAGCCCTGCATAGGTAAAACATATACATACATATTTATATATAACAGATATAGCAGAAACGGTACGGTATAACAGATACGGAATCAGAACAATATAAACTAAAAATTAAAGTTATAAATGTTTCTTAAGTTTAAGTTTAAATAATGAAAAAAGTTCAATGTTCCGAAGTTCTTCTGGTAAAGTGTTCCAGTCTTGAGCACCGTGGTAGGTGAATGACTGTTTCCCCCAGTTCCTGTTGACTCGTTGTAAGTGTAATTTATGTTTGTTTCGGGTGTTGTAATTGTGGATATCAGTAGTGTGTTTGAAATTAAAATCAGAGTCAACGTCATTGTTTAAACATTTATACATGATAAGGCAACGGTGAAAGAGCCTGCGCACTGATAGCGGTTGCCAGTGTAAGGATCTCAGTGATTCGGTGACTGACGAGAGTGGATGGAGATCAAGAATAATTCTTGCAGCTTTGTTGTGAAGGACTTGAAGATGGTCCATGAGGACAGAATTGTTTTTATCACCCCAGACAGAATCAGCGTAGTCAAAGAGCGGCATAACAAGACTGTTTACTAAAGTAAGGCGGGATTCGAGAGATAGAAGGTGCTTAATTCTTCCGATGACGCCAAGGCGTTGGTAGATTTTCTTAGAAAGTATTTCAATATGATTTGACCAAGATAATGACTGACTCAACGTTACACCAAGATACTTAAAACATTCGACACGGTTTAATGGGCAGTTGTTGATGAGTAAATTGATGTCCTTAAGTTTCGTTAACTTTGCATTACTTCCAAACACCATGAATTTACATTTAGAAGTATTAAGAGTTAACCGGTTTGTGGCAAACCATTTGGATAAGATTAGGAGGTCAGAGTTAAGCTGTTCTTCTAAGTGAAAAGCGGATTTACCTGAACAATACAGAACAGTGTCGTCTGTGTAGAGGGAGATATTACAGTTTTGGACAGTAGAGGGAAGGTCGTTCACATAAATCAAAAACAATAAAGGTCCCAGTATACTTCCTTGGGGAACTCCGACCAGTACTGATTTTTTGGACGAATGATTGCGACCAACAGAAGTGACTTGGAAACGGTTCGAAAGATATGAGTTAAACCATTCGATGGTTGGTTGTGAAAAACCAATGTTTCCAAGTTTCTCTATCAGAAGATCGTGGCTGACCGTGTCAAAGGCTTTGGATAAATCTAGAAAAACAGCTCCGGTGATGGAACCTTTATCCATATTTTCCAAAATAGTGTCGGTGAAGTGGGTAAGAGCAATTCCGGTAGAGAGTTTTGGGCGAAAACCAAACTGGTTTGGGGTTAGAATATTGATATATATTTATTGGTTAGAATATTGATATATATTTATTGGTTCGAGTGATGGTCTTTAAAAAATATCGTTCTTTTTATATTAGTTCTGCGAGTCCTTCTAAAACTGGACCAAGTAGGACATCAAGAAATCCTTCACCTTTTTAAACCAGTATCTCTTTTTTTCTCATAAAACTACTTCGGGGACTAGCCAAAGTTGATATGTCGTCGCTATAAGGCCAAATGTCTTCAAGCAAATCAGGTGATTATTGATATTGCATTGACCAAAAGTTCAACATACAATCACAAATGCATCTAATTTGCTCAGGGCTCGCAGTCTCCAGCAGACCTCGCTGTTGAATAGGTTCACTTGTACATAAAAGTTCAAGAAACGGTTTGTGCTTTTTGATCAACATCTCTATTTGACAGTCAGTATCTAATTGAGGAAAACGCTACCAAAACACATATTTTAAGAGGGGGAAGGAAGAGGAGGAGGAGGAGGAGGAGGAGGAGAAAGAGGAGGAGGAGGAGAAGGAGGAGGAGGAGGAGAAGGAGGAGGAGGAGGAGAAAGAGGAGGAGGAGGAGGAGAAAGAGGAGGAGGAGGAGAAAGAGGAGGAGGAGAAAGAGGAGGAGGAGAAAGAGGAGGAGGAGGAGAAAGAGGAGGAGGAGGAGGAGGAGCAGAAAGAGGAGGAGGAGGAGGAGCAGAAAGAGGAGGAGGAGGAGAAAGAGGAGGAGGAGGAGGAGCAGCAAATAGACACACACACATACAAAAGCATTTAGCTTAAAATGTTTATTTCGGTTTTCGCTCAAACATATACATATGAAACGTTTTAGTAAGGTCTGCTTCTTAGATTATATTTAGGCGTTTTTATTTTAAAAGTAGCGTGATAGTCTTTCTTGACTTCTGGTGATAATTCTGCACGTGAGAGAATCTTATTTTTTATACCGATGATCAACATCGTCTCAAGACTAACGTTCTACCTGGAGAAAACGTTGTTTTGAGTGGGTGCTTTATTATCGAGATCTGCATGGTGCTTTATTATATTGAGTTTGGCTAGGTGCTTTATTATCGAGATCTGCATGGTGCTTTATTATTGAGTTTTGCTGGGTGCTTTATTATCGAGATCTGCATGGTGCTTTATTAACGGCTCGGAGCCGCCAAGAGCTCGGAGTCGCTGGGAGTCCCATAGGAGGAGGAGGAGAAAGAGGAGGAGGAGGAGAAAGACGAGGAGGAGGAGGAGGAGCAGAAAGAGGAGGAGGAGGAGGAGCAGAAAGAGGAGGAGGAGGAGAAAGAGGAGGAGGAGGAGGAGCAAATAGACACACACACATACAAAAGCATTTAGCTTAAAATGTTTATTTCGGTTTTCGCTCAAACATATACATATGAAACGTTTTAGTAAGATCTGCTTCTTAGATTATATTTAGGCGTTTTTGTTTTAAAAGTAGCGTGATAGTCTTTCTTGACTTCTGGTGATAATTCTGCACGTGAGAGAATCTTATTTTTTATACCGATGATCAACATCGTCTCAAGACTATCGTTTTACCTGGAGAAAACGTTGTTTTGAGTGGGTGCTTTATTATCGAGATCTGCATCGTGCTTTATTAACGGCTCGGAGCCGCCAAGAGCTCGGAGTCGCTGGGAGTCCCATAGGAAGAGGAGGAGAAAGAGGAGGAAGAGGAGAAAGAGGAGGAGTGAGAGGAGGAGGAGGAAGAGGAGGAAGAGAAGGAGGAGGAAGAGGAGGAGGAGAAAGAGGAGGAGGAGAAGGAGGAGGAGAAGGACCGCAATCACCCCTGGGGTAACCCCCAAACACCTCTGGGATACCCCAAACACCCTTAGGATTCCCCAATCACCCCTGGGGTAACCCCCAAACACCCCTGGGGTAAACCCAAAAAAAAACCACGAAGAAAGCTTTACTTAACGCTCTTTTCTGCAAGCTAAGCATTTTTTATTATGACGTAACAAGGTCGAACAATGGTAGAGCGCAACAAGTCTGGGCATGTTTATATTATGGGGATTAGAATATATTGTAGCTGCAATGTGTTAATCACTCCTATTATCCAAACGGCCAACAGGCCTTAATGGGCCATAAAATGCCAGATAGAGTCTAAACGGGCCTAATAAAAACATCTTAACATAACAGAAAATGACAAATGCTGTGTGTCATTAGTCGAGTGAACACCTAAACATGAGTCGCACACGCAGAAACTGTCCTGTCTTTGGTTGTGTAAGCACTAATCTTGCAAGGCTAGGAAATCATCTCGATCAAGTACATCACATGGATACCGAAGAACGCGCTAAATGGTTAAAATGGAGTAAAATTGGAATATGTGTACCTTTACAGAGTAAAGAAACTATCGCAGACGTAAATAATTAAATATGGAGAAAACTTTGGAGAGCCTTCTAAAGCGACAAGAGGAAATGGAAACAAACTTTAATAATTATCTAAGAGAATCTGTGATTAATAAACAACAAAAACGGAAAACACCTAAATTATCTACAAACAGAGAACAATGCTTCGGCATCAAACAAACAGACCTTACAGACGATATCTCTAAGAAGTGGTTGCAATAGTAATGCTCTCTGTTAAAGTTCTCGATGTTCAATCCGTCGAGCATAAGGGGAAATGTGTAAATAATTAGCTGTCAATAATGTGCACATTATAATAGTCATTTGTAGTTTATTTTTGTATATTAATTATAACAAATTACAGTGTTATGCATATTATTGACAGCTAATTATTTACACAAACAAATGTTCTTAAATAAATTGTCCTGCTTGTACGGTTTCTTCCAACTTGGACCGTTTGACTTTGTACACGGTGCCATCTCCTATTAACAACAGTTTACGTTTCTTCCCTTATGCTCGACGGATTGAACATCGAGAACTTTAACAGAGAGCATTACTATTGCAACCACTTCTTAGAGATATCGTCTGTTTGTTTGATGCCGAAGCATTGTTCTCTGTTTGTAGATAATTTAGGTGTTTTCCGTTTTTGTTCTTTATTAATCACAGATTCTCTTAGATAATTATTAAAGTTTGTTTCCATTTCCTCTTGTCGCTTTAGAAGGCTCTCCAAAGTTTTCTCCATATTTAATTCTTTACCGTCTGCGATAGTTTCTTTACTCTGTAAAGGTACACATATTCCAATTTTACTCCATTTTAACCATTTAGCGCGTTCTTCGGTATCCATGTGATGTACTTGATCGAGATGATTTGTTAGCCTTGCAAGATTAGTGCTTACACAACCTAAGACAGGACAGTTTCTGGGTGTACGACCAATGTTTAGTTGTTCACTCGACTAATGACACACAGCATTTGTCATTTTTTGTTATGTTAAGATGTTTTTATTAGGCCCGTTTAGACACTATCTGGAATTTTATAGCCCATTAGGCCTTTTGGCCCGTTTGGATAATAGGCGTGATTAACACATTGCAGCTACAATATATTCTAATCCCCATAATATAAACATGCCCAGACTTGTTGCGCTCTACCATTGTTCGATCTTGTTACGCCATAATAAAAAAATGCTTAGCATGCAGAAAAGCGCATTAAGTAAAGCTTTCTTCGTAGTTTTTTCTTGGGTTTAACCCAGGGGTGTTTGGGAGTTACCCCAGGGGTGATTGGGTTATTCCAGAGGTGTTTGGGTTTACCCCAGGGTGTTTGGGGGTTACCCCAGGGGTGATTGCGGTCCTCCTCCTCTTTCTCCTCCTCTTTCTCCTCCTCCTTCTCCTCCTCCTCTTTCTCCTCCTCCTCCTCCTCCTCTTTCTCCTCTTTCTCCTCCTCCTTTTTCTCCTCCTCCTCCTCCTCCTCCTCTTTCTCCTCCTTCTCCTCCTCCTCCTCTTTCTCCTCCTCCTCTTTCTCCTCCTTCTCCTCCTCCTCCTCTTCCTCCTCCTCCTCTTTCTCCTCCTCTTTCTCCTCCTCCTCCTCTTTCTCCTCCTTCTATGGGACTCCGAGCGACTCCAAGCTCTTGGCGGCTCCGAGCCGTTAATAAAGCACCATGCAGATCTCGATAATAAAGCACCCAGCAAAATTAAATAATAAAGCACCATGCAGATCTCGATAATAAAGCACCCAGCAAAATTAAATAATAAAGCACCATGCAGATCTCGATAATAAAGGACCCAGCAACGTTGTCAGAATCCTGTTAATTTTACACATGTAATTGAGTGTCCTAAGTGTTTGTGGAAATATTTTAACAAATGCGTTAATCGAAATCTGATGTTTGTGGTACAGAATTCAAGGCTCATGATCCATGCCTTCGGATTATAAGATGTACTGTATGCCCATATGCTAGTGTTACCGATAGATCACTAAATAATCAAGAGTTTTTTGTGTAAAGATATATTTCTCAATAAAATGTACGCGTGTTGCTAATGACTCTCTTGACTAGACTTGCCCAAGCGCTTAATCCTCTTAATGACCTCTAATGAGTTTTTATTTTGTATCCTGCACGTGCCCTCAGAATAAATATGCAAATATCACACTTAGTAACAGAAAGCGTAGCAACGCTTTCAAAGTAATAAATCGCTTTGCCTTTATATTTCGACATTTAAAATCGTTCTTTTCATGACTTCTCTCATTCTATCTTCCTACGATTTCCTCGCTTATAAACGAGGGTTTAGTTAGCAGTGATTCTAGGATGATTTACTTTGTTTGTACTCCACTACAACGCTTTCAAAGTAATAAATCGCTTTGCCTCTAGTTCATATTTCGACACTTAAAATCGTTCTTTTCACGACTTCTCGAAGTGATTCCTCATTCTATCTTCCTACAATTTCCTCGCTCATGAACTAGGGTTTAGTTAGCAATAATTATAGGATGACTTACTCTGTTTGAATATATAGGTCCTAAAAATATAATCCTATCTTGCCCAATCATGTCCCAGGCGTGAGTCATTCGTGAGTCATTCGTGAGTCATGCGTGAGTCATTCGTGAGTCATGTGCGAGTCATTCGTGAGTCATGCGTGAGTCATTCGTGGGTCACTGTGAATATTAATGAGGCGGCATCCCTTTTATACGCTATATGGTGGGGGGGGGGGGGGGGGGGGGGAGAGTGGGGGGATCATCTACTGGCGATACTTGACTAAAATATCGATATTTCCGATACTACGGATTTAGAAATTGGTATCGATATGATATTAATTCAGTATCGATGATTTCGATACTTGTCACGTGACATAGACATAACACAAGACACGTGAACTCGTGAAGTCAGCGTGAAGTACTTAGCCAATATGGCGTCCACTTCGAGAGAAACGGCAAAACGAAAGCGAAGCTCTGCGTGGCGCTATTTTGATAAATCCGAAAGTCGCGATGGAATATCACAATGTACAATATGTGGGGAAAACGTGAAACACCTGATCAGCAATACGTCCAATCTCTTAAAGGTAAGTTAAATCGTTTACAGTATTGAAATAACTCTTGCATGGTGCATAAATGGGATATTCCAAATTTTATCCGCACCACACCTTGGAAATTCCAAGCGGGGAGTGGTTTGAGCTTGGAAGTTCCAAGGGGGAGGGGTGTTTTTGAGCTAGGAAAATCCAAGGGGGGAGTGGTTTGAGCTTGGAATATCCAAGGGTGGAGGGGTGGTTTGAGCTTGAAAATTCCAAAGGGGAGGGGTGTTTTTGGGCCTGAAAAATCCTAGGGGGAGGGGTGGTTTGAACTTGGAAAGTGCAAGGGGGGAGTGGTTTGAACTTGGCAATTCCAAGGGGCGTGGCCTTTCATCAGCCTGGAATTTCAAAGGGTCGGCTTTTGTTCAGCTTTTTGAATGCTATGGAGGTAATTTTAAATCTAGGTATAGATTTATCAAGTCGGTAACTTCATGAGTGATGCCTGGAAATTCTGGGCCAAAAATGTAGAACCTCTGCCAGGTGTGTATTCAGAAAATTATTAACCCTCAGGATGATAAATATTACCTATTTCCCTGCCATGTTCTTGCCCAAGGTTTTTGCCATGTTTGCCAAAGCAGGATTTTCGAGCTATAGTGGGTAGAGTTGAAGATTAGATAATCTATATGAGAAAATGACTAGTCACATGCATAGGTGTAGCTTGATCTATAAGTCGTATTTTTCAGTCTTAGTTTAACATATTAATTTTTCTAGATCATTTCACAGCAATACATGTCAAAATTGCCCGAAATTCCCAGCAGAAAGTGCCCGAATTTACCTTTTTCAAATATTTGGAGGGCAATTGCCCCCCTGCCTGATACGCCTATGGTCACATGGTACAAATCTAGTTATCTGCATGATAGAACAAGTTATATTTAAGGAATATTAATACTATATATATTTAAAAAATAAGTTGGGTCTTACGTACGCTGTGATTGGTCCGTTACTGTGTTTATATCAGGCTATGTAAACACGGTTGTGACGTCACAGCGCCGCCAATTTTTTTTTCAAATGTTTTCAAAAGTTAGTTTACTTGCATTTCAATTGACTCGTTTTGGAAAACTTTTTTACATTTTTAATGGACAATGACGAGGGAAATATTCCAAGTTTTATACTGGACGTGTCTGAGACACTCTCCGAAGAAACTACAAAAGAAACGAAACGTTTTGCGGCATTGAACGGTAATGAACTTGACGGTCTTTTAGACGGAGCACAATCAAAATCTACTTTTTATTATTTCACAGGATAAGATAATAAATATATTATATTATATTTATAAGGCACATAAGTTATTTTTGAATTTGTCTTTGTGCTCAAAGTTGAACTTTTTGTCAAAAATTATTCTATTGCAATATTATGTTCCTTCAAAATACTGCTATATAAACATCTTTATATCTCATTTACACTTTAAATTAAACAGCAAAATTAATATTTTTTTGCTTAGAATGGGCAGCTACCAAACATTCTTTCAAAAACTTGCATGAACTTACCATTGAAGAACTTGACGAAATGCTACGACATTTTTACGCTGAGGCAAGAAATAAAAATGGCGAGGAATACAGCAAAAGCACTTTGCTTTGTTTCAGAAACGGCATCGAAAGATACCTAAACCTCCCTCCTCACAACAAAGGGATTACAATATCAACAAATCCTGCATTTAAAAGATTTAACATGATGCTTGATGCCAAAATAAAGCAACTCAAACAACAAGGAAAACAAAGTGTTCAGCACAAACGTGTCATCGAATCCCAAGACCTTCAAAAGCTAAAAGAAAGCGGCATACTTTGTCCCTCCACTCCACTCGGTCTCCTAAGAAATGTTTCGGACGTGAAAGGACGTGAAGGCCAAAGAAACCTGACGGGGTCCAGTTTTAAATTTTTGGAAGACGAAAACGGAAGACCGTTCGCGACAATGGCCCATGATGAAGCGACAAAAAACCACCCTGGCGGCATTATTGACGACAAAAGTTTTGAAAAAGAAGGCCGTATGTACCAAACCCACGATTCGTGCGATGGTTACAATTCTCTCCGACTTTATCTTTCAAAGCCGCTCAGTCCAAAATGCAGTGCATTTTTTCAGTTTCCGAAGAGGAGCTGGTCAAATCCAAATGAGCCCATCTGGTACGAAAACCGTTGCCTTGGAGTAAACAAGCTCACTGGAATGATGAAAGAAATAAGCTGTTTGGCAAAGCTATCAAAGATTTATACCAATCATTGTGTCAGAGCAACTGCAATCACTATCTGGTCAGAAGCAGGATTACCAAATCGACACATAATGGCCATTTCAGGGCATAGAAATGAGCAGTCTTTGAAAAGCTACAATTCAAGGCCATCGTCGAACCAGCTCGAGCACTGCAGCAACGTCCTTTCCCGAGCTCTGATCACATCAGATGAAAGCCACACACTACAAAGTTTCCAGCACCAAGTTCCTCCTCAGAATATTGCAACGACAAGCAATACTGTGGCCCAAACCAGCACGTTTTCCAAGCAAGCCAAATGGGAGTTTGGAAACATGTTTTCAGGATGTTCCATTGGTTCAGTTAACATTTCTTTTCAAGACGGAAACCAGCCCTGATTTTATTCCGATTGCATGTAACCCACATAGATAATTTCCTTTACATGCCCAATCAGATGTAAATATTGATAGTTACTTGCTTGTTAATTCCGTTTTTTGTGTTTTTTGACACTTGACATGAACAGTTCACAGCCGAATCGCTGAAAACAGCGGCATTTACCGGCTTGCATGCATTTGTTCTTGGCCCAAATGGAAAGCTGTTATTGGCTGAGAGCCTCTAAGGAGAATTTACTAAAGTTTGTTTATTAAACCTCGTTATTCACAATTTTTATCGCCTAGTTCTGTGTCAGTTTTATAAAAAAAATAGAAACTGTTTTGCCGTGTTTATATAGCCTGATGCAAACACTCGGAGAGGTTGGGAGAACTCTCAAGCAGCTGTGTAAGCCCTCGATCTGCGGTCTCGGGCTCACACAACAGCTTTCGAGTTCTCCCAACCTCTTCATCGTGTTTGCATCAGGCTATATAAACACGGCAAAACAGTTTCTATTTTTTAAATAATATTTTAATTTTCTTATACCCTATTAACCCTCCCCTCCCTTAGTGACGTCCTTGAGTGCTTGAACGTCAAGCTTGAGGAGCATTGCATGTGACATTCGAAGTTGAAACTGAGAATATCTATCATGCATGTAAATTTAAATTAAAAATCTAATGTAAATCTAAAAATATATATATATTCAGACAACAACACAAGAAATATTTGTTTAGCTATGCCTATATGCCTTATGGTACTTTGGTATAAGCGCAATTCACAAATAAATGAACTTTTTTTTCTTTATAAAAAAGACAATGTTTCACAATTTACCTCAATTGCACAAGTGTTCTCGAACTTAACACAACGTCATTGTCAATGAGCATAGAATTCAGGGATACATTTGAAATTAATAAAGTTTTGCGTTTGATTTCCTCAAAGCATCTTGTGCTTTTCTTGGTTCACTTCTTACTGAAAAAAGTTCTTCGCGACGCCTTTAGTGTAGTGTAGTGTAGTGTAGTGTAGTGTAGTGTAGTGTAGTGTAGTGTAGTGTAGTGTAGTGTAGTGTAGTGTAGTGTAGTGTAGTGTAGTGTAGTGTAGTGTAGTGTAGTGCTGTGTAGTGTAGTGTAGTGTAGTGTGGTGTGGTGCATGTGGTGTGGTGTGGTGTGGTGTGGTGTGGTGTGGTGTGGTGTGGTGTGGTGTGGTGTGGTGTGGTGTGGTGTGGTGTGGTGCATGTGGTTGTGGTGTGGTGTGGTGTAGTGTAGTTTTGAGTGTAGAGAGTAGAGTGCAAAGTCTAGAGCGTTGAGTGCAGAATGCAGAGTGCTTAGTGGAGAGTACAAAGTGTAGGTTGTGGAGTGTAGAGTGCAAAGTATGGAGTGCAAATTGCTGAGTGTAGAGTTCGGAGTGCAGAGTTCAGACTTCAGAGTGTAGAATGTAGAGTGTAGAGTGCGGAGTGCGGAGTGCGGAGTGCGGAGTGCGGAGTGCGGAGTGCGGAGTGCGGAGTGCGGAGTGCGGAGTGCGGAGTGCGGAGTGCGGAGTGCGGAGTGCGGAGTGCGGAGTGCGGAGTGCTGAGTGCGGAGTGCGGAGTGCGGAGTGCGGAGTGCGGAGTGCGGAGTGCGGAGTGCGGAGTGCGGAGTGCGGAGTGCGGAGTGCGGAGTGCGGAGTGCGGAGTGCGGAGTGCGGAGTGCGGAGTGCGGAGTGCGGAGTGCGGAGTGCGGAGTGCGGAGTGCGGAGTGCGGAGTGCGGAGTGCGGAGTGCGGAGTTGCGGAGTGCGGAGTGCGGAGTGCGGAGTGCGGAGTGCGGAGTGCGGAGTGCGGAGTGCGGAGTGCGGAGTGCGGATGAGTGCGGAGTGCGGAGTGCGGAGTGCGGAGTGCGGAGTGCGGAGTGCGGAGTGCGGAGTGCGGAGTGCGGAGTGCGGAGTGCGGAGTGCGGAGTGTAGAGTGTAGAGTGTAGAGTGTAGAGTGTAGAGTGTAGAGTGTAGAGTGTAGAGTGTAGAGTGTAGAGTGTAGTGTGTAGAATACAGGGTGTAGTGTGGAGAGTGCAGAATGTAAGCTGCAGAGTGTATAGTGCAGAGTGCAAGCTGTAGAGTGCAAGCTGCGGAGTGTAGAGTGTAAAGTGCGGAGTACAGAGTGCAAGCTGCAGAGTGTAGACTGCAAAGTGTAGAGTGTAGAGTACATAGTGTAGAGTGCAGAGTGTGGAGTGCAGAGAGTGTGGAGTGCAGAGAGTGGAGTGCAGAGAGTGTGGAGTGCAGAGAATGTGGAGTGCAGTGAGTGTGGAGTGCAGAGTGCAGAGTGTGGAGTGCATGCAGAGAGTGTGGAGGTTTGAGAGTGCACTGCAGCCCTCGAAAACGAAGTCAGCCTTCGGCAATGCCGACCTAGATGCCGACCTGTCAATCTCCGAGGTCGGCACATTTTTGCCGACCTCAATCCAGTTCTTCTCAGTTGATGAATTACCTTTTTCGGCCGCGGATAGCCCTCGCATTTAATTGATCGAGTTAAATTTGTCGATGTCAGAATTATTTAAAAAGTGCGATACAGTAAAAACCCGCTAACAAGAACCTTCAACTATAAGAACCTCAGGCTCAAATTAAGAATATATTTATATAAGAACATATAAGAATATAAGAACCTACCCCAGGCTGATTTGGTAAAATGTAGGTTCTTGTTAGCGGGTTTTTACTATATATAAGGAGAAGCCAGTTAGCTGCATCAGTTGTCAGCGTTCTAATTTTTACTTTGGTCGTAAACAACTCCATATATGGGAGTTGGTTATGCAAATGTAGAAAGTGGCCACCAAAAAATGCCGACCTAGGTCAGATTTAGGTCGGTATTTTCTTGCCGACTTTTTTTCGAGGGCTGGTGCAGAGTGTAGCGTGTATAATATTGAAATATCAAAATACTCTAGGCCTATATTGTATAACATGGTATTATAACATTAGAGTACTAAAGTGTTATAGTATTAGGGCTTATGAAATTTAATTTATAGTTTTTACATTACTCTTTTACTATTTTATTATAGGTTTGCAGAACTGCGTGAAGTGAAAAAAAAAGGAACGTGATATCTAAAACGATTTATGTTTTATTTACACTATAGAACAGATTAATTGATTAACAAAAATTAATGCCAAGAAACGAACTATTAAATTACGAAGGTTAAAGATAGTATATTACTTTCTCTGGCGACGTTACGTACGCGAGACAATCAATAGATCGTTTTCATCTGACGTCACGGCGGCCATATTGGTGTACCAAAACAATGAAATGGCGGCCATATATTGGTGTATGGTATGGGAATTAGCTCTTTCTTATTCAAATATTTCGTATTGTTTCACCACCCCAATGGGGCCACCGATCACGTGAGTGAAAACGATCTATAGATTGCCAATTCTCACTGAGATCATTACCAATTATATATTATAGACTATTTATTCGCGCGCCTTTACAGTAATACCCTTGATTTGTAAAAATAAAATTTATCAACCATAAGTTATATTTTGTATGTGTTTTTGAATTTAACACACAATTTGTGTGTGTTGTTGAGTGTTTTACTTTGTTCTCTCAGATCACATATTTCGACGTGTTGTTTCTTGGCGTGATCAGTGTTTATTTTGGTGTGTTGCTTATTTTGGTGTGTTGTTTACTATGGTTGTTTCTTGACGTGTTTTTCCTGATGTGTTGTTTCTTGACGTGTTGTGTTGTTTTTGATATGTGTTGTTTCTTGACGTGTTGTTGCTTGACGTGTTGTTTTCTTGACGTGTTGTTTTCTTGACGTGTTGTTTTCTTGACGTGTTGTTTCTTGATGTGTGACCAGTAAGAACACGCCTGGTGTGTTCCTACAACACACTAACGTTGGCAACACGCCAAAACCGTGTTCAACACGCTTTTGGCGTATCAACTGAGAGGAAAAAACGGCGTGTTGTTTTGATAATGAAAAACACGCTAAATGTAGTGTAGTTGTAATGTAGTGTAGTTGCTTCACTAAAATCGCTTCGATACCAAGGCAAGGCAGAAAGTAAAAAAAAAACAACCGGAAGATCATTTTAACTCTAATACACGGGGTTAATTTAACTCCACAATTTACCGAGTTAAATTGACTCTTAATTTAGCGTTATTTTGAATTATAAATTAGGGATTAAATTAACTCTACACGCGTGGGGCTAATTTAATCCCCGAAAGAGGGATCAAATTTAACCCCCAAAATCGGCTTATTCTGTAGCTTTTTTTTTTACCTCCGTTTTGGAGGTAATTCAACTCCTTGAAAATAACAGTGTAAGCAGTTGAAATTTGACATCAACGGAAGTATGATTAATAAAAATGAATATAATGACTAGGTATATTAGTTGTTAATGAACCTGTGAGAACAAAAGAAATCCCGCGAAGAAATCAACAAAAGAAATCTCATATACGTGGTTAAAGAGACAGATTCTTCCATTTCCTTTTCGACAGCATTACTTCCTAATACACGTTCTAAGAAGTGTGTTAAGACATGAACTGCTACTGCGACTCTTGGTATTATGTCAGATTTCTTAGACTTTGGAAGTATTTCTCCATTTGTAATTGCCTCATTGAAATCTGCATGCTGTAAACCGTTGCACTACCTTTTTGTGTTCTTCTTTTGCTTCATCTCCCAGTCTGTAAATTATTGTAATATCAACGTGGGATGTGGACATAGCGCTAAAAACTGTTTTAAAATCGCGGACGGGCTGATTTTCCAGGTAATCATGACTATTTTTCTTTTCATCAGGCGTAGTACGCAACCGACGAGAGGAACAGTAACCAAAAATCTATCAATCAAGCCGTGTCCCTTGTCCAGGCGAGCCACAATCTTGGCAGCGTTTTGCACTTGTGTGGCTCCAAGTATGCTGAACGCTGTCCCCTCACTAATCTCCCTGTTAGACGTTGTTGCAAAATGATAAGACGCTGCTTCACCACTCCAGAGCTTGCACATAAGCTGCACATTCCCAGTCGCGTTGTCGTCGTCGCTCTTTAGAAGCATTAGTAGGATATCACTAACCTCAGAAGAAATAATGAATCCGTGTCCAGACTCAGCAATTAATTTGTTTCACGAGTTCCGCGCTTGTCGCTTTAGATATAATTGAACCACTTCCAACACTATTTAGATCTCTCAGAGGTTCAAAAGCTGCTTCTATCGCTGATGATTTTCCTGTACCAGAGTGTCCAACATACATAAAGAACATATAGGCGTAGAGTTTTGTTTTGGTCCAGGGGGGCTGAAGTGCTGAAAAGGGCCTTTTTAAGAATTTTCCCTTGGAGGGCGTTTACAAAAAGGGAATGTTCTAGGGGGGTCCGATGGCATGCCCCACCAGAAATTTTTGAAATTTAGAGTCTTGGAAATGCCATTTCCTGCATACTGGGGTGATTTTTAAGAACATTGAAGGTCATGAAATGTCATAAAAACTAGCTAAAATACAACACATTTCAACAATTTTTCGAAGTCACTGTATATGGGTGCTTTTGGCTGGCTGTAACAGTTACTTTAGCCTAACGAGTAACCTATAATTTGTGAATGGTGATTGATGATGAGTCAGTTGCTGCAAAATTTCTGGGGGGACTCAGCCCCTAAAGCCCCTCAGCCCCCCCCCCCCCCCCCCCATACTCTACGCCTATCCACCTATGATAAAGAATAAGTTTAATGGCTGCAAGTATCTATCCTCTTGATACTGAGGACTATGGCAAGCAATGAGAAACGACGTCGATGTTAGAAGAGATGGCATTAAATACGCAGAGTTTTTCCCAAGCGATGCTGCTTTATTCGAGATAAATTCAGAAATTCTTTCAGGAAATAATTCATCGTAGTTAAATTCAATAGACGTTAGTCTACTATATAAAGATGCCCACGTTGAATCTCTCTGTCTACCAATCTTACCTAACACGTTCGACATATTGCAATACTAATACGAATGCACATGACTAATCTAAACACGTTACTGAACTCCTTGCTCCAATACATGATTCCTTAATAGCTGTTAACATGTTTTTCATGCACCCTTGAGACCATCACTAACACTTTACAGGATGAATACATCAGCCGCGCTAACCGCGCTGAATGTTCTCCCAAAAATCTTTCCACCACTTGGCATCTAACCAAAATAAATTTTTCTCTACGAATTTATTTCACGCGAGTATTAAAGCTGCAGTAATACAGTATCTTAACGAAACGACTCAACCCGGTTAACGATGCACTTCATCCTAAATTACAAAACCAAAGGCTAGTTCTTTAACGAAACATATGTAAATAAGTAAAAGTTAATCAATAGTTACGGGTCATCACAAGCGATGCTAAACCAGGAGCCGCACTACCCCCGATTAACTGTTAAGTGATGAAAAATATCATATCAAATATCACGAAACAATCGATTAACCGTGTTAGCTTACGCCTCATCTCCTATGACAAAATGATTTTTTCAGTAAATTTACTGAAAAATAAGTACATCTTGACACTTAGAATGAATAGCCATTGCTATATATGGCGATATAAACATTCTGATAAGTACGATCAAACTCGTTAAATATTCACGAGGGTATCACAAATGAAATCATGACCGTCACGTTGTTCGTAAATGTAAAATAGAGTAATAAAGATTTTTTTCAACTCCCACCTCGAATTTTTCTTAAAATACTAATTTCTTTTATTGAAACTATATCACACACTCTAAAGCTGTTTATTATCTCACCTCAAAACTCCTGGTAATAGGTTAAAACACTGGGCTATCGCTCGTTTTTCAGCACACTCTCGGCCTTTTCAATTATAATCATCAATTAATCAAACAATAAACGCCTACTCGTGTATGATATGTTATTTATCACAATACACATTTTATTTATATGCATACCAATCGGTTGAATAAACACTTCTCTTAAAACAATGACTGATTTGTGAGTTCAATACTACCTATTTATCAAATATTTCAAATACATAATTCCAACGTAAACTCAAACAAACCATGTTTGTTGGAAGTAATTCTAAAGTTTATAGACATTTTGCAGTTCAGACTGGCAACTCGACTCTCGCAGTAGATGTCTCAACTGACTCAATTTCCGACTCCAAATGCAGATAGCTATCACCGAAAATTAACTTCAAATCGTGCAACAGAGAAATATGATGATCACCACTTCACCTACGATGACTTAATAGAAAAAGTACTAAGCGACAAAGAAAATCTGATTTGTTGGCTGATCAACCAGAACCTCATAGCAACCTCACCTACATGTCCAAAATGTAACGATATGAAATTACAGTCCTGTTTAGATAGGTCCGATAGCTTTGTCTGGGTTTGCAGAAAAAGAAGTCGAGAAGATACTCATTTAAAATACATCAGCATAAGAAAAGGCAGCTGGTTCGAAGAAAGTAACTTAACCCTCGAAGAAATAATAACTACTTATTGACCGAGCGTGAGGTCTGTACTAGTGAAATATTGGACCGATGTTTTTTTAGTACGGACCGAGACGAGCGCAGCGAGTTGAGGTCTGTGCAAAAAAACAGAGGTCCGATATTTCACTAGTACGGACCGAACAAGCGAGGTCAATAAGTAGTTTATTATATGGCCATAAATGTTGTGAACGTTCTGTGAAAACTCGACCCATCTTTCGTGCGAACTAAACGAAAATGGCAGACATTTTCCCATTTTTAAAGTACTTTCCGTTGAGCTAGAATCCTGAACTTTCTACCCCAAATAGTATTTTTCAATCATGCTTTTGTTTGACATATTGCTCAAGATCGTACGTTAAGTAGTTGAATAAAAAATCATCTGAAATTCTAATACTTGTGAAAAGTAAATGTTATATTATTACGAACAAAGTTACGGAACGTTTTCGACATTTAAAAAACTTTCACAAAACGTGGAAATTCGAACTATACATCAAATGAAAGCTTACAACATTTCTAACAACATACCTGCACGATATATTTCAAAGATGAGTAGTTCTGAAATTATAATCCATCTTGTTGCATATGCTGACATGACTGCCATTTTGTTTATAAAACTTACGGTCCCGAACGGCAGATTCCGCTCTGAGCGGGCGGATACGGGAAATATCCGACCGCTTATGAACCAATCAAATTACAGGATTTCCGTATTCGGACCTCTCAGCGCTGCTGCCATATAATAATGAAGTTTATTATTGCCATATAATAAATTACTTATTGACCTCGCTTGTTCGGTCTGTACTAGTGAAATATCGGACCTCTGTTTTTTGCACAGACCTCAAGTCGCTGCGCTCGTCTCGGTCCGTACTAAAAAAAACATCGGTCCGATATTTCACTAGTACAGACCTCACGCTCGGTCAATAAGTAGTTAATACTTTCACAAAGACAACTCCGAATAGCAGACCATACCACGGTTGACTGGGCGTCATTTTGTCGAGAAACAGGTGAGGTGGCAATTGCTGAAAAGAGCCAGAAAATAGGAGGGCCAAATTGTCCAAATAGACGAGAGTGAAATAGGAAAACGAAAGTATCACAGGGGTCATCATGTTAAAGGCTAGTGGGAATCGAAGAGCATTCGAAGAAATGTTTCACTTGATTGCAGTTCATGATCGCAAAGAAGAGACGCTGCTTCCATTAATCAAGAAATGGATAGAACCACATACCATTAGTCTCTGATTGCTGGAAATCCTATATCAACTTGGCGAGTCATGGATATGGTCACCAAACAGTAAATCATTCAAAAGAATAATGTGAATGATCAAGGCTGGCATACAAACAAGATCGAGGGCCATTGGCGTCATCTTAAAGCAAGCCTACCAATCTTCGGAATCTGGAAAAACAACTATTCGTCTTACTTAACCGAATTCATGTGGCGGTACAGAAACAAAGACACAGACCTCTTTTTCACATTTCTAGATGAAGTGAAGTATCTATACAACCCAAATAAGTGCGAAAAAGTTCCAGAATAATGTCCTCTTCAAACTCGTCACTATAATCACTACCACACACCCTATTTCAAAATACAACAAACTGTAGAACACTAAAATAAGGCTTCTCTCAAACTGTTCAGTTCATGACTTGAACTCTTTCCTAATAATATTACCTTAAATAATACAGTAACGTAATTTGCATATCCTTTGACTTTACTTTAATCCTAACAGTATGTATTAAAAATAATTTTATATACGACCTAAAGTATAATATAATCATGCCACAACAATTTTCGCTCGTGTATATTTAATACATCATTACTGTGGCCAACGCCATTACTCAATATATTGCAGCTAGCTCTAGCCTACGCGCGTCCGTGGTTACGCGTCTACGCGGCTAACCGCCTACCCGCCATGGAAATATAGACCCTAACCATAATCACAAACCGGGGACGTTTGGCGTAAGGAAAATTACGATAACCTGACCCCCTCACAATGGAACCATGAACCCTAACCCTAATCACAAACCAGGGACGTTTGCCGCAAAGAAAATTACGATAACCTGACCCCCTCACAATGGAACCATGAACCCTAACCCTTATCACAAACCGGGGACGTTTGCCCTAAAGAAAATTACGATATTAACCTGACCGATCGCAGTAAACAATTCAGAAAACACAAGGTGTGGGAAATTCTGACTCCCCCCTCCCCCACCACCACCTCCCTAGAAAGATGGCCGCTACACAGGGTAAACACGGCACACTGCAGACCGCAGTGGCAGTCTTCTTACGGAACCAATTTAAGTGAACCGAGCCAAATCAAATATTCTCAAGTACTAAGGCCAAAAAAAAGCATTGCTTCCCATAACAAGTCCAAAAAAAGACAGGGTTACCGGTAGGAAAATAAATACGTAGGTAGGAAAATAAATTTATTTTACAATTTGTTTTTATTCCAGCTATTTCACATAACAGGGCTCCATTTAAATCAGCGTTAGCTGAATTGGACTACCCTGTATAAATATTATTAAATCAATCAATCAATAATCAGTAATATGCCTCCATGTTGTATCACAGTTGATTCAAAATTTGAATGAGAATTCAGTTATAGTTATATAAAATATTGCCGTATTTTCGTTAAATCTACAAAATAAACTTACTTTTAACAGTTTAACTTTCATGTCCGTTCAAAGTAATGCTGTTAGAAGTGTCAGCTCACTCAAGGTAAACAATATGAAAGTTAAACTGTTAAAAGTGATATCCAGCACGTATCCCTATCTTTGTTTTGAGCATGACATTCACCTAGTACTTCATGTAATTATCTACGAATGTCATGTTTTCAGAAAACCGCAACATGCGGCAATATGGCAAAAAAATTAAGCAATTCAACGAGAACATCTCTTCGGATTGCTTCTATATCTTCTGAAAATGTTGTGGTTTGAGTACAAATAATGATGAGGAAGCAAGAAAAGAATCTGGAATAAGGTATCAGTATATATTTTTGTAAGCAAAGAAGTAAACATTCGTTTCGTACATGCGCAGAACGCGCCCTGGATATCACCCTTAAAAATAAGTTTATTTTATAGAGGCAACATTTTTCAAATTATAACCGAATTCTCATTCAGCTTAAATCAACTATCGTACTGTCAACCCGCACAACCCTAATCCAGTGAACTCGATGTAAGTTAAAATGTGATACCTGGAACGCTAACGAAGATCCAAAAAGTGAGGCAAAAATTTCCAGGCCCTTGCGCGGTTTGCAGGTAGGATTCAGTCTCCCACAAAATGTTTTTTACACGGCCGCCCGTCTTGAACGAACTGCGAAGGCTCGAAAAGGTTTGAAAAAATTATTTATCAAATTATTAAACGTGCATTTAATGGTTTCCCATTGTTGTGCAGTGCGTTTGTTGTTTTATTTACTGTATAGCAGTCCGAAATTATACAGTAAATTAAGCTCGGGTCTCGGGATGAAAATAGGCTGAGAAAAGTCAGAAAACAGACGTCCTTTTGCTGGCTAGGATGAAAACAGCCAGCTGAAGAGTGAGAAAGCTATTCTTGTACGAGTTTGAAGACGTATTGATACTTGATCATATCCAATGTCATTTTCTTATTTCTGCTCCTTTAATTCTTTGTTCGAATGTGTTAAACGGCATTATGATATTTTAAGAAATAACTGACAACTAGATTGTTTATTTTTCGCGTTTACTCATGGCTAGTTGTTGTTTTCGGTACGAATGCGGAATGCTTTTTAAACAAAACGACACTGATGAAACTGGTACTAACCTAAACGGCATATTCTATGCTAAGTTTGTGTTGATTTTTTGTATCCTCTTCGGAGTGACGAAACTCTAATATATATGGTTTATAATATAACGAAAATTTGATTTAATTTCTTCACTGACAAACTTCGTGCACGTTTTGTAAAGACAATGACCCTTACTATAGCAACAAATAAACAATTACTGCATAATTAGTTCGGCAGTATAGCACAACCAATTAAAATTTGAAATGTACGTTTAGCATAGCGTGATAAAATGGTTCAATAAATAATTTTTCAAACCTTTTTGAGCCTTCGCTGTTCGCTCAAGACCGGCGGCCGTGTAAAAAAACATTTTGTGGGAGACTGAAATCTACCTGCAAACCGCGCAAGGGCCTGGAACTTTTTGCCACACTTTTTGCCCCACGAATGACTGGACGTTAGCGTTCCAGGTATCAGATTTTAACTTACATCGAGTTCACTGCCCTAATCTAAAAGCGGAATACACGTTTGGGCTACTGTGCCTATTAGCTTGAACTCACTGACTGAGGAGCCACGGAGCCACTGCAATGTATATCTCCGAAAGTGGCGTTGTATTGTGCAGTTTAGCCCTAATTACATAACATAATCACACTTGTGACCATTGATTAACCCTTACTACTATAATTAAACTTATACTTATACTTAATATTGAACTCTATTTTAATTACAACATGAACAAAATATGTGTAAATAATCTGCCTCTACAGGTTTAACTCTTTGCTGTCTGAGTTAAGATTAATTATTATGTATTTTTGCAAAGACAATTTTATTAATGTATCAGTCAATTTCAACTGTGATCACCCTCCACCCCTCCTTAATCCCCCCTCCCCACCCAAGAACTGACTTCTCCGCAGGCCCTCATTGCATCATGGACAGGTCACACGTTTTCTTGTGGGCCTGCAAGATCATGTAAGCAAAATGCATGGTGACTGATCAATATCCCATTATGCACAGCAAGACTAGGCCCTAGAGACCACAGTTTTGAGAGGGTCTGCAAGATCTTGTATGTAAACCAAATGGTTTCCAGCTGTTTTTCGACAAACATCTGTCTGAGTTATTTTAACTCTGTGTGTGACCCATGAGGAAATTTGGTCTAAACTTTCTTACAGATGACAATGAAGAAACCAGTATGTTTCAAAATTACCAACCATCTGCCCACAGTATTTATAGCAACAAAAATGAATTGAAGGAAAAAATATTGGCTGAACAAATGCAAATTCAACAGTCGGGAAAGTACAGGTTTTCTTATTGTTTTTTTTTGTTTTACTGAGCTATCGAATGGAAGACTGTCATCTAACCATGAGTTAATGAGATTAACATTAATTTTGTTAATTTGTAGGCTATAATGCTGTGTAATTCAAGTTTCAGTTTTTGAAACCGAAAAAGTATAAATCCAAGAGTCTCTGAGTAGACTACAGTGTATTTTCGTTGATTATTCCAGCCGAAAATTTATAAAGTTCAACTGTAATTGCCTTTATCATTAATTTATTCATTTTAAACTCAAATTCGTATGGCACACGTCTTAATGTCCTTCAAAATGTTTGGATATAGCCATGGCTATTAACAATGGCTTGATAATTATGCAAGTTTGTTCTGTGCCAAGTTTTGCCAAATTTTATACAGGATCTTGCAATGCAGACCCCCTCAAAAATGTAACTGGTCGATACTGCAATGAGGGCCTGCAGAGGAGGCAGACCCAAGGGGGGGTGATTGCAGTTGGAATTGACTTGTACATACAGTAGACAAGGACAAGTTAATATAGCTAATAAATGTAAACTCAGGGCTGATCTTAGAATTTTAGAACATACCAAGAGTGGCCTTTGCCTATGAAGGAGCACTTCACTTGTCACTTTTACAGTACTGTAGTTCTAAAATATTTCAGCAAGTACATATAAATACTTACTAAAACCTAATTATCAAGTGGATATTTAATGAACATTAGTCACATGACTTACTAAATTACTGATCAAGTCAAATCTAGCATCACATTGGAAACATATGTAGTCCATCCCAGTTGGTTCTGTGGCTTTCAGCTCATGAGTCAACAGATGTTGATCAAATATTTCAAGACCAAATGTCCCTTTGCAGAAATGACATTTGAAAAGTTTTTCTTTTGTATGAGTTCTCAAATGGTGTCGCTGTAAGTTATTTGATTGGGAAAATGATTTGTCACAGACATCACATTTGAATGGTTTCTCTCCAGTATGACATCTCTGATGACATCGTAAGTTACTTGGCATGGAAAATGTCTTGTTACATATATCACAGTTATATGGTTTCTCTCCAGTATGTGTTCTTTTATGAGATCTTAAGTTACCTAACTGGGAAAATGTCTTGTCACAAATATCACACCTAAATGGTTTCTCTCCAGTATGTGTTCTCTTATGCTGTTGTAAGTCAACTGAGTAGAAAAATGCCTTGTCACAGATATCACATTTGAATGGTCTCTTTCCAGTATGACATCTCTGATGACGTCGTAAGTACCTTGGCATGGAGAATGTCTTGTTACATATATCACAGGTATATGGTTTCTCTCCAGTATGTGTTATTTTATGAGATCTTAAGTGACCTAACTTGGAAAATGTCTTGTCACAGACATCACATTTGTATGGTTTCTCTCCAGTATGTGTTATTTTATGAGATGTTAAGTTACTTGACTGGGAAAATGTCTTGTCACAGACATCACATTTGAATGGTTTCTCTCCAGTATGTGTCCTTTTATGAGATCTTAAGTGACCTAACTTGGAAAATGTCTTGTCACAGACATCACATTTGTATGGTTTCTCTCCAGTATGTGTTATTTTATGAGATGTTAAGTTACTTGACTGGGAAAATGTCTTGTCACAGACATCACATTTGAATGGTTTCTCTCCAGTATGTGTCCTTTTATGAGATCTTAAGTGACCTAACTTGGAAAATGTCTTGTCACAGACATCACATTTGTATGGTTTCTCTCCAGTATGTGTTATTTTATGAGATGTTAAGTTACTTGACTGGGAAAATGTCTTGTCACAGACATCACATTTGAATGGTTTCTCTCCAGTATGTGTCCTTTTATGAGATCTTAAGTGACCAAACTGGGAAAATGTCTTGTCACAGACATCACATTTGAATGGTTTCTCTCCAGTATGTGTCCTTTTATGAGATCTTAAGTGACCTAACTGGGAAAATGTCTTGTCACAGGCATCACATTTGAATGGTTTCTTTCCAGTATGTGTTCTTTTATGAGATATTAAGTGACCTAACTGGGAAAATGTCTTGTCACAAACATCACATTTGAATGGTTTCTCTCCAGTATGTGTTCTTTCATGATTTCTTAAGGTAGTTGAATGGGAGAATATTTTGTCACAAACATCACACTTGTATGGTTTCTCTTCGCGGGTACGTTTTTCCTTATGGGTCATAATATAAAGTCTTAAATTTGAAGAACAACCAAATTCTTGTTGCAAGCAAGTTTTTCTCTTCAGTAGTAGGAAATTCTTTTAGTCCTGTAACGTTTTCCAATCAAGATAATAGAAAGCTCTTTACCTTATCAACTCCCTTTACTTGTCGACTGGATTTCTACCTGAGTTTGAACAAAATTTCAAAACGATAAAGCCAGTGTAAGTTTGTAACCAAGGGAGCCAGTTCCGGTATATATCATTAATAACAGCGCTGTGTAGTAACGAGATACAAGGATACATGGATAAAGTCAGTAAATAGACGTACACAGTACTAAATTTGGAGGGTCGCAATCCCCAGTGGGCATCTCGGGCCGGCAATCATTACACCAAATTAGCGAGTCGCCAAGGCACAGAATAAGGATCAACCAGAAGTCCAACTCAGCGTCGGCACCTTTGATGTAAGCGTCCTCGCGAAATGTCGGCCTGCGATCCCGGCGCCATTTTGAAAGTAAGTGCCACCTGGAAATTAGCCCTCTCGTCCCTGCGACCCTCGGGCTCCCGTATTCAATTACTCTTAGCCTTCTTGTGACCTTTTAATTAAATTTATATTGTTATATATATATAAATAATATTTAGTTAAGCAAATAAGTAATTTACTTTAGAAAATGGTTCTTTGGAAATAAAATTATTTGACCACAAGGTTATTAAAACTTCAGTACGCAGATACTACGGGTAAAAGTCCGTGGAAAAAAAGTCCTGCACTCATGAAGCGGGCTTTACATTTCTCGATTACGGTGAGAACATTTTGAACATTTTAAAAAGTTACAGGTAACACTACGATTTGAAATATATACCGAATGAAAGCTTATAAAATTTCTAACAACATACGTACCCGATGTATTTCAACAATGCGTAGTTCCGAAAATTTTAGCCATCTTCTATAAACAAATGTGGAGTTTATACAATTCTGGATTATGCCGACAGCTTCGTGAGTGCAGGACTTTTTTGCCACGGAGTTTTACCCGTAGTAGCCGCGTACTGAAGTTTTAATAACCCCGTGGTCAAAGAATTTCATATCCAAAGAATCGTTTTCTAAAGTAAATTACTTATTTACTTAACTAAATATTATTTATATATATATAGATAATAATATGAAGTTAATTAAAAGGTCACAAGACGGCCAAGAGTAATTGATTACAGGAGCCCGAGGGTCGCAAGGACGAGAAGGCTAATTTTCCGGGGACACTTACTTTCAAAATGGCCGACTGGCGCATGCGCATAAAAATAATGGGAAACTTTTTTCCGCGAGTTGGACTTCTGGTTGATCCTTATTCTGTGGCCAAGGCCCTGCCTCCTCCACAGGCCCTATTGCATCATGGACAGGTCACACACGCCGAATTTAGGGCCTGCAAGATCCTGTAAAAAATTTGGCAAAACTTGGCACGGAATAAATTTGCATAATTAACTACCATTGTTAATAGCCATGGCTATTTCCGAAGATTTTGAAGGACATTGAAGACTTATGACATACGAATCCAGCTTTAAAATGCAGGAATTGTTGAAGAAAGCAATTACGGTTGAATTTTGTCAACTTTAGCCCGGAATAATCAACGAAAATACACTTTAGTCTACCCAGAGACTCTTTGGTTTATACTTTTTCGGTTTCCACAACAACTGAAACTTGAATAATACGCTACACTATAGCCTACAATTTAACAAAATTAAATCTCATTAACTCTTGGTCAGTTGACAGTCTTCGATAGCTAAATAAACCAAAAAACTGATACGAAAAACCTGTTACTTTCCTGACCGTCGAACTTGCTTTTGTTCGGCAAATATTTTCCCCTTCAATTCCTTTTTAATTTGTCGCTAAAAATATTATTGGCAGAAGGTCGGTAATTCTAAAACATATTGGTTTCTTCATTGTCATGATCTGTAAGAAAGTTTAGACCGAATTTCCTGGTGGGTCACAGTGTTAAAATAACTTGGACGTACGTTTGTCGAACAGTGGCTGGAAAGATTTTGCAGGCCCTCTCAAAACTATCGCCTAGCCTAGTCTCGCTGTGCATAATGGGATCAGTCACCATTTTGTTTACAGGATCTGGCAGGCCCTCTCAACAGTGCGACCTGTCCATGATGCAATAGGGCCTGTGGAGGAGGCAGGCCAAGGCCTGGCAGACCAGTCTGGTGCTGGCACACGAAGCGCGATCCTACTCATTTAGGTAATAGTGCTTGTGGTGTTCCTAATCCTGCGCGACCGAGAAACTCCTCTCAACCAGGGGATTACGGTCCACACTACTAGCCTAGTGGAGAAAGAAAGTAAATAATACAAGTACTCACCCATGATGTGGCTGCACAAACCTGAACCTATAGAAAAGGCGTAGGAAACAGCTGCAGCAGACACTGCAACATACTCAGGGACCGCGGAGCAGGCGGGCTGGGGGGCTTTAGCCCCCCCCCCCCCCAATAATTTTCAAAAATAAACAATATAAAGCCCAGCAAATGACGCTTAAACAAGACATTTAAAAGGAATAAAATCTATTTAAGGAAATGTAAGGAAACAGATTTTATTCCTTTCAAAATGGTTTATTTTAGAGACGTTTGCTGGGCTTTTCTACTGTTTTTGTAAGAATTTGTAAGAAACGTTTTAAACCGCAACTAGTAAATTTGATTGCATTTCCGGGGCTCTGACAGGCTTCAGATTTCAAAATTTCCCGGGGGAACATACCCCCGGACCCCCCTAAAAAGCTCACGTCTTCGGCGTTCGCTAGCCGCTCCCCAATCCAAAAATTGCTCCGCGGTCCCTGATACTGCAAAGTTAAAGCATAACACAAATGCAATGCAGATCACCCGGCCAACAAGGCCGAGATAGTTCAAGTAATATCCTGTCTAAGATAGTACAGTTAGGTTATGAAAGCAACATTAATTGACACAGGAAGACAACGTACAATACAAATTAGCTAATAAATTAATGTATCACCTGGCATGCCAGGGAAAGCAAGACTCACGGCGTCTGTGCTCACAGCTTACTTCTTCTACAGAGTAGACGGAGCAACAACGGTGGAGCAACCGTTGGCAATTAGCCGGGAGAGCCCACTCCCGGCGCTAGCAACAAAAGGTTCTGCGCAACGAACCTTGCTGAACACTAGAGGCGCATCTGGTGAAGGAATAGAGAGGCTCCAGGATTACAGTGGGAAGTGGGAGTGGTGTAGAGGACGCCCAGACGTGATAAACATTAGCTAACGGAGGCGCATCCGTTAGCAGTTGCGGATGCTTCAAACTCCAGGGCAGGAGGCATGTGGATTGGCGCTTGCACCATGCACCATGCGGATAACAGTGGTGAGTCTGTTAGCTAATGACCAAGTAACAACGGAGGCGCATCCGTTGGCAGTTGCAGAGGCTACAAACTCCCGTGCAAAGGGAGTGGGGTGTGGATTGGCGCTTGCACAACCACACGAATAACAAGTGCGAGTAACAAGGGAGGAGCACCCGTGAAACATGTATGGGAAACATTTGAAAGTGAAAATTTACGGATTAAAACGAACTCGAACCGCCATTGTGTGAAGCTATTTAAAGCATTACCGTCTACTGCATTTGCAAGCAAAAATAAGAGCAGACTATCTTTGAAAACAGTTTAAACATTAAATATAAAGATTAAACTGCACATATTTCCTGTTATTTCTTGAATGGGATGAGTAATTTTGAAGAACGAAGCAATTCTATTTGTTGACGTTTTACAAGTAATACTTGAAAATAAGGCCAGCTGTTGTTTTATTTTATAGGGATGCAACAACATATATTTTTTTCATAACTCATGTTTAAATTACTGCTTGGTGTCACCACCTTTGAGTTTGCTGTCATGTTGTTTGACATCAGTGTAATGTTTGTTTTAATAACCTAGCCTAAACTGTACAATACAACGCCACTTTCGGAGATATACGTACATTGCAGTGGCTCCGTGGCTCCTCAGTGAGTTCAGGCTAAAGAGCGTTTTCATCTGACGTCACGGCAGCCATATTTGTGTACCAAAACAATGAAATGGCGGCCATATTGGTGTACGGTATGGGAATTAGCTCTTTCTTATTCAAATATTTTGTATTGTTTCACCACCCCAATGGGGCCACCGATCACGTGAGTGAAAACGGTCTATAGGCACAGTAGCTCAGACGTGTACTCCGCTTTTAGATTAGGGTTGTGCGGATTGACAGTATGATAAATTCGGTTATAATTTGAGAAATGTTGCCTCTATAAAATAAACTTGTACGAAACGAATGTTTATTTCTTTGCTTACAAAAATATATACTGATACCATATTCCAGATTCTTTTCTTGCTTCCTCATCATTATTTGTACCCAAAACACAACATTTTCAGAAGATATAGAAGCAATCCAAAAAGATATTCTCGTTGAATTGCTTAATTTTTTGCCATATTGCCGCATGTTGCTTCGAACGGTTTTCTACATCCGTAGATAATTACATGAAGTACTAGATGAATGTCATGCTCAAAACAAAGATAGGGAATCATACGCAGAACGCGCTGGATGTCACTTTTAACAGTTTAACTTTCATATTGTTTACCTTGAGTGAGTTGACACTTCTAACAGCATTACTTTGAACGGACATGAAAGTTAAACTGTTAAAAGTAAGTTTATTTTGTAGATTTAACGAAAATACGGCAATATTTTCCAAACTATAACTGAATTCTCATTCAAATTCTGAATCAACTGTGATACAAAATGGAGGCATATTACTGATTATATGAAATATATAGCTGGAATAAAAACAAATTGTAAAATAAGTTTCTTTTCCTACCTACGTACCGACCCTGTCTTTTTTTGGACTTGTTATGGGAAGCAAAGCTTTTTTTTTGGCTTTAGTACTTGAGAATATTTGGTTTGGCTTGGTTCACTTAAATTGGTTCCGTAAGAAGACTGCCACTGCGGTCTGCAGTGCGCCGTGTTTACCCTGCGTAGCGGCCGTCTTTCTAGGGAGATGGTGGTGGTGGTGGTTGTGGTGGTGGTGGGTGGGGGTGTAAAGTGGGCGTATTGCGTTAGGGTAGTCAGAATTTCCGACACCTTGTGTTTTCTGAATTGTTTACTGTGAACAGCTTTCAAAGTTTGGTTTGTAAAAATAAGTATTCAATGACAAATGATGTATAGTATGTTAAAGGGCGGAGTTACGCGGGGTCAGCTTATTGTAATTTTCTATACGGCACAAACGTTGGCGGTTTGATTAGGGTTAGGTTTCATGGTTCCATTGTGAGGGGAGGGGGGTGGGGGGGAGGGGCAGATTATCGCAATGCTCCATACTAGAAACGTCCCCGGTTTGTGTTTAGGGTTAGGGTTCATGGTTCCATTGCATGGGGGTCAGGTTATCGTAATTTTCTTTACGCCAAACGTCCCCGGTTTGTGATGAGGGTTAGGGTCTATAGTTCCATGGCGGGTTGGCGGTTAGCCGCGAAGACGCGTAACCACGGAGGCGCGTAGGCTAGAGCTAGCTGCAATATATTGAGTAATGGCGTTGGCCTCAGTAATTATGTATTAAATACACACGACTGAAAATTGTTCAAATACCATGCAAGAATGATGAAGACGATGACGAACTCAGTGAGACTGCAGGACCTACCACAGCCATTGAGAATCAAAGAGAAATAGAAGCTGATAGATATCCAACTAGAAAAAGGGACAGACCATCGTATTACCATGATGAACAGAACAAGTAAAAATAAGTAGCAAGTAAGAAAGTTTGTGAAATGTCACAGTGAGTTTATCGAAAAATGATATGTGTAAAATAGTTGATATTTGTTACTGTTATATATATTATGACTGTATATTTTGCGTTTGAACAGAACATAAATTAAGAATGAACATGGGGAGGGATATAGTGTAGTGTACTTCATGTAAGTATGGTAAGAGGAACTACTCACTTGAGATTATAGATATTCATAAATGCACATGCGATTCTATAAGTTCCATGGCGGGTTGGCGGTTAGCCGCGTAGACGCGTAACCACGCGGAGGCTGGAGCTAGCTACAATATATTGAGTAATGGCGTTGGCCTCACTAATTATGTATTAAATCATTAACCGTGATTAAATACACACGACTGAAAATTGTTGTGGTATGATTATATTATACTTTAGGTCGTATATAAAATTATTTTTAATACACACTGTTAGGATTAAAGTAAAGTCAAAGGATATGCAAATTACATTACTGTATTATTTAAGGTAATATTATTAGGAAAGAGTTCAAGTCATGAACTGAACAGTTTGAGAGAAGCCTTATTTTAGTGTTACTACAGTTTGTTGTATTTTGAAATAGGGTGTGTGGTAGTGATTGTAGTGACGAGTTTGAAGAGGACATTATTCTGGAACTTTTTCGCACTTATTTGGGTTGTATATATAGATACCTCACTTGATCTAGAAATGTGAAAAAGAGGTCTGTGTCTTTGTTTCTGTACCGCTACATGAATTCGGCTAAGTGGGACGGATGGTTGTTTTTCCGGATTCCGAAGATTGGTAGGCTTGCTTTAAGATGACGCCAATGGCCCTCGATCTTGTTTGTATGCCAGCCTTGATCATTCACATATTCTTTTGAATGATTTACTGTTTGGTGACCATATCCATGACTCGCCAAGTTGATATAGGATTTCCAGCAATCAGAGATGTACTATCATGGTATGTGGTTCCATCCATTTCTTGAACAATGGAAGCAGCGTCTCTTCTTAATTGCGATCATGAACTGCAATCAAGAAACATTTGTTCGAATGCTCTTCGATTCCTCTTTATCAGCACCTAACTTAACTGTCGCCAAGCCACCAGACAATGGTAAACAACGAACTAAGGAATACATGCATTTTAATGATTTAAACTGTGTAATATCACTAACTTTCACGAGTACATGCATCAACAAAATCCAGTTGAATCGTTTTCAATTTTATTCTATCATAGGTGCAATGTGCATGAAAAATTAAAAATTTTCACGAATAGTAATACTGTAAATAATACACGGTTATATAGTCACTCTCCGGCAAGTTATTTTCCCACACCCGGTCCCCGTGATTGGCTGATCTATATTTGGCACAGTACCATTATAGTATTGATTTGATTGGTTCGCGGTGCACAAAGAGAACACAATATTGCTCACCGACAAGCAGGCCTTAGTGGGAGCGGGTTTACCGCCTCCCTAAGAACGATTGCGGGAGAAGCTAGAAATAATGAAATATTGCCGTCGACATTTGAGTTTTATGGCAATTCGCAATGCTTTGTGGTCTATCCAGCTGGGTAAGAAGCTTAATAGACGAGTTTCAGAGTGTTGCGCGCGCATCATTTCTCAAAAAACTGGCAAGCTCCACTCAAAGTAAACATACTGTTTAAAATCTACAAAGTTTAGATAGAGTTTCTAGATGTTTAACACTGTTATTCTGCTGTTGTTCGCTCGCTAGCAAGTCGTTTGCAACAATTTGTTTGCCATTGCTTACTTTGTGGGGAGCCCGTCAATGCCTTTGCAAAATGATGCGCGCGAAATACCCTGAAATTCACCTATTAAAAAGGTGATTGTCGATTACGTAGTGTTGAGACCCAATGAGGTAATTTTTTTTCTTTATAAACACTTTCGTGCCAACAAAGTCTAAGTATGATCGTTGTCGTATTGGTTAAAGCAATAATCAATCCAATTCACCTTTTACTTACTGGTATAGTGGTATTACCACATCCTGTGGAATATAATTATAATATTATTGCAACATATATATCCGGTATTTTAATTTTCTCGAACCGGATCGGATCGGACTTGAGCAGCTGTTTTCGGATCGGATCGGATCGTACTACGATTTGTTGGCTTCGGATCGGATCGGATTTGGATTGACAGTTTTGGCAAACCCTCAGATTACAAGGGGTCAATCCGATCCGACGCATACCACTAATGTACACTGACCTGAATTATCACAATTGTTTTGTGTTGTGTTTTTTTGTTGTGTTTTTTTTTTGTGTTTTTTTTTTTTTGGGGGGGGGGGGGGAGCTGGGCTGTTTGGGATAGAACCCTGCCTTGACGAGTAAAATCGTCTGGCGTTAGCCAGAGTAAAATTAATAAGTTGCGGAAAGGCAACTGTGGCCAGAAAATGGTTAACAATCATGCCAATAGTTTCATGTAGCGGTACACGTTATCAGCATCAACATTAAGTCTACACAAATCCTCAAGCCGGAAAGAAAAGGTATCAGCAATAATTTAAGGACTCTGGATAAGAGAATGGAGATAGAAAGAATTGAGTCTGAAAGGAAGGTTGACCTTATGCAACCTCGTTCCCAGGGCCTTTTTGAAATTGATAGGGCGGGAAAGCCCTGGCATCGGCTGGTAACTCTTCATTTTCATTGATTGATTGATTTTCTTAAACATTTCTCGGGAAACTAATTATGCATAGTTTTCTGCCAGTTTAATATGGTCAACTGGCATTAGAACTGGCATTAGTCAGAATGATTTTCCATACTAAACTAAATTGCCAATTTATTACAACCTCGTACCCAGGGCATTTTGCCTCCACGTTGGGAGGTCGGCGAAAATGGCCCTGGCATCGGCTGGTCACGTGACACCCAGAATTTTGGGGTGTTATGGCAAGAAAATTTATGCGGCTTTGTGTTTTGTTTTTGTATAATACGTATACATGAATAATAAATGAGAAATATTTAACGCTCTGCCGACTCACTCATGTGAACCTTTATCATAAAAGCAACTGGCTAGCGTTATTCTTCATACTCCCACGATTATCCAGGATACATCTAAATGTCATGAACAAACATATATCTAATGTTGTTCTTGACTTTAACCAAAGCTATCGTTAATCGTTTCCATTCTTTGGGTAAACTTTGCAGAGTGGATCTATCACAATTCAAATTTTCATGAATAAATTATACTCTGTCTGAATTAGTCGAGTTCTTAAACCGGCCAATCAGATTATAGAATCGACCAGCCGATGCCAGGGCCATTTTCGCCGACCTCCCGGCGTGGAGGCAAAATGCCCTGGGTACGAGGTTGAATTTATTACACTCAAGTATATTTCTGGGTGCTGTGACCAGCCGATGCCGGGGCCTTTTCCCGCTCTCTCAATTTCAAAAAGGCCCTGGGAACGAGAATGTTTCAACATCATAGCGTTTTATAATATGAAGGGCCGGGTGTTACAGAATCCTTTACAGTTTAAATGACGTAAATCCGCTCAAAAGAACCTACACGCACATTTGTTAAGTGGGCTCTTTCAACGACGGACGTGAATTGATCGAAAAACTAAAATCGCGAAATAGATCGAAAGGTATATACTCATGAAATCTGACTTTGATATCTGAAAATAATTTTATAGACACTATATAATAAATATATAAATTTTTATTATAGAAAGAAAGAAAGATAGAAACTTAATTTTCCATCGAATTGCAACTTTAACTATTAACACATGGGCAACTTTTGAACAACGCGGCTTCCGTTTTATGAAAAAGGTATAGTACGTATTTGTATTTAAATCGATTTTATGTAGACATAGAACATCAACATATATTAACGCATACTCCGTTTATAGTCAAATTCGACACATATATGTAAAACTTCGCTATTAATTGAAACTCGAACTCGGTTATCTCGAAAACTTCGCTATTTCAAACAAGAGTAATCCTCTACACACTTACTGTACACAGTGAACGACCCTGCTATGTGCCGAACCTTAAATAATAATTTGGGAGGTCTCAGATCTATTTATTGGGTCGCACCAAATGCTGTTTGGTGCTTCTGTGAACCTATAAATATAGATAATAGATTTTAAATTGATGCATACATTAGTCATTAGATATGGTATACATGCATGAGTACTTAAATCGATCTAAATCAACGTCGCACCAAATCATTAAGTACGACCAATGCAGTCGAACTTAATCGAAAGGTCGAGCCAAATAATAAGTGTCGTATACGTATTTGATTTAGACGCCGTGCTTGTCACATACCTAATCTCTCCTATTAGTTGGGCACTTGAAAAGCATGCCGTCTAAAACAGGTTCGTCAAGCTCAATTACTCGCTCAGAAAAGATTTCTGAGACCCGCAGACAGGGTTCGAACATGCAACCTTCTAATGACCGGTTAGATGTAGACGCTCTAACCATTGAGCCACTGAAATGGCGAATTTGAGATAACCAAGTTCGAGTTAGCGAGGTTTTGCTATATATAAAGAAGCCTTGTTTTGATCGGGTCAAGTATTTATGATTTTATGCAAAAATGTAAAATGTTCATATATAAAGTGTTGGAATGTTGGCAACAGATATATTAAAATCAGGAGAATTGTCCCATTTTACATTATATTTACGCAACACTGATATATCATGCAGCTAAACTAAACTAAACTAACCTTATTTATACTGGATAACTCTATCAGACTGTTATCCTCAGAAGTCCAGTAAGGGCGCCCACCCTCATTGGTCCAGTGTTACTACAGGAGGAAACCGGAGTACCCGGAGGAAACCTGTGGTGTTTGGCAGAGTCAAACTGGAAGCACTCTTCTCACATGCGGCCAAGGTGAATTTTTGTAATCAGATAACTGCACCGTGCAGGAATCGAACCCGGCTCGCAGAGGTGAAAGGCACGTGCACTAACCACTGTGCCACCAACAAAGAAGTAAGGAGTAATTAATTAGTCAAACATAAACTTCTGTCGAGTTGTAAAAGTCTTTATTCAGTTTGCCAACATTTCAAGGACGCAACTCTTTGTCAAGGTTAGAAAAATGTGCTTTTATATCCTATACTTAATAACAATTGTACCTTACCGAAACGTAGAGTTTTCGGCTTTAAACGGGTCTTTAAGCCCCGTTTACACTATTGCGATACGGCCAGTCTTCCGTTGAAAAATCACTACGTTTCTTTGTTGTGTTTACACTATTCCGGAGTGGTTTTCCGTAGCGTAGTCACTATACGCTTAGCACTCCGGCTGCAAATCACTACGATATGGTAAACTTTACCGTACCGTCATAGTGTAAACAGACGATTTTTTTGCTACGGAGGCTCACCCCAATCCGGACCACTATACCACCGTACCGTAATAGTGTAAACGTGGCTCTAGGCCTTTAGGTGTAAACACAACAAAGAAACGTAGTGATTTTTCAACGGAAGACTGACTAATTAAACTGAGTCATTAGTTCCGCCCGGGTGCTCGCAAAACAAAGTAAAACTCTACGTTTCGTGCGATACGGTGGAAGTGCATGGGAATATGGGCTTTACATATAATAGCCTCTTAAATCCTTAGGAATAAAAGTATCTACAGTGTGTATAAAAAAAACCTGAGCCCTTAGAAAACAACCTTAGTAGTTTGAATGCGTAAAACACACAGTCTTATACACCTGGGAAATTAAGATAACTTGAAGTGTATGTATGGTGAAAGTATTTAAAAGCTAGCTTTTTCGCTTCGTTTAACTTATTGTGCTGATTAATTTATAACGCAACGCTTTTAGGGCTTTCAAACTACTACAATAGGTTGTTTTCTAAGGGTTCAGTTTTTTTTTTATACACACTGTAGTTAATTATTCCCAAAATTAATTATTCTCTTTCCGTAGGCGTTAGGCCTATTACAATTAGTCTTTTAATAATCATAGCAATAACATCCGCCAAACTCTCGTGAAATGATCATGCATATCAAGTGCTCTTGGAAAATTTCTCTTTACCCCTTCCTATATATTTTTTAAGACTATTCTTATTATGGGCAACAAATCTTTTCCGAAAATTTATCGTACTTCCGACATAGCCATGTGGCACACTTCCCTTAGATAGGAATCGCAACCAAATATATAGTCCCCGAGCCCGGGCGTAGGGCCGAAGGCCCGGAGCCCGGTGAGGGTGCTAATCTCGACATGCGTGTAGTCCACTTTACACGCGTGGAGAAAAAGCGAGGGAGACGAAATCTGGAAATAGTTTATATATATATATATATATATTTATAAAATAGGTGGCGTCTTACGCACGCTGTGATTGGTCAATTACCGTGTTTATATCAGGCTATGTAAACACGGTTGTGATGTCACGGCACATTTTTTAGCCTTATTTCATAAACGAAATAGAAAATGGATGCCCTGTGTTTATATAACCTGATGCAAAACTCGAGTGAGTTGGGAGAATTCGAAAGTACTTATGTAAACCCTCGCCTACGGCTCGGGTTCACATAAACTTTCGAATTCTCCCAACTCACTCTCGTGTTTGCATCAGGCTATATAAACACGGGCGGCCATTTTTCTATTTCTTAATTATATATATATATATATATATAAAGTATAAAGTATAGTTTTACCTTAAAGTCTTCGCTACCAGAGGTTTCACCCTAAACGGGATCATCAGGCGACTCTGACCTGATGATCCCGTTTAGGGTGAAACCTCTGGTAGCGAAGACTTTAAGGTAAAACTATACTTTATACTTTGTATTTTGCTCTATCTATATGGTATTGAGCACTCTCTAACATTTCGTGAACCATAACTCACTTATATATATATATATGTATGGCACGGTGTCACGCGGTAAGAATAGTTGGACACTGGTGACTAGCGACGAAGAAAACTATATTAAAACTCTCAAACAAATAGTGTTTTGCTTTCGTTTATTTAAACGAAACGAAATGAAATGGAGCACGAAGAAAAGGATACAAACAACCCGTTTAATATATCTTGAAGAGAAACCAGAGAACTTGAAGAAACCAAACGCCGTATGGTAAACAAAAACTCGATCTGCAGTGTATGTAGCCCTGGTTTGAAGACACTCGGTGAGTCCATGGTCAAATTAATCGTCTTAAAGTGGTTAACGGTAGGATTCTTGTTGTTTTCAAGTTTTCGCTTAACCTAAACAATATTCAGCTTCACGTTTTCGTGCTTTCCCTTTGCTCATCCAAACCATAAGTCAGCTTAACTAAAGCTAACTTAAAACACTACCTTTAAGGCTTATTATTAACCGTGGTGGACGTGCATGCACTTTTTATTATTAAAAATACTCATGGGCTTTGTTGGTTTTCTTGGCTGTGTTTCGACTGAAACGTCTTTTGAATTCTTCTTTCTGGAATCCGATTCTACTGAATTGTTTTTATCTCAGACTCTATTATAAATGTAATTTCTGAGCTGTTAATTACTTTTAATACTGCCTTTGCAAAATGTACATGCATAGAGAAGCCATTTAAAGGCTTGCTAAAATTAATCCCATTTGAAACCTCCTAAAAACAATATATTTTTTACAACCAGAATTTAATAATGAAATCTAAATTTTGCTTTGATATGTTCAACTTTCATTAAATGATTTAAATCAGTTTTCTCATCCTATCGACCTATCCATAAATTGTATAATTTAATATCCCAAGGATTTAACATCATTTGTTTTTATATCTGATTGTTTTTGTATTGGCTGTATATTAGGATTTAGGAGTGCTTATTTTAATCAGGGGGTGGGTGGGTGTTTTAAAAAAGAATGTAAAAGCGGGCGAGGGGTTGTTGCGTTCATGTATTTCTAGTTTATATATACTTTAAGAATGTTCTTCCACAACGAAATTTCCAACGTTACATCTGAACATAATAATTTTCTTCATACCTTTTTTTATTACTATTTCTTTTCATTGGTTAGTAACACCAATCTCGTACCCAAGGCGTTGCTCTAGAATTGAAGCCAGCAAACAGTTTAAAAACACTGAATTATCGAATAATGTTCACGTTGTGAACTTGTTTAATTGATTTCTCGCTGTTCTGCAACACATGATTACACACGACAGATTTCAAATGCAGTTGAATACATGAATTAATTCTGACATTAGTCAAAATCTCAACAGCTTAGTTATAGCTATATATTATCATTTGCTTTAGACTGTAAACAGACTGTCTTTGGGGGAGGGGCTGGCTTTGGATTTACTTCTTGCGTCTAAAGTCCACGAGCCCAAGTTTTTTCTACGATAGAACTGATAGTCGAATTGATTTAAATCAGATCATTAAAATACGATGTACTGAGTTTGTTGAGGGCTTCAGTTATAGGGAATCCGTTTGATCGGTTTATCTTTGCGCTAAATGCATGGTGGTAGCCTGGTAATACAAACCATGTGCGGATTTTTATCAAATTCTTAGCGGAACCTATACAATATAAGACACATATAAGTTATTATTCATTACCCGAGGAGTAAAATTAAAAGCACGCTGTGTAGCTAAGCCAAAAATAAATCGCCACGGTTAGTTATACGAAATATTAATTCTTTGAAAGTTTTCATGGCGATAATGTAATATATATGAATTTTGTGGAAACACCTCATAAAATATTTATTTGCTAATAAATATTTTACGTGCCAAATATCTTCCTCATGTTCTGACGTCTCGAGTAGTCGCAAACTTCCGTTCTATATGCATGCTTTTTGTGTAGGCTGTATATAGCGTGTGTATGCGTAATTCTTAGTCACTTATACACTTGAGTGTTTAGCTAAGCTAGACGACATCAGTTCTTTATCAGTCGTTCAAATCTGTTCAAATAAAAAGACAGGATCTGATTTGTGAATCGATCTTTAGTTTTCAAAGAGAACAAACAAGGAAATGACCATTATCATACTTGTCTTTGACGGTAAGTTTACTGAGAGTAGCTATATAGACTATAATCGAAACTGATATAGTAAGGTCAGATATACTGCCGAAACAGACGTTTCGAGCGAAGGCCCGTCGTCATGCAGGTAGGAGTCTAACGTTTCGCCACACTCTTTACGTTTCTCTCTGACGAATTAAGGGCCTTTGCTCGAAACGTTAGACTGGCTACGTTCTCTGTTTCGGCAATATATCTATAACCTTACTATATTTCGATTGTTGTTTCTAGAGGGTCCTGAAGGGGGGTCCAGATCCAATTTTCCCAGCGTAGTTTGTTACGAATTTTACCCTTCAGGATCCTCTTTCTACACTGCTTTCGCAGCACGCTACTTTTATTTCACTATATGGACTATCGTTGGATCTAAAATATAAATATGAATGCTTGGGCACAAATTACCCTTTATATAGCAACTGGAAAGGAGCACTGAGTTCATAAGCACTGTGTTTGATTCAGTTTCTTTGTCTTACGTACATTTTCTGAGATTACACCTATAGCTAGCTCAACATAGGATATCATTTAACCCTTTCATTCGCATAGACTTGTTGTGGTACAACTTTATCTTTTTACTCTGTTAACGCCGGACGATTTTACTCGTCCAGAGGAGACGTCTGCGAAAGCCATACATGAAAGGGTTATATAAACACATGTTGATTAACCCTTTCACACGTATTTTTGTCGTGGAACAACTTTATGTTTTTACTCTAACATCAGACGACTTTAATACTCATTGTTCAGGAGAGACGTCTTCAGTAGAAAGCCATATGTGAAATAGACGGACGGCCAACCTCGATAAAAGTGTCTCAAAAACACCGTTGATGGCATTTTTTGTTACAAGCAGGCAACCATGCTAAATCGTATCGGATAGTGTATACTTTGAAGGTGAGGGGTGTTGGCAGCCGTAATTATTGATTTATATACTAAAATTTAGAGCTTTTTTAAAGCACAATGTGATGGATGGGATATCTGTAAAGTGCTGCCTATTTACGTGTGTTTTATTTGAATCAGTAGCTAAATTTAGAATGCTATCCAATCAGCGTGCCTCTAGTTTTGCTTAACCTAATTCGCATAACTCACAATCATAAACAAACAAGAAATATGGCGTGAATACACCTAAATATAATACTTCGAAGAAAGGCCACAAAAAGGTAAGCTTGCCAAGAATCAGAAATTTATTGGATCTGGTAGCTACAGGAAGGTCTCATATTCGTAAATTACTTCGTTTTATTTTGGTAATTTGCCGATACCGCCGTCTATCTACTGTTATAAAGCTGAGCTTTTGTACTATAGTATAGTATTGCTCATAATATCCTTAGACATTTAACTCACCGGTTCAACAGTACTATCTTGTGATACACGGAAGGCAACCGGTCTAGTCATCTTGATCAATGTCTAAGCTACATTTCTATGCTGGTTGCCTGCTTGTAACAAAAAGTTTTCAGATTGTTGTGGCTGTTCTTCTAAGTGTTATATTTAGGCGAATTTGCGCCATGTTTCTTGTTTGTTTATAATTGTGAGCTATGCGAATTAGAATAATCAGAACTTCAGGCACGCTGATTGGATAGCATTCTGGATTTGTAATTCAAATAATACACAAACGTAAATAGGCATCGCTTTACAGATATCCCATCCATCACATTGTGCTTTCAAAAAGCTCGAAATTTTAGTATATAAATCAATAATCACGACTGCCAACACCCCTCACCTTCAAAGTATACACTATCCGATATGATTTAGCATGGTTGCCTGCTTGTAACAAAAAATGCCATAAAAAGTAATATTTTGAAGCCTTGGCGGCCCTCTAAAAGGGTTAATTGGAATGGCTCGTTTCCGGCATATCATTTATATATGAATAGTGATACGAAATTAATTTCCATAGCCTGAGTGACTAGCTATTAGAGAATAACAAGGATGCACGGATCTCTCATTAGTCGCACCTATACGCTATATCCACTATACGACATATTTTTTCTTCTACTGTAAATTGTGTTGCGGGGATTGCTTTACACTGTTTTGTATCACATTGATCTAGATATTACTTTTACATTCTGGTTTTATATAGTGACTGCATGTTTTCTACCATTCCCCCACGCACACTGTAATCCTGGTTATGGTTGACTTTAATATAGCTAGACTGACTATAATGTACAGTGAATCACTGTGTATACATACACTGATTTGTATCTTGATATCTTGACATTATCCTACCCTGATTCTCCCACGTACACATGCAGTCTATTCAATGAAAAATACTACTCTAGCTTTTTATGCCTCTGAAGCTTTTTGACTTTTGCGCATCCCTATGATCTATAGGGATTCCGCAGCGTTAGCCTATATCAGTTTTAGCAACACTCATGTAGAGCAGTGGGCAGCACCGTAGTACGTCATTTTTAGCAACACTCATGTAGAGCAGTGGGCAGCACCGATACCTAGCAACCCACTCATATAGAGTAAGTTTGCAGGGTCATTTCGGTAAAGCGCGCAGAATTTATGTTTATTTTATCGCAGATATGTAGATGACACTTTTTGTGTATTTCATAATGAAAACGATGCTATGTTATTTTTCACCTGCCTAAACTCACAACATCCTAATATCAAATTCACTTTTGAAAAAGAAAAAAAAATGGAACTACCTTTTCGTGATATATTGCTCACCAAATCATCAAATACAGGCACTATACCTCCATATTTCACAAGAAAACATATACTGGGCTTCTTATGAAGTTTTTCAGTGAATTTTTTTTTTATATTGGCAAAACTACTCGTCATCTCACCACTAGGATTAAGGAACACGTTTTAACGGACAAAAATTCGCACATCTTTAAACATTTTCAAAAATCCCCGACTTCTGAAAATCAATACCCTCCATCTTGCTTTAAAATTTTAGATTCTGCTAAGTCGGTTTTTCACCTAAAACTTAACGAAGCTTTACACATTAAAAAATTAAACCTGAACTCAATATTCAAGTCCACCATTTCAACACTATATTCAGCTTATAATTTCAACACACTATTTTTATATTTATTTCTTAGTTTGTTTTATTAACATACCCTGTAATTATAATCTGTTTACACTTATAGTTTATCTTATTATAATGTAAATTCCATTACACGAGTTCTATATATTCTTTAATTAGCATATACATATAAGCAACTGAACATTTGGGTATTTCAGTAATTTTGCCCGTTGTTATTTGAATTTAAGTTTGAATTTGAATTTTATAATCCTTTATTCACAGTATATATAAAGACACTTGTATTCATTATTTTGTAAATTAGTTAACCGTTTATCTGTACTGAAGATGGCATAAGTTTTTCCGAAACATGTCTACAATTAAAAATTTGCCGTATATTTGATATATATTTATATATAAATATATATTTATTTATTTATATATATATATATATATATATATGTAATATTTATAAACCGCGCAGGAGGGCTTTATCGGATATAAAACACGAGGCGATAGCCGAGTGTTTTAGAGCCGATAAAGCCCGTACTGCAAGGTTTTTTAAATGGCTTCTAAAAAGAATCACTTCATACGTTCATTGGCATAGTAATTTTGAAAATTAAGCTTATCTCAGCCGTTAAAAACCAGCGAGAAACTTAGAGCGAGTCTATATCACATATATAGATCCGATACGCTCATGATTTTTCTTTGTGTTTTCCTCATGAATTATTAATGATTTTAGAAATATATATATATATATATATATATATATATATATATATATATATATATGGAAGATATTAAAATTGCAGCCAGGAAGATTCATCCTAAAGGTTTTTACTCAACCACAAATACTCCGTAAGGAATAGCGTCGAATTTGCTCAGAAAATTAAAGACGAAGAAATATCCGAAGACGAAACTATCGTTTACAAGAAGATAAGAGTTTAACTGACCGGACCGATATTTCTATCTCTAACATTTTAAGACTACTCGAGGTTGTATTGACGAACAGTTTCTTTACATACAACGGTGAATATTATAAACAGATATTTGGATGTGCTATGGGTTCTCCCATAAGCGCAACCATAGCCGACATCGTCATGGAACACATAGAAGATTTAGCGATTTCATCTGCCCCAAATCCTCCGAAGTGGTGGTTTAGATTTGTGGATGACAGCCATGCATGCATTAAAACAGAACATATACAGGAATTCCATCATCATGTCAATTCTGTCAACCCTCACATACAGTTTACCACCATTGAAACAGAAAAGGACAATCAACTCCCTTTCTCAGACCGAACATGACCACCAGAAAACAGGGACGAATACAAATAGACATATATCGGAAACCCACTCATACTGACAAATATTTAGATTATAATTCTCACCACCCCACCACACATAAACAATCGGTTGTTAATACACTTTTGGACAGAGCTGAAAAGATTTCATCCTCTAGAGCTGGGAAACGCAGGGAAAGAAAACATGTCATGAAAGTGCTTAGGGAGAATGGCTATCCGTATGATTTTATCAAGAGATGTGATTCAGTGACAAAGATAAAATACCCGAAAAATCTTCATCCAGCTTCGTTTTGTTACCATATGTTAAAGGTATTTCCGAAAGAATCACCAAGGTCTTACGACGCGAGAATGTGAAGTACTATTTCTTATCCGAGAGGCTGTATTTGCAGTAGCGTTCTCAATACGAGTCATTAGTTCCGCTCCAAGGCGCAGTTGGTAACAGTTTTTGATTGTCAGACTGCTTAACTATGCATAACATTTAGTTTTATTCTTTTCCCGAATTGTTTAATCATGTGTTTTGGACTGTCCACTTGTATTTTCCATTTTTCAAGAAACTGTATGGAGCCACCTTATCTCGAAAACAATCTATGAATTAGATGCCCGAGTTAAGCCCCGACGACATTTAATGGTGTAAACGAATAGCGCAAAATTCAACGGTTTTTTTTACCAAAACGTCTTTTTAGCATTTTGATAAACGCGGTTATACGTTTTTAATAGTCAGTGTAAACACATTAAAAAACCTTTATTATAATATATATATATATATATATATATATATATATACAAACGAGCACGTCTGATTTTGTTCACGGAATATGAAAGAAGTGCTCAATACCATAAAGATAGAGCGAATATAGTTTAAGTGGGCTTACCTCAAAATGTTGAGTGTCGCAACTGTCAGTTTCACGCGGGGCGATCTTCAGGCGACAGAGCAATCTCGTTCCCAGAGCCCACGTTCCCCACCCGGGAAACGAGAGACTCTGGGATAATACAGTCTGGTTCCTAGGCCTCTCTTTTTAACGTCGAGCGGCAGACCGAAATTGTGAGAGGCCTGGAATAAAATGTTTTGCTTGGCCCCAAATTATGCAGGCACCAAACAGCCGTTTGGCGGAAAACCAAGGCAGATAACACTCACTCACGTCGGTCTGCACAATTCTTTATAACATCATATAGCAAGGTTGGTCAACACAATCACTTCCTACGCCGAACACTACTTTATAAAGCCTCGTATGTAACAACCTTTTAACGTAATGTAAAACAAATAACCCTACTCGTTTGCTGTCTGCTCTCAAGAAGAAGAAGTTTGTTTAAGTGCCCTCGTTCATAAAGATTAAAGAATCCGAGCTCCAGCAGGATTCATGATAGATAAAGATGAACTTTTTCCGCCAGTCCTCTCGCTCGATCCCTATTCTGTGACGGCACCAAAATACGTTCGAGAGAAAAGAGGACTAGGAACTAGTCTGGGGATAATCCGTTTCAAACACTGACCTATATATATAACTGGACTGCGTGCTCCTATTACCTTTGAGTTAGGAAAAGTGTCCCCAAAATCGTTTTCAAAATGGCGGCATTTATGGGTCCTTTTGCTAATGATGCAGGTCGCTGACCGATACCTAAGGACCGGACTGATGACGCATGTTTTTAAAACTGCCTGCATGTATTTTGCTCGGCATTCAGTCGAATTATGTTATTTATAACTCGATAAAGTCTTCATATTTATAGAAGATGAAAGCTTTCTGACTGACAGGTTTTGACGGTCTTCCACTGTCCCCTATTGCCGTGTTCGTGCCGTACGCCGGCCGGCACGTCTTTAATTCAGATTGCTAGAAAGCTACAACAGTAATTGTCTAGCCAGGAATATTATTATTATTGTAGTTCAGAACTACAATAAGACTCTTATCATGAAAACGTCCCGGGCCGCTCAGCAACAAACATAAATAATATACATGGAAAAACCACCGAAATATTTTTCTTACACAAACTCGAGATCATGTTCTACTGATATTCCTATTTGTTCAGACAAGTAATTCAGCAGGCCTCTTGAGTCGTTCCACAAGAAATTAACAATGACCAACTGTGCATGCATTAACTCTTTCCTGTCCGAATTGGTCTTTAGTATTTTATTCTGGCTAACGCCAGACGATTTTATTCACCACTGTCTGGGGAAGTCCCCGGACAGGAACGATTTATAAACTATCTCTAAACATGAGCCGGACTAGCCCGGTTAACTGGGCTCACGCGATTGATTAATAGGATCTTACTGTGGTTTTGAAACTCGCATAAACTAAATGTACAAAGAAGAATTGGTTTAGTTTAGATGTAAACTAATCCTAACGTTGATTAAAATCTTTTTTTGTGTCCGAGGAAAGAATTTCGTGACACGAGTCAGCTAGCCTGGCCCGTGGAACAGCCCCTAACTCTTTCGATCCTGTCCGAATTGGTCTTTCAGGGGCGGATCTAGCGTTAGTCAAATAAGTCAGACGACTAAGGTAAAAAAAAATAGCGATTGCAAAAAAAAGTCCGGTTAAAAACGACATAATAGCAGCGAGAACAATTGCGGAAAATGTAATTCGTCACCAAGACCATTTGCGGGAAGGCGTGCGGACGTTTTATACCTCCTGGTGGCACTGATTAGGTTTGCCGAATTTGGCAGCCATTTTGACTTATTTACCCCGTTTTAGCCACTCTGATTGGTCAAAACAAGGTAAATTCTGAGCACTGATTGGTTTGCCGTATCTGGCAGCCATTTTGACTTATTTGACCCGATTTAGCCATTTTCATTGGTTGAACACGGCTTGCTCCAAATCTCGACTGATTTACCTCAAATTGAGCAATCTGATTGGCTATGTAGAACCTTTACTAACTTGCCAGCCACCAAGTGTGCGATCTGTTTGCCTCGATCATGGCTTCTACAAGCATATTTGATCGCGCGCGCGATCAGCTTTAAAAAGCAACAACAAGGTGTTATTGCGACAAATATGTGCATCGATTTCATCTGAAAGCGTCATGGTTTGTCGAGTTCTCGGTAACTAAAGAAGAATATTTTCTCAAGACTGCTTTACCTAATATAAATACCTCAACACGTGAAGCCGTGAAGGGCATTCTCTCGCTCAAAAAGTCCAAGGCAAGTTTAATTTAAAATGTTTTCATATATTCATTATGATTGGTGTTTATGAAGCTGTCCGACGCAATAGTGCTGTATTGCTTTCAATTCTTGAGGTCATAACTGGTCTCGGAGCGCGAAAATGTTTATGAATTTATCAGCCTATACTGATAAAAGTTTTTCGAAATTACAAGCTGACAGCTATTTTGTTGCACTTTCGAAAGGCAGCTTGAGATACGTGAAATATCTGACAACACGATTCATTATTCCCGTGTTTATGGTCGTTCTACGAGATAAAAGATTGCTAGATTTGTTAAATTTATTCAGGGTTTTGGTTTCAATTTCAAAATACGTCTGGCTGCGGGCATGCAAGTTAGGGTTTTCCCTGTATTTGTGTAAAATCTGTGTCCTCATTTGAACTCGGTAAACAGTCGTAATTTATAAGTTTTAAAGTAGGTAATGAGAACCACACGGGTGTTAAAGTAGCGTGATAGCAGATATAAGGGAGTAAATCGTCGACGGAGATATTTGATTTTATACTAACAAAGCGCGAATGAATATAATGAATATTAGCTCATTAGCCTGTGGCTATATATGTTGCGTATCAAATGACGGGAACCAAGGCCTGTTAGACATGCAGTATAAATTACATAAATAATTATAAATAAGGTTTCACAAACAAAGAATGATGCGTATACGTAACGTAGCAATGTGCAACATACTTTGGGACACAAGGCGCCATTAAAAACATGTTTTAAGACTTTTAAAATTGTGCTCAAAATTGCTGTTAGAGTGCGGAAAACGCCGTTTCAGAGACCCAAATTTTAAAAATTTCCCAGGGGGGCGCATGCCGTAAAAATGTGGACTTCAACAAATTTGACTAAGGTATAAATATTCCTAGATCCGCCCCTGTCTTTAGTGTTTTATTCTGGCTAACGCCGGACGATTTTATTCACCTTGGGGGAAGCCCTCGGACAGGAACGATTTATAAACTACGTCTCTAACTCTTTCCTGTCCGAATTGGTCTTTAGTATTTTATTCTGGCTAACGCCAGACGATTTTATTCACTTCTGGGGAAGCCCTCGCACAGGAACGAGTTATTATAATTATTAAAGTAAGAAAATCGCTTTGTATTTACATAAATATTATTTTTTTGCTGCCATAAGTACATGTCAGTGGTCGCTACCATTAGCAGAAATTTATGGAAATGCCGCCATTTTGAAAGTGAAAATGGGGACACATTTTTGGCCAGCACACGCAGTCCAGTTATATATATAGGTCAGTGGTTTCAAATCGTTACTGGCTGAATAGTGAGCATGAGTTGGTTTGAAGTGACCGGAAGTAGAATTAATAAAACCAAAATAACAAAGATGTCGGACGACAAGGCTCCAGTGAAGTCGTTGCCACGATCGATATCTTCGCCGTATGTGTATAGATGCTGTAATTCCAGCTTCGCCAGCAACCTCATTGACTTGTTTGGGCTCTTGTATTTCATCAATAGATTACGCTTTCCGCCTGGTCAATCTATAGCAAATATTAAGGAGAACATACTATCCAGATTCCGCTCGGATATTTACGCATGCGTACCTCAACCGGAATAACAAGAATCCTGCGATTTGAAACGGATTATCCCAGAGCAACCTCGTGCCCAGGGCCATTTGTGGGGGCTGGGCCAAGATGGCGGCCAAAAACAAAATGGCGGGAACCGAAATGGCCCTGGCACAGGCTGCAATATTTTTCTGAATATTTAGTTCAGTTTGACTGACCCAAACTGAAAACAATCAAAACATTCATTTCCAAATACATTGTCGAATTATTAAAATAAATACGCTTTTAATAAATATCTGTAAATGCTTATTATTTATCATTTGCTTCACGAAAACAAGGCCTTGTTTTCGTGAGTTTTCGGTGGATTCAATTCAGCGTTTTGAAAAACATTTAGGCTTCGTTTAATCGAGAATTCTTGTTTGAAAAAAGCCTGCTTCTGAATGGCCAAACACGTAAATTCTGCCCTGTGTTGTACTTTCCTTTCGCAGCCAAAATACTTTTTGACTTTGTTCACCAAGTATTTCGTTCGCCCGATTTAGAAAACACACTAAATTGCCGTCCCATGGACTTCGTTGTATGGCAGCCAGGGCACAGAGACGACACGACCCATCATTACATATTCTTCCGACGTTTTTACGGGTGTTTCGCCAGCTTTTCTCACGTGCACATTTTCATTCATTCTGAAGTTGTTTTTAACAGCCGGCAATTCTGGTATCACTTATTCGCACTAATTTAATCTAATTTGAGCCTATAAACAAATGCCCGCGAGTTAGCCTGCCGCCCGCCTTGTTTCCACCAATCAGAATACATAAAACATCCAGTGTTATCTGGACCAATCAGATGTGGTGACAGTATGATTATACCGACCGCTTTTAAGGTGGCTCCATACAGTTTCTAGAAAAATGGAAAATACAAGTTTGAGAGTCCAAAACACGTGCATAAACAATTCGGAAAAATAATAAAACTAAATGTTATGCATAGTTAAACAGTCTGACAATCAAAAACTGTTACCAAATAAATTGCAACAGTTGTTGTTATGGCAACAATGACGTTTCAAAATGGCTGCCAATTACCATTCAAACTAATTTAATTCAAAAAAAACTTTGGTGACCCCAATTTTTTTATCTTAAAACTTTTCTTAAAGTATGAGTAATCAATGGGCCTATTTAAAAAAAAAATGCAGATCCAAATTTTTTAAAAATTAACGAACATGATTTTTTGGAAGAAAAAAGTTATTCCCTCTACAGAATTTTTTTTAAATCGGCCCATTGATTACTCAAAATTCAAGAAAAGTTTTAATGAAAAAAAAATTGGGGGTCACCAAAGTTTTTTTCGAATTAAATTAGTTTGAAAGGTGATTGGCAGCCATTTTGAAACGTCATTGTTGCCATAGCAGCAACTGTTGCTATTTATTTGGTAACAGTTTTTGATTGTCAGACTGTTTAAGTATGCATAACATTTAGTTTTTTTCTTTTTACGAATTGTCTATGCACGTGTGTTGGACTCTCAAACTTGTATTTTCCATTTTTCTAGAAACTGTATGGAGCCACCTTAAGATACGAGCGGCCGTCCGCACCCTATTTTCCTCGCACATTTGACCGGACTCAGCATAGGAATACCCCCTCTAGTCTTATATTATGATCTCTATGGTGTTGAGTACACGACGTTCATAACAAACTACCGCTGGGCTTTCTACAAATTACAGGCTTCAAAAATTCCGTGGCGAGCTCGGAATATTACTATAAAATGCTCTTAAATATGTCTAAATTCTAACGGGAAACTTAAGTTGTACTAAGATCATAATTAAGAACAATTTTAGCTAAGAAAATCTGAAACTAAAAATTGATCGTCAGCCTGTCAGCCTGTCTGTCAATACATTCCTTGCTTGTAACATGATTGATTGTTTGTGTATGACGTGTTTCTATCACGTGATCGTATATGCATAGATATGTTGAGCTATTGAGAGGTACAGCATGGTTCGATTCAGCCGTGACTGCATGGTTTAAACGGGTTTTTTTTATCAAATAATTTACATTATTCAACAATGAAACTTTTATATAAAGAATATGTTAAAGTCGGCTCTAAAACTCTAAAAACTGTTTTTCTTTTAATTGAAAATACCACTACAATGTATATTATCAAAATTATACATTAAAAAGGTTTTCACTTATATAAGAGCAATTTTGCTCTATATATATTATTTAAAAAAATAAACGACCTTATATTATGTGTTGCATATTATACAATACCCTGGTTGCTATGCGTGTTTTCATTGGTTGCCCACGATCTATTATTAGAGGACAGAGATCACGTCAGCTGACTTGCTTTTTTCCTTCTTCATGCCTCAAAATCCGGCAAGAGTTTCGATGAAAACCTTTTAAATTTTTGTATTGTATAAAACAAATAGATTCCATTTTTTGTTGTCTGTTTAGTTATAGATGCACAGAAGACGTAACAACATGGTAAGAACATCGACTGCGTCTTGTGAGCCAATTTTTTGTTCTTGCCACGTTGTGACGTCATCTGTGCATCTGTAACTGAACAAACAGCGACAAAATGGAATCGATTTGTTAAATATAACACAATTTATGTGAAGCCACGCCGTACTCTTCCCCAACAGCAACGAAGTTGTTCAAAACTAGTTACTTAAGGCACCGACAAATAAGGCACTGACCAATTCGATTCTAGATTTAATCTTTATATAATGACACTCCAGTCCTTCCCATAAAACAAGTTTATAAAGAAAATCGCCCTTTTATGCATTTTGTACATTTTTTGTGGTAAGAACTTTACTGTCGATCGTTGCCTTTCGTTAAGGACCATCTTTCCCAAACTAGCATGATCCACGCACCACAGGTTACAGTGTATTTGCTAACCCGCAAACATTTTTTTTTAGTTTCTGGCATCAGACATGTTCCACAAAAAGAGCAATCGTATCCGCAAGCAGCTTGAAAGACAAAAGGCAAAGCGAGAGGCGCTTCGTGATAAGGAGCTATTCATTCTCGATAACTCACTTCGCGAGAGCACCGTTGGACAACTAAGAGGACACACGATAGAAAACAAATGGAAAATCTATGAAGAGGTGAGAGAAATAGTTCATACTTTGTGTCATGGAACGAAATTACTTTATCTACGTATACGTAAAACAATACTGGAACAAGCAATTCGGTTAAAGTTAGTTTTTGGTTAAGAAAATATTATATCAGTAAACTATAAATGCGTAACCGTTGGCACAACAACTCCGCCTGTTTTTAAGCGCATCTTTGTAAATGCCCCACCTGATTTGTTTTGTATAAGTAACCCCAACCTCGTATCAAGGTTCTTATCTTCGCTGCTCCGCCCTGTTACATGCAGTTCTAGCTATATTTCCTTATAAGATTCGTGGCAAAACATGCTAATAATTTTCGGTTTAACGACTCAACGATTTTTCCATAATCCCTGGTTTTTATCATATTGTTTAACTTAATTTCATTTCAATTTCACTTCACTTTAATTTCACTTCAATTTCACTTCAATGTTACTTCAATGTTACTTCAATTTCATTTCAATTCCATTTCAATTTCATTAGAAATTTCATTCTAATTTCGTTTCAATTTCGTTTCAATTTCATTTCAATTTTATTTCACTTTCATTTCAATTTCATTTCAAATTTATTTCAATTCCCTATTTCAATTCCATATTTCAATTTCATATTTCAATTTCATTTCATATTTCAATTTCGTTTGAATTTCGTTTCAATTTCATTTCACTTTCATTTCAAATTTATTTCAATTCCATATTTCAAATTCAATTTCGTTCCAATTTCGTTTCAATTTCATTTCCTGGCATGATTCGTCACTCGGAGTAGCAACTAATATCATTATTTTTGGCCTCATGGCCTGACGAGCCATAAGAACGTCTGCGAAGGAGACTATAGGCCTGAGTTTGCTATCCCACAATAATTATTCCAGTAAGTTACAAATATTACATATTTGTTTAGATTAAAAAGATTGGATTCCAACACATCATTGTTGCGGCGTTCTCTCATATGACACGCGTGGGCGATACATTTTGTCGCCAGTTGGCCGAGAAAGGAGAGGATTTTAGTAAGTTTTACGCTTTTAGTGAGCTTCTTGAATCCATTGGCAAAGATAAGGTGCCAGATACCGAAACCATTCCAGTCGGTTTGGTCAAGATGAAAGAGTTGGGTGTTTGCAATCCTATCATCGAGGCAGACATCGTATACCCGGGCATCGACTACGAGAAGTTCGATGTTGAAAAAATCTGTGATCTGTTTTCGCAGAGGATGAAATGGGTCCGCGAGAATCTGTCAAAAGATGCCCGCATATTCTTCAACATACGCGATCTCCCAGAGGCTATGCAAATAAATAAAAAGCGCATCTTCAAAGTAATTCAATACCTATCTTCGCTGCCACCAAACGAGCGTCCCTTTGGGTTGATGTACGAGGAACCACGAGGAATATACCTCCCCGAGGAACTGGGTGCTTGGACAGCCGCTGTGCGCAAGAAGATGGACGATTGCGGCTTCAAAAACGGGCACTTGTTGGTACATGTGCACGAGCAGTGGGGACTGGCAAATATGACGCAGTTGGAGTGTATTATAAATGGAGCAACCGGCATCTGGGCCAGTCTGTGCGAAGAAGGAGCAGCCATGGGTCACGCGTGTTCAACCCTCACCTTGATGAATATGATACGTATGGGAAACAAGCGCGTCCTCAAGCAATACAACTGTCACGAGCTGCGTAGGGCCGCGCAGAACATCACCAGGTTGACCACTGGAAACGATCCCCATCCCAAGCAACCGATATACGGTGAAAGAGCTCTAGACATTGTCTTTAGTATGGGTGGCATGGGAAGTACGGGAAGCAAAGGAATCTCTATGCCATATCAGAAAGACGGCTGCATGGCAGAGTTCTTTGGGGAGAAGCCCGTCCAGAGAATGACCACTTTGTCTACACCACAGATGATTGTCGATAGGCTCAAGTGCATGTTTGGTGATGATCCACAGTTTACAATAGAAAGAGCCCAAAAAATGCTTAAGGTGATGCTAGAAGATCTTCACGAGAACAGAAAGGAAGAGTACATGAGTAAAGTTGGTCTTGCTGTCCTTTTTAATCGTGCCGACGGAAAGCTTACAAAGAAGATGTCCGATGTGATTGCAGAGGAAGAACCAAAGAGCGTCCGCGCCAGACGTTTGATCGCTGAGATCCGAGAGGAGTGGGATAAGTGGGATTTAAGAGAGAAAGTACAGAAGGATGATCAGCTTGAGTTCGATTCCTTCTATAATGGTTTCATGGCACCGTACTTTGGCTGTTACAGATGTGAGCCTACAAAGCTTGCCTTGAAAGCCATCGATATGGATGAAGACGGACAAGTGGATTGGAACGAATTTGCTCTGTACTTAAAGTGGGCAGTACGGGAATATCCTGAGACAGAGAATTCCGAAGAACTTTTGTCCATTGCTTTTCGTAAGGGTATTATCCCAGCCATGCAAGATTCAGTTTCTTGAAAGGCCGAGAGTGAACTAATGACGTTTTGGGTATACTCAAGTTTTAATTTACAGTTTAAATATGGTATATAGAAAATGTATGGACCAATGATTAGATTTTGAAATTAATAAATGTGCTGTGGTGACTGAAGTAGCTATTTCTTTCAGGGACGTAGCCAGGATTTTCAAATGGGGGGTGTAATAGTTAGGTATTAACAAGAACGTGATTGGGTACAATCCATGGTACCAAGTGGTGGAGGATATATATATTTATTATATAGCATGCTATCGTATATGAGCTTTTGCGTAATCTGATTGGTTCCCTACTACCAGGCTATCAGCTCATATCCTACCACTGATCTCAAATAATATACTTAATGAGTATATTATTTGAGATCAGTGTATCCTACTAGTAGAGGAAAAACAAGATGGCGGCACGTTTTTTTAAACTGCCGAAAAAAGTTGAAATTGACGGATTTTTATACAGAAAAACATCAACACCCTCAAACCAATGTATAAAAAAACGACATTGTGTAAAAATACATTAACAAATACACAATTTAGCATGGTAAATGGTAAAATTCACCTAAAAATTTCGTATTTTTACTTCAAAAACCTGACTAAATTAACGGGTTGATATTAATTTGTTGCCAAACAAAGAAACTCACGGTTAAAATCAAGCTTACAACACACATTTCGTAGGAGATAACCAGTAAAGAGACATTTTTTATTTAGATAAGCATTTGGAGTAGTAAAAAGCATGTTCTTTTTCAAAAACAACCAACTAAGTAATTTAGTTTCACTGCCGAAGGTGTTTCAGTTTCATTTTTGCATGAAATCAAAACCTTTTTCACGACAGCAACGCTAATATAAACAACTGACCCACCTTTTGACTTCATAAAGGTACCTTTTAATCTTTTTTGTTGATCTGCTTAACACATTTTTTGCCTCTCGAGCAACATTTATGCAACATTTCAAAGCTGTTTACCGAACAGCTCAGCGAGAAACTCTATGAATGCATCATTACGCATGGCGGAAGTATTAGTTGCCTATGCCGGAAGTTTGTCGTTTGAAACATTTCGCTGCATGTAATTTTGTCTCTTGTACAGTGCTTGGCTATATAATAAAACAGTTATACCATTCGCTCTCGTCGTATACGAACTAATAGGCAACTCGGCGAAGCGCCTCGTTGGCTATGAGCTCATATACGACTCGAGCTCATGGTATAACTGTTAATTATATATATATATATATATATATATATATATATATATATATATATATATAATTGATTTATATTATATAATATTTATTTATATTAATATTATATAATATAGATTTATATTATATATTTTTATATTATATTTTAATTGACCAATTAATGTTAAAATATTTTTTTTGTTTTTCAAATTCCATGTGTTTGGAGAGTTCGGTTTCGTTTGAATATTTTTTGTGTTGAAAAGATTTGGTGTGGTTTCTGTATCGCTCCTTAAAACTGTTTGCTGTCATGCCTATGTAATGCTTAGTGTCATTAGTGTTGTTTGTCGAAATAGTTTCTTTATATATGATGTTGTTTGTCAAACATTGCCCACCGAGTGGGCATTGATCTTTATTTCTGCAGTTACAACCATTTGTGCTATTGTTTTTTCCTTCATTTTTCCTGAGAATGTGTGCGTTGTGTTTCGTGATTGTGGATTTAATGTTGTTCATGCAGCTATAACTAACTTTTACTGCGTTTCTGTTGAAAATCTTGTGTAGCTTGTTGTGTGGTGGGAAATGTTTGTCAATTAAGTTTAAGAAGCATCGTCCTATGTGTGTTCTAACGTTCTTGCTGTATATGGTGGGTTAACCCATCAATTTCGGAAGACCTTTTAGACCGAGCTCTATCATGGGCCGCAAATTTGACAAAAATAAACACGCAAGACATTTCCATTGTTAAACACGCACGAAAATCACTACTTTTCAACCGAGAAAAAACATGGATTAAAAAGGACAGCCAAAACTTATTTGATGTAACAATGGGCAGCTATGACGGCGCCGAGGTATGCGAATTGGTCGGCCTTTTCATACTTAGGGCGCTTTCCAATTGACAAGGTTAGACCGATCAGTCCGGCCAGAATGGACTTGCTTTGGATTAGGAGCAAATTTTCCAGTCAGACCATCCCAGGTTTCAAACGAATCGTGTTCCATTTAACCGGACTGACTGGTCTAACCGTGTAAATGGAAAGCCCCCTTAGCAACCTTAAAAACAAGTTTGGCAAAGAAAACATTGGCCTTTATAGAGATGACGGATTAGCTATTTTAAAGAACAAAACCAGCAGATTGGCAGACAAAGCAAGAAAAGACCTACATAAAATTTTCGAAGAATTTGGACTTAAAATCACAGCCCAAGCAAATATACATGTAACAAACTTTTTAGATGCAACATTTGACTTACAAAATGGAACATACAAACCCTATAGGAAGCCGAATGACGATCCGCTTTATGTTAATAAGCATTCAAACCACCCACCTAGTATTTTAAAACAACTCCCAACATCCATAAAGCTTACACGCTAACTTAAGGTGGCTCCACACAGTTTCTTAAAAAATGAAAAATACAAGTTTGAGAGTCCAAAATACGCGATTAAACAATTCGGAAAAAGAATAAAACTAGATGTTATGCATAGTTAAAGTCTGACAATCAAAAACTGTTACCTAATAAATAGCAACAGTTGTTGCTATGGCAACAATGACTTTTCAAAATGGCTGCCAATTACCCTTCAAACTAATTTAATTCGAAGAAAACTTTGGTGACCCCCAATTTTTTTTTCATTAAAACTTTTCTTGAATTTAAAAAAATTCTGTAGAACGAAATTTTTTAAAAATTAACAAACATGATTTTTCCAGAAAAAAAAGTATTCAGAACCTCATAGCAACCTCACCTACATGTCCAAAATGTAACAACGATATGAAATTAGTCCTGTTTAGATAGGTCCGATAGCTTTGTCTGGGTTTGCAGAAAAAGAAGTCGAGAAGATACTCATTTCAAATACATCAGCATAAGAAAAGGCAGCTGGTTCGAAGAAAGTAACTTAACCCTCGAAGAAATAATGAAGTATACTTACTGGTGGACTCAAGACCTAAGCGAAAAGCAAATACAAAGACAACTCCGAATAGCAGACCATACCACGGTTGACTGGGCGTCATTTTGTCGAGAAACATGTGAGGTGGCAATTGCTGAAAAGAGCCAGAAAATAGGAAGGCCAGGTAAAAGTGTCCAAATAGACGAGAGTAAAATAGGAAAACGAAGTTTAGATGTAAACGAATCCTAACGTTCATTAAAATCTCTTTTTGCGGCCACGGAAAGAATCCCCCCCCCCCCCCACCCCCTTAGACAGCTCAGAGAGTGACCTCGCTGCATTGAACTCTAAGTAAACTGGAACACTAACTCCATAAGTCAGGCCCTATGAATGGATGAAGCCAAAAATCTTTAAATGTTAGTTTTTCTGAGTTTTGAGCTGAAATACTTAACGCTGAACGTTGGGCTGTATATGAAACTGAAGCTATTGAAAAATGCTATTTGGTATAGAAACTTCAAGAGTTTAGCTAAAAGGGAAATAATTAAAAAATAGAAAAACAACTGCCATTTGTTTGCCGTAGGTTACAAAATGGCAGTTGTTTTTATATATTTTAATTATTTCCCTTTTAGCTAGTCTTGAAGTTTCTATACCAAATAGCATTTTTCAATAGCTTCAGTTTCATATACAGCCCAACGTTCAGCGTTAAATATTTCAGCTCAAAACTCAGAAAAACTACAACAAGTTTCTTAGTGTTATTTCCCAGCAAAATATGGTCGAACATTTACTACATTTTAAAAAGTTTAAAATAACGAGGAAACTTATGCTATACATCAAATTTAAGCCAATTCTATTTCTAAAAACATACGTATAAAACAATGTATTTCAATCCGTTGTTTTGGAGTAATTTGTTATCGTCCCAAACAAAATATATGGCAGAATGAAAATTAAGTACTTGAAGCACGGGAGCTACCTGCAAAGGGACTGGCACTGGCTTCAAAATCCCCCCCGAGTTATCGTTCCAGTCTTCTTATAGTTCAATGCCTCGCTGTAGCTTCAGACTTCTAATATCTAGAAACTGGCGTATCTCTGACCTTTGATAACTCGTTACGTCGCGTTGTCCTTACAGACGACTCTATTATAATTTTATTCGGCCGTGCCGTCAGAGACGTCTCGACAAGCGACACATGAAACAAGGTTCATCCGCACTGTGAATTAACACTTTACGCTGTGTTCGTTGTTCTCGTACGAGTTAGACGATTTATCTACGCCAGATTATTTTTAATACTCTTGCTATTACATGTAACACCAGACAATTTTATTTGTCACGGTCTGCCAATGGGAAGGTCAGCTTTCCGGATTCTAGAAAATTAAATTTGATTGGTCCATCGCTCAGAACACAATATTGCTTTCCAACAAGCAGGCGTTAGTGGCAGCGGGTTTACTGTCTCCCTAAAGCCTAGTTCTCACTTGTCGTAAGAATCGGGAACAGTCTATCCCCGATCGTCGGCGATTCTTACGACAGCCAGGTTCACACTTGTCGTGACTTGTCGTAATTCGTGCCAAAGTTTAAACTTTAAAGATGGCGGCCTTAAACAGACGGATGATTTTATACGGACAACGACACTCCCTGAACCCGAAGGCTGTTTGCATTTTTTAAATAACGAGAAAAGGCAGTGCGAATACTCTCATCTTTGCTTGCAAGTATAAAGAACTTGTGTTTCATGACTGCCTTCGGTGGTATGCAAAGCAACGATCTTCTTCCATGAATTCAATTTTAAGTTTTTATCCTTGAATACTCCTATTATACAGACAAGGGGGAATTATTTTACAGTTTCCATAAACGCGGTGTCTTCACCGTTTCTGAACTTTCCTGCTAGAGATTTCAGGTAGCTTTCGCTGGACGCCATCTTGTATTATCGAGAATCATCCCCAATTGTCCCAGACGAGTGGTTTCAGTGTTCACACATGTCGTAACTAGCTGTAAGAATCCCCGATCGTCGGCGACCGTCTGGGATGCATTTTCCAAATAGAAATTATTCCGATTCTTGCGATGCTTCCGATCAGATCGGCGACTGTCTGGGAAGTTACTTCAACCAAGTTCACACCTGTCGTAACAATCCCAAACGATCGGGGACTGGAAAAATCCCCGATTCTTACGAGTCTTACGACAAGTGGGAACCAGGCTTAAGAACGACTGCGGGGGAGGCTACAATATTTCCGGCCTGGTCGCGTAACTTTGAAAACGGGTGTAACTACAAGAAGCATGCGAACCCAAAAGTAACAAAAAAAAGAAAAGAGGTGATACTACTCAATCACTGTAATTTCAATTATTTGCTTCACTTTTTTATCTGTACATTTTCTCATTGACACAGGAATAACGACAGCCACACTACAACCTTAAAAACTCAATTTCTCTAAGTCTGACCTGAAGACAATGTCCGACAAAATTTCGAATGTTTCATGAACGTGAAGAAATACAAACTACTTTTTTTCTTAAAAACAAATAAACAAAAACAAACAATGCTAGTTTTAATTTACAAGAATGCGAACGGCAATGGGACCAGTTGTCGGTTTTCAATTGTCTTGTGGCCGTAATTAAGAAAGATGAAAAGAGTGTTGGCCCTCCAAAGCAGCCGTGCGAAGTTTCTCCTTCATGACCTCTTTGGAGGAGTAATCTGGCAACTTGAGGTAATTCATACACGTCATTACGGACGGTAGGTAGTTGTCAGGGCATAACGGGGCTTCCAAGGTTTTGCGGACAATCTTTAGTGGAGGTGTAAGTCTCTTGAAGCCTAATAAATGAGAAATATTGAACAAAAGGACAAGAGTGAGATAAAACGAGACAAACTGTTGGTAAACGTCATCTTCGTCTGAACTTCATCCGAAAATAATTAACAGCAGCAACAACAACAACAACAACGACAACAACAACAACAACAACAACAACACCAACGGCGACAGCAGCAACAACAGCACCAATACCACCACCACCACCACCACTAACACCACCAAGAACAACAACATCGCTATATACCAGCACTAACACCACCACTAACGCTACTACCAACACCACCCCTTTACCGCACAAAAAAAAAATCGCCTGTCGGAAATTCGGCCTTATTAGACTCAGATGGCTGAACGCAGGTTTAATGGTTTAAGTTGGTTCGAAGCAAGATACTTCTACCTCAATATGCAATCTGACTCCTAATAGGACAATTGATAAATCGTCAGACTAGGTAATTACGGGCTGGCTATCTTCATTAAAGGTTGAAAATTTCCTCTCGTGTACGACAGTTAAGCCTTAATCAAACGAGAACGCAAGTCATCGCAAGTTGGCAGTCACGCTATCTCAGCCCAGGCGCTCTGAATAATTTCCCGAAGATATTATGTACCGTGACAAAGTTAAAACTTGTTTAAAACACTCGTGAAACCTTTATTTTGTTAATTTGGGTTTGTGCGACCGCCACAGAAATTTGCGACTGCCAACTTGCGATGACTTGCGCTCTCGTTTGATTAGGGCTTTAGACTATTAATCTGAAAACTCTTCATGTCAATATACTTACCTCCAACAGGCAGTTTCGGACTTCCAGTAACAAACTGCAAAAATCGTCTCTGTTCGTCCTTATCGTAAGAACTGAGAATTTCAAAGAGGAACTTGACAGCACAACTAAAACACCAAAATAAGTGCAGGTTGTAAGTACATACGCAAAATAGAAATAACTATAACTTTAAATAATAATTTAAATACAAAATAACACACAGGTGTACAAAATATGAAATTTATTGTGTGTGAGCAAAGCGAACGAGTGAAATATCCTGTTCAAAACGAGAAATATATTTCAATTCGAAAAAAAAAACCCACAAACAGTATGAATTTCATGAGATTATTGAATATATTCAATATCAATATTATAGAATAGATTATTGGGTTAGCTACTTAGCTACAGTAGATTGCAGATGCGAGAACTGCTACTACTACAAGTCTAATGTTCTTATTCAATGACAATAAATTATGTTTGTAAATTGCAATTATGTTTATCTTCAGCATCAACAAAGTATTTTTGCTATTTTCTGCCAAGCTTCAAGGCTATTTATGCACCTATGAATGTTAAGGCGAGGTAATACGGGCAACATTTTTCTTCAACTTTCAACGCAACTTTGTTGCATTGCAAGTTGAAGACAACTTTCAACGCAACTTTGTTGCATTGCAAGTTGAAGAGCGTTGTTGCACGTATTACCACCCACCTTAAACATTGTCGCGCAACAATGATTTTGTTGCAAGTTGAAAAAATTTGTTGAAAAAAGTAGACTCCAGTTCTACTTGCTGCAACATGCTGATTCAACTTGCAACAAAATCATTGTTGCGTGACAATGGAAGTGGTAGGTGGCAATACGTGCAACAACGCTATTCAACTTGCAACGCAACAATGTTGTAGCAATTTGTTGCTCGTATCACTTCACTTTTAAGTCCGCGGGGGAAATTCAAAACAGCGACGTTCAAATACTAGGGCTCGAGGGCTAAGTGTCTGTAACAGGGTCCGGGGCGTTAATCCTACCACATTACTTAAGCCCTGTTTACACGGCCAAAATTTAAGCGGGATCTGAGCCACATCTGACTTGTGTAAACAGATCGACGTAAATTAATCACCTCAAGGAGGTGGATTAAACTGAGCACGATCAGTTAATCGCGCTTAACTTGGCCGTGTAAACGCAACGGGATTGAAAAACGCTTGCTATTAATACGGTGTTATTAATACGATAAAATGCATTTTTTTGCCCTGCTGTCTAGAAGCTTCCATCTCACTATTCTTTGTTCCTTTGTTTGTTTGTTTCTTTCTTTTAGCTATTACTCTTTCTCGTGTACGGATGTCTTCCGTTGTTCTTTGACGCACGCTACCCATACGAAGCTTCCAAAACCAAAAATATAGCTCGTCCGCCATGTTGAATAATGGTGTACGTGTTTTAGTAATGGATTATTAAATGACCGTGTAAACGCACCAAGGTGGCGTATTTTAAGCACGCTTAACTTAAGCGTGCTTAAATTTTGGCCGTGTAAACAGGGCTATAGTCTAAGCTAAACAAAGAACAAATCCACAAACCTGTCGTGCGTGTAACCGTGATCAGGTCGACAGTTTTCCATTAAACCTAAAAAAATCAAAACATCTCTGTATTAACTAACTTGCACGAGGATCTGGCTCACGAAAAATCAAACAGTAGAACACACAGTAACTCCGAAAAGCCTATGTAAATGAAATATTATAGAAACTTATGCAATGTGGACAGAACCTGGCCACAAAACATAACCGAAAAAAACTACAGAACAGAACAAAACCGAATGGAACAGAACAGCAATTGCATTCAGTGATTACGTATTTATTCACAGACAGACAGACAGACAGACAGACAGACAGACAGACAGACAGACAGACAGACAGACAGACAGACAGTCAGGCAGGCAGGCAGGCAGACAGACAGACAGACAGACAGACGTGAAAATATCACCTGGCTGAAGTAATTATAACTAATTCGCATATACAGCAAGACTCAAGTTTTGACACAGCGTAATTTTCCACGTCAACAGATATTGAATCTTGCTCGTTATTTTACCAAAGATTTGGCCCTAAACGTTATGGGAAGAAAACGTTCAGGAATTTGACTACTTTGGAAAGAATATCTGAATATGCCTTCAGTGATTACGTATGTACTCATTCATAGACAGAAAGAAAGAAAGACAGACAGAGAGAGACAAGCCGAGAGATAGACAGACAGACCGACGGTCGGTCGGTCGGTCGGTTGGACGGACGGACGGACGGACGGACGGACGGACAGACAGACAGATAGACAGACAGACGGGCGGGCAGACAAACAAAGAGACAAATAGACCGACCCGTTTAGACATAGGTACCATGCACAAATATTGAAGGTTTCGCAATTGTCTTTAGTGTGAATCAAATCCACAATCTCTTGCGCCATTGTCGATCTTGATATTAAACATGGAAAAAAGGTTGCCGTTCAATAAAAGCAAAATTATCTAAGTGCTAATAATAGTGCAAATAAGCTCAGCAATTCATTCTTTATAGTTCAGACAGACGTTTCGTAACGTGGAAACAACAAACGTACTTTTTACATCCCAGGTTTCTGCAGAGCTCCCGCATAACAGCAAATCCATCTAGAACGAAAAAAACAACAAAACACATTATGACATCAATTAAATTCCAAACGCAGCCAGGTGAAGAATCCTACATAGTCCTAACGCAACCTTGTACCCAGGGTCTTATCTCCGCTCCCCTGGGTACGAGGTTGGATCCAACGATGCTGTCTTAAATCTGTATACACGGCACAATTTTACATTAGATAAAATATTCTCCCTCTATTTACATTCCATATATAAACTTTATAAAACTGGCCAAAATACGAACTGTCACTTACTTCCTCAGGAGTAAAACAACTCAAGCTCGACAGCGAGAAAACAGATTCAAAACCTTCCTTGAAGGCTTGCATCTGTTTTGTAACTCCTTCGACTAGTGTCCATTGTACAACGAGCTGAAAATAAACAAGATATACGGACGACGATTACTCTCGGAGAGGTTTGTGTAAAAATACAGTATAAAAAATCGCAGCCCAGTAGCAACACTGAGGCAAAGCGACGCATTTGGCTCGCTAATTTATTTTTCAACAAGCTCGCCTCGCTTACTCCCTTTCAAAAATATAGCCTAATACCCCGTTTACAAAGGACAAAAATATCAGGATTGCTCCCCGAATCGCGATCGATTCAATCTCGATCGAGAGCAGCGATTTTCACTTTAGAGCAAGAAAATGTTGTATATAACAAGACTTGCCTACAGCTTACTAACCTTACGTAAACCGTGTTTACACTGCAAGCCTACTTTTTGGTAGTGTAAACACGTCCTTGGCCAGAAGATCTGGGCTTGCTTCTTTTGTTAGCCTTATGCTTTGGCCTTGGCCAGTGCGAGTGTAAACACGTCACTTTTACCCCAGTGATATGGAGGAGCCTTATAACAGTTGAGCCTGGCCAGGCCAAGACCGGACCAAGGCTTGCAGTGTAAACACGGCTTTTTAAAAATCATGTAAATAAATAGAAACCGTTTTGAAATATATTAAAATATCATAGCACAGATTCCATAAAATGGTAATATGTTTCAAACCAACCAACCAATTGTTTGTGACGTGAACTACTCATTTTATTATTTTCTGAAACGCTTTATACGAAAAACGTCGACTTCTTTCACGGCCAACGCTTAAATTATACAGGAGGCCAGTCCTAGATAAAGCATTTTTCTTCCTGGCAGCAAAATCCAAAAATAAATATTTCCTGCTAAACTAAATTAATGATTTCCTGCCTGATAGAATTTTTCAATTTTATAAGTTGTGATACCACCAGACTTGCAAGTTTGTATCTCAAAACCATAATTTATCTGAATGTGGTATCTATACATACTTTGAAATAGCGAACTTTATAAATTGAATACTATACGTAATACATGTACTAGGGTCAAAAATCGAAATGCTGAAACAGTTGAATAAGATAAAAGCAGCTTGCATTCTTGTAAATGCACAATGACAGCTGCAGCCTGCAACAGCAACACTATACTGAAATGATAAATATTTCATTGTTTTCTAGAACAAATCGTTGCGTCATTTGCGCAAGGATATACGAAACTATAGACAGGTTAAGGTCATGTAATAAACCTTCAAAACACTTTCGAATTGTTTACAAATCGCCGCTGGGTTTGGCAAGAATATAGAAAGATGAGTCATCGAACATGAAACTTGATATTCGATCAAGTGATGCCCATCAAAATTGTGTGATTGTGTGACCGTGACGCTTTTCGATTTTTTGAAGAATAGGAAATTTATCTTTAAACTTTGACTTGGATTAAAAAAACTGACAAATATTTCCTGGAAGATACAAAAAATTTCCTGCGAACAACTTTTACAAAACATTTCCTGGCAGCGGCGCTGCCGGACATTTTCCAGCACTGCAGGAGGCCCACTCAATGGTTCGTTACTTGGAGTTCCGTAATAGTTACTCCAATAACATAAGATGAAGAGTTAAGTCTCTCGATATTGAAGAAACTAGATTTCAGTTTCAAAATATCAAATATAAATACCATCTTTCCCACTCCCAACTTGACCAGGTACATGTATAGTTCAGTTGGTAGAGCGTCGGACTAGTAAACCGAGTCGCGGGTTCGAATCCCAGCCGTAGTCGAGTCGAGTTTTTCTCTACTTACCCGGTATGGTTCGTTTTTCGGAGTAGCACCTAATATCATTCTTCTCCACCTGAGTTCCCTGTCTTACAATAGTTTTCCCAACAACAACAGGTTAAAACAAGATTACTTCAAACACGATGACAAGTGATCTGTCACAATCTTACCTTAATGTATTCCTCCACATTGTGGATAGTTACCGGGATATCTTTGCCTCCTTTCTAAAAATTGAAAAACAAGCCACACAATCACGATAAGTATATCTGAATCACCACGCACAAATCAAAGTTTGTCTAGATTTGATGGATAACCACGTAAGCAAATTTGCAGCGCCCATACATATATACCCATTCCCATTCTTCGGTGCGGTGCGGTGCGGTGTGGGAAGACCGGCAACGAGTTGTTGGCAGGTTTGTAATTTGTTATAACCCTCTGGCTGGAGTCCAAATCTCGTGATCATATGCGCATTTGCTATTGGTTAATATGCTCATGAATCAGTGGCGGATAAAGGATATACCTGTACCTGACTGTTATTTGGATTGGACGATGGGGAGCCTCATTTTACGACTCTGTTCACACGCTTTGCACTGTTCCTAAGCTTTGCACTCTTTAAAAACCCAAGTCCCATGCATCAAATTTAGTATTTGGAAACGAGAAGCCATTCAAAGAATCTTATCCTACCAAAATGTATTTTAGGTTTACAATTTTTGTTTTTCTTTTACGAACATGCCTTATTCACACGACACCACTAACGGTTTCGTTTTCATCTCTCTTAAATGTAAGAATCGCTGATTTCGTACAATTTCTATGAGGTATATAGGTGCCACGAAAACACAATGACGTTTTGCGACTCTTCAGTGTTGTTTTATTTCTCTTATTACTACAGAATTACTTTCAGCTTTTCATCTCGCGTGTAAATTCGCGTGTAAATGGTGTCCATGCATGCCGAGATTAGCACCCTCACTGGGCCCCGGGCCTTCTATATATTAGCGATAATGCAACGTTCACTACCCTTGTGGAAGTTTGAGCACTCTGGGCCCATGCGCACTTCACGCTATCTGAATGTACTTCACCGATGCTGTCCCACATGCGGTTGTCACCGACGATCGCATGTGTATAAGTAATTGATGAAATTCATTCAGATGAGCTGTAGTACAGCGAAACACCGTGTCTGTAGATTGAACTATATATATATATATATATATATATGGACCACTCAGTCTCTTACGAATTAGGTACTGCAGTCAAAAAGTAAACTACTTCGAAATGAAAGTCATTTAAATTTCATGTTGGGAAATGTTTAAGTGCCTATAAACCCAAATGATATTACTGCATATATTTAATGTATATAGTTGAATGCCAAAACATTTTTTGATTTGAACTTTTATTTGTTGTTATATTGAGGTTTGTATTTCCAAAATGGTAATGAGGATGACGTCTATGTAGGCATAATTTCCATACGTAGTGTTCCGTTACAGCAGAAGCGGTTTATCATAAGAAAAGAAAAAACACACACACAAATGCCTACATTGACGTCATCCTCATTAACATTTTGGAAATACAAACCTCAATATAACAACAAATAAAAGCTCACTGGTCAGAAAATATTTTGGTATTCAACTATTCACGTTACATAGAATCCATATCAGTAATATCTTATTTGAGTTTATAGGCACTTTAATAGTTTACGATAACTGTTCTTCTACTCGAGAAATGACGTTATCATTCTTGAATTCTATTCCGCCATTTTGAGTTTGTAGAACGGCTCAATATTGATGTAGAACAGAGTTTTCTTTTCAATTTTGACGCCATGTCGTCAATTTTGACCTGACTTGACGATATGACATCGAAATTGAAAAGAAAATTCCGCTGTACATCTACCCCGCGAGCAGAGCCTTCTTTTCCTTATTTCTTTGCTGAGAGAGAGGAAGAAAAGAAGGTTCTGCTGTATTCGTGTTTGACTTCGTCCAAGATTTAGGACGAAGTAACCCGTTTAATACCCGCGCTTAACCGGTTCTTGTTTAGTTTCTGCCCTGATTTGAACTGGGTTCGAGATTGTAACCAGTCTCGAAGACAGCAGAGCCTTCTTTTCTTCCCCTCTCTCAGCGAAGAAATAAGGAAAAGAAGACTCTGCTCGCAGGGTGCAGTACATCAAAATTGAATCGCTCTACAAACTCAAAATGGCGATAAAAAATACAAGAATGATAACGTCATTTCTCAAATACAAAAGCAGACTTCGTAAAACTATTAATATTTCAAACATTACATTGAAGAAACTTGTTTAAAAGTAATTCATTTTTTAACTGAAGTTTCTCCTTAATGATTTATAAATATAGAATCAAACCTTGAGGTCTATTGTTGTGCCTGGGAGTCGGAAATCCAGATCGAGATCCTCGACGGGTAGTCCATCCAGCGTGAGTGACTCTACGGCTAATTTACGACTATCAGGAGTGTGCGAAGAATCAGCTTCTAGTCTTTTTCTTTTGTGTACAATATCCTGCAGTTGACCGATAGACTTGGCTAGAACTGGATCAATATAGCGCAGATCACGGTAATCCAATGTGCCTTCCTTCCCTAGCATCCACTTAAAGAACGTTTGACTCAGAGGAATGTCCAACATACGGAAGTCCATGATTGCCTTGGCGATAAACTTGCCGAGGAAACGAAATTTCGCCTTTAACTTCGTCACTTGACTTGCCTTGGTGTTTTTTGCAATGGGGGCTGAAGTTAGAAGTATGGTTGAAACGGTTAAAGCAATAGTATTCACGTCACGTAATTCCCCCCAAAACAATATGCAATGTAGCAAACAATACGTAGGAAGTACAATAATAAACCATTGTTAGATAACAATCGAAGTATCAAATATAGTAAGGTTAGATATACTGGCGAAACAGAGAACGTAGAAGTCTAACGTTTCGGGCGAAGGCCCTTCGCCACGTTTCTCTCTGATGAAGGGCCTTCGCTCGAAACGTCAGACTCCTACGTTCTCTGTTTCGGAAGTATATCAAACCTTACTATATTTCGATTGTTGTTTCAACACTGCCTACGCAGAACACTACTTTTATTACTCGGGCTACCTGTGGCAGGCCGAGTCTAGGTTTCGGCTCAGTCCCCCCGTGTGACGGAGTGGACTGAGTGAGGCCGTGAGGCATGTTGTAAGTTCTTTGTCTGTAAGTTCTTTGCTCCTTTCACTTTGGATCAAGGTGTTCTTGCACGTTTTGGTAGATTTCGAAACTGACTTACTGACTCTGTAGTTTTATTTAACAGTGATATGGCTGACAACTACTTGGTCGTAAATACGTTCACCTCTGTGAAGTATGCACCACATTCACCCTTCGATCTGGTTGAGGCTGATAATGCGATCTGAGACCTTGATAATTCTTGGTATTAAAAAAAGTCGAATTCAATAATTGTTTTATTATACATTTTCAGTTGAAATTGTAAAGAAAATCAGTCTCTCAAAACAAAACAAAAAAACACGTTAAAAAAACTATGCAATTCGAAGCAAGTTGCTTCTTTCCCGCGATTTTCTTTGGTTTGCCAAAGTGGACAGATTCACGTTAGGATATAATGCACGATAGATAGGTCCTTTTTCCTAGATATCGATAATTCTCACCAATTTTCTGATCAATTATAATCAAGGATTTGGAAAAATGTATAACAACATCACTTAGAATAAGGTTTAATAATCATGAAAGTTCAGTCTTTAGCGCGCAACATTTTACGCTTAGTAAAAATCCAGCTTTAGACTCAGCAAACTAGCACTAGCAAAAGCACGTGGTGAACTGCCGAGATTTTTAGCAATAAAAAACCTGACAATTCGGGGGGGGGGGGCGTTAGTTGCACACTTCATTTCTCCTACCTGGATAGAGACCAACTGATGAAAAGACATAAGATATTTCTTTCTGAATATCTAAAGAAAAATCAATCAATCAATCAATCAATCCAATCAATCAATCAAATCAATCAATCAAATCAATCAGTCAAATCAATCAATCAAATCAATCAGTCAAATCAATCAATCCAATCAATCAGTCATTCAATCAATCAACAGTCATTCATTCAATCAATCAGTCATTCAATCAATCAATCAATCAATCAATCAATCAATCAATCAATCCATCCAATTAATCCATCCAATCAATCAATCAAATCAAATCAATCAATCAATTGGTAAAAAAAAATTATAAACAAACAGATCAAAAAATAAATAAACAAACAAACAAACAAACAAACAAACACGCAAAAACATACACATATGCATACGCACGTAAACAAACAAACAAACAAACAAACAAACAAATAATAATAATTTTAATGACTTATATTGCGCATTCTACATGACGAGATGATCGAATGCGCATTACAGTGTACTAGAATAATACATTTAGTTATTTACAGCAATTACAATACATAAAATAATATTAGTAATAACAAGAATATAAAACTAAACTAAGTGAAATTATCGAAAGCAAATCTAAAAAAATAAGACTTAAGAAGCCTCTTAAAACAGTCAACATTCTTTACGTTACGAATGTCTGCAGGGAGAGCGTTCCACAGCTTTGGAGCAGATGTTATGAAGGCACGGTCCCCAAGTGTAGTGTAGGTCCTACATAAAGGAGGCTTAAGCAATAGCTCCTTATTCGATCTAAGAATATATTTCCCAGTAACAGACGATTTGATCGAAATTAAATCCTTAATATACAAAGGGGCTAACCCATGAATAGCCTTAAAAGTAATTAGCAAAATTTTGAATTTAATGCGAAACCTAACAGGTATAGCCAGTGTAATTTTGAAGTGGGGTAATATGACAAAATTTATGCTCCATAAAAATCAACCTAGCGGCAGCATTCTGCACTTTTTGCAGCTTATCTAGTTGATACGCAGGTACACCAACAAACAGACAAACAAACAAACAAACAAACAAACAAAACAAACAAACAAACAAACAAACAAACAAACAAACAAACAAACAAACAAACAAAATAAAATAATTTAAGTAACCCAATACACGTATGAACAAATGTTGATTTACAATTAGTTTCCAAAAATCTGATACTACTACTAGGTGTTCGTCACACCGAGTGACGAACCGATTTTGTATTCGTCACTCGGAGTAGAACCTAATATCACTATTCTCCTTCAGAGTTCGCTGGCCCACAATAATTATTCCACTCTGACGAACATTGGCAAAACGGTCGATGTCAACCCAATGTCCCTGTGTTACCCAAGTGTCCCCACGGCCACAGTACTGTAGGCCGAGTAACCTAGTGGTATGTTAAAGGAATTATTGGCATACCAATAAAGATTTTATTGCTTCCCGTTTGTAGATTAGCTAATTAGATTATCGTTACATGATTCATTGCGCGAGAATATTGGTGGTCACATGAGTGCAATGGTGGGAATATTTGTTGTCACGTGAAACGAAATGGCGGGGATATTGGTAGTCACATGAGCGCAATGCGCGGGAAAACGGGATAGGAATTGGCGGTTATATAAAAGCTGTAATATGTGTGATCGGTTCATTCCCTACTGCACGTCGGCTTCTACAAGATCAAGCAGAAGCTCTTGTAGGTTGTTTTATATTTCTAGTCTGCGTTCTAATACTCCCACCTTTTCTGTGCTAACTCTAAATTAATTTACTTAATATTTTGTCATAATAATTATTACGTAATTGATTACAAAAATAAACCGGCTTTGTGCTCACGCACATAGCCATTATTGTTCCAAACAGTCTCTGTCTGGTTTATTTCTTCAAGCACAGAAAACTAAGCTCATCTTGACAAGCAATTGGACAGAATTAGTAGTGTTAATTAAGGGAAGCGATAAATACAGTTTTTAAAGTGGTTCTCTGATGATAATATTGTGGGCAATATTTTCGCATAATCTTAAAGAGGATATGGTAGTTAGTAAAATTGCCAAGTTTCATGGCTCAAGTGAGTTCTGAGGACATTTGAAACTGATGAATTTGAGAAGGGTAATGGCTTCGTACATCGCGAAAATTCCACGAGTTGTTAACAAACAGTATTCTATGGCAAGCCCAACATTCGTGCTATGCGCTCGTGGAAGAATTATGGTCGAGCGACGATTTTGAGCGGAGATGTTTGACTTTGAGCTCGGGGTGTCCTCGCTGAAGTGTGCAGCCTGTCGGCCGTGTATTGATGACGTTTACACGCAAGATATTCGTTCTACGCATGCGTAGCTAATACGGGTCAGCCCGTATTTCGCGAGCCTCGACAGCCGCCATTTCCGATCGTGGCTAGGCGGTAAATCTGCAAGTATACCGGTTAGATCGTAAGCGAGGCGGTATAGTCAGTTCGTGATTAAGGACTTTATGCCAGATCAGCGTTCTGAAAAGAAGGAATTGAAATCCTGTCTGGGGTTAACCTTAGCCTGCGTGCAGCTTCTACCCGAAAAATCGGAACCCGAAATCGGGTAGAGGCTGCACGCAGGCTAGGTGGCATTATTCTCGGCGGGCGGGGAGAAGACGAGAAATAAAGCCTGATATAATTCTTCACCTGGCCGTTTTCCGCCCCCAAATGAATTTTCTGAATCTCCAATCACGCACTGCTTTAATGGCACAATCCAGCTGCTCCAAGTTTGAAATTTGCTGTTCCTTAAATATTCAAGAGAACTCGTGACTACAATCCAGAATTGTTTCGAAGTAATTCCTTCACGAGCTTGCTTATACGTCTCTCCGTAGACGATGGGGAGAAGTTGGTATATTAAATTCTTGCCATAACCAGTACGGAGTACAGAAAGCACATCCTCATTAAACAGGACTATCTCTATACATTCGCGCTGTTCTTTCTTTACATTTTTTACTTTAAACTTCTCTAAACATCGTTAGAGTCGTTAGACGCTGTTAATTATGTAAATCATAATTCATAAATATAAATGTACAGAAACTAATTGGAATAGAGCATTTTTTTGTCTTACGGACCAATCAGACGAAAAAGCCAAAATCCGGCTTTTTACATGCGGCCAGGTAAAGAATTGTATCAGGCCCTCCTTTATTTCCCCCGCCTGCAAGTTTCCCGCCTCCCGGGAAGGGAAAAGCGGGTCTGACTCTGTCGGGTTAGTCTGGGGTTACCATTAAACACCAGGTTCTGGTATAAAAGGGGTGAGCACTGGGGTTTTATTCGTTCAGTTCTCAATCAACCGTAATGGTGTAAACACCTGGCTTATCTGTTGATAAAAACTTCAAATAACACATGGAAGAAAGAATGGTAAAAACTACAGATATTTCAAATACCTGTGTTTCATTTCGTTTCTTCATGAAACAGAATTATGACAAGATCTTTCAAGTTCAAAGTGTGCCGCTATGCGATGCCAGGACTGTTTTGTTTTTGAGCAGATTGGAATTTTTTTCACACGGGAAGTGAGAGGAGCTATCGCGGGTAGACGGGCAATATTCGTCTCGCGACGGAAACGCAATGGTGATCAAATCGTTGCGTTACCGTCACGAGGAGAAAATAGCTCGTCTATATCATGCCACGCGACAGCAACGCAAAGCTTCCAACAATCGTTGCCGAAAGTTTAATGTTTTGAACGTTCGACAACGATTGCGGGAAGCTTTGCGTTGCTGTCGCGACTCGCGAGGCATGATAGGCACGATTTTATCACCATTGCGTTGTCGTCGCGAGACGAATATTGCCCCTCTATCCGTAGCTTTATAACAGAACCTCTTGTTTAATATAATAAAAAAAGAGAGGGCACTAACGCCGAAATTTGTAAACCAGTTAAAATCAAAGATCCCCTATTAATAACCCACCTTCTTCGTCCGCTGCTGGAACAGTTTCGCCTCTCCACATGGATAAGTCAGCACGTTGAAACTCTTTGGAAATTAGGGCATAAAATTCTAGTGTGGGGCCAAGACCAGTTCCAACCTTAATGTAAAACAATCGTCAAAGGTTGAAACAAAAACGAAGAAAAATAAAAAAAAAGAATTATTTGCGGTGCGTTATCTTAGTATGTTTTAATGTACGCGCAACTTGAAAATCAGCAAATTGTTGAAGTAGCTAGCGTACTGAAATAAAGTTCTATCATCATCATATCATCATGACTGCACGCGGTTGAAATCACCAATATGTGCTAAATGAAAACAGCAAAAAGTATTGTTATATACCAAAGACTTTCGTTTGCCAAAGATGAAATCTTATTGGTCAAATCATGGTCACGTGCTGTTCAACAAACTCAGTGTTGCTTTCTGCCGAGAGAAACATTGCACTGTTTCCCTCTGACGTCAACAATGAAGAAGGAAACAGTGCAATGTTTCCCTCTGACGTCAGCTTTGAACATGCGTTGTTCACGTGAATATACATGCAACGATTATTGCATCAGATCACGAACTTTGGACTCTTCGGAGCATTTTGAAAACAAGAGCTTGTTTCGAGCTTGTTTGGTACGAAATAGTCCATTTTCCGAATGAAAGAATAACTATACGTATCTTCAAAAAAGGTCTGAAGAAAACCTGGAGAAATTTAAAGTTGTTCTTTGTACTTGTCGAGTCTGGTGTATTTGTTTACTTTTAAATTAAAATTACGAAGACTTTGGCAAGCCTTTTTGCCTTTTGCAAGTTTCGAGTCAGCTTGGTATTTTTGTATTTTAAAAGTCTTTGGTATATAACAAAATGCTTGCTGACGTTTGCCTTGAGAAACATCGAGTTTTACGGACCCGAAGGCTTCAATGTCACCCGAGGGCCCGAGGGCTATAGCCCTTAGTGACATTGAAGCCTTCGGGTCCGCGAAACTCGATGTTTCTCTTGGCGCCAATCAACAAGTGTATAATACTTCACCAATAATACAACAGATTATTGTCTAACACGTGATTCTGATGTACTACTCACTTCATCCTGATATTGTATTTCTAAAATTGCTCTTGAATTGCCGACTTCGTTAATAATTTCCTCCGCTTGTTTGAAAATATCATCACGCGAAACAGTTCGCTAAAAAATGTAAATAAATACATAACTAAGTACATAAACACACAAACAAAAAACAATTATAAAAATACTGTGTATGTAGTCAGGCATAATGTTTGAATAGAGAATACATGGATGTGCGGAAATATGAAATTTCGATTTCGAGCGTTGACCAGGATATCTCACGAGTGAGCGAAGCGAGCGAGTGACATATCCTGTTCAACACGAGAAATAAATTTCATATTTCCAAGCATCCATGAATTGTTCTGTTTATTATATAAAAAAATTGTCCTATTGCCTTGCAAAAATTGCATTAAACTATAATGCTGATTCAGCGATAATCGTCACATGTGCGATTATCATAAATAATCGCACATGTGAGATTATCACTTTTATTATAAGTAATTTGATAATTAATACTTACGACCATACACTATTCGTATTTACCTTTTTCCTTTCCAAGCGCGGAGTTACTCGATCAGTTCCTTCGGCACTTAACAGATCAGGAATAGTTTCCTAAAGAGAAACGTGGTTATTAACTTCTACATGTTTAACAACACAATATTATACACCAGCAAGAAAATACCCAACATTTAAACAACCACATGCATATGAAAGTTACTTGTCTCAGTTACGGTATAGTCTTAAAGGCACTCGGCAATGATATTCGTGGACTATAAATCAAAACATTCCAACATGGCGTCCATCGAACGATAGGAGGTGAACAACGATTACACAGAAAGTTCAATTACATCTTGCAAAAACTCTACACCGCCATATTGTGACAATTACACTTCTCCGCTCAAGACCTGTGGTATGTACGAAATATCGGCTATTAGTCACGTAGTACTGTACGCTGCTGATAGCCTTTAAGGGGTCTTCATATGAGGCGGGCTAACCCGGTTACCGGGCTGATTTTATGTCACAAAAATCTTATTACGACCATTGGAGAAATGCAAAATCACATAACGAAGCAAAATTGGGTTTGTTTTTCTGTAGGTATAGCACAAGGAGTATTATAATTCCTTTTTCTAGTCAAAGAAAGATTTTCGTGACATAAAATCAGCCCGGTAACTGGGGTGGCGGTGGTATTGGTGGCTGTGGTATTGGTGGCTGTGGTATTGGTGGCTGTGGTATTGGTGGCTGTGGTATTGGTGGCGGTGGTATTGGTGGCGGTGGTATTGGTGGCTGTGGTATTGGCGGTGCTATAGTAGTGATGGTATTGGTGCTGGCATTCCTGGTTTGCACTTAATGCTCAATCAAACTTTCTCATTGGCATATTAAATACATGATAAGTTGTACATATACTTGTAGTGAATGTGGTACTTGGTATAATGTAACCAAGCTTGCAAACGTACCACATGCACTACAAGTACCAGGGCCGTCGAGAGCCGGGATGGGCCCTGGGTCAAACGTTGCGGCCGGCCCCCCACCGAAATCAATGTTTTAATACCATCATTGTTGAATACTCTAAATGCCAATCTTTGCATCCGTATAGAATAACATAATTGAAAATTAAGAGTAATATAAGAGACATGTACGTTTTATTTTTCTTAGGTCTACTTATATACAGCAATAATAAATTTCTTGGACTAAGATGTTACGGGCACTTATTCACCTCGGGGTAATTACCCCCCCGCGACACCACTGAACTGACAAGTATACGTACAACGTATATCACTGTATACGTACAACGTATATCACTTAATCTGTAGGAGCACATGACTATGAATTTGCAACCTTAGCTCTCCATCTGAAGTGGCTCAATGGTTAGAGGTAGAGCAAAAGCAATCGACAGACATGTTAATCTTTTACCAGACATTTCCCCCCTCTTGCAGCTTCGTCGAGGTGGACGAAAAACTCAGTCGGGTACAAGTCGTAACGTACGCCGGAGCCATACCTGTAACTTGCTCATTGCTCTATCCCTGTCAAACGTACTGCAGTAAAACAACTGTTGACGACACTCAAATGGAAACAAGAAGGGACTAAAAGATACGAAAAAAATGTTAACAAAGTATCCAATATATAAATGTAGGACTGTAAAGAACGTTTGTTATTCATTGAAACTTTATTCCCGCCTGTTGCTGACAGACCGAACCCTCCGGGTTAGCATTTCCAGAGACGTAGGAAGCAAGTTGATAATGGAGAGACATAGCTTTTTTCAGGGGGTAGGACTTCAAAAGGACACTTGAAACACATATTTTATCATAAAAAGGGCACTTTACGACATAGTTGGGGGGAGCACATGCCCCGTTTTCCACCCGGTTCCTACGCCCCTGAGTATTTCACAGACAGATACGTTCCATCACTTACCATTCGTGAGCCAATATACTAAGCCATGGAGGAAAATTACCAGTCATTATCGCAATAGGATCTGAAATAGGTTTAATAGGTGAAATAATCATAGACACAAGTAAAAGCAGCACAGTACACAATTTGAAGTGATTTTGTTTGCTGTTGCACGATGCGATTTTTCTTGAAATTGCAAAAAATTTACCAATTGAAAAAAAAAAAAAAACTCGCAAGTTGCCTAGAGGGGTGTTACGTGCAGACACATTTTCCACGAAAATGTCATCTTTCCTCGAAAATGTCATCTTTCCTCGAAGATGTCATCTTTCCTCGAAAATGTCATCTTTCCTCGAAGATGTCATCTTTCCTCGAAGATGTCATCGTCAAGCTGATCCGCCATGTTGTTTGTTCCAGGAGCGATTGACCCCAGTGTCGAGTGCGCACGCTATCCTGAAGTTCTCACATCTGATTGGATAGCATTGAGAAAAATTGCGTTGCAAGTTGCAGAAAGGGTGTAAGTTACACGTTTTGCAACTTGCAAGAAAACTGGCATCGTGTAACAGCAACTTCATTTGTTGAGTTTGCTATGGGTGAAAATGCTCTATCCTGGTTATGACGTCATTTCATAACAAATATAGTTGTAAAAGTCGAAATATAGTAAGGTTTGATATACTGCCGAAACAGAGAACGTAGGAGTCTAACGTTTCGAGCGAAGGTCGAGAGAAACGTAAAGGGTGTAAACAAACAGCGAGCTTATACAAGAAGGATAATTATGTGACTAAAAATAAGCCAACCAGATAAAAATAACAATAACAAATCAATGAGATGCGAAATTCGCATCTCATTATTGATTTGTTATCGTTATTTTGCTTTGATTGGCTATAGTTGTTGTTATTTTTATCTGATTGGCTTATTTTAGGTCACATAGTTATCCTTCTTATATAAGCTCGCTGTTTGTTTACACTCTTTACGTTTCCCTCTGACGAAGGGTCTTCGCTCGAAACGTTAGATTCCTACGTTCTCTGTTTCGGCAGTATATCAAACCCTACTATATTTCGATTGTTGTTTCAACACTGCCTACGCAGCACACTACTTTTATTTCACTATATAGTTCTTCTTTAGCATTACGAGTTATTTCAAATTAGACAAACTTAATTTATATTGCCATGCAATGCCCTTTAAAGAGAAACTCCTATAAAAAACCCCGTTATATTCAAATAAACGGTCTATATGAATATCATTGTTATATATCAAGTGTCAAAGTCCGTTTTTCTAGCTCTCTGATTGGGCGAGCGGTCCTCGCGTGGCGGTCCGAAAACCGTGATGTTTCCCGCGTAACCCATGGCAGCGGGTATCATTACATTTATTTTTCCCTAGGGAAAAATATCAAAACCGGAAGTAGATGGTCAGGTTCAGTTTGTCTTTGTTTTCTCCAGTTTTCTTTCATTCAAAACAATGTCTGAAGATTTTACTCAACATTTTTGTTGTCATTTGACACACACGTGTGGCGTGTGCTGTTAGGGCGCTGCCTCTCATCGCTGTAGTTAAACCCAGTTGGACGGGGTTAGTACTTGGATGGGTGACCGTCTGGGAATAACCCGGTTCTCGAACTTGAATTTCATGTGAGTTGAGTTTAGTTGGTCTCTCCTGTGCTTCGAGGGTTTTTCGCAGGTTTCTGCGGTTTTCCTCCCTCCGTAAAATCAACACTTAGGTCTTAGCTTATGTCGTGCACTTTTAACATGAGCCTCTGGCTCGGATGATTGGGCGACCACATCCTGTGCTTACGACGTTAAATAAATCATTACTCGTATATAACAAAACACTTATTTACTGGTACCTCGGGAAAACAGCGTGTTTTGTGGCCCCTCGACTGCTCGTGTCCCCAATTAGCTGTATATATAGCTAAATACATTGACACTCAAATAAAAGTTATTCTCGTTGTTGCCCTCCGCTTCGCCTCGGGAAACAACGGCAGTTTCGGGTCCACAAAACACACTGTTTCCCTCGGCGACAGCAAATAAGTGTTTATTAATATTGTTTACAGTTTTGTTATATCTGATTTTGTTCTCGAGAAATAACGTTTTCACATTCGTATATTTTGCTTATTGGCGGCGCCATTTCGACGGCTCAACTTTGGTGTACAGCGGGCGTTTTCTTTTGAATTTTGATGTGATTGAGTGCTTTTCTTTCGTTTCTGACACTCGATGACGCCAAAATTGAAATGGAATCACCGCTGGGCACCAATTTCGAGCCTACAAACTAAATCGTAAAGGCGGCGTCCAAAAGCACAAAATACGAAAATAGAAACGTTAATTCTTGAAAACAAAAGAAAAAAATATTCTATAACTACCAATTTTTCTTAAACATGATACTTTAAGACCTTTTACTTAATTAAAGTGCTTATGAAACGAAATTTTCAAGTTGGAGAAAATAACATTAAAGTAAAGTTTGAGATTACTTCCTTCGATTGTGAAAGTTTCAGGGCGAATAATTAAAGGAAAGTATGTTTGTTTAGCGTTTGAAAAACGGGCTTTTGGCCCAAAAAGTTGAGACATATTCTATTCCACAACTAATGACATCACTAGGATCTACATGGATTCTTATTGTTATCGAGCAGACTGTTCAGAACACTTTTTAGAAAACTAAACTCTCGTGGGAAAGTGTTCACAAAGGTGTGCAAAATTTATTCATACCGAGTTATTTGTTATAAAATATACTAGACGGCCGGCCAACTTCGATAAAAGTGTCTCAAAAACACCGTTGATGGCATTTTTTGTTACAAGCAGGCAACCATGCTAAATCGAATCGGATAGTGTATACTTTGAAGGTGAGGGGTGTTGGCAGCCGTAATTATTGATTTATATACTAAAATTTAGAGCTTTTTGAAAGCACAGTGTGATGGATGGGATATCTGTAAAGTGCTGCCTATTTACGTTTGTGTTTTATTTGAATTAGCTAAATTCAGAATGCTATCCAATCAGCGTGCCTCTAGTTTTGCTTAACCTAATTCGCATAACTCACAATCATAAACAAACAAGAAATATGGCGTGAATACACCTAAATATAATACTTCGAAGAAAGGCCACAAAAAGGTAAGCTTGCCAAGAATCAGAAAATTATTAGATCTGGTAGCTACAGGAAAGTCTCATATTCGTAAATTACTTCGTTTTATTTTGGTAATTTGCCGATACCGCCATCCATCTACTGTTATAAAGCTGAGCTTTTGTACTATAGTATAGTATTGCTCATAATATCCTTAGACATTTAACTCACCGGTTAAACATTACTATCTTGTGATACACGGAAGGCAACCGGCCTAGTCATCTTGATCAATGTCTAAGCTACATTTCTATGCTGGTTGCCTGCTTGTAACAAAAAGTTTTCAGATTGTTGTGGCTGTTCTTCTAAGGGGGCGATTACATGGACCGGGCTGGCCCGGTTAACCGGGCTAGCCCGGTTAACCGGGCTAGCCCGCTTTATATATAAAACACATGTTGTTTTAACATTTCGATTACATGGCAAGCGGGCTAGCCCGGTTTGCCGGGATCCCGCTTGTCGCAATGAAAACCGGGGATGAAAATGTCCATGTAATCGTTTTCAGCCCGGCAAACCGGGCTGAAAAACTGTTGAACTCGCTTCGATACGCGTTCGTTTGCTTGACTGTGTGAATAAATAGTGCTGAAAGGAACTGAAATAGAACATCAACGTTGTTTGTGTGTTTTGTGATCAAAGCGAAGATTTAATAAATTAATTAGTCTTCGTGAAGACGCTTTCCTGGGTTAGCTAAGACTTTAACAATCTTTTTAGTAACGATGGGCTTACAAAATAAATAATAGACTAATTAGTGTAAAACTGAAGTAAAACTAACGTAGCTTTGCCCTTATTTACTTGATAATTGCGAATTTCGGCCTGAAATCATCCCGGCTTACCGGGCTAGCCCGCTCCATGTAATCGTTTTGTAAACTCATCCCGGTTAACCGGGCTAGCCCGGTTAACCGGGCCAGCCCGGTCCATGTAATCGCCCCCTAAGTGTTATATTTAGGCGAATTTGCGCCATGTTTCTTGTTTGTTTATAATTGTGAGCTATGCGAATTAGAATAATCAGAACTTCAGGCACGCTGATTGGATAGCATTCTGAATTTGTAATTCAAATAATACACAAACGTAAATAGGCATCGCTTTTCAGATATCCCATCCACCACATTGTGCTTTCAAAAAACTCGAAATTTTAGTAAATAAATCAATAATCACGACTGCCAACACCCCTCACCTTCAAAGTATACACTATCCGATATGATTTAGCATGGTTGCCTGCTTGTAACAAAAAATGCCATCAAAAGTAATATTTTGAAGCCTTGGCCGGCCCTCTATACATAGTCGAAGCCGTATCCAGCTTAGTCGTCTTATGAGTAATTAAGAATATACTGTCGATTTTCGACAACGAAAACATGTTCGTGGATAGTTCACTGATTCACTAATGAAATTCGAAGTTTCTAACCACAAAATGAACGACAAAATCCCTTTATTTTCTCGTTATGCACACGCCATTAGGGAAAAGCACGGTCTTCAAACGCTAAATAAACATACTTCCATTTAATTGTTCGTCCTAAAACGTTCACCGTCAAAAGAAACGATATCAAACATTACTTTAATGTTATTATCTCCAACTTAGAAATTTCGTTGCATAGGCACTTTAATGAGTTCCCCTTTAAAGTGCTTATGAAATGAAATTTTCGCTAATTTCTTTATTTCATAATATAAAAATATAGAAATTGCTGATATTGCCACATATGCTCACTTTGTTTTTACATATTTAGAAAGTGCTTTATTTTTATATTTAAACTTGCCAAACCGCAGTATTTCTTAAGTCGAAATGTCAGCAAGGACTGGGATGAGTAACAATACCTGTGACGTCACAAGGTGGATCAAAACCAAACAAATTTAATTATAATGACCCACCGTGTGACGTCAAATAGTTGTTGCGGCCGCGTTATTGTGTTGACGTTTCACGGCCCTAGCTATCAACTTCGAACAGAAAAATAAAGATATATGTACGAATATCAGAATTTTCTATATATTTTTATATTATCAAATAATATAGAAAGCAAAAATTTCAATTCACAAGCACTTTAAGAGTAAAGTAATAGTCACAGGAAATGCGGTAGTATTTCAAACAAATTTAAACAAATTTTATGTATTATCTATACATTGAGGTTATTTACTCGAATAACCAACCTTCACGACGGAAAATACCAAAAATAAAAGTAATTACCTTGAAGCTGTCTGGTAGCCTTTGCCGTTAGCTTGGTACTAATGAATTCATTGGGAGGAATCAAGGCACCCTTGTTGTCCCACTGATAAGAATAAAACAAAAAAGAAGAATAAGCAGGGATGTAGCAGTGAACTCTATATAAGGACTGGAACGCTACCTCCATAAGGTCGGCCCTATCATTGGATGAAGCCAAACTTCCGGCTGCTGGGGGCAACACATGAACGTCTGACCAACGTCCAATGAGCAGTAGAAAACAGACAATGGCCCAGCGAGAATTTTCTATTTTTTTGTAGTTGAACTTCTTTTGAATTGATATAACGAAGTCAGTATGTATTAGAATCATTGTCCTTTCTGTCTGAGGTATGTTTGCTGGCAAAAATAGATTGAAGCAGGATATATGTTACCAAACGAAAGCAAAATTTTGCTTGGATTGATGGAAACTCCTGACGAAAATTCAGGTTATATTTAGTATTTATTCGTCTTTATTTTATGAATTCTTGCAACCCTGTCAAGCTGTGTCTTTGCTCTTATGAATAGTCTCCTCATACCTTTTGAATCATTGTAAGACCACATATCTTTAAAACACTGTCGGTTCGTATTTCTGTGTTTTGTTCGATTTTTTGACTGTTCAGAAAATTTAATATTTATGGTTTTTATTTATCATGTCAGCATCCATATCCTCGACAGATTAGCCACTAGATTTCAGTAGGCTTTAGCCCTGATTAATGCTATCTTTATTTGATTCAAGATAGTTCATAAACTTTTTTCTGGACTTTTGATACCTGAACTGACTCAACACTTGGAGCTGCCCTACAAAAGATCCGCGCGGTTTTCGGACTCAAAATGTGTTTTTTGTCAAATATTCAAACTACGTTTTTGCTGCTAAAAGCCTTTAGAAGAAGTATCTATTACTGTAGCATGTTTGCATTTCTTTGTAATTGGTTCATAACAAAATATAAGTTAAAAAATAAAGATTTTCTTGCATATAAAGAGGACTGGGGCCGCCCTGCATGTCAGCCTCCATGACGGCTTCAAAATTTGGTTTGTAGGTATCGTTCCAGTCCTTATATAGAGTTCACTGGGATGTAGTGAGCGAAAAATGAGTGCTGGGTAAAACTGTATATACCTGGTTTAGTTTTTATTATGATCTCCGGACAATGGACGTTTTTTTTTTGTAAAATTGGTGCCGACGCAATTATAAGTCTAAATCAAAGATGCAATTTCCAGGACTTGAAAAGTTATTTAATCCTAGTTGTTTTTCTTTTTATTCTTCTACTATTTCTGAATTTACCTTATAGCGACTAAGACCCTGGCTACATAGCAACAGCCAGAAAAATCGCGGTATAAGAATAATACACGATATTTAGCTTGTTTGCACTAACTTTGGTACCTATCTCGAAGCTTGATGAATGGTGGGTTAGATTACAAGGATATCTGCTACTCGAAAAGTGTATATTTCACCATCTTTTGGCTAAAAATGTGCCGGGCGCTTAGAATTTGTGCCGGGTGGTCCCGCCCGTCGACGCCCAGCGTGGCAACATCCTTGATAAGACGAATGAACATTTTTAACGAGCATTTTTGTCTACTTTCAATAGAGCTCAAAAGAATGAAGTCGAGATTATGCGTGTATATTATTATGAAGCACTTTCGCTTTTATGCAATCAACTTTTGTAGTCAGTGGATAGCTGTTAACGGTCAGTGGAAGGTAGTGCCTTATGACCTGTTTACAAGGAGGTCGGGTTACCCTAGCACCCGGGTTACCCTAGCTCTCGTACATATCTTGTTTGTTTTTTGTTTGTCGTGTTTACAAGGACGCTAGGGTAACCCGTGTGCTAGGATAACCCTATGACGCCACTAGGGTTACCTTAGTAGCCGGGTTATGTTTTGGCCTTGTAAACGCGTTCGGTAGTGATAACTCGCCTATCCGGGACAACTTTTTACTAGTTCCAGGCTTCTTGTTATTAGTGCTTCGTAACCACGTCTAATAAAGTTGACCCAGGGCAGCAGGGTGACCCTACCTGTGAAATTTTGCTTGTAAACGCGGGCTAACTTTGACCTAGATGCTAGGGTAACACGGGTGCTAGGATCTTGCAGTTTCTTGCAGATATTGTATTAAAACTTGGAATATTCTTCAAAGCGGTTTGAGAATATTAAAACGTCTGTAACGATTCCGGCGTCAACACGAAATAACTGTCAACTTGTGAGTGATGATTGCTAATTGATTGACTCGAGCAAATAGCCAATGAAAATTGCAATGTTGTTCGTGAATATTGCAAAGTTGTGCGCAAGAGAACAGCCGGTTTGACTGTAAAAGCATCCGTTTTAAGTAATATCTCAAATACAATTCGTGTATTGGGTTGTCAAAGAACTCAAATAGATCAGAGCGTCCATTTAAAAAAACAAACAAAAAAACCAAAACAAACCAACTTACGCCATATACTGTCCCCCAACTTGAATTCAACTCGAAGAGTCTTCGCAGAAGATAAATGCCCTCTGTTGACGAGTCTTTCAACGCTACACAAGGAAAGAATTCACGTAAGAGTCATTAAAGGGGATTGGCAATAAAAATTACAACTTTTTCGTATCTTTCTGCGTTTTCCAGATATTTCAATTTGTTTAATATGTAAATGAGATCACATAAATCAAAATCACTTACATATCTAACATGACATGTTCAACGTCGCAAGGAGTTTTTATGTGCACAGTTGAGCAAACTTAGAGATATAACTAGTTTTGCTACACCTGACGTCAGAGACCATCTCATTTACATATCAAACAAATTGAAATATCTTGAAAACAGAGAGATACGAAAAAGTTGTAAAGGATGTTCTATTACAATTTTATGAATTCTTTCAAATTAGACAAACTATTGCTCTTTAAAGGGCTATTTTTTGCCTCAATTGTCTGATGTTGAAATTCTGAGCTACAAACTTCAAAATTGAAGCTGTAGATTAATGCGATTGTAAAATATAAGCCACCTAACAACTAAGGGGCCGTTCATATGAGGTGGGCTGGCTCGGTTACCGGGCTAATTTTATGTCACGAAAATCTTTCTTTGACTACAAAAAGGAATTATAATACTCCGTGTGCTATACCTACAGAAGAACAAACCCAATTTTGCTTCGTTATGTGATTTTGCATCTCTCAAATAGTCGTAATAAGATTTTCGTGACATAAAATCAGCCCCAGTAACAGCGGGCTAGCCCGCCTCATATGAACTGCCCCTAATATAAGAAGGATTTGTGGAAATCTAAGGGCCTGTTTACATGGACTAAAAGTTGGCTCGGGTAAGAGGGACACCCTTCCCCCTCGCCTCCCCCCCCCCCCCCGAGACAACTTTGTCGTGTGTTTACATGAGTAATTAGATTATGACTTCTTAATCGGTTTAAGCCTGGAGGACTGGGTATAGTTATGCATCTAATTTAAGATAGCCGATCGTCGGGAAGAAACTGTAACTGTACTGTTAGAATTAAACAATCGAATTAAACTCACAGAAGCTTTTATACTTCTTCAGGTCAATTATCAGGTTTTCAACCATTGTTGGAGACCAAGACCATTTTTTTCGCTTCGTATTTGTTGCTCTATCAATTGTTTCAC